>JAOWBP010002052.1:39326971-39352078 GCA_028571105.1 Tragopan temminckii | reverse complement strand
TTTTTCATTTCTTTCAATTAGTATAACAACACTGAATCCAATGGTCAGATTTGATCAACTTCCTCGATAAAATCTCACAAGCACCATCTGGACTCCTGCGATAATCTACCCTGATTATTGCAACCAAGTGTGTATAAACATTTTGAGCCCTTAAAAAAGAATATATTGGAAAGTGTGTATAGATTTTTTCCTTCCTTCCTAAATGTTTTCAAATTTTATGATGCTACATGATGCTTTATGATGACAACCAAACTTTTCTTATGCTCTTTATGCCTACTTCTGGGTAATCATAGTGGCAAAGTTGAGACATTTAAAAAAATACATTATTATTATTTTTTAGCAAATCACATCTTCTACTTCGCAGGCGAAGGGAGAAAAAATGACATAGAAGCATTTCTCTCTTTCTAATGTGTGCTACTGTGACAACTCATACTACAAAGACAGCAGCTGTTAAGTATTTCCCTTTGCTTAGTGGAAAAGCCAGAATTATACTACATTAAAGCAGAGTATGGTTAATTGGCATTCTTTTCTCTCAATAACTAATCATGTTCTTACCTGCCTTACAATGTTTTCAGTAGGCTATTTCTAGTTATTAACTACAGCACAGATAAAAAGGGTTTCATTCTACGATGCACCACTTACAGGAATAATAATGGCTCTAATAGGATAATAACAACAACAATTTCACAAAGGTCCTAAAATTGTAAAGGTCTTCATAGCAGAGAATAAATTGTTATTTAATCAGATGACACATGTGTTCTTAAGAATACCTTTTTTTCTTTATTTAGAAACATGTTAATTAGAAACAATTTGCATCAAATATTCAGAACGTTAATGAATGCAGCAGTGGCATGTTCAAGCAGGGGATGGATATAATCTTGATTCTATTATTGAATGTGAAGTAAAGAAAAAAATATACATCTGCTGTTATAGCCAGCAGAAAAGTAATTACATAAGAAGTGAACTGTTTGGTTTGTAAGCATGAGAATGCAGATTTTAAGAGGACCAGCAGCTCTTACTGGCTTTCATGCTCTGAAAAATCGATCTGAGTAATTTTAGATTATGTGAAATCACATTACATGTCTTAACATACTTTTTTTGGATAGGAGAACTAAGCCTGAAGAAAAACTAAAATGCTAGTAAGATTAACTGATTTTTTTTTTTCCTTCATTTGTATCTACTGCACTTGCACACTGTTCAGAAAAAAAAAATTAGGGAGTCAAGACACATGAAGTACGAAATGTCACTTCTAATGAAGTGCGAACTGTCACTTCTAGCCTAAGTGCACCATATTTATCCACTTAAATTATTTTGTTTTCTAAATCACATTTTTAATTTGATAGTAGTAGTGTCTGAAAAGCCACATTTCTGAAACACACCACAAAAATCATTCAGAATGTTTTAATAACTGAGTAATAGACACAGCCACCTCATGAGCTCCTCCATCTCTTACCATGTCATTGCAGTCATGGTGCAAGAAGGATTTAGGTCAAGTCTGCAATCTTTTCCAGCCATTCAAAGCTCATCAAGGAAGGGAAGTCTCTGTAACGCTGCTTATTCTGACACTTGCATTTTCATCCCTCATGATACAACTTAAAACTAGCCCAACGGGAATGAATGTGAACAGTGCCCAGAGCCTAATACAAGGGCTGTTTGTTCTCCTTCCAAGAAGTCTCAAACAGTATAGTTGAAAACAAATTATATGGTCTTTGCAAATGAGGGGAGTATCAAAAATATTATCAATTACTGAAATGTTAACTAGCTTGGTCTGTAATATTTCCATTTGTAATCACTGTGAAGGGATTTCTTTTTTCTGATTTTGTTTTCTTTTCTGAGCCTATCCAAAAACCAGCTTGACCCAAAGCGTTCAATCTTTGCTTAGATCACTAAGAAGATTAGAGACTGTTTCCATCCACATTTGAGGTTCACAGAAAAAAAGGAATTACGTAAATACCGTAGCCTTGCCAACTCCTTGGTCCAAATCACCCTCAATTGACTAAGAAACAGAGAGCGTCAGCCAAATCAGCATTAAGAGAAATCACAATTTAACCATCAGAAGAGATTAAGCAGCATTTCTTGGCTCTGTTTGAATATTAGGGACTACAACTACAATGAATACTCACAGTTGAGTCACCTCCTAAAACCAAGGTAGGTTTTGCAAAACCATCTTTTTGGCTAAAGCTATAATGCAAACTTTACCAAAACACCTGGCAGAGTGTCTGTATGAATGCACCCCAGAGAATAAAAGGATCTCTTTCTCCCATGGCAAAGCTATTGACATTATGCAAATACCACTTCCAGCCTGCAAATGCCAGGCCTGTTAAGTGATCTAAAGCTCTGGAGAATTAACATAAGACTTAAAAGATGTACCTTTTCCTTAGCCAAAAGGAGAAAAACTACTTTTAATGAATAGATCACTGAACATGCAACTGGACTGGGTGTTAGCTTCATTCCCTGCAGGACAGCAATACAGCAGGCTCAGATAATATAAGTGAGCTTGAGCTGTTTTCCCAAGTCGAAGTTATTTTCATGAAGATTTTATTTCCATGCAAATGAACCAGATGTTGTGATTCTTTGGGGGTGGGTTTTTTTTATGTTTATTTTAATATATGTATCATTTTCATAGAATCACAGAGTCCTTAGAGTGGGAAGGGACCTCTAAAGGTCACCTAGTCCAACTCCTCTGCAATGAACAGGGACACCTACAGCAGATCAGGTTGCTCAGAGCCAGCCTGGCCTTGAACACCTCCACGAACGGGGCATCCACCACCTCTCTGTGCAACCTGCTCCCGTGCCTCACTACCCTCACTGTAAAATATTTTTTCCTTATATCTAATCTAAATCTACTCTCTTTAAGTTTGAAACCATTTCTACTTGTCCTATCAACACATTTTATTGCTATTAATGTGAACTTCAAGGAGCCATCTGCCTCACCAGGAAAAGCAGACAGTCTTACTGAAAAAAACCCCCACCTGTCTATTTACAAAATTCAACCTAGCACTTTGTTCACCTTTATTATTCAGAACAAAGTTAAGGAGTAAGACATGTTTTGACAGGAGTCTGGAAGATGTTTCTGTCTGCTACGACCACCCTTGTACATCCTATAAGGGAGGTTTGCTCAGTGCAAGTTCAAAGGCAGCTGTCACAGCAGCTGGAGCTGCTCACCCAACTGCTGCTCTCCTGCCCTTTCTGGGCAGAGTTTTGCCCCGCCTCCTCAGCAGGCCAAGGATGAGCTGGTCCCCGAGGTACTGTAAGAAAGGACTTCAGGGGAAGACTAATGAGGTAAGACTGTGCTAACACAACAGGGATGGGAGCAGAGTAGCTGTTAATCCACAAACTCAATGAACAAATTCATAGAAAGTACAGAAAGTATTCACAGAAAGATACTATTCCTGGAAAGCTACCTTCAGAAGCTTTTATAAATTTTAAATAGATATGTAAAATGATCATTTCAAATGGGATGTATACACTTCTAATCAGACATTCAACACATAGAAAAAAATGATCATGTCTGTTTACTAGACTTTCATGAGACCTATCTTACGAGAGAAAAATATCCCTTGCTTCACTCATCTTATTCATGTCATCAGTTTTTGGCAGTACATATTTGTGAACAACTGTTTTCAAGGATGAAGCACACAGGAAGAGTAAAATTAGACCAGAAATCTCTGCTGAGCACCTTGAGAACTCACACAGAATTGTACCCACTTCCATCAAACCAGACTGATGCATTAGTTTCACAAAAATTAGTTTCACAAAAAATTCAATGATTCCCACTAAGTTTAATGCTTTTGTTGCTCTCTATTATGTTTAAACAAACAAAAAAATTAAAAAACAAGTTTTGTTACTTACATACATTAACTATATTTTATATGTGCCCAAGACAATTCCTCTTGCCTTAATATGGCCTGGGCCAGCCAAAAGGTTGGGCACCCATGTTCTAAACGATTCTCCCCACAAAATGGCTTAATATACACACGAAAGGTTATGAGAGTATAGTATACACAGTGTTTGGGAAGGGCTGCAGTACTTTTTGTACACTGCATTTATTTTTGGAAATAAAAAGCAAAACTTGAACAATTCAACAACGCTTGGTATGAAACTCATGCACAGTAAAAGCACTCTTCTCAAATACTTTCCTCTACACAGAATGTCCATCCTGACACCATTTCTTCCATGTGCCCGTTGGCTTGAGGTGTTGAGTGCTACAATTCACTTTCTCAAATTTTGCAACTATTTGAAAATAGTCTTAACTACTTTTCCATGATATAAAACTGAATTTAAGCAGTGATGATAATCTTGATAAAATTTCAGTAAGACAACAACTGCAAGATTAGCACCTCACTGAACTGCCTTACTTATAAACTAGAATCTTTTCCAGCAACAGAAACAAAGAAGAAGGTGGTGTTCATCCTGTTACATTTAAATGATACTATCTTTAGAGGAGAAAAAAAAGTCTTACAAATATTTAACACAATCGCTAACACTTGAGACAGGAATTAGAACTTTCACATGTGCTAAGAAACGGAAATCATACTATAGTATAGATTAGAAACTACCTTTCAATTGTCAGCATAATCCCATATTTTTCATGATCAGTGATCTTCTTTATTACCTTTCTAAGCGATCTGACCTTTTGACTATCAGAATAAGGACTTCAAATGAAGGTCAATCTCTGTTTTTGTGAGGTGATATTTCCACTGGACAATCTGAAAATGTTATTTTTTACAGTCAAACTAATTTTATGTGCTAGTGCAGACTTCCTGACAAAGCTACATTCAAGTTTTCATTTCTTCTTGAAAGCTATTTAGCTATTATTACAGCTCAAATATACCCCCAGCATACAGCTGTGCTAGAATATGTGTTACACGTATTGTTAGCCTGTTTTTCTGCAGTGCCTTTGCACTAACAACATCCTGTTTCCCAAAGGAGATGGTTTCAAAGGAGCCAATTAAGTGAAAACCAATGCTGTATTCTCTCTTAGTTTCAGAGAAACCACGCTCTGTTGTTTTTTAGCAGAATAATGAAGGAATTAATAGAAATATGCAGTAATTTGAATTTGCTGGCTCTTGTTCTTTGACTATTCAGTGGCACATAAATGGGATTATTGATGAGCAAGGGCAAAATCCTACAAATGATATTTTTCCCATTCTTCTACATGAAATGTCAACCCCTGCAACATACAGCAAAGCAAAGCTAGCCTGTCAGCAGCAACCATCTTCTAAAGCTGTCTGCTTCACAACAAGGCAGGAGTTCTGCGCACCTTCAGCAGCTCTCATCTGTACCACTCACACTCTGCCTGTCGTGCAGAGCACCAGCTCTGCACCATCCCCAGGGATGGGACGGAGGCATCTGAGTAGAAAGCTACCTTCAAAAGTGGAGTAGAAGCTTAGATGGGGAAACATGATAACACTGGATAATTAAAGGAGAAGGGGAGTGTCTGTACATATTAACAGGGTTACCTCTGCAGCTGTTTAGCTAGAAGCCCATTAAGTTGTGGAACCACCCTTTACATTATTAAATAACTTAGACCCAAACAACAGATAGCAGAAGGTTGCACCCCTGCCTTATAACTTGTTTGGCTATCAAATGTGCTTCCCAGGCCCTCCTTAGAGCTGGTGGGTGCTTCTTACTGGAACTGCTCCTGTTCAGCAGAGAAGAGACTTGATTTTGTACCCAGCTGCTTGGTATGTGCAGCAGGGCAGACACCCTTCTATTCCCTTCTCCTCAAGCCTCCACACAAGCATATGAAGTGGCCTGGGCTTTCAGAAACTGTGAACAAAATAGGGCATCTCTGGAAAAACAGTAGAAAATAAAGAACAAAAGAGTAAGAAAAAAATCATCAAAAAGCAACAAAACAACTGGGAATAACTCTCAGTGCAGAAACAAAATCTGATACACATAAAAAAAGGAAGGAGAGTAACGTGGAAGAAAAGTTGTTTCTATACCAATTCTCCCACATTACCCATTAATCTCCTTATTAAGCAGTTCAGATGTTTGGATAGTTACTAAGTGAGAGACAATGCATTAATGTAAAGCAGTTTTATTCACAAACCACTTAAAATTCAATTAAAATATATCAACTAAAATAAAAACATGCACTTTCCTTGGCAACAATTTACAGTTCATGTATAGAGCTTTAAAATGTATGTGTGTGGGAAGCTTGTTTATTTTTATGTAAAGTGCTGAAACTTCTGTCAGCAGGCATAATAATAATTTGCTTTCATGTTTTGTCCTGAAGCATGGCTTTTCATTCCTATCCAAAAAAACAGATTTCCAGCTGCTTAGCCAAACAAACTGCATCACTAAACATAACAGCTTTTAAACTTCACCTCCAATGAATAAATCCAGCAACTTCTAACCAGTCTCATTTTGCTTTCATTACATCTCAGCATATGGAAATCCATTCCTTTATGTGTGCCCTTTCCTTATTTGTAATGCTTTTGTCAGGGAAATTAAGTCTTGAAACTCTGATGGTTCCAGAAAACCTAAAGAAAAATTATTCTTCCTCTTCTAAGAAAGTAAGCTTACATTTTTAGCTACTGAATCTAAACTGCAATTATCTTATAAAGCATATCAGTTACATAAATGTTAATATTTAAAACATATGCCACTTTAAGGTAAGTTTGAAGGAAATTGCTTAACCCACAGTTTATTGTACCTTCATTACAAAGAAAGCGTTGTATTTCTGAACCAAATATATATCCTTGCTTATTCAAGCATAAGAAGATATCTAATGAGACAGAAAGTGAAAGGTGTTATTTTCTCCTCAACTCAGTCTGTTTCAAGAGGTGGAGAGCTTTTTTGTCCACTTTCTCTATGTACACTCTATTCCTGGAAATTACCTCTAGTATGGTAATTACTAGAAATTGAATTATCTAGCATCAACAGGCTTGACATACGCCCTATACATAGGTGGGATTCACCACCTGTAGGGGCTGCAGATGGTGTTTGTATTGCCCTGACTGCTCAGACACCCGAGGGAAGGGTAGCTTTACAGCTTTTCTTTATAGCTTCCACAATTTTCTTGCCAATGGCAGCAACAGAAGTAGAACCACCATTCTGCCACACATGCAAGACCACACCAGGTACCCAAACCAGTACCAACTCTACATTGCATATATTCTCCTATCATTGTGACACTGAATTACCATTTCTCTTTTGCTGGTGAAGAACTACGGCCAATACAAAGCCCACTGACCTGGTCAGAATCCTCTTTCTATTTAAGAAAATAAAAAACTTTGGCTCAAAGCCACAGTTGTTCACATCATGTAGAATACTACAGCATTTTTCCATGATATCCCTGCTTTGTTAGTCCATTTGTACTTCCATTTGGTACAAAAGATTTCAGTTTTTATACAAAAATTTAGAATGGAAAATTGTAGTAAATAATTACACATTTTGTAGCGGTTGTTTTTTTTTTTTTCTTAGGACCTGAACTCATATGCATATGGAACATAATTTTCATTATTTCTAATTAAGAGATCATGAAGATTCTAGGGCGATCTAAAGGCTGACTTCTTGCTCCAGTCTTAAAATACATAAATTTTATTTTAATATCATAAATCATTGTGAGGGTGGAATAGGAATTACTCGTTCTTTCTAATAAGGATGAACAATACATAACACAAGCTGAGAACCCAGAGATCCAAAGAAAGAAATATTTGCTCCTGCTAACAAACTAAATTCAGAACTCTTTTTCCCTAATTTTGTCTATTTCTTTTCTAACAGTGAAACTACATATTTCAAAATATGCCACCTGAAGAAGACAGCAAAGCACTGGCCAATGTCTGAGTGCAAACATCGAACAAAGCTTGTTAAATTTTTTAAAATGTATTTGCACTTGAAAATATTGAGCATTCTTTGTGAAATGAAATTCCTTTCTATGTTCAAAAAAAAAAAAAAAAAAAAGGGCACTACTTAATGTATTTGATGAGTATTTCCAACTTGTTACCTTGTTTTTAAATCAGATATAATAATTTTCATTTTGCATTATTTCAACCACATCAGGTAAGTCTTATCATCCTTATCCATGAAAGAGTCTAATAGAAACAAACATGTTCTATGGTTAAATGGATATTTTCTTAGCAGAATACAGTTAAAGGGGAAAAAAATCACACACTGCAACCCAGCTATGAGCTACCTCTTCATCAAAATCATAATATCTCAGGAGAAAAAGAGAAAGTGGAGGGAGGCTAATTACTTTCCTAGTTCTGCAGTTAAACAGTGCAGGAATGCTTTGTTTTCAAACATACCTCTCAAAATAATTAAACCTTTTTGTGCCAAGTATTCTAAGGACCTGTGCCACAGATAATTATTTACCTGTTCTCAGTTACATATCATGAAAGACGTATCTCTGCAAGTGAGGCAGGAACTCCCAAGCTCAGTTTTTCAACTTCAAAGTTAGCTTTAAAACCACTGGCAGTTGCAGCGGCATCTACTCCATGTCAATTGAAATAGATGCCTTTTAATGATACTTTTACCGACTCCTTTCAAAGCAGAAGTATAAAAAGGCATTGAATCTCTGGAAGCTAATTAATACTGTAATGACCTCAGTCCACGGAGAGTAAGGTTATCAAAGTGGTGATCACAGAAGAGCACTCTCCTGCATGCAGTCAAAGACCAATTGTTTCTCATTGGTAACTCCTTTCTGTACTGACATTGTTCATGACAGAGACATTTTTTAAGGACAAAACTTGAGGGAGCTATTTTAAGAATAAATAAGAGCAAAGTACAGATAACCAAAGATGCAAATGCATGAATCTATTTCAAACATTCCTACCTTAGGCGAGACAAAAGGCAGTTTAGCATCAGCTTTGTATTGAAGGGCTTGATTGTGATGGATGAAGGAACAAATCTAAGATGCTGGCAAACTGTCAAAATTGGAGTTTGTTGACAGCTGTAGGCTGAATTTAGGGGATCATCACATCTACAAGAGCCTAGTGTAAAACTGATGAGTGCTAAAGCTTGCAGCCAGCAAAGATAGTCGAAAATATAACTGTCATGTCAAAAAGCCCCAAATGAAGTGGTTCCACAGGACTTTTTGCCAGTGTCATTAAATATACTTTGGGGTCCCAAAAGAAGGAAGACTTCAAGTGCAAATAGGGAGCGGAGGAAGACAAGGGGCTGTCCCAGTTCCCTCAAACTCCACAGGACGCCAGCAGAGAGCTGCCAAGAAACCATCTTGTTCAAAGAATCTTTATTGAAAGGCCTCAACTGTTGCTAAATTAACCTCAGAGAGAGGTTATCTTTACCTGCCCAGGTAGTAAAGAAAATTACTAATCACGTTACTGTGGTAGGCACATAAGACAATAGAGATTAGTGGGGGATGGATGGCCTAGTTACCTTACCAGTTAACTCATCTCAGCAGTTTGCTCCCCTGCACCCAGGCAGGATTAATATCTGGGAGATTACAGGACTCTCCAGCTTCATTTTTTTTTACAGAGGGAAGTGTCCTGGAGGTGACAGACACTGTCCTGCTTTAACTGATTGCTCTATTGGACTAAGCGGGCAGAGGAGTGCCATGTCTGCCACCAGGAAGGAGGAGGGCAACTACCATCGTCCCTCCTCCTCCTTCAGATGCTTGTGACAAAAGCAGGCCCAGGGAGGAGAAAAATGTATGTATATATATATTTCCATGGTGTTCAGAGGTACATTATTTGTAACTATTTCGCGATTATTAGGAACTTTTTTGAAGGTTCTCCATAACTGACAGAGTGTGTAAGCAGTAGGCAGAGCCTCCCCAGTCCAAAATGGCCAAAGTGGAAGCCAACATTCAAGAGCCAGAAGCTCTGGCACGAAGATTTCAGTGTTTCTCCTGAAGCTGATACCCTGCAGCTGGGTGCTTTTGGCAAATGGCAGACATTCTTCATTGTAAAATCCAAGTATCTTGGCTCTCAATGCATGAAACACTGTTACCAGGACAACAAATTGCAATAAACACTCCCTCCTTTTCTCACCAACACATTCAAATGTGAAGAAGACTAACATCACATGTTTAAAATGAATACAGTGGTTAATTTCAAAGTAAAGAAGACTACATGTTGACCTCCATTACATTGCCCAGGATGAAAAACCAAGGCAACTCTTTAAGACACCAAATGAGATCATTTTAATTAATGAAACCTGTCCATCTACCTAATTCATTTGAACACTTGTCATGTGTAGAGCCTTTAAAACTACATTAAAGGGATTTACACAAACCAGCTCTAGTTTCTTGAATAGGCTGAAGTACAGAAATCCCTTTACTTTCTACACAGGTTTATAAAAAATTAAATGCAAGCAGAAGAGAAAAATTAAGCTACTATTTTTGTGTGCTGCCTGGAAAGCATGTTTTCTACTTTATACCTTTGAGCCATTAAAAATATTTCTACCGTGACACGATTCCTCTGTCCAGACATGAAAAGACTTAATAAATCATGCTGACTAATACTCTCCTGAACTTCAGAGGTTTTTCATATGCTTTTTAATATTACATGCTACCATAGAAGTGAAAACTTAAAAAAAAACAAAAACAAAAAAAACACAACCAAACACTATAGCTTCTCTCTGCCCCAGTGCTGCCATGTTTTCAATTATCTTTCGATTTTAGTGGATTCAGGTCAGTGATACTTGACATCTACCTGCGTGCAAATAAATACAAATACAGGGAGTTGTTACACACAGTACAATACAGTACACTGATCAATTGTAAATTCATTAGAAGGAAACAGTTCATAAAGAGACTTGGTTTTTATCTCTTTAGCAAGGAGTTTTCACCTCATCTAAAGCAAGTGTCAGCCTTACTGTTCATCTCCAGAAACTTAGGCATGCCAAAAAGGAAAAGTAAATACAATTACTCATTATGACCTTCTTGTCTGGGCTCCAAGCTTGTTTTGCCCTAAGGAAAAAAGCAGGTAAAAAGCATAGTTCTCTGTTTTGGCTTAAATCGCCCCATGTATTTTGCTCTTCCTTGCCATCAGGAATTCAAAAACAATAAAACAAATTCCTTGTTTATTTAGCATTTAAAATCAAGTTTCCATCCTCTTTCTCCCAGAAGCAAATATATAAATAAAACAAAGGGTTTTGTTCTCAGGAAAAAGACATAAAAAGCAACTCTCTGTTTTCCATCCAACCGAGCTTATAAGTGTCCCCTTTATAGGCTATAAACAAGGCAAACTCAGAGCTGAGCATGAAGCACTGCTTCCACATGCGTCTGGCTTCTCTCAGCAGGAGCACTGTGCTCTCAGCCCATGCCTATCACCTAAATCCTTAGTGACTGTTTTGAGTGTACCAGACAACAAGTAGTGATGGATGCTCCTCATCCCTGCCAGTTCACTGTACTTCCCCGTGCAAAACCCCTGAATTCCCATGCCTGCTGCCTTCATGAGGCTTCCAGGCTAGTTTACATCTTCTCTTCAGTAAATGCTCTGCCAAACTTGGTATAGTCAAGGAGTTTATCTCTTGGGACCATTTTCTTTAGCTGCATAAGTTAGTAAGGTATTAGCAAGGCTAGCAGATGAAAATGTTTAAATAGTTTTGCACAACAAAGCATTCAAAATTCATCTGCAGAGATACAGTCTTCGAGATTGCACAGCCCAAGCAATATAGCAAGGCAAAGTGAAAATTTATTTAAGAAATTAACTAAAATAATCACTCCAAAAAAACCCCCTGCTTTTCTCATTGTGGTAATTCATTAAAGATATTTATTAATCAATCATTTAAAATACACTTTGGGCCATGCATCTTGTAGATAATAGTCTTTTGAAAGCCACCTTGTGAGACTATTCCACTTATAATACTACTGAAGGATGTTGCAACTACATTTTTTAAACAAAAACCTACTGTAAAGTTCCTCTAATTAAAAAATGCATAACATTCCCCATCTCCGAGACCAATCTTTGAGATAAAAATGATATTCTAACTTCTAGATTCAGATCTCCAAGGGCCTATTATCTAATACACAATTTATTTCTTTGTATCAAATGGCCTTATCTCACTTAAATATTTTTTTCTAAAATACTACATGCAACAGTACACTAAGCAAAAGGGGAACAGAAAATAGAATCATGGTAACACAGTAATCAAGAGCATATTAAAACAATCATCTAGCTCAAACAGAGAGATTATTGTTTTGGAAATTAGTGGTACTTTTAAGTCAATTCAAACAACTTTCCTTCAAATGTTTCATTTCTTTTAATACTGTTACCAGTACTGAAATAAATTCACCAAAAGGAACTTTGCCTCAAGCTCAAGGCTCCCTCTTGAATAATTCAAAAGCAAGGCAATCACAGTGGCTTAATTAAAGGGCCCCTGCTCAGTTTCTTCATTTTTCCCATATTGGTCCCATATACAATATGCCTCCATAAGGAATTAAGTAATTTCGTAGCAACTATGCTGCTTCCATTTTTTTGACAACGCAATTAAATTATTCTCCATATGACTCCACATTAGCAAAATTGACAACTGAGATACCCACATGAAAAACTTATGAGCATCCTCAAATCCAGCCATTTGTATCCTGACAAGAACGGGAAAAGGTAAAGCTTCAGCAGGCACCTTTCTTCTTGACATGTCTCCAGCATGGGGTGAGGCTGAAATACCTCACAGAAGACAGACTTGAAAATTTATAACAGACCGTGCTTGGAGACTCTGCCATTGGCATCTTTGTTTCAGTCTGGAAGGACCGAGATGTTTTCATCCAGAAAAATCAGTAGGCCTAATTAGTTCCTCCCCCCATAAATCCTGCTTCTTGAATGACCTTAGAGCATTATGGCTATAAGAACATTCATCCTGCCCCTTTCAATCACGAACTCTATACAGACAACTTAGCAGAAACAAGTTTATCTGCTGGTTTGAATATGGTCTGCAAGTGCATCCACTGGGAATTTTCAACATGTAATATGGTATGAGAGAGTTGTGTGCAGCAATTCTGTATGCCATCGTTAACATGTCAGTCTACTAAGACATGTATCACATACATAATGTAAATGGTATAAGCAGTACTGATAAGGTACCGGGAATACTCCTTAGGACGTTACGTGGAATTCAAAGACAACTTGTATCTTACAGACACAAAAAGAAGATGCACGTGAATCTGCATAAAAACATCCAGCATTTCTGTACATTTTTTAAAGCAGTGGAAGGAATCAGTAAAGTTAAAAGCTAAACGTTAGCTATAACACTGAAAATCCAAGATTGCAAAATCTACATGGGTAGAAACAAGATTCTAAGAACGATGAACCTCTGCCAAATCCTGAAGTAAGACAAGCTGCTGTCTTAGCCAATCTTTCTGAGCAGATCTACTGCCTTTACTATGCTGACAGCAAATCCGAGAAATCCACTGTGGCCTTCTGTGCTCCTATAGGTTTCAATACATGGAGAAGGGAGGCATATGCAAGCTGATGAAAGGCAGATCAGGGCCGCTCTGGACAGCTTGCATCGCCAGCCTGCACTGCCTGGCCAGTTGCCAGAGCTCCTCCACAGAGCAGAGGAGATTCTGGCCACTTTGGTAGTTAATGGCAGCTCTACTCTGTTTTTTTTTTATTTTGTATGGATCACGGCAGTGGCTCTGTGCTAATTGACTAACCATTACCCTAATTCCAAACCATTAGTTAGAATTTCAAAATAATTCAATCAAACAAAACATACCTCATAAAAGTAAACAATCATTGATCTATTTTAGCCTCCAGAGTCTATTTTAGGCAGCACTGGATAACAGAGGTTCTTTGAGAATTCAGATTAAAGCTTACATTCTGATGTGTTATCTCTGACAGATTGCTTTGCACATTTTAGATATTTGTATTTTTGAAGAGAAATCCAGAGGTTTTTCGCAGCAAATTGTGGCTTTTGCACAGTAGGGGCACCATTACCACTAAAAAATCCTTCCACTTCCACTAAAAATTGGAACTTTATTTGCACTCACATATAAATTATTTACAGTAATTGCAACATAAAACAGAGAAGTCCATGCCCAGCTCTGCTTCTTTTAGATGCTAAAAGGCCACACACAAATTTCAGACTTATTCTAAGCTACCAACATATAAAAATTATCTGAACACCCAATCTGTGTTTCCTGTTTTTGTTGGACAACTCCTTGGATTCCTCAGACTATTTTAGACCTTAGACAGGTTATACCAGTATAATTATGTGAATTATGGGTACAGGGGTTTTTTAACCAGTGTAGATGCATTACTATGAGCCATAATGGGAAAGAAAAATTGCCACAGAAAAGGTGACTTGGTTTTATGTCCCAACTTGGACACCTCAATCCACCTAAGCCTATGCTGATGCAAGGGATGTTTTAAGTGTTCCATGTAATAATAATTAAAGAAAGGAAAAAATACCACTTTTTTTTTTTTTTTTTTTTTTTAATGGAAAGACCAAAATCCCACAAGACAACTTCCTTGCATTCATGTTTGGTATAATGTAGTTCTATGCAAAACCAGAAAAAAAACCTAGAAATTGTGATCAGTACAAAATTATTACTTATAGTATTTATCTTTTACTGCAGAGTTGTCAGCTGTCATACATCTGTTTCCTCTGCAGATGTGTATAAAGCCCTCTGTATCAAAACCATGGTATTACTGTTATATGATTTTATTTTAAAATCGACACATTGCTGTAGCGTATACGTGACAAAGATTGAAACATGCAGAGATGCTTCTGCTTTTTTCTGCACGTCTGTCCTCAGTTCTGCTCCCTGGGCCCATGGAGCACAGGAGCTATATGCTGACTTCTGCCATGACTCAGCCCACAGGATAGTTTACTTGGATGTTCCTTTGGTTGTGCCAGTACAAATGTTCAAGGGGCTTTAGAGCAAAACAGAATAAGAAACTGACAGAGTTAAAAAAACAAAACAAAAACCTTTTTGGGATGTTTGACTGATATAGGTGATGTGAATCCCAGCCAAGGTGACGGAGCAGACAGAAGAAACATGCTACAGTTTGAATGAATAGCCGTGACATACAAGATTTGGGCAAGAGAAAAATAGCAGATTTACTGCCTTTTGAAGACAACTGAGAGTCAGTTCAAAGAATGGTGAAGAAATAAGAAAATGTCTATGGACTTATGTTATTTTGTTAAGATACATATATTCCTTTGTTAACTAAATCTGAGCAATTGTTCTTCTGAACCTTCACAGCATCTGTCTGAAGACCTGGAGTAGCTGACACAAGAAGGTGTACCCTAGGTCAGCATGCTTTGGGAGGGTGGGAACCCAAAAGGGAATGCTTTTAAGCTGCCTGAACATGGATGGTTGAGCAGCAGTCCTTGGGACTTCACACTGCTGAACACAGAGGTCTAATTTCTGTAAAAGAGGCACAGAGAGAAGAGAGATGGCCAAGATGTTCAAGGACCAGAAGCTTCGCTATGAAGATTTCAGTGAAGATTCTGGCCAAGGAGTGTGCCAAAGCAAGCTACCAGAATGACACGGGGCTGGTGTTTACAAAATCATTTTGGGAGGTTTGGGTTTATTTCTAGATTATAAGAAGTTCAAGTGCAAACATAAATACCCAAAGGAGAGTCCGCCTCCCTCAAAACTTAAGAGATACAAAAACTAGATATTGGCACTTCCAAGAACACAACAATTGGCTCAGAAGGTTTCTCAACATTAGATAAAGTGTCTCAGGGATTAGGGCTGTGTGTACAACTGAAAATTCAAAGACAGATGATGATTAATTTTCAGTCAGCGCAGGACTTCCAATCCACTGATTTCAACATTTCCCTTCATCAACATACAAAAGATGTATATTATCTTTTTTTCTAAAACAAGATCCACCAAAACAAACTAGCATGTGATATTTGAGTATGCTAAGAAAGGATTCAAAGGAAGAGACCTGATCACTTGTTATGAGCAGACAACTGGGGCAATGCTTATCATCTCAGTAAGGTTCTAAAATATTCAGTTTCAGAGAGTTACAGGCTATGCTGCAAGCTGCCTGTTTCAAAATGACACATAAATACAGTTCAGCAGGTTCATATAAAATTGCTAAAGACAATCCAATTCTGAACAGAATTACACTTGCAGAAAGCTGCACCTTACCTATTCTAACCTTATGATCTAGGTACAATTATGGGTCTCTAAATTCCAGTAACACAAACTCTTTAACTGTCATAAACAAATACCCAAATTTGCTTTTAACTGCATCTCTGGTTCCATTACACTCATATATACCACATATATGATAATAACATATGTCTTCAAACTCAGTAGGGTGCCTCCAAAACACGCAGATCTTTTCATCCTACCTGTAATTGCATGGAAACAGAACATATTCTTCTTCTACTCGAATACTCAACACATGCCATAGATAGTTGAACTGTACTACCAGAGTACTGAAAACAAAACACAAACAGATCAGTATCATCACAGTAAACTTCAATTCTTTCCAGCTGCGAGGAGACAGTCCACACTCGAACTACCAAAATACGAATCAACTAAATTGGCAAATTTATTTTAGAGACCAATGCCAATGATTACAGGACAAGTAAACTAGCTACATTATGGGATTTTTTTTTCCACAGAAACATAACTTACTCTTCCCCCTTTTTTATGAGCAAAGCACACACATTATTTCTACCAATAAAATACTGCAAACTGTAATGTTGTTCACATTTGTTATAGCATGATAACACAATACTGCAACATGCTACTCTATAAATGCAAATTAAAAGGTTAGCACAGAGATTTCCTAAGTATGAGTTTTGTTTACAAAGGGGCCTAGGTCACTAATTTATCTCTGTGAAGCAGCAGTTGCATGACAGTTAATTTTTGGTCAGAATTAACTAACGTTGTCATTGAACTACCTCAGAAAGATTTCTTAGTGAGGCCCAGGTCCAGAGGCCACTGAGCACCCTGGGGCCACCCACCTATATTTGTCTCTGGCAGGTGTGGCTCAGCCACAGGTCAGTTTCCTGCAAAAGCTGAGTTACTTTCAGGTTGATATTGGTTCATGAAGACCACTGCCTCCTTACGTGTCTTGTAACAGATGTACAGAGAAAGATAGTAGAAGAGAGGGCTGTGTCTCAACTTGAAGATGTTACTGACTGCACCTCTTCTATGAAGAAGAATTAAGCTAGGAGCTAGTATGGTAAGTAGCAAATTCATCTACTGTAAATAATACAATGCAATAACTCATCAAAGCTGGAAGAAATGACAGGGCTAGAACTAGGGTTGCAGCTCAACCCAGCAAATACCAGAACAGAACAAAACTTGGTATCAAATGGATTAAGGAAGCGCATGGAGCTTTATTCATATGTGGAACGTGAAGAGGTTGCTGACCTAGAATAAAGGATAGCACTAGAAATGAGTTTAGGGATGGGACTCGGGCCAGCCGATGTTGCTAAGCTGCAGCTTAGAAAGCACCTCCAGGTTAACATGAGAAGTGGTGCTGAATTAGATCATCTGACTGCAGAGATCTGTGGGATCAGGAGTGAGATAATGCTAAGATTAGGAGGGGAATTAGAGTTTGAGCACGATCTGGAAGAGGCTGATGCATCATCTTGTTTCAATATCAGGGAGGGCCACATGCCATGATAAAGGTGCCACGACATGACTCTCCACACCCTTAGCAAGCCTAACACACCTCCTGGCATGCCAGACCCACTCTGCATATATCCTCTGTTGACACAAAGCTGTATATGTAATGTAAACCTGATGCACTCCAGACCCCTTTAGCCTACTTTGTATGTCCTTGTATATGTATGTAATAAACCAGGATATATGGATTTCCCAACTATATGTGAACAGGCACTGCCTTTCTTGTGTGAATACGCTGTGGATGAGGATAGGCAAGAGTGCCTCAGGAACAGAAAGCAGTTGCCTGAAAATATCCAGTCCTTATTGTTTTTATTTCTTCCTCAGTTTGCACAAGATCTACCAGGTCTGAAATATATCAAAGTCAAAAAAGTTAAACGTGGCAAATAGTATCTCCTCTTCTCATAGATACAGTCTTTAAAACAGTCGATCAAGTCTACAAAGCAGATTGGTCCTGCCAAGGAAATCAAAAGCCAGATCAACCAAACATACAGACATGCAGCAGAAAAGCCCATCTATGTCTTCTCCAAAAAGCAGCTTAGCCAGCGCTGACCCTGGCAGAGCTATTAAGAACTCTTTTCCCAATTCTTGGGAATAGATATCCACCAAATTACTCAGAATTTTCCACATCGGGGCGGGTTCAGGATTGACCTTACCTAGTTTAGATTACAGCAGAACTTGACACATATATTACCAATCTCTGTGTTTTAATCTCAATATGGACTCACCCACATTAACAATCTACAGGAAAATTCAGACTTAGTGGCAAGAGAGACACTGAACCTCACAATAAGGATCTGAGAAACAAGTCTTATAAGGAGCAGCTAAAGGGACTGGGATTGTTCAGTCTGGAGGAGAAGAAGAGGCTGAGAGGAGACCTTATCACTCTCTATGACTACATGAAAGGAGGTTGTTGAGCTGGGAGTCGGTCTCTTCTCCCAGGTAACTGGTGATAGAAAGAGTGGTGAGGCACTGGCACAGGCTGCCCAGGGAAGCGGTGAAGTCACTGTCCCTGCAGGACTTCAAGAAACAAGCTGATGTTGCACTGAGGGACATGGGTAGTGGGCATGGTGGTGACGGGTTGGTTGACAGTTGGACTTGATAACCTCAGAGGTCTTTTCCAACTTAATGATTCTGCAAGTCAATGACACTTTTTGGAGAAAGATGAAACACATAATCCGATTTCAAGGACAAAATCATGTCCATACTGGAGACTGTATAGTTAAAAATTTTAAAAATCAGTACAAGTATCTTGCAGCCCACCTCCACTATTTTTCAAGCTTGCAATTTGAAGAATGCAGGGTAGGCAAAAATGATTGTTGCTTAATTCAACAAGCAAACCTGCTTCAGCATTCACTGCAAACTGCAGAGGAGAAAGCTTCACAGTGAGTCTTGCTAGGAGAGAATTACAATAATGATGCCTTATGGTCACAAGACCACACACTACCGTTGTGCAACAGTCAGTGGGTAAATTAGGGTGTAGCCTGCAATATGGCTTAGCGCTGGAGGGGAAAAAAAAGTCACATCCAAAATATGGCCTTATCCTTGAAAAGGTTTGAAGTCAAGAAAAAAGAATATCACAAACTTGCACAAATGTAAAAAATGACAAGAATGATAATGCTGTTCTAGAACTGTCAATGCATTAATGACGCAGAGTAATAAAGGCAAGTCACAGAGTTAAGCCTGCAGCAAATAACTTAGGTGAAAGCAACAACAGCAACATAAGAGAATTCTGAGGGAGCTGAAGTTAGGATGATGTAGAACTGACAGCTGAAGTTCATTCAGCTCATTGAAGTGATATCATAAAAGCAGTACATTTCCAGAATAAAAATAAATGGATAAGCAAAAAATAATACAAGTTAAGATGCTGATTTTAAAACACATAAGTATGCAGATACCTCAGGCCAGCAAAGATATGCATTAAAGCCAAAACAGAAAGTCCACCACTCAGCAGCCTTCTTGGTTGAAGACTGACCAAACATGCCCTCTGAGTTCCAGACATGTGTACCAGTGTAACTGAAAGATTTCAGAGAAGCTTTTCAAACTTATATTTTCTTACTTGCAGACATTAAATAAAGAATGTGCAAAATAATCATGCCTACAAACCTCTCTGCTCTCAGCTCTGCATATACAGGTGTCTCTCCCTCTAGTAACCCAGCTTTGATTGTTCCACCACTTCACGGCATTTGTATCAAAGTGAAGGGAAAGAGGATATATTGATTGCATCTATCCCATACACTGTGGACATAAAACCATACTGTTTGGAGTAGCTCGTACAGGGGCTTAGCAGGTTGCTCCTCCATGCCTTTGCTGCTGCTGGCCATGCACAAGGAAGTCACCTGGCAGTAAGGGGAGAAAAGCAGCCCTCACTTCCTCCTGCTGCCAGGGCATTAGCTCAGAAAGCCCCAGAGGCAAGGGGCTTGAAGGTGAGAGTGTGCCATGCAGCCTGGCCACCCCTTCAGCTGCTCCCTTCATTGGTTCCTCTGACCTTTATTTCTTCTCTGAGGAGACAAAAAAGGAGGCTTTAAGAATTTAGCATTATTTATGTTTAAGGGAGGAAAAGGAGGTGCCTTGGTCAGGGCAGTATACATATACATGTACAGAAGTCTCTGAGCTGGGTTGGTGTGTGAATTGCAGTGAAGCGTGTAGAACCCTGTCACGGGGAAAAGCAGGAACAAGGGGATGTAAATCCTCCAGAAAATGGGCAAATGGAAACGCGCTGTGAATTTTAACTAAGTTTACGAGGAGTGGTTGTCAATGCTACTTTTCCAAATAACACCACCAATTTAACTACATGTTCAAAAGCATCTCAAACAAAAGCTATTCCCATCCTAGCCTCCAGAGAGCTTTCCTCTTTTCTGTCAGCCCATTAAAAGCACCAAGTTTTGGAGGAGTCTTTTTTCTGCATGCTAATACATCCTTATGTGCTATCCAGGATGTTCTGTTCCAGTCTCTTAATTTCTGTGAAATGCTGAGCTTCTCATCTTTATGATGAGATATGAGTTGCACTTAAGAACAAGCAACATACAATGTTCAATCCACTAGTACATTTAACATGCTTATTAACATCTTTGTCTCTACTAGAGATTCTAAAATTTGTACTGAAGACTACTCTATAGGAAACAGAGGATTAAAAGCTTCTAACTCATTGTTCATGGTAGACCAGATAACACTGAAGAACCTGTTGCATTTAAAATTCCTAAACTGTGTTTCTAAATCTCGCAACTCAGGTCAAGAATCACAATCGTAATTATCATCAATGAAGTAGTGTATATTGACTCACTCCTTACAAATAAGCTACACTTATAAAAGCAGTCTTCTGCTTCAGTACAGAAGGGAGGCAAAGGAAGAAACTGATAGAAGAATCATTAAAGCAGCACTGCACTAATAAAAAGGCGAGAAAATTGAAACAACCTGTGAAGTAACCAAACGTACACAAACTAATAGATGTTACACCAGAAAGCTCAGTATCCAACGCAGAGGTGAAATCAGAACATGATATGAATGGCAGACCCTAAAGTTATCATGGTCTTGCTGTGTCTTACTGTCAAAATGAAATACTATTGCAAGCGTCATTTTTGCAAGCAAAGATTCTTTAAAGAACCAGGAAAATTAGAAATCAAAAAACAATACAGCTAGTATGAAACTGGACAAGAACACAGAAAACATGATTTTCTCACTGTTAAGTACAGTGGGATACCATATAATCTGCCTATTAGTGTACCTTCATGACATCTTTATAGGAATGAATAGCCTCAACTTCCTCTTTGTCATCATCGTCATCATCCTCCACCCCCTCATCCAGTGCATCGTATCCTTCATCCCGACTCCCGTCAGTTTCTGTGGTGTTGGTCATGTGGTCTATCAGCTGCTCCAGTGGAGGACTTAATTCCCGCTCTTCATTGTCCTTCAAGCCATAGTCCAAGGCTTTGTATATAATAATCCCTAGGGATTCAATAACCTGTAAAAGTAAACAAGAAATATTTGTGAATGCTGTTCAACACTATTTTCTGGTGTTTGCATAACAAATACAGCAACTGAAAGGATGATTGACATCAAAACCTAAGAGAAAAATGATCATCTACTACCTTACAGTAGCACTTCAGTAACGCAGCACATAACATGCAAATGCAGATCATACCACATACCTACTGCTTTCTTATTTCAAAATCAGAATTTCAAAACAAAGCAGGAACCTTTAAGATTATTTTTCCTTTTCACTTCTAAAATGACAAATGTCAAAAGACAGTAGTATAGATTTTTTTAAGATTACATCACATACATATGATCTTCTTCTCGTGGAAAGAAAAAATGAGAAGAAGTGAAAAGAAAGGATAAAGATGCCTTCTTCCCCCCTGAAATGGCGTCTCCTCCAAATACTTGGAAACTAGCCTTCAGTTTCTACATCTCTTCATTGATGTGAGAAATGTCTGGAGGCAGCTGTGGACATCCCAGTATTAACTCACGGAGCACTGTGACATCAGTCCCCAAGAACTCCTTTGGCTGTTGCACTGAGGCTCTACTGAGGCTATCAACACCAGAATTTCATAGTAATGAGGTATTATCATGAGTTTTCACTGAATTAAAGATGTTCTTTTTGTGCTCTATCAAGAGCAAAGCAAACAAATGATCCTTTACCCAGTGAAAGCTAACAATAAATTGCCATGAACATCCCAAAATGTTAACAGCCCATTTCCTTTCTTGGCATCCACTATTTTCCTTAAGAATAATGCTGAACATTGTCTAACATTGCAGAGATGTAACAAGATGACATTTCAAAGTGAGGAGTTTGGGAAGGGGTTTTAATGGAGAGGGAAGGGGAAATGGGCTTGCAAGAACAAACCACAATAAGGTAATAGTAGATGCTGGGAGATCCTTGTCTGACAAGGAAAGGACTGGAGCTATTGCATGTAATCTCTGATCTTTCCTGTGTGTTGTGATGGCCAGTGTGTCACACAAATGAGCAGTGTAGGAGTGGTTGGCAAAAGGGCAACTTTAATAACAGAAGTATTTCTAAGCATACCAAACCCTGTCATCAAATGTCATTTTCTCTCATCAGGCTTTCAATACTATCCCGGTCAACGTTTTTAAAGCAGATTTTTCAAAGTCCTTTTGAGTAAATTGGGCTACACATTTGGATTCTCAAAATGCTAAAGTTGACTCTCTAGCAACTCACTTGTTCTTACACTGCAAGTCATTTTTTGTCTGAGTGGTTGGAGGCTAGCAAAGACATAGAAAGGAAGGCCTACTAGACAACTTTGTGAAGCAGCTGTACACATGCATACTTCCTTTCTCTGCTGAGATCTCTGTTGTGCTAATTCACTTTGCAAGACAGTGGTTAATAAACAAATATAAATTCCAATAAATAAAAAACACCCTTTTAGAATCTATTTCTAATAACTGAAATAGCTGAATTCAATATGAATAATTTTCCTGTACTATTTTCTTGAAATGTGATTGTGCTTATTTGGAAAATATTCCTGAAATACAGTTCAGAAAAGTGATCAGGCAAATGAATGAACACAAATTTGCTTTGATTTAGTTATTTCAAAGAACAGCTTCTGGGTCAGAAAATGCTCGTGTGGCAGCATCACTGTATGCCTGCTTCATTCTCACAGTTCCCAGACATCTGCTGTGACCCACTTTGGAAACTGGACACTGCACCGTTAAAGTCTTTAAAAGGGCTGTAACAGATTAAAATTTATATTTGTAATGTATCTGGTTTGCCTCTTCAATACAGTATTTTGTAATAGCTGCCTTGTAAGACTTGCATTGTAATAAAAAATCTGAACAAATGAAAATTACGTTAAGTAAAATACGTTCTATCGGTACTCAGGTGTGTTTTCTCTAACTCTCGTTCTCAGCGCAATCTCAACATAAATTTCTTCAGCAACTGAATGGGATCAGAAGAATTATCAGTTACTTCCAACCTGAAGTGGACCTAAATAAAAATGAAGTACTGAATACTTGTTTTGATAATTAAAACACCTGGGATTAAGCCCAGTGTAAATGATTGCTAATTTTAATAAAAGCTAAATTTGAAAGAGCTTAAAATTCTTGAAAAGGACTGAAATGCCTAAATTAGATGCAAATAAAGTAATGTCATATGTCATACAGTGATAGTTCAGAACACATATTCTGGATTTTGCTATGCCAACACTTGGGGAAAAAAAATAGCAGGGGAAGTATAAAGAAAGTGCACACTCCTTGCCTCTCTCTGTTTGGGAACATTGGGAACAGGATTAAGGCATTCAAGAGTACCACAGCTAAAGCTGGATGACAGCTGCTGCATTCTTTGATGTAGCAGCAGCGGGGCTTTTGCAGTTCAGTAATATGGCTTGCACATTTCTACGTACCATGAACAGATTTCCTAATGCATGCAAAGCTGACAAAACATGAAAGCCTGAAGCAGCACCAATTCAGACCCAGATTTCAGTCTTTCAGCTCCTTATTTAGAAGTCATGATCAAAACTGTATTTATCTAGTGTCTGTCAGTATCACGGGTTCACCGTGCCAAGAGACAAAAAGCACTGAGCTTCTTAACTGAGAAACTTTCTTTGACTTGCATTAAAACTGAGAACATTCTGCTCTCTGAGTAATACCAGTTTAATCAAGGCTCCTGTAAAACCACAAGTGCCATACGAATATCAAACAGAAGTCCTAGAACCACCCAAGCTTCCTACCTGAGCAAAATTACTAAAGCTACATTACACACACAAAAAACTTCCACATTTATGTAACTAGAACCACAATATACAAAGTTAGACAGATCACTGCTTACTCATGAGCACTGACCCTTTACCTGTAACATAAATCAAATACAAGCAAAAAAGGAAAACAGTTTCATGGTTGAATGGATAAATCAATAAATATGTGGTTTGCTGAGCTGGATAAACATGGACTAATACAATATGGTTAAAAAAGCATCACCTATTTTAAAAGAAATCAATTCTGCATTGCACTGATTGTTAATTGAACATTAAATAAATTCTTCTGGCACCTAACAAGTGACAAGTGCTCACACAGTTCTGATTTATGGTCATGAATGCAGACTTACAGGAGGGGGAAAAAGAGTATAAGGAACTTAGCAAAGCACTGTTTTAAATCAGAGTTGTACATTAACACATCAAAACATGTACGTGACACTGAAACGAGTGTCAGTACGAATGATAAACAAAGCTGCTTGATTTGGATTAAAAAAAATATAAATCAAGTTCTGCACCTTGAGTTTTTTAGTCATTTGCTCCTGACTGATTTAAATTTTGGCAAAGGACCTGAACTCTCAAATCAGTCTGTAGCTAAATAACTTTAAGAAAATAAACATGGAAGCTTGCATTGTTTTGCTTTACACCTTCTCCCCAAGTTCTTTTGAAAGTCATGGCTTCAGACCAAAAAAAGCCAACAACAAACACCAAGCATTTCCCACAGACTGAATTTGTACTCTTATGCTTAAATCATTAGCGAAAGGGGAATTTTGTCTCACTGTGAGTATTCTTTCAGTTCCTACACCAGCCTGGACTTGTATTATACTATTATTTATACTATTATTTTATAACAAGTTGCAATAAGCTTGCGAGAGACTTTGCAGAATG
>JAOWBP010002052.1:39254493-39277686 GCA_028571105.1 Tragopan temminckii | reverse complement strand
TGCCGCCCCGGGCGCTGTCGGGCAGCGCGGCAGGGAGGGGCTGGGCGCGACTGGAATCCGGCAGCTGCCCCGGGCCGGGCCGCGCTGCGTGGCCGTGGTGGAGCTGGGCAGGGCCACGGATCTCGGCGGGGGAATTCCCAACCCTCTTGTTCTCTCTTTTTTTTTTTTTTCTTTCTTTTTTTTCCTGCCCTAGTTTTGGGAAGTGATAAGTGATGAGCATGGCATTGACCCAGCCGGAGGCTATGTCGGTGACTCAGCGCTGCAGCTGGAAAGGATCAACGTCTACTATAACGAATCATCTTGTAAGCGCGGGGCGGGGAGGGCTGCTGGGCAACGGGCTCCGTGAGAAGGGAGCCGGGAATGCGGGAGAGAGCGGTTCCGCAAGCTGTAAGCGCTTCTGGCCGCCCTCCTCCCGGCATCGGTTGGCGTTCCGCTCCCCGGGCGGAGAGAAGGGAGTGTCTCACTGCGCACAGCCTGCGTGGAAGCTTGTTAATCGCTGTTCGCTCTTGTAACGCGTGATTAACGCATCAGCCGTCTCTTATCCGTTGCCTCACGTTGAACTGCTGATTTTGTGAGCCCGTATCTGTAGAATGCAGTTTTTGTTTTGTGGGTTGCAAGAGTTGGGCTGTGGGTAATGGTGATTCATTAATAAGGTGCTAAAGGCACCGAAGTCCTTTGAGTCAGACTGGTGTTGGAAGGTATTGCTATGTAAAACGGGGACCGTGAGTCCTTTGGTCGTTGAGAAGAACTTGGAGTGTTTGGTCTTCCCTCCAGCTTAGCTTATTTGTGTTCAAGAAGCATTTAGATGTTGTATTGAGGGATATGATTTAGTGGGAAATACTGGTGATAGGTGGACGGTTGGACTGGATGATCCTAGCAGTCGTTTCCAACCTTGGTGATTCTAGGATTCGATAGTATTATTTACCTTAGTTTCCTTGAGCAGTTTCAACTACGTACAGATTCTTGTGCTTTGTGGTAGATGTGCTTATCAGTTGTTTGCCACCTGCACCAAATAGCTCTTTCATTGATGGTGAGTCCTTCAAGCATGAAAAGTTGTGTTTTATGGTCTGAATTCTTTGGGTGATCTCTTGTGGAGCCAGGAGTTGGACCCGTGATCCTTATGGGTCCCATGCAACTTGGGATATTATCTGATCTGGACATTAACCCTCCACTCACCCCTTATACACTTTATTATTCAACTATTTTTTTTTTTTTTTAGTCAAACTTCCCTTTATGTCTAATCCTCAAAATGTTTACAAAATGCAATATTCCATTGACATCTGTTATCATCTGTTGTTCACTGGGAATTGTTTTGTGCCTATCATGCTTGGATTCTACTTCCACTATGATTTCCTCTATAGGAAATATTTATCTATGTACAATCTGTATTAGACTAATAATAAGCAATATAATTGTATGTTAAACACTGTAACTGTTAGAGTATTTTCCAGAACATTAAGGACATGCTTATTTTTCATTGTAGCCCAGAAATTCGTGCCAAGAGCAGTCTTGGTGGACTTGGAGCCGGGCACCATGGATAGTGTGCGATCTGGTCCTTTTGGTCAGCTCTTTCGGCCTGATAATTTCATCTTTGGTATGTGGATGTCACTTACAAAGGAAGAAAAAAAAAAAAAGTGAATGGTTAAAAAACATTTAAACTATATTGCCTCCTCCCTGTTTCAAAGTGTTATTAGTACTGGAAAACTTTATTAGCTTAACAATCCATTTTCAGTTATCTGTAAGTCAGCCGAAAGATCCCATTAATTGAAGAAGTCATTCTTCTATTAATTGTTTCTTCAGTTAGCAAACTACTGAAAGTTTCCTATGATAATCATCAGATAGTGTACATTTACTTTCAGTATACTTGAATGCTAATGAAATCCTGAGACCAGTTATTTACAACAAAATGCAAGGGAATTCTGGAGGAAATGGAAAGCAGAGGGGGAAAAAAAAAACCTCAACCACAAACCAACCAAACTATTCTTGATTTGAAATCACATTAAATGCACGAGCGTGAAGTTGCTTAAAGGCTGTGTAATTTAACTCTTTCATTGGAGCCTTACAGTATAGCATAGTTAACACTAGAGGAAGCCTAATGACACAATGGAAACCACTGGCAGAGCCAGTTACTGGGTTATTTTCCAACACAATGAGGAACAGTCTGACAGCATGTGAGGAACTTCAGGTTTTGCAGTGTTCTTGGAAAGGGTTGTTCTGGCTTTTACTGTTTTACTTTGCACTTCTGTAGTACTTCCCATGTAAGCTTAAAAGTGACTGTTACCGTGATTGAATTTCATAGCATCCTTAAGAAGTACAGGAGTGCTGTCGGTCCCTTAGCACTAAAGGAGAGGCGGTGTGTGAAAAGAAACCTGAATGAGAGTTACCACGGGGGCTCTAGTGGCCTTCTGGTTTCCGTGTCTGCACTAGCCACACTTCCTCCTGCCAAAGCAAGCTTATTTTGGTATATTGTGTTAACATAAAGAAGGAACAGTGCCAGGGACGGACAGAGAAAAGATAAACATTGTTTGGGTGGTATGAAATAAACTGCAGCTCAACCTCCCTCTGTTGAGGTAGGGAATAAGAACCCATAGATTCATATTAAGCCTTTATCTGACTTCTTTAACTGAGTTCAACTGAAGTTTTATTGCCAGTTTTCTCTCATGTGATCCGTAGCAATGATGTTAAGGATCCCTTTCAAAAGAATTTTAAGTTACAATATGTACAAGTTAGCTTGGTGTAAAAAGTCATAGGCAGCTTTATGAGGCAAGTTTCCATATTCAGGTTTTTACTTCTACTCCCTTTCTCCTGTGTGTACCACAGCAGCCCCTTAAAAATGAATTCACACAACTTTTGGAAATACCTGTGTTGGAACTTTACAGTTTGGCATATCACCAGTAAAACCAGAGCAAAATCAGTTTAGTGTCTTTAACAATAGTTCAGTTCACTGCACTCCCTTCCTGACAAGCTAACAATGAACCAGCAGCACGTGATGAACTTGTATCTGACGGAGGGCCCTGCCAGCATCAGGCACCATCCTCCCAACCTGCTGAATAGTGCAGAATGGCTGCCTGAGCGCTGAAGTAATGATCTTCTGTATTAAAAGCCAACAAAGCACTTTGTTTTCTCTTTTAAAAATCCAGCCTGGACCCACAAAGGACTTTGTGGCAGAGGCTGGCAGTTCCATACTTGCTGTATGCCAGGCTGTTAGGGCTCATTCTGATGGAGATGTTGGCAGTCTCTGCATGCATATACATGTACGTGTGCATACCTGTAACAAGTAGCTGTGGACCATCAATCAGAATTTCATTCAGCTATATTAAGTAGCTGATCACACACACCAGATACAGGGATTTTAGCTCAGGCCAGTGGGAGATTGAGGTGGATGCAGACATAATCCTTGTACTTTAATGCTGCAGGATACTGATGTAAAGGTTGAAGAAGCACAGATGGAATGAACTTGTTGTAGGAGAGCAGCAGGTCTTTTGGCTCCCTAGTGGCATAGAGTTGTCCACCAGTGTCTATTATGAACAGTCTGATGTAACTATTTTTGTTGACCATTTTTCATCTGTATGCTTCTGCATTTCTCATTCCTTTTTTGCCTACATCCTTGCTAGCTCTTCCTGCATAGGTATCTCTCCAGTTTATGTTGTCTGAACTGATGGTGATAAACACAAATGGCTGTTAACCAGTCAAAGGAGCTGTCTTTCCCTCTCTAAATCACATTGTATGTTCTGCACCAAGACTGTTCACAATAGTCTTCTAAGCATTAGTATGCAAGCTACCTTTTCTTCCTAGTTTTGTCTTTTATTTCAAGCAGTAGAGAGAGAAGAGAAATAAGTTTTCAGAAAATAGCTGCTATTTTTTGTCTGTTAAACAAATGGCTTCTGTGCATGTGCAGCTCAACCTTACACATGAGCACTGGAGAAACAAACATTGGTAGGATGATCTGGTGGTACCAGCATCAGTTCTGGGATTACTTCTTGTAGACTTCCATTAGATTTCAGTAAGTGAACAGTGAGAAGAGGCAGAAGCTAGAGGCTGGCTGTGTATATAACAGAGCTTCTGGGACTGGGCAAAGGTCTGCCAAGCCTGTAATTTTCAGTACAGTATGTGATTTTCAGAGTTTTGGTAGGTACCTGGTAAGTGGGGGGCATCCACTGGGGTTTCAGAGAAAACATAGGAGACTCCAGGCAGGTGGCTGCCTAGTAGGTGAGTGCAGCGTTAACACAGGAGCAACTGATAGTCATGGGCAGGAGGGAAACAGATAGTGGTGTTGTAGGCAGCCACTGCTACAGTTAAACTGCAGTATAGATACAAAGGCTGTGTTAATGCGATAGATGGCAGTGATCGTATGGGCTTCTGGGAGATCCTGTGGTGTGATTTAGTCCTGAGGGAGGACTGATCTACTTCTGTATTACGTTTTACTTCTTAATTGATTTTGTAGACTAAGCCAATGCAAATCAAGTCAGATTGCTGATGGTTATTTTTCCTATGAACACAAAATTTCCCACATTTTTGAGAATAATTGCCATTTTTTTTCTTTCCTAATTCTTTGCTCCTATTTTGCGTTCTCTCCTATTCTCTCGCTGCCTGGTGGAGAAGGGCAATACAGCATACAAGGGATGTTCTGCAAAATATATTTTTAAAATTCAGAACTTGGTTTTAAGATCCTTCTGCATCTGAAGTAGCGTTGTCTTGTGCTGTGCAGATCTTTGTCTCTAGTAGGGGACCCGCTCAAGCACACTGCAGGTGGTTGTAAGCATATTTAATTCTGGAAAGATATTACTTTGTGCTTTGTCCAGCTGGACAGGAAGTGCTGACCCTCCTAGATTCAAAGAGAGAAAAACATAGCAGCATATAGAACAATGCATCAATTAACCAGATAAATGTTGAGGAAATCAAGCATTTTTTTTGCAGTGAAAATAAAGTGTGTCATATTTGAACAATACCCCAGCGAGCAGTTTTCCCAGAACTGTATGTTTGGCACCAGCACAGCACACTGGGAATTGAATTGGGGCATGGTAGTAGGAAGGAAGGGAGGACTTGGAGAACCATGCAGAAGTGGATATATGTGACTGTGGAATTATTGCTCCTTCCGATGACTACTTACAAGAGTACTAGTGACTGAATTTGGTAGCACGATGCACGTATGTAGTAGCCACTGTGAGGAACATGAGTGTTAAAGGCTGGTCTCCTATTTAATCTTTGTTATCCAATAATAGAATACTGATGTATCAGAGAATCCAGATTATCCATCCTGAGTGGTACATAAGAGGCAAATGGAAGCCGGGGGAGAAAATGAAGGGCTTGTGAAACGTAAATTTTTCAGTTTGGCAAGTTGCTTTGCAGATCCCAAAGAGTAGTGAGTTTCTAGGGAAACCAGTAAATGTTATATAGCATTCGGTAACCCCTGAATTTTTGGAATATCTTTTATGAAGCTTCTATTGATCAGTGTTTTCATTCAAGCTAGATAACCATTGATTGAAAAAGTTATAGTTTTTGATATAGTAAGTTAAAAAGGACTTATTCCAGAAGCTTAGCCTCATCCTTGAATGACAACAGTGCCTCCTGTCTGAAAGGAGCAAAAGTGAGAACAGTCCAAGAACCTTTCATTTAGAAATGTGCATCTGTGATTTAGCTTTTTATTCATCATGATCCCTATAAACAGAAAGCGTTTAAATATAAACGGTCTCTGTATGTTTATGGAATAAGCAGGGCTGGGAGTGTGAGAGCTTTCAAAACAAGGAATCAGTGCCATCTTTGCATTTATGGAAAGTTAAATTCCAAAAAAGAAAATGCCACCCAAAGGCGCAAATGAAAACTATGGGGGGACTTGAGGCAAAAGGAGTCTGTATAAAAAACTTAGGTTGATATTAGCAGAGAGATTTGTAGGCAAAACTGAAGAGCAGTGTTACCTACCTGACAGATTAATAGCAGCTCATTTTTACAGGTGGGATGTGACTCCATTATGTGCCCAAATGCTACTGGTAACTTTGTATATGTTCTTCTCCAATTGTGTATTGTTTTAGGACAAACTGGTGCAGGAAACAACTGGGCCAAAGGACACTATACAGAAGGGGCAGAGCTGGTTGATTCTGTACTTGATGTAGTGAGAAAAGAGTGCGAACACTGCGATTGCTTGCAAGGATTTCAGCTCACTCATTCCCTGGGAGGAGGGACAGGGTCTGGCATGGGAACCCTGCTCATCAGCAAAATACGAGAGGAATATCCTGACAGGATAATGAATACCTTTAGTGTCATGCCCTCTCCAAAGGTTTCTGATACAGTGGTGGAGCCTTATAATGCCACTCTCTCGGTCCACCAGCTGGTTGAAAATACAGATGAAACCTACTGCATTGACAATGAAGCTTTGTATGACATTTGCTTCCGCACCCTGAAGCTCACCACTCCAACATATGGTGATTTAAACCACTTGGTTTCTGCTACCATGAGTGGAGTAACTACATCCCTGCGTTTTCCTGGCCAACTCAATGCTGATCTCCGGAAGCTGGCAGTGAATATGGTCCCATTCCCACGCCTTCACTTTTTCATGCCAGGCTTTGCTCCTTTGACTGCCCGAGGCAGCCAGCAGTACCGAGCGCTCACTGTTCCAGAGCTCACCCAGCAGATGTTCGATGCCAAAAACATGATGGCAGCCTGTGACCCAAGGCATGGGAGATATCTGACAGTGGCTACTGTCTTCCGTGGTCCCATGTCAATGAAGGAGGTTGATGAGCAGATGTTGGCCATCCAGAACAAGAACAGCAGTTACTTTGTGGAGTGGATCCCAAACAATGTTAAGGTGGCAGTGTGTGACATACCGCCTCGTGGCCTCAAGATGGCTTCCACATTCATTGGCAACAGTACAGCCATTCAGGAGCTCTTCAAAAGGATCTCTGAGCAGTTTTCAGCCATGTTCAGGAGAAAGGCCTTCCTCCACTGGTTCACAGGAGAAGGAATGGATGAAATGGAATTTACAGAAGCAGAAAGCAACATGAATGATCTGGTGTCAGAGTATCAGCAATACCAGGAAGCTACAGCAAATGATGGAGAAGAAACATTTGAAGATGAGGAAGAAGAAATCAATGAATAAAGAAACTAGGTATGCTGTTCTCCAGGCCAAATTCTCACATCTGGATTTCTAATAATTAGGCTTATAAATCTCTATTTAGGCTTCAAAATGAGGGGAATAAAAAAAAAGGGAGCATAGCTCTCAGAGCTGCTCTTCAGAGTCCATTGAGGTCACTGGGAACTGAGGACATTCAGCATTTCTGAAAATCAGGCTATTTCTATTCATGAGACAAATGTAAGGCATTCATGTAAGACTTGAGCCTAAGAATCTGAACACAGAAGTTGGTAGTTTGGGATCTTTTATTCCAAACAAACTTCATCTTCCATATTTTACAAGAAAAGAAGTAATACAGGCATGAAAATCTACAGAAGAGAACTGCACTATTTTCATCCAATTATGAGTAAGAAAATCTTGTGGGTTTGAAGTATTCTGTACTGAGTATACAATACTGAACTGCCAGGAACAAAAATTTATTGATAATAAAAAGAACAAAAAGTTATTAACTGTTCTGTACAGTAACTATTAATGATGACGTTTGATTCAAATTCTCTGAAAACGAAATAAAAAAGATTAGTATCATCTCAAACAAAAGTGTTCTGGGCAGTCAATGCTGTATAAATATCCAGTGAGCTGCAGGCCAAGGGCTGAATTTATGCTGTGTGACTTTTTCACTTGTTGCTGAGTAATTGTGGGTTATATGTATATGAAACCTGTCCACTTGTGCTATGTTCTTTAAGGACCCTCTGGAAGCACAATATCTTGCAGTCCCCTGGCTTTCTGGCCAGCACCAGCTAATAGTGATTCTGGTTCCTGTCTCCACTCCATCTTGCCTACATACCTGAAATTCATGTTCTCCACAGCATGGTGGGAAAGGAGACTACATGTTGATAATCTTGCTACCCCAGTTTGAAGTTCACACCTATGGGTGCTATGGATGTTTTAAAATCACTGAGGTTGAAGTACAACTATTTATCCATGGTAACCAAAACAGCTGGCCAAATGAAAGATGAATGTTGATTTATCTGCTTACATGACAGCTGGAACAGAAAGGTCTTTGTCTTGCACAACTGACTTGCTGTCTTGACAAAATGACTGTTGGGTGTTCACTCTTTGTGCATACTTTGTGCTTCTGGCCATATCAATTAAACAGCCCTTCTCCGTTAGAGAGCCTTCACTGAAGGAACACTCTGCCTAAATGGAGTGTCTTATTTAGGTCAGTTTCTAGGCAACAAAACAAGCAAACAAAGGAAAAACCTTCTGGAAATCCAAACTTCATATGTTTCAGGAACTCTGCTCTTTTTCGTCTTGCTTTCTGAAGCACTTTCTGAGCAACAACCTTGCTCAATACTTAAAAAAATGCTTCACAAATATATTTTTCAAAGATCCATTGGTCCTAAAAATACGATATATTGTTTTGTTAGTTTGGGATTCAGGGAATGAGATTGTATTTTACGCATAGCTGCAAACCACGCACTGAAGCTGTCAGTTTTGTTCTACATGGAACTGAGAGTTCAAGTACAAGTAAAAACACTAGCACAGCTGCTTCTGAGTGAAGTAGGAGCAGCCATTTTTTATCATCTGGGACTTTATCTTGCTGTAATACAGAATTAATGAGTAGCTCCCAGTCATGAATTCTGATATTATTAAAATATTTACTACATAAAATGCCAGGAATCTTAAGTAACTGAGCATTCTCTTGGTGAACCAGCCTCTTTGCTTTTCATACACTGACTCAAAATCCAGAATACGGATTCTGAACCCACAACTGACAATATCAAATAGAATCCGCAACTGACAATGTCCTCTGATTCTATTTTGACTCGATCGTTCTTTCACAAGTTTAATTCCAATTGTTGGGTGTGAAGGTAGGAGGGACAACTTAATGTCCCCTTTAGAGCAAAAGGAAACATCTTCCATGTAATTTTAGAAGAAAGCAAACAGCCAAATGAGCCCAGCAGCCTGCAGTAAGAACATCACCAGAGGATCAGCTTGCATGAAAGCAGTAAGAGCCATAGAGGTGGGAATGCTTCCTTTTCATTCAAGCAATTTTCTGATCATCTTCCTTTTATGACACAAAGCTAAAAATCTTTAGCAACAAGTTTGTTGAACATTTACTTCAGCTACCTTTCTTTTCAAATAATTACTTTCTGCTCTTAGAAACTTCCCTCTTCTTTTGAAATCTACCTATCAAGTCCTGCCTTTGTCTTTTTCACATTCCTTGTTTTTGTTTTTCATCTTCCCTCCAGTTTTTTCAACAGTCACCTTTTCTTTCCGTGGCTGGTCCACTTTCATTTTCTCCTTTTTGTTGCTATGCATCTGGGCACACAGAGATACACAGCTGTTTGATGCCAGATCAAGCCAGACCCGAGTGTGTTTCCTAGTACCACCCATACACAAATACCTCTGCCAACATTTGAATAAGGGGAGGGGGAGGCATAAAAAAAAATGACAACCTACACCATCAATACCACTTATCAACAGAGTGGGCAGGTGTGCTTCCAGGCCAGAAACAAGCATCTAACCTAGAGGGAACAGGCCCTTTGCAAAGATGCTTTGGTCAAAGCCAGCAAGGCATCCAGTTTCTGCCACTGTCTCTGCATTAGCTACTTTTTGACCTCTTTAGGCTCTCAATTTCACTAGTTTGAAATCACTTCTCTCCCTGGGAAAAGGTGGTCACCTCCTGTGAACAAAGTCAAGGCTGGAAGAGGGCCAGACCTGCTCCTCTTCCCAGCAGTAAGACAAACAGGGAAGGCAGTGGTTCCCTTCATGCTGTGCAAGCCTCTACTAGTTGAAGCAGCACTGCTAAATTTTGCATACAAACACAATCTGACCTTACTGGCAGCCACATCACAGACTAAACTTTGAAGTCTCAAATTTGTGAGGAGGCTAACTATCCTCTTTAAAGGAGCAGGTTAGGTGGTTTATTTAGTTTTCAGGTCTTTGTTTTGAATCCAAAATGCCAGCACAGCCAATTTCTGCCACTTTTGGCACAAAATACTAAAACTTATCAAGGTAAGACTACACAAAGTTGATGCTCTAAAATAGAGACAAAGGAACTTCCATATCCCTTACAGTCTCACAAGCTTATGAACTCTATGCTGCAATTAAACGTGAGTGGAATTTAAGTCCTGTATGTGTATACAGAACAAACTGAGTAGGAGAAAACTTCTCAGAGAGATACTTCTTTTACAGGCAGGTGGTAACACCCCTAAGAGTTCACTTAGGATATTTTGTGTATATGGGTAATTTTTTTTTTTTTTTTTTGTCCATTTGCTTGTTTGAGGCAAGAATCAAATAAGGAATGAGGAAATTAAGACCTCTACAATGCAACTACATTTAGTCCTCAGCACTGGCTACAAACTGCCTGTGAGAAATAGGAAAAAGATGTGTTCCACTAGATGGGAAATAGGGAGACAAATAAGTACAGCTACATGTAAAGTACCACACTAAACCATATGCAAATGAATTGGTTGCTACTTTGCCATGTCTGCCTGATTTAAGTTCTACAAACATGAGGATGGAGTTAAGTGTCCCAACAGCTAGCACTAGGGCAGCAGAGCTGTAAATGCTGCCCTGAGCACTGTCACAGGATGCACTGGGAGCAACAAACTCATTATGTGACAAAACCACAACTATCCTGTTCTGAAGCAACTTCAGTAAAATCTCAGGGAGATGAACACAGAGGACTGGAGCCAACCCAAGATCTGCACCTGTTCTGTGCCAGCAGCTCTGCTTTGCATGGAAATAAGGGCAAGAGATTTACAGTCAAAACTGCCATAGTGGTACAATTGGATATGTCTGCATAACTTTTTGTTGCAAATTATATAGAAACTGCTGCACATTTTAATGGGGGAAGGGAGGCTCTCTTCCTCTTGTTTTCCTAATGGAGGAGCAGTCTTATGATCATGGTTAAACTTCAGTAAAAGCTCTGTAAATCTACCTTTCATTAGTCAAGTCATGTTTCAGACAAAAAAAATTTACTACTGCAGAAATCATTCATTCTAAACTTTTAATACCAGTAATAAAGGAACTGAACTTTAGTTTTATTCAGGGTGTTTTCCTAAATGTTATTCTTTCTACAATAAGGAATTCAGTAGGAGCACACAACAGTTGCTTAATGAATAAAAAATATCCTAAATTACTCTGCCCTGTGTCCCTTGTTACCTGGCTTGCAATGAAGGAGGACACCATTGACAGCAACACCTTCATCACTGGAAAAAATAAGAAAAAAAGAAAAAAAATCATTTCCATAAACAATTTACTTCAAGTAACTCAGGCAGTTTGTCTGCCCTTTCATAGACCCTTTTTTCCTTACCATCCTACTGCTTTCCAACATGTTGCAACATGCAGCTGGAATCTATCACTGATTAGCCCCTTAACATGCCCTCTGCTATAAGCCTTAAAGAATGTTATCTAGCAGAGAAGTTCAGTTCCTTCTCCTTCCTCTTGAAAAATAAAACAGAACCCAACCCCTCACACTCCCCAGATCATCTCCCTCCCTTTTTCTGGGACAGGGAGACTGTCAGTTACCTTTTGAACAGCCGAATTCTCCAACAAATACACTCTTGGCACACAGCAGGTAAACCAACGCCTATTACTACACTGAGACCACTGTATTAAACTAAGCAGAGAAAATTGTTACCTTTAGGTTAATCAAACCAGTATGAAACTCAGACAATCTGTTTAGTACCTTTGGAACGACTGCTTTTGCAATGTGAGAGCACAATTTTGCTACCCTAATTTACCAAAGATTTAAACTCAGGAAGTTTCGTACTAGACTGAATTCTGTTATCAAGAAATTGGCAAAAGAAAAAACAAACTTTGTTCAGAAAAGTACTGATTTTATTGACTCAAACTGTATTTACACAACACATTCATATGTTCAATATCTTACAGAACTCCGTAAAAAACTTGACCAATAAAACTGCAGGAGCAAGTTCCAGACTGAACCACGAGTACATTTTAAGATATCTGACTGGGTATCCAGCTGTACTGTCAATTTACTTGACTGTTCTTTGTAAACAATTCCTTTTAAAAATCAAAATGAAGGGTGGGGAGGAGGAGGATCAGATCAAAAAGCTGACACTTCTGCAAAGCTGATTACACTTCCCAAGACCAGACTTTTGGCCAAGCATTCAACAATGCATTTTTCTATGATTTTTTTGGAAACAAATCACATACAGGTATATTTTAGATGAATAATCAAAATTCTTTATTTTTTTTTTTAGTAAGCCTACATACATTTGGAAAAAAAAAATAAAATAGAGACCAGTGCCATGAAGTTTGTGCATGAATCTCAGTTGTTTCAGTGTTTGGGAGGCTCAGTTCTGGCATTCCACTGCAGCTCAAATCCAATGTACGTTTCTTCAGCTGACAAATGAAGGATGATCTTTTACCGGTGAACTGATGATACCACATACTGGGAGTAGAATATCTTTGTCTCTGCACAAGACACCACTTTTCCATCCATCTCTAATACAGTTTGGTTGAATAAATATTTGTTTGTTTTGGAAGTACAAACTAGGTAAGTTTATTTCTCTTCCAGAGTGCAAGTCAGCATCACCACACACTTGGCAGTTAAAATGGCATCCCTCCTCTGATCTGCCTAACAACCTGTTCATCTGTTGTCTCTTCTTTCTCTTTTTCACGTTTTTTGTTCCAGTCTTTAAGGCCTTCTGGTAGAGAAGTATCCTCGTCCAAACTTCCCGTCCCTTCAACAAATTCTTCGTAAGTGGACTTCTCTGCAAATGGTCTTGGGCCAAGCAAGTCTACCATATCGCTTTTATCAAGCACTTCCTTCTCCAGTAGTCGTAGGGCAACCTGCAATAGCAGTAAGTTATGTCACACGGAGTACCATCAGTTGTCTCTGTTCTTGCAAGAGGCAGTCAGGGACAACATTAATTCAACACAGATAAATTTGATAAAATAAACAAGGTGCTCGGAGTTTACTTAATACCTGATTTTCCTTTCGTCAGAATTTATGTAGCATATCTTTTTCTTCAAAACCCTCTCCCATGGGCACTGCTACTGTTATTTGTTACTTTAGAACAACAGTCTTTTACTGCTGCCAAAAGGCTCCTGATGCAATACATTAAGCTACAGATCCAAACAAGCGTTCTATGCCAAGTGTTATGAGCTAGACAGAGCAACATAAAATACTAACGTGTATAATGCACATGTGTAGTTCATAACCTTCTTGGATCAGTGAGCATTCAGTGAAAACAGCAGTGATCTCTTTTAGAACCATGACCTACTAAAACACCATTTACCAAATCCGTACAAAACTTTCTTCTAGTCAACAAGCATAACAGATAGGTGCCCATCCTGGAAAATGACCTTTTTGCTGTACTGGGCTTTCTGGTGAGGAAAAGAACACGCACAAGGGTTGCCTCAACTGTAGCAAGGCAGATCTCAAGCAACCTGTGCGCATGGAAGGAAAAAAACTTATCTGAATTTCAAAAATAATTCAGATAGAGGAAATATTACATACCTCCCTTCTTAGAGATCATCTTTCAGCCTAATCATTTAGAACCTTTGTACTGAGTGTTTAGTATTGTGTTTTTATTGTTGTTGGTTTTTTTGTGTGTGGTAGTGATTTTTTGTTTTTATTCTTTGCTTTGTTGTTTCCCCCCCCCTTCATTCTGGTCTAGTACATCTACTAACACCTACTTTAGCAGGTAGACAGTTCTCTCCAACTTCGCAAATGAATACTGAACATTTTAGCAAAGAGATGTTAAAACATGCATTAGAACCTTGATGTTTTCCAACACAAATACTTATATCTACTTACTGAAAACTTGTCACACTCTAAAGATTATATTGAATAATTTTGGATGAAATTTTTTCGTACACTCATTTTTGACCTATCCAGTTCAATTTGGCTTCTAACTTACAAGCTGGTGTCTAAAAACGTCACAATACTCACCTTTTCTACTTCTGCTTTCTTCTCAGTCAGAAGAGATAATGTCCGCTCATAAGCAATGTTAATAAGTGACCGAACTTCTTCATCTATCATTCTGGCAGTTGCCTCACTATAGGGTTTCTCTAATACCATGTCTCCTTGACGAGGGAGGTCGAAGGAAATCTGCCCAACTTTTTCATTCATACCAAACTGGACAATCTGAAAGTAAAGGGGAGATAGTGACATTTTAGGATATATTGCTATAAATCTGGTAGACAGAATTGAAATTAGGAAGTCATTAACCTGCTGAAGAGAAATTTCAATCTTTTTTCAAGGTTCTAAATCTTTCTGGAGAAAATATGCTTAATACAAATGTACATCTATACTTACTATTTTCTATTTAAAATTGAACAAGAGACACTGAAGGCCAGATAAAAATTAGCATTGCTAAGGATTTCATTAAATGTTTAACTTCCAGAACTGAGAAAATAAGCAATTTACCAAAGACCAGCAAATAGGTGTGGTTTGGGAATGGAGGATAAGGGCAATGTGTTGTAAAGGGGAAGAGGATCTCCTCTAAAATGCCTCTCTTGCTCACCTTGTAAGCATCTTATCAAATGACAGCTTTTATGCTGATGCAGGAACAAGAAGCATCTACACAGTACGTAGCTACAGTTAGATGAGTCACTACATTCTTAAGATTTCATATCACTTAGCTGTGCTAAGTTAATATGGTACAAAATGTCTTAACTGACAGCAAACAGTGCCAAGTACAAGGTTTTGGATTGACACGTGTCAATCCAAATTGGATCTTCAAACTGAGCAATTTTAGAAGTAACATCAGAGAATCAGATGTCCGTGCTGAACTAATTTAAGTAAAGTTTGCACATGTATTTGAATGCAGTGCAGCATGCATGTTCCTCCAGGTGGATGGAGAATAGTGATCAGCTCACTGCAAGATTATAATATAACACTTAGTCATCAGCATCTCTACACAACAGCAACATAATGTTTAGTCACATAATCTTTTACTAAGATAGGCTTTTGACATAAGTGATTAAATCATATCCTTTACAAACATTAGTGTTAAGTAGTAGAAAAGGAAAACAATAAGAAAAATAAGTATTACTCAAGCACATACCTGAGCATATGCACTCTGTGTCACCTTCTTCAAGTCATCTTGAGCACCAGTTGTAATTCTTCCGAAGAAGATTTGCTCAGATACACGTCCACCCAGTGTCATGCACATTCTGTCAAGTAGTTGCTCTTTGGTATAAAGATACTGTTCTTTGGGTAAATACTGAGCATAACCCAGTCCTTTACCACGAGGGATAATAGATACCTACAATCAAAATAAACAGAACGCTAAATAGTGTTTAAAAAAAAAAAAAAAGTGTTCTTTGGTTTGACTTAATTTAATACCACAACCTATACCATACTCACCCTTCAACTTTAATTCAGACATTACTTCCGTTTACTGTTTGGCCCTCATTGTGATTTATTCTTAAAAGCCCTGGCTAGCTCTAAACTGGGATAACAACTACTAGAATATCTGGAAAAGAAAGGTAAGACCACTGTAATACCTTCTGCAAAGACGGCATGCCATTTTTAAAATGTGTTAATTAAAATTCATAATTCTTTCAGTAATACATACTGAGTTTTAAGTATTCCAGAACAGATAATCACATTTCTCAATCAACAGAATTGTGAATAGATAGCTTCCCTGCTTACTAATATTCCTCCTTTGTGCAGTAAATTGTAGATGAAAAATTTTAAGCTTGAAAACCAGACAATATTAAAAACACAACATCATAGCAGGTTTAAGAGATTGGGCTGTTTTCCCTTATCTTCAACTTGCCAAGCTATGCAAACTTAAATCAGCTTCTGGATGACCATTTTTGTAGCTGCATTCCTGAAGAGGTGTGCACCTGCACAATCTGCTAAGATTAACCTAAACACTGCATCTGTACTAAAAACCTCCAAGAAGAAGCAGCTTTCAAATCAGGCAGTCTCGTGGGAACATCAAGTCCCTCTTATTTTCCAAGGCCATTTTTACTACAAACCCAAGTCAGAAAATATTTAAGAAAGCTACACAAAGTGAAATAAATCAAAATATAACATTTACATAGCCTTTTGTGAGATTACATATTTCAATGTCCTCCCAGCATCGAGGGAAAATAAAACAACAATAGGAAAAAAAAGCCCTTCCTTTACCTTTAAGAGTGGGTCAGCATGTTCCAAAAACCATCCTGCAACTGCGTGCCCTGCCTCATGATATGCTACTGTCTTCTTCTCCTCTGGTTGCAGAACTTGAGTTTTCTTTTCCAAACCTTTATAAAATAAATTTGATTAAATCCTTTCAGGCATATCTTTCTCCACTGGAATCCCTCATTTCCATTTAGAAACACAGTTAGCAATACTTAAATGCCACGTACATAGTCTACTGAAGAAATTAAACATAAAACAAAAATAGCAACTTTTAGAAGTTTGTGTCTTTGAGGTTTTACAGTAGCCTTGTCCCTTATTTTAAAGCTTAAGTTCTTTAGAATATTCAAATTTTTATATAAAACATTTGTCCTTTAAAAATCCAGTCATTTTCTAGATTTAAAGCTAACAGCAGTTAAAAGCACCACTAAATCCAAACTATTCCTCCTGTCATTTTGAATGAATTAGAAAGCGTCCTGATTGAATGTCTATTTCTGCTCCTTCTCCACTTCAGAAATCAGCAAAATAACCCAGCAACTTATTTTCTAAATCTTAAGTATGTTTAGGAGGAAAGAACATAGCCTTTAAGAAGCTTCAAAATGTGGCCTACATAAAAAGTGCTGATGAATGACTGATGTGATACACCTACCTCCAATCACTCTTTCAATTGCTTGCTCAAAATGCTTTTGGTTTATAGCATCTGAGAGGTGTCGTGCAGCAATTAATGCAGCTTCGTTACAAACATTAGCAATATCAGCACCTAAAGGCAGGGAAGGTATAAGTTACTTACCATTTTTACCAATTTTCTTCGTCTAGAATAAAAATATTCTTATCTATGATTACGTTTCCACAGATTCTCATGCAGACTAAAATTAAAGGTAACAGACTCCAAAATAATTCATTACACATACTGGTGTTTTTTAAGATAGATTTACATACACACACTATGATGATAAGCTTTGGGATCTTTCTCTTAGACAGACAGTTACTGAACAGAGCTTACAATCAGTGAGGTGTACTGCACCTTCTGTAAGCTCCGTCTGCAACAGGCTGCACTGCATTTAGTCTCGTTTAGACTTAGAGAAACAACTTTCCTACATATGGTTCGAGTACAGCTCAGACCCTGACATGAAAGGAATCATTCCAGAGACACATTACTGGCTTCAAGCCATTTACTTCTTGTTAGCTTTATTTATGGTAACGCTATTGATAGTTTCAAAACAAGCAAAAAAACCATCACTGGAGTTGCCAGAAATGTTGGCAATGAGATGTCAGAAAAAGTTTTATTAAAGACCACAGATAGTGAAGAATTCATTATCAGTCAACACGGGTATTAAATGGATTACGATAGAAGCCAAGAATGTAGGTTTCCACATTCATTTCTAATTCAACAAAAGGTCACAGTACATTTTTCAGAGAGAAGATTCTACATTCAGAAATTCAAATTCCCCCATAGAATGCTCATGCAAACTACTACAAAACCGTCTGCTTTTTTTGGTACGTTCAAAGCATCAAAAAAACATTAAAAGGAAGATCACACATACCAGTGTTAGCAACGAGAAATTTCTGGGGTGCTTCTGCTGAAGACAGAAGCTGATATATTGTACATCAACCTGACTGAGGGAGACAAACTTAAGACCCTCAGAAATCTCTCAGCTGCCCAAGCAGGAAAAGTTGATTTCACATTGTTCCAGCAAATAAAACAGAGCCAGATTGGATCAAACAAAAATAAAAAGACAAAACAAAGAACAAAAATAGTATGGTAAAATATCTACAGCAGAGAACAGTGATATTAAGAGTTACCTACCTGAAAAACCAGGTGTTAGTGATGCAAGTTTTCTTGCTAGGTTATCTTTATCTAAGACTGTATCTAACTTGAGAGGTCTAAGGTGAACTTTGAAAATAGATGCTCTTCCTTTTATATCTGGAGGGCCTTTAAAAATTAAAGAAATATACATCTTTACTTTTCACAAGTAAATCAGTGTGCATAAAGAATTTACATATGTAAATAGCTAGTGATTTCGGTAGCATTCTACATAAGCAGAACTATAGTGATGCAAATAAACTTACCAATGTAGATCTGTCTGTCAAAGCGTCCTGGTCTCATTAAAGCAGGGTCTAAAATATCTGGCCTGTTAGTACCTGCCAGAATTACTACATTTGTGGTGGTATTAAAGCCTGTTGAAAAAATACAATAAAAATCTGTGTAAAGGTAACTGTCAAGAAAAACAAACCAACAAACTGTTGACTTTATGGGGCCACAACAGTACTGACAGTTAATAAAAATGATCTTAAATAGTTCCTTTTTCTAGAACACTGTCCAGCTTTTCACAACAAGCAAAAAATAGCCTTGGACTCTGCTTTCTGTAGTGCTGTATCAAAGCTTACTTTATCTACAAAAGACAGCAACAGATTAAGTTCCAAGTAAACTGCAGAACCAACATGGTTAGCTGTGTGTATGCCCATATGCCTAAATATATTTTTAACAGACAGACTGCTATCACACAATTTTATTTTTTGCTTATTCAACTTTGACAAAGTTATCAGATGCAGAACAATTGTCCTTCCTGAACAAATTTTAGTAAACATCAGGCTGCAGCAAAATGAGTCACCATTACTCATTCTAGGAAGTAAGCACAACTCATTTTAGGAAACACTTGCTTCCTAATACAAATGTGATTTGTATTTAAAATGAACCCAGTGCTGGTTAACAGGTCTGAGAAGTGTACTAGTTCTTTTATTTACGTTCCTCCCTCTACTACCATCTGCACACTTATATCTTGCACCTAAGACTGCAAACATTAATGCAGCGATCAATACAGTTGGTACTGAAGTCACTAAGGACTTATGATTAGATCCTCGTCACTGTAATGCAATATTAGAAATTAAATATTTACCATCCATTTCTACTAGAAGTTGATTGAGTGTGTTCTCCTGTTCACTTTGTCCGCCAAAGTTGCCTCTTCCTCTCTTCCTTCCTACTGCATCTATTTCATCAATGAAGAGGATGCATGGGGCATTTTTACGAGCAAGAGCAAACAAGTCTCGAACCTTCAGAGGAGAACAGAATAAGAAAGAGTTAGCCACTGTTTGACAATGGTGCCGGGGCTGCTGAGGCAGTGGAAGGCACACCAGTAACAACACCATTATCACTGACTACTGCAGTAAGATCTCAAATCACCCAGCCAGCTTCCAGTGCAATACTGTTACACTGCAGCTGCCACTCAGAAGGAATCATTGATATGGAGGCCCTTTGGTTGACAGTTCCTGTCTCAATCCATAAATTAAGAACATAAATAAAACAAATTAAAAGCCTTAAGAAATGACCATTTTCTCTGAATGATTATATCTTACGTACCAACACTAAAAGCCTATGAAGATTTAAGGCAATCTCTCTTTCAAGCTCTTTTTCAATGCACAGTACAAGCAGAAATAAAACGTGAATAAGCATGCTCTGACATGGTAGTTCTTCAGATCAAGGAAATAAAATCTTTCAGGTTTTCCTGCAGTTAGGACAGAGTGCTGTCGCTCCTACAGTGAGCTTAAGGCTTACTTGTAAGTGCTTACTATTGTACTCTAACAATACTCTCTTCATAAATACTGACTCTTAGTCATCCTGACTCTCCATTACATGGGCTAGGAAAACTGAATTCACCTCCCAGTATTTATTTTGCAATTAAGTTACCTTCTAGAAGTCTGTAAAGATGGCTAACACATGAGCAAATACCTACAACCTGGAAGTCCATTTTTTCCTTCCCCAAATAAGATACTGTCTACCAAATCCTACTGTAATAGCTACACCACAAATAAGTTGTAAGATGCAACATTACAATATTCTGCTCACAAAAATATCAGAAGGACTTCATTAAAACCAACTCAGCAAGTTCACAGATCTGAGTGATATAATTGGAATAGTCAGGAAATTAAAAATTGTAGAAGAAATAAGAATTATACACAGCTCAGAGCTCTAATACTTCGTACATTACAGACACCAACTAGAATAGATGTCTCTAAAAGACACGTAGGGTACAGAAGATGTGAAGTGATACAAATTTTGGACAGTATGTCATGTTGTGGAAACTCATTCAGATTTGTCAACAGAGTTTGAAAAAAAGTACAGTGAATAAGAACATGAAGAAATGTGATGAACAAAGAAAACGTGCCAGATGTTCAAAGTGAACTCCCACCTTTTGACCTGAAAGAGTGATCCAAAACTAAATGACTCTTTTTCAGAAGCAACAGAATTAAAAGACCACACAGGAACAAAGGCTCTTTTCCAGCATATCCTAATTTACAATTGATTTAGCATCACTGATAACAGTCCTATTTACCAAATTCATAGAAAATGAAACAAAACCACTCTCTCACAACGTACTGAACGGTAACCAGAAATTATCAACAGTGTTGAAACGTTCACAGCTGAAGCAACAACAGTTATGTCAACAGGTATCACTTAGGGCTAGGAGGCAATAATTACACCTGCACAAGTCAAGACAAAAAGGTTAAGCTACTTTGCTTTTAGGCTTTTCAGGTTTATGTTAGCAGTTAATGACAATACAGCTTGAGTACCATTAGTATTTCTAGACATCTATCGTTTTCCCGGAGGATACAGATCTGCTTCTTTTGTTACTGTTTCTTAGTGAAATCCTTTCTACAGTAGGCTTTTTTCAGTCCCCATCCATCCTACTGACACCATCACTATCTTCATACCTTTCAAACATAGTCACCATGTAAGTTTTTTTTTTTTACCACCATGTTATCATTTCTTATACGTATTTCCTTGCTTTGTCTATATCCTTTCCCCATCACAGCAGTTCCATTTGACAATTTCCTTATATATTTTCAGTTTCACTCTGCATCCTCATTGGAACCTCCCCTCCCAAACCAGATTCCACATTCAAATCTCTACATGTCTCCTGTTCCCTCAGTTGCAGACTCTATACCAACCAGCGTGCCTCCCACCCTCTTCCCTTTTCTCTTTACAGAAGATCCAGAATTGCCTGCCTTCAATCATCACCTCCCATCTGTATTACTGGAAGAAGCCCTTTAGAAAATGATCAGAAGATACTTAAGGTAGCAGGAGGCATATGCTCAAACAGCAGCTACAAACTAAAGGAAGAAATTTGAGAAAAGCTTAACCACAAGACTCAAATAGGTCCAGTCACATAAAATTGCAGATTTTCAAGGCTTTAGGGATCTTAATCAAAATTAACTTCCCTGTGAATTTTCACAGGACATAAAACTGCACGTTATCTGGTAAAGCCCACTCCCTGTAAAATTTCAATTCAAATCAAGATCCTAAAGCACTTCCATTTCATGCTCAAAAAACTGCAGCAAATAAATTTCAACTCAAATTCTCCAGAACAGCGTCAGTCTGAAAATATACTTTCTGAGGCTTATGACAAAATGGTTAAGAGTTTGGTGAAGCTATGAGCTGTTGGAAAATGGGGCATAATTTTGGACATTTTTGGAGTCCTATTTTTCCAGCCTTACAAAGCATTTCCAGCAATTTGTTTCTAGAACATATTTAATTGGCAGATCTGCATGTCCTCCTTTCCTAGACATGAAAAGACAGACTTCAAACTGAATGTCTGAAATATAGTAGTAAAAAAAAATTAAAATTGAAGCATTGGAACAGAGCTAACTCTTTCCACTTAAAATAGCTCATTAAAAATGTGTTAAGGTAAAGCATCAAAAAATGTAAGATGATATATTTGGTTATTTAAATCACCTGATCTCCAGAAATTAAAGCATTAGCTCCATAATCCTTGGGCTCCTATTTCAATCAGAAGCTCATCTATGTGTCCCAGACAACTACATTTAAGAGTTTGACACTACAAAGAAAACAAAGGTCTTCAGAGAAATATGAATGATTTAGAGCAGAAAGAGACATCCCCGTAGCAGCGGCCAAATGAGGTACATATTTCTGACCCAGCTTGCGTGTTTGCTTTGGAGCAGAGCTTGAAGAGAGCTTGGTTCTGTTCCCCCTCCCCCCAAATCTCTGCAAAGAAGTAGACCCTTAGGGCCCAGATAATCTATAATCAGTACTGAACTACATTTCTTCCTTTTATGAAAGGCAACCCTATGCTTCTTGTATTTAGGCAAGCATCTAGTATCACTTACAGGGTAACCTGCAGAGATCAAGTAACTTAAAGATTAAAAAAGTTATTGATTAAAGCCTGAATCTATCATCAAACTGTCCACCAAACTTGACAAAGACCCTTCAACAACCACCACAAATAAAACAGCAAGGCCAAAGACTTACTCGAGCTGGACCCACACCAACAAACATCTCCAAGAACTCAGAGCCATTGACTGTGATAAATGGTACGTTAGCTTCTCCAGCAGTAGCTTTAGCAAGAAGTGTTTTTCCAGTACCTGGAGGACCTGTCAAAATCGCCCCCTGCAAGAGAAACAGATATTTTTCTTATGAAAACAGTGCAACTGTGAAATACCTTACTTACAGATCTTCTACATGGTAAAGCCATGAGTCCACATGAGTCCACTGGTTTTCCCTCTACCGCAGTAAAAATGGTGCAAGAAAAGAGACTGAAATTTCATCTGTCATTTAAACCAGCATGAAGAAAAAAAACAGATACAGCATTGCCATGTTGACTCGGAATTATAGGGTCAGTGATTTCTTCATCTAACATTTAAAAAAAAGTGGCCTGCTGGGCTGCCACTACAGCACAGTCAAAAAGTGACAGGCAATTCTATAACCATTACAATACAACTGTGGTAGACACGTATCCTGTGTATAATTTCTGACTTGTACAAACAGATGAAATACTCTATAAAAATTTTTTCTGGCACTATAGTTATTCTGTTGGCATTTAATGTCTATTTTTTCTTTTTCCTGATTGTGAGAAGTTCAAGACTATTGCCTACATAAAAGTTCATGGTCCAGTTCAAATTCCCGAGGATTAACAGAAGAATCAAGTCATCACCTCTTAAGTCATCACTTCATTACCTTTGGAATTTTTGCTCCCAGATCCTCATATTGCTTGGGATTTTT
>JAOWBP010002052.1:39243734-39254393 GCA_028571105.1 Tragopan temminckii | reverse complement strand
ATTGCTTGGGATTTTTCAGAAAGTTAACAAACTCCATTATCTCTAATTTGGCCTCCTCACAGCCAGCTACATCTTTGAATTTGACATCTATCTCATCCTTAAGGACTTTGGCTGTGGTTTCACCCACACTGAAAAGTCCACCCATTCCACGTCCTCCTCGACCTAAGCCTGCAGGACCTCTTCTTAATGTGTACAATAAAGAACCAATAATAAGGATTGTAGGCAGCAAACTCAGGAGAAACGATCTGTGGAGAAAAACAAAAAGCAGAAAGCCAAGCATTACAAAAATCCATTACTGAGCACAGCATGTACAAGACATTGGTTTCATTGTAAGCAAACCTAAACAAATTCAGAACTAATACTCTAGCTTGCAAAGATACTGTAAATGTTACTCTACAAGATGTTCACACTGGGAAATAAAATACATTTGAGAAGAAAAAAAGATTCTGATTTACAGAAGTCAAACCAACCAAAAAAACTTTTTCTAACTGTAATTAACAGCTGAAATTAATTTTTCATTGCCGTCCTCTGTTACAACTGCTGGAAAATGTCAACTGAAAGACTTAGAAGGTAATACATTCCTACTCTTGATGCTTAACAAGCAAGTTTTGTCTTTTTAAACTAACATCATCAAGTGACAGCAATAAGTACACAGAGAAAAACTGCATTCCCTAGTAAACAGAAGCAGCTCATTTTACATGCCCTTTAAAGATGAATTCACAGGACTTGTATGGAAATGGTTGTTTCAATCAAAGTGAGCTGTATTAGGTAACATATAATCAGGATACACTACACCTTCAAGCAGAAAATTCTCAAAAATACATACTCACTCTTGGTCCCCTAGGTCTTTCTCAATTTCTATATTTCCTTCTGTCAGTGTTTGTTTCTCTGTCCCAAGGCTACAGCCTTGTTCTGATTACTCAATTGCCCACCATCTCACACGGTCTGCTCTCCAACCTTCTAGCACGGCTCTGTAAGAGCTGAAAATCCTAACACTGAAACAGTTCTCATTATCACAGTATTGGAGCACTTCATGGCTTTTTCTCTGGCAAGAACAGCTCACAAGACATTCTCTCAACTCTCAGCAATAATAAAATCCTAAAGAGACAGGAGTACTACCACAACTTCCCACGCAAGATTTTCATGCTCTTGCAAAAGCCCAGATTTCTGGGATGAAAAGGAAAAGCTGCATATTCCTACACTACAGAGTTAAATGGCTTCTGAATCTGTGATCATACAGCTGCTGCTCAGCTATGGAAGACCAATAAAGAATAAAAATTTTAAAGTATTGGAACCATTACTCCCTAATGGGTTAGCAACAATGCCATACATCAGATGTGCTATTTTTCTTAAACAACTTGCTGATTAAAAGCATGATACATCTTCCAGCTCCTGCTAATGGGCACAATAAAGTAATTCCCTTTATCACCAACACCTTGCCTTTTTGCAAGGCCTCTGTCAAATTTACAGGCAGAAAGTGATGTCTCTTACAACTCAGTCAATAGAGCATAGTTCTGTGCCATATTTTGTTCTCTCAAAAATCCCTGAGCACCATCTCTGGAGCATTACTGCTGTGTCGTGCTGACTCCTGCTCTAGTCCAGGCCACCTGAAGGGCTTCTATGAAGGGAGGGTTAGTTGTGAACAGAAATATGTACATACTGAGATTTTTACACAGCTAATGTACTGAACAGGTCCTCTAACAGTTAACTTTCAGAAATAAAACCAAGATGACTATTGTTGAAACTAGATGATCATTGTGGTCCTTTTCAATCCAGGCCATTCTATGATTGCTCTGATAATACTGCCACCCAGTGTAGCATAGGAGGAATGCCTTACAACCCTACTGTACAGACAATTGCTCATCAAGATACTTTAAAAACAAAAACAACAAAACATGCTTCTTACCCATCACTCTCTGTTGAGTAGACTACAGGCAACCTGTTCTCCACTTCTATACCCAGGTCTTGCTGCACAGTTTCAAGATTTCGTTCGAAAGTGTCCACACTACCGATATTAAACCAGACATACTGCTAAAAAAAGAGCAGAGATCACCACAAAGTGCCCTATCCCACCTCAGCTTAGTTTTAAGCCAACTTAAAGCACATACACAAGTAAAGGTCAGAACATAATCAGACCAAAACATCATTTTAAGTTGCCTTATAAAGTATGTAATCAATGGAAGATGCATCTAATAAATCTAAGGCTTACCAACTCGGACACTGTATTTGACATTGCTTCTACAGAAACCAAACATCCAAGTTTTTGTGCACTATAAGTTGACTGAAATCCTGGCCCTTCCTCCACGAAAAAGTGGAGGGGGAAATATTTAGAAGATAGTAGATAAACAGGTATGTAGAAGAGAATTACATAACCAGAATAAAACACAGCACTGAACCAGCAAGTACAGCAATCATACAACCTACTATTTCACCATAAGATCTCAGCCTTCCTGATTAAGAAAAGCAATTATATACATTTGGAATCCATGTTAGCTTTAAAATTAATTGTATTCACAAAAGACAGTACGAAGTTATTATATACCTGAAAAACAATCCAGACTCTACTTTGAAACACAGATGAGACTGGGTCTGTTTCATGAGAATCTTCCCTTTTGCACCATGACTTGCCTGACTTGCCCTTACTTACTCTAATGCTGGAGAAAAAAAAAAAAGTAACCCTAAGTATTAACTGATTGAGAAACTAAGGCAATAGATAGTATGTGGGCTAAAGAGTAGGTGAGTAAATAAGTTGCGCTGAAACCCACAGATGAAGTAATTGCTGCAGATTTCACTCTACCCTGAAGGGACCTGCAGTTTCAGAAAGACAATTAAAAAACCCAACAAAACCCTAAACAAACAACGTATCACCAATTAAGGTAATGACATAAAGCTTCTCTAAGCTATGAAACAGCAAAAAAATCATGACAAGAGTCGATCACCTGCACACTGAAAAGGCCTGAAGCTGGCAGAGACTGTGCTCAGAACAAAAGTTTTCACGTTTACGCATATGAGCGTTATGTTTATTTTTTGAATGGGTCTCAGTCTCCAAGTATCATTCTTCGGAGAGCTTTTATCTTCATCAGCCTATTCCTGGTTATGTTACTAGGAAAAGTATCTTGCTGAAAAAAGTGCATTTCTCAAGAATAAAAGCTGGTAGCTTAGTTTTAAAGACTGAAGTATCAAACAGAAAATTAAAAGTTTCTCTATATCTATCTATCTAAAAGCAGTCTGGGAGAGAAAAGATCCAAATGTACGTTTAAGACTGCTATATTCTTGAGCAGACAAAACAGTAATTAGAAATACAGAATCTTCAATAATTTCTCACTCCTTCTGTCTATATATTTGTATTAAGGCATGGTGTTGGAAAGGAACTACTTGGCAGAGTTTTGAGATACTTGTAGCAAAACATAACCATGTAGGATATTGTAACAGTACAGCAAAAAGCATATTTTAGATTAAAAGACAATTAATGCTCCTAAGTTCTCTGCATCGAACTTTATCAAAAGACTGCCTTGTTCTTTCCAAAGTCTTGTGTGAATGTATTAGAAACATTTACCCATTCATGAGGAGACTTTCCTGACACAAAGATCACTCTAACAAAGCGCTTGTTCACCACTTCCAGTCTGTCCACCTGTGGGAGGAAAGAACAAAACCTGTCACCTGTTGAAGTGTACAAACTCTATCTACTCTTCCATCACAGCCAGCACAGCTGCATACGCCAGACATGAACCTGTTCTGTTTTCTAGCAAGAAAAAAAAATCACATTGTAGATCAGGACGGTTCCACAAGACATCAGTTGTGTCACACAAATTATCCAGTTTTTAACTCTATTTAAGTTAAGCTCAAAAGTTTCAAAGTAAACTGTGCTGTTTCAGATACATACAGCAAGTTTTACACTCCCACATGCTTTTGCTTGGTAGCTCTATTTAAAAAAAAGGAAATCTCAAACTAGCCTTAATCCTGATCGTGACTAGAAATAGTAAAAGCTCCTCTCCACTCCAAACTTACATGCTAGGAATGCCATTAACTAAGAAAGTCTTCTCAATGAATTTATTTCAGTGACAATTTAACTTCATTAATTCCAAAGTAAGGAAGCAAGTAAACAACTGGTAAACAATGAATACTGGCACAGCAGAAATCAGATGGAAAGGATGACTTCATACCCTTTCTTAAGGATGAAAAGAAAAAAACAAAGCACAAATCCACCTTGTCTCAAATTAGAGGTAGAGTAAGGTAGTTAAACAATACGTAACTATTTCAGTGGTCAAACATAAAAAGTGATAGGCCACATAATGCTAAACTATTTCAGGAGCTTCCAAACGTAACAGAATGAGGGAAAACTTAACTCTGCTCTTACAATTGTTCCTGCTAACATAAAAAACTTCCTCTACTACCACATTAAACACAGGAACATCCATAAGTTAACAAAATAATTTCTTTAAGGTAACAAATCAGAAACTAAAATCAAGAATCAAGCTGCAGGTTCACAGAAAAAAAAAATGCTAAGCTTTTTATTTTAGGCTGGAAAAAATGTCAAATTCCTAGTTTCTTGTATTTGTCATAGAAGGTTACAATTGTTAAGGAAAATGAAAGAGTAGTTTAGTTCTATTTCTTCTGCCTCTTTCCATCCAATAAATGGTTTCAGCAATTTTTAAAGTTTTAAAACTAATTATGGTTCTACAAGCTGGGCCTGAGCTGCAAGGCTAGCAAGACCTTCCTGAATTTACCACGTGTGAGCATTTATGGTAAAACTCATGCAAAATACAAGCTAAAAAGCCACTCAAGATCTGATCTGACTTCAGGAAGCAAGACTACCTGAACATCTTTGTTACGGACAGTGTGTAACCCCAGTGCTGCTCATGTTTTCTCCCCACTAACTGATCAGGACTGTGGCAATCAACAGCTTTTGACGAACACATTTTTTGCTTATTGGAATATCCAGACTATACCTTACAGAGGCCCAAGAGACTTTATTTTATGCAAGCTACTTTCATAATGCTCTTCTGCAACCGTGGTTCAGACTTCATTAACTGTTACTGATAATTTCATTTTTTATTTTTTATTTTTTAACTGAGCTAGTGCCTTAGCTGCTGTATAAGCATAACCAGTATGATTCCATTCTACAAGATGTTGCCAACTAAGAACAAAACTTCCAGATGCAGCTTGGGCAGAATGGTAGAAGCATAAAGAGCAGCTCTGCATTGAGCATTAAGACAAAGAAAGGTAGGACACAGTCTGTTTAGCAGTTTATCACAGCAACAAAGGTGTAGGAAGCATGCTGTTAACTCAAAACCCCAGGTCTGGAATGCAGAGGAGGAAGCAAGCCTGTGTTTTTCTAACCTGCAGGAGAAGCTACAAACATGGAAGTAAGAGAGCCCAGCATTTGTGGCTCCTGAGGTGAAACAGGCCTGTATAAAACACTCAAAATCCTGCACTTCAGGGCATCACCAACCTATTACTCCAAGTGTGGAAAGATGTCAAGTTACACAGAGATATAGGACACTGATGACAGAACTGACTGCTCCAGAAGTAGCTCTACGTAAGAAGGAAAGAAGAAATAAAAGGAGAAAGCAAGTAAAGGAGACTATTTTATAATATGGTTAAGCCAATTCACTGCCCCTGAAAAGGATTCTTTCATTTCCCACCCTCACCTGTTGGCACCACTGCTACTCAGATCCCTGGTAATCTATTAATATAAGGAATGAAAAAACAGAAGTCCTCCCACCCCCAGCAGGGCTAATGGAAGCGTTTAGGGTTAGGAATAAGTTTCTCCTCAGGGCACCTGACACATCTGCTTAAATCATTAAATCAACTGTAAATCCATCTCGAGACACCGAAGCCACACTGCCTCTGAACTAGAACACTAGCTGTTCAACTGAGAAGCTCTACTCCGAGTTGTCCATTCCCTCTGTTTTCTTGAACTGCCACAAGCCTTCATACAACCACCTGGAACATCAGACAAGGAACCGATGAAGATGAAAGCTAATCCTTTTCTCTTGAGCTAGTTCTCACTGCACAGCTACAAAAATACAAACATAAGCAGGGAGGCAGAAAGGAGCACCTTCAGCACACTGATTTGTCATTTTGATTCCCTATTACTCACCACTCCTTTAGAAAGGTAGTTATTAACAAAGTCTTTCCAGGTGATTTCTCTCCCAGGGACCCTGAAGAAGAAGTAATACACAACCATCGTCCAGAAAAATGAACTTCCCACTACGTACATACGAAACTCCCTGACATCCCAAGGAATGTCACCCTAGGGGGAAAAAGAAACAAGTTTTAGAATATACAATATAGTAAGTAAACAACAGATTTCAGTATCTGAGTTATCTTCTCTGCATTCAAGGTTACCATGGAGAACATCAAATAAAATTATATTCTGCCATATTAACATGTTTCAGTCACTTCAGATGTAACTGAGGAATGGCAAAGTTAGTGGAAAAAACATTGTTCCACAAACAGTAACTGCACAGTCTTCATTTATGAAGTACTTCAAAAGAAAGTTCTGTCATCTGTCACCTTTCCCCTCCATTTTAATTTTCCCTGCACTATACACAAAGCCTACAGAAATAACAGAAAATGGGGGGAAGAAAAAACTTACACACCTCAAGTAACATGAGAGCAATATTGTTAAACGCTATAATCTTCGTGCTATAGCTAATGACAGTAAGCACATATTACAAAATTAAGCTTATTCAAGTATTTCATCAAAGTCAGAATGGCTGACAGTAAACTTGTTTAGCTTGTTTAACAAGTCGCTGACATTTTCAGACAAAATATGAAACTCTTAAAAGCCTGAGGCTCCACTACAGAAATACAGAGTATGAGCAACCATATTCATATACCTTAACATTCCATTAAGGTTCCTGAACCAGCTAAAGAGTTGGATGCCTCTGAAGGTACATACAAACAAGTATTTATGAAAGGCAATGAGTGGGGGTGCCACCTAGAGCCGGTTACTATGAAATACAAAGCACAGGAGGCCTAAGAAGAACTTAAGCAATCAGAAAAATGTCCCTAGAAAGCAAAAAAAGCACACCAGGTTACTTCAAGACAGTTAATACCAAAAAGAAAGATATTTTAAGGTCAAGACCTTCTGCAATCTGGTCCACCAGTTAGCATCTTCTTTCTTGCCACCTTTCTTCCCACCACTGCCGCCTCCCCCACTACCAGTCCCACTTGGCTGTCGGGCACCAGCTTGCTTTGCTTCTAAGGAAAAATAAAACAACAATAAATACATCTTTATATCTTATAGCAATCTCACTCTAGTTTTATTTTGGCTTTAACATTAAAGAGGCCTGCAAAACGAATTAGTTTACGATGCTTCAATAATTAGAGGGAACGGAACTACACTTTTCCATAGAAAAAGATACACTAATTGGCAGAGACATCCCTATCATACAGTTTGATCAGCAGTGGAGTCTGTTAACTGTATACCTGATGACACTTTGACACTGAGAATCAAAAAATGCCACAAATATGTAACAAAGCACATTATGGAGACTGTGCGAAATGTATTTCTCCTACACTAATTCAAGACATGCAAGATTATCCTCTGCTTATAAAACCAACACATGCAAAGAAATCCTCAGAAACTCTAAGCAATGCCACCTCCCAGAATTCACCTCCCCTAGTCATAATATGCTCTTCTTGAAGTTCAGACTTTACTGATACCACAAGCTGGAGTCCTGTTTAACACTCCAGAGACAAGCACAGCACCACGCTGCCACACCAACTCCTCTTTGTATGTGCTTGGTTCTTAGCTGAAGAATTGGTTCTGGATTCCCACCCAGAATGACAATTCTGGTTATTCCATTCAACAGAAACTACTCTAGCTTGGTGAAAGAAAAGTTGAGAACTAAACACACAAACTATCTGAATGCATGACTGTACCAACTAATAGGAAACAGGAAAACTAGAATTTAAGGACAAGCACTTCAACAAGAGAATGAGAGAAAGTGAGTATTATTTCACAAGATACACAATGCCTGAAAGCAGAACAACATTTAAAAACAGTCAATTTGTACTTTCAAGCTAATCTGGTAGAGAAATATATTCCCTGAAAAATAAACAAAAAAAGCCCAAACCCAAGGTTCAGCTAGAATCTAATGTAACAAATACACATCCTAAAAAAGAGAACTGAAATCAAATGGCTATTTGTACCTTTTGTTTCTCCAGCTGAACCTTTAGTTTCATTCGGTTTCTTCCCATTGGGAAAATATTTTTCAAATCCTATCAAGAGTTAAAAAGCAAATAATTGTTTTTTAGTTTACAGTTCTAACATTACATTTCAATAGTCACAAGTTGAATGTATACAACATAAAAAAAAGAAGTAAACAATACATTAACTGCAGAATATGGTCTTGTTCTTGTCCTTTTGCTGAAGAGGTCTATCAGGTTCCCATAAATAAATCTTATACTATTGATATTGAAAAGCTTAGTATCAAAAACTTTAATAGCTTAAAGCCGTCCTTTAAACCAGAGACAGAGAGGTTTAGCTCAACAGAAAATGGTGTTGCACAGTGTTAAGTTGAGCAAACTGCAGTCAGCTCTGTTTATGGCTAAAAATACTATAAATCACTGCTCCACCTCAGGATTAATGACTGGTTAATAAAAGAGCTTACTGCTCTGTACACAATAAACTTAGGTGGCACATGAGCATCGTCCTCAGCAGCCTGCTTCACTCCAGTGATCAAAGTTGCAGTCACCTTTGGGAGGTTGTGAGAAGAGTCTTCTGCAAGCAGCAATGACACTTGCCAAGACCGTCCTTCTGTCAGTCGTAACACCAGTAGAAGCACTTTCATGAAGCTGAAAGATGAAAAATAAACGTAAGTAGCAAGTACGAATGATGCACACAACGCTGAGGCACTTTTTGTGAAAGAACTGCAACCCCTTCCCTGTAGTTAAGATCCCCTTGAAACCAAAAGGAATGCATCAGACAATACCTATGTCCAGCTAAGAAATCTACGTGGAGAGGAACGATGCTTCAAAGAGTAGACTAAACTCCTGTGTAGGTACAAATGCTAAACTACTGCAGCTTAAGCCAATAAGATTGTCTACTGATGTTTGCCATTTAAGTGCAATGAAGGAAGTACAAGCATTTTAAAAGAAAGCTTTAGATATTGTAACCAAATACTTAAAAATGGAGCAGAGCGTAATGTTACCACACAGTTCAAGTTCCCTTTCTTCAAGGACATATTTTAAGTAAAAGAAAATCCAAGTTTTTTCCCTCCACCTCCAAAAAAATGTTCATATCAAGATTTCCCCACAGACCAAACACCATTAAGTTACCTAATAAAAACTATCTCCGCCTCCATTTCCTTTTGTCCCAAAGGAGTGCTCAGACTCCTGTTATTTTGGATCAGAAGTTATTTATATGAAAATGAGTAGAAAAAATAATATCAGAGGAAGGTCTTGAAAACTTAAAACTCACGGTACTCAGACAAGACAGCAAACATCCATCTAGTCTAAAAAAGCCTGGGACTACATCCACGAAGTAAACCTCAATGTTAGGATCCCCATAACAATTGTTAAAATTGGAATATAGCAGTTTTAAACAAAACCTGTGCATTAGGATAAACACGAAGGGTACTGGATTCCACACCCAAATTACTCTAGGAACACTGGCATATTGTCACTTCTGATTCTCCACAAGTTTCTAGCCTGGGAGTTTATTAACTGAAGAAACAGACCAGACCTACAGTGAGCAGTCATCTAGTTCCACCTGCTGGAACCAAGAAGAATGCCAAAATGTCTTTGTCGCTTGCTTTTGTGACAGACTGTGCTAAGAAGAATTCTTTGGCCGTCTGATGCAGCCATCGCAGGTCCTTGAAAAAAAGTCTGATTCTGGAAATTCAGAAGGATATTTTTCATGTAATGCACATACAGCATGGGTAGCCTGGACAAGAGCTTATCTAGAGAGCAGCTTCCAAGGTCAATACGCTATCACCTCCACAAGCAATAGCACGTGTGCTCCTGGAAGAGGCCGTGGAACAACTGGGATGAATCTCTATGGGCAAAAAAAAAAAAAAAAAAAAAAAAAAGGAAAAATAGAGCCTGTCACTGATCAACCGGTCTTTACTTCAAATGCCAACAGGCAGTGAATGCAGCAACAGATGAAACTGAAAGCCATGTCCAAAATAATGGCTTCTGTTCTATGTCGCTGGCCTCCTATAACAGGCCTCCTATCACAACAACAACAAAAAAGATTTATTCCACAAGCTCAGATTGTTTTAACTGGAATGAACGTTACTGGATACTCCTGTCTCATTAGAAATAAAATATAACTGCTTGTTTTAAATAAAAGTCTGAGTAAGCCAAATCCAACCGTCTGGTGTGGCAGGGCCAGCATTGGTTTATTAAAGCCTTAATTCACATTTTTATCAGATTTCAAGTCAGAGAGGGAGGGAGGTGTGCAGGAAGAGAGAATAAGTAGCTGACACAGCTTTGGGGGCAGACCTGATGAATACAACTGGTTTATTGCTGGACATTCTTGACAGATCCTAAGATCTACGAGTAATAACTTGACAGGCAACTATACGTTTATGATGCAGAAGTGAGTGTTTTAAAGTTGATTTTGTGAGAAAAGGAAAGAACCACCTTTACAGCACATTCAGTACATCACCTGACTGACTGACAGCACGCTTTTATACTACCTAC
>JAOWBP010002052.1:39223399-39240052 GCA_028571105.1 Tragopan temminckii | reverse complement strand
AAGTGGGAACTTGAAAAATAAATCCACCATTGTTCAGGCTTTCCCATGCTTTTTAAATGCATTTGGTCATACTCTGCTAGCTTAAAATCCCAGTCTTGCAAAATTTCACTTATGCAAACTGGCATTTACAGAAAAATTCTTATAAATCATTATAAATGTTACAGGATTTATGTGACTAAAAAGGAAGTGCTGGTGTAAGGAAGGTTTCATAAGACAAACCCTGATAAATTAAACATATTCATAATATAACTGTATCTCCCAGTGTTCTGTTGAGTATGATTGCTTCTTTCCTGCTAGCAGTATCTGTGAACACTAACTGCTACTATAAGGCAATTTGGAACTGCTTTCTATGAAGAGTGCAAAATTATGGGCCTAGATCATTTAATCTGCCTTTGAGGTTTTCATAATACAGTAAAATGGCTATATTTCCCTCATGAGAGCTTGATTACAGGCAAAAAAAAAAAGTACCTAGCCTTCATATTTGTTTTCCTTTTTAAGTTTCCTAGATCACGGAATCAATCATGGAAAAGGTTGGAAAGACCACTAAGATCATCTAGTCCAACCATGTACTCATTCATGCTAGTGGCTTTTCTCCAAATGTTGCCATTTTACGGTTTGATATAAACTGAAGATATAGCTATTCAAATTGCCAAGAAATGTACCTCTTCCAGCCTAAATCCACAATCTCAAATATATATATAGCTGTAACTGAAGTCAGCAAGAATTCTGTGCAATAATAACATAGTTTTCAGATGTGCTAGCAGCGCTTATGGATTCAAACAGAATAATGTGTACTTCTCTGGTTAGACTTTTCAAACATGGCAACTGCGAAGAAACACTTCCATGCTTTTCTGAAGTTTATTCATTCCGAGAGGTCCTTTTGAATACTATGTGTTGTTACCAGACAGTTTTCTCTAATATTTATGTTTTCTAGAACACCATCGTGATTTTGATGCTGCATATTTTGGGTTATGGACGCTAAACAAAGCTGAAACAAAAATAAAGAATGATGTTAAAACTCCCTCACTAAACAAATGGGAAAAACAAAAAAAGCGAGTAGGCTGAAAAGGAGCCAAAGTACACACAGGGGAACTGGCCTGAATGTAAACCTTGAACAGTACTGAAGAAATTCTTGCAGATGTCTTCAGGGAAAGAGTCTATTAATAGCGTCCCTCAAAAAAAAAAAAAAATCCTTGGTTTACATGGGACCTCAGGGTAAGGAGCAAGGACAGACTACAGACTATTCTCTTTGAATTGTCCATGAGGAGGGACCAGAGATTACTCACCCTGAATGGAGGAGGGCAGCAGGGAAAGATCTGTGGTCTAGAACATCTGAGATGTTTCCTTGATCTTGTTACCAACTTCTGTGACCTTGGGCAAGTCACTTAGTGCTTGTGTATCTGTCCTCCTCTAAATAGAATGTAGCTAGTAGTACTTATCTAAGGGTGATTTTAGGAGCTGATCATTTAAGTTTGTAAAGTCCTTCAAGATCTTTTGATAAAATCTATTAAAATAATTTAATACATTGGGTTTAAATCAAGATTCAAATTGGGACCCTCTTCTCATTCGTGAAGTGATATTTCCACAAAGAATCCAGCGTTACTTGTCTCAAGCCTTCACTGAGAGATTTGACGAAGAATATTTGATATTTTTCTTCAAACCCCTCTTGGAGTCTCGTGATTTCATGAGATTCTCACTTGTATGTTTAAAGAAAACAATTTTGTAGAGAGACATTTGAAAAAGTGACTGGAGGATACTACTTTGGTTGAAAAGACAGGCAAATTAAATGCCCATGAAAGGTGAAATGCAAATAAAAGTATCTATTGTTAGTAAACTGTGTACCCTGACTTCTGAGTTTGTATGCCTGACTGATCATGTCTGAGTATTTGGGGTTGCAAATTTTTAGGGTCCACCCAAAGTTAATGGACTTCTTCTAGGCATAACTGCTCACCAGTGAAAAAAACAAAGCTTTCAGAATCTGGCTGTAGAGAACTTTTGCTTAATTTCAGTAGAAACATTTTATTGAATTTGAAATCAGCTTAGCATTTAATCTATTCTAATGTGAACGCAAATAAGCTGCAAGTAAGAGTTTAGAAGATCATGAACAGATTGCATTAACTTCTCTTTGTAAACTGAATTTTATATGACCTATATCTCAAATATCACAGTAATAGTAAGATTATTCTAGTTTATTAGCATCAGTATAATCTTTGATTACCTGTACCAATTAAAATATTGCTGATCTTTCTGCCATTAGTAGTTGTTTATATTTATGATGAGTAATTTGAGTTGCATTCATTTCTTTCCTTTTCAAAATCTTAAAGCTTGAATTTGGTGTAATTTACCACTGCACTGAAGAACGGTTATACACTGGTAGAAGAGGTCAAGGGGCATTTTGTAATGACAAAAGGCTTCAGGTATCAAAAGAGACAGGTTGGTCTAGATTTTGTTAGAACTCTAAAAGGAATATGTTAATTTTGTTTCAGAGTTGTTGCAAATCATCATTAGGATAATGAACATCATTATCCTGATGGAAGGTATTTCTTCTGCATGATAATTTTGTTGTGTGTTTGATTTTTTTCTCAAAAATCACAACTTTCATCACTTTCTTTTTAAAATATACAGCTGAATGTGAACTACTTAAATAATCCTATATTATTCTGATTCATAAACGTTGTTTAAAAAGAGGAAGAATTAATAGATTCACCAGTTTCATTCCAGCCGTACACTGGCATCACTGTTTATGAGCAAGATGCAATGGGAATGGTGAATCAAATTCACTGTACTATGCTGACTGTCATTCACATTTTATTCCGATAAACTTGTATGTCATAAAGTGTATTATGTCTGTAGATATACATGTTACCAGTGAACTACAGGATGCATGCTTCATAGGAGTTCTTTAACAGCTTGCTTTTCTGTGTGAGGTGTATTTTAACAAACAAATGGCTAGCAACACTTACTTTAGTGGAATTGTATTACTGGTAAATCAACAGTAAACAAGTTTACAGAGAAGTTTCCTTATAACATTCAATTATTAGACGGAAGCCAAAATGTGCCAAAAATGTACGACATCATACATGGGAGGTGGTTAAAATTTCACCCCCAAAAGAGATTTTAATGAGCCGCACAGTAAGTTCGAGAATTTTAAAGTACAGATGCATTGCAGTGCCCCAAGGAAAACTCTACATCAAAACTTCTGTGAAATTGTGAGCCAGGATCTGCCTATTGGGAAAAATGGAGCAAATTGTAAAGTCAGTGGCAACTAAATTTTTAATCCTTTATTATGCACACATTTTTCTCAGTGCTTGAATATCCCATAATCCACAAGAGCCTGCTCTGGGGCAGGCTAAGGAAAAGTTAGGGGTACTCTTGGACAGACTGGCTGAGTCGCTCCCAGAAAGGCCCCACTCACTTTTGCAGACAAAAATTTGTGGTTTCCAGTTAAGCAAGGAGTAATTCTGGCACATGCCACTTTTGTCCTTTCTCTGGGCTTCCAGTCTGTGTAGGAGTGTAGAACACAGCCAGGGAAGCAAGCCTTCTGCTCTTTCAAATGCTTTGGAATTTTCCTTTGTTCTGAGAGACATCATTTGGTGGTGGGCACTTTCATCAGTGAAGATGGACCTTCTTTAGTCTCACTTTTGTTGATGTTTTAAGTGTATACAGTCACAGTTGTTTTCCAATAAGGACTGTGGCTTCAGTGAAATAAACCAAGGCTGGAAAAGAGCATGTATGTACCTACAGCTGGAATTCAAGTAGCCTTCACCAGTGAATGACATGTTGGAGTCGTAGGCTGTCATGTTGCTTCATGCCTTTTGTTTTCAGGAAATGTGATTACTTGTATAGCATCGTGTAATACTGATCTACGCTATGCATTCATTGTTCAGGTTTAATCATTTGAAATTACAGTATGTGTAATAATCCTTGTCAATGACAAATTTTGTAGAGGTCTGGTTTGGGAGTCCAGGCAGTCAGGATACATGTAAATGAAGGATCCATCTTCCCTCTGACCTTGAGTTTTACTTTCTTTTCACGCTTAGATACAGATCTGGCCTTACTTGTACTAATGTTGTAAGTGTATTTTCTTTTCATAACCTTCTATCATCAAGATAATTGTTTTTTTTCTCATAAATGTGTCCCTATCACTGTTAAATCTGTTATACTAGAGTGAGGAGCAGTCAGTAAATTTTCTCTTGTACCTTGAATACCTGAAACCTCATTGGGTTTTGTGATCAGCCAGCTCCTTTTTCCTAAGCAGCAGCCTCCCTCTACTTTGTTTAAAGTCTCTTCATCCAATTTCTACCTGGCTGTAGCATTGAAGAATATTGGAGAAATCCATTTATCCATCAAAAATATACTTAATAACTCAAAAGAAAATCTGTCTTAGTTATAGCCTATCTACCTATCTATGACTGGTGTAGTTTGAATGCTTGGTGCATTTTAGTAATGAGGCATGCATTAAATATTCTGTAATTATAAGTTGGGTGTGTTGTACAAAAACGTATACAGCAGATTGCTTTCACTATCCCAAGTTTTCAGTTGTGGTTAAACAGAGAACACCCTGCAGTGTGTCTGGATCAGCGTTCCTCTATTTTAATGCAGTAGTTTAAAAAGTGATTGCTAAATCTATGTTCCTACACTTCAGCTTTGTGATATCCTTTAACTTTTAATCTAATTACATACCTGCTACTCACCAACGACTTACCACATTGCTTGCATCCATCGTGTTCCTTTGCAATACTAAATTCATTGGTAGCTGATTTAATTAAGTGATGTCTTGCTCCATCCTAATTTGCTTTTGAAAATCTCCTTGCTACTTCTGCTAAGAACTTTAATTTACGCAATTGGCTGTAATAACCAGGTGGATGAATGTCTGGCCTTTAATGTGGGATAAAGGTGACACCTGACATTTGGGCACAGCCTGGTTAGTAAGTAATCTGCAGCTAAACCTCTTGAGTTCAGCTGGCACAGCAGAAGTAGGAACACTTGACACTTGATCAACCATCTCCACCTAAATTGGCATCTGCTTGCTATATGCCAGCAACATGCAGATCTCACAGAAGGTCTACTTCAACACTTTGCAAGTCACCATGAGTCTTGGCTGTACACAGGGCTAACATCCTCACCTTATGGAGACTGGCATGGTTTTTGCTGAACACAGTACAAATGCAGCTCTCATTTATTAGTATTATTTAGTAAAATACTGTTTTTGTTTATGGTAATAGGAAGATTTTTCAGTCATAAGATGTTTTCAGTCCTTGAAATGTCCTAACAAAAAGGAGCTGTTACTGGATAACTGGTGGTTTTAAGTAGAAATGTTTCATTCATCTTAGTGTATCCCCAAGTGCTTATAATTTATTAACAAGTTACATTGAAGTTTCCTATTCAGGAACCATTCTGTTTTTAAATATGATTAATTTAGTGCCATTAATAATTACTAGATAACTGCATTGTTTTTTTGTTGACTGACGAAGTCTTTGAATTTTCCAAAAACTGACAGGTATATGAAATAAAACAATGTATGGAAACAGACAACATGTAAGAATGCTTTCTTGTTTTTAATATTCCTGTTCTTTACAAGAAAAAAGTGTTGAGATCAGACCGTTTGATAGCAAAAATATAGCCTTGCTTGAATTTTTATGTGAAGTTGCCACTTAACCTAACCTTAGGGTTTGGGGTGAAAAAAAAGGGGGGACATGAAAATTGTTTTTCTGTAAAGAGTCCATTAGTGTTTAATTCAAACGAATTTCCAGAAGCTATCAGGAAACTGTTGAATTAATGAAAGCAACTACCTCCATTGCAGATATCTCGAAGGCCTTAATTTTAACAGAAATTGGTCCAAAACGTGACCCTGCAACTTTGAAATTGTTCCTTGGTAACATTGAGAGGTTGCTCAAGGCCCAAGCACACGGGTAAGATATCTTATAGTATGTGTCTCATGACCCAAAGTCATGAAAAAAAAATCAACTATGTTGCATGTTTTTCAATCTTGACACACAGATTGAAATCAAAGGCGTTTTCTGCTTTGTGTTTCTTTGTCTCCCTGCTGTGTTCAGGGTCCGTGTGATTGGAAGCTCCACCCTGGCTCTGTGCCATTTGGCATCTGGTGCTGCCGACGCATATTACCAGTTTGGGTTACACTGCTGGGACTTGGCAGCAGCTACTGTCATCATTAGAGAGGCAGGTGGCACTGTGATAGACACTTCAGGTGAGTGCAGTACTCCTGTTTCATGGACTTTTGGGGGACCATGTGGCTGTTTCAGGCACCTGGAGTCACCTCAGAACAGTCCTCCTGTGGCTCAGTCTCACTCCTGGCAGTGTTTGGGAAGAACATCTGTACTCTCTATTAGACTCTGTTGAGTTATTCATACCACAGTGATGTAATCCCAGCCTGGGGTTTCATCACATCAGAGGTCTTCTGAGTCAAACTATATTTCACTGACTTGGTGTAATTCCTTTAGAGCATCAGATTTACTGTAAAGAGCTAGCCCTCGTGTTTGTTAGACATGCTCAGACTCCAGACAGTTTCAGCAGGCAGCCTTCCGAGACAGAAACACTCTCAGGTACACGTCTGAACAGATATGGCTAGAGGGCATAAAGGACAGTGCAGCCTCTGGATTATTTTGTTCATTTATATGGTACACACATAAAGACACAGAGTAATGGATTCCTGGTGACCAGTATGTCAATATCATGGAAAGATACTGTGTATTAAGAAGGGTATGCTGATGGAACTAATTTTTGCCCTATCCTTCCCTGTTACTAAATGAAGGAAATACTGCATTTATTGTTGGATACTGACAAAATCCAAACATCCACTACTTCTGTTGCATTCTAGAATTTCTAGAAATTTCTGAAATCACTTTTGTGCAAGAGATTTCAAGACAGGAGCTCCTGAATTAGGTTGTCCTTGTAATTACAGCGTGGTTTATATTTCAGAACTCATTGCCTTTTTATGTCACCTCAGACAGTTCTCATTAACCCTCTTGTCCTCAGGGGGACCTCTGGATCTCATGTCCTGCCGAGTGGTTGCTGCGGGCACCAGAGAGATGGCGATGTTCATAGCTCAGGAAATACAAACTATTCACTACAGGCGGGATGATGAAAACTGATGGAAATTAAGTACATGTAATCTGGAGTCTGCTCTCCTGAACTATGTAACTTTTGCAAGATGAGTGGCTTAAAGGGTACATGATCTCAGCAGAATGCTTTCTGGGGAGATTTTCTGTGTCAAATATTTTTTATAAATTTATTACAATATGGGAAGGCATAGAGAGATTTTTAAACGTGTAAGAATCATGTTTCCTTTTTAATATGTATCTCTTTCGGCAGTATCTTTTTTACAGGATAGCATATTTTACTGGTAGCTCTAGTTTCAAAGTAACTTGTAATTTCATATCTGTGGGGCTGATATTTAGTCTTTTGTAACATGCAGCTAAAAATTGAACTTTATTTTTACAGAAGCAGATCTCAGGTAAATGAGCTTTTAGGACTGTAGTAAGGATAAGTAGTTAAGATGTGTGCCTATAATACCCTCGTTCTATGATACTTAAGGATGCAATAAAAATGATGTTATTGTTTCCTAACTATGTCATAGCTATATTATCCATAGATATGTGTAGGTATATATATGTGTATGTCTGTTTGTGTATAGAGGTACACCTAGACATGTGTATGCACGTAGATACGTGCAGACATACACATGTATGTCTATGTGCATATATACATGGATATCTTGGATGTTCATGGCAATTTAGAGAATGCATAAAAGAAAGTTAATATTGGAAGTTTTATTCAGATGAAGAACGTACGTTACTTACATGTCTTTAAGGGGGGCTAACCAAATAGCTGAGAACAGAGCTGATCATGGAAAATGCTTTTATGATTTTATAAACTGTCCACCTAATTCTTCTCCCCTTTCATCCTATTTCATGGGCATAAATCATACTGTCCTGCAGGCCACTACAAGAAACCTGCAAACTCTTAGTACCATAGAATAATGACATTTAAAACCAGGGATATTGAACTCCACTGAGTTATTTGCAGTATTAACCATGACACACAGTAGCAGAATAGAGTGCAGTGTCACAGAGGGGTTGGTTTTAGTGAAACTTGAAGAAGAACGGCAGGATTCAGCCCTTTATGGGGAAGTTCTTAATATGCACATTAGATATGCTTGCAAAAAAGTTAGTTGTGAACCACATGCCCTTCTCACACAAAGTTGCAATCACAGATTTTGATCAGAGAAACCTGTAAAATCAGTTATATATTTTTCCTCAATACCCACTTGCTCCCTGCCCTTGTATCTAGCATTGTTTTTAATTATGCCACGGTGACTGTTTCTTCTTAAGTTATTTTTAAAATCTTGGGCACAGAGGGGATACAACAGCGTCCATAACAGTTGTAGTTGAAATGAAATCACTTCTAATTTTTTATTAAAAAGTTGAATAAAAAGATACCTCTTTTCTGCAAGAGTGCAAATTAAATACGTGAATGAGTCAAAAAGAAACAGTGAAAAATTTTAAAACTTTTTTACACTGCATGTGTAGACTTTGTAAACATGTTCAGATACCTTCTTAAAACACACAAACTGAACAATAATTTGTAAAAATAACCTTACATGTGTTTCTTGTAATGAAAAATGTTTTCACTGAATTCTGTGGGATTTTCTTGATGCTTTTTTTTCCCATGAGAAATACAAAGCATTGACCAGGTGAAGAAAGCCGCAGTGCAACTAAGCTTTTAGGAACTTGGATATTTCCTGTCATCAAAACAATGCTGTCACAGTGGTCATTGTGCTGTCACCGTTCCTTTCCACCTCTCCATCTCCTCGCATCTCTCTGGAACCTTAGGCTGTAAGCCTCTCGGGGCAGGGACTGTAGTACTTTCATTCGGGGTTTGCACAGTGCTCATAGGATGCAGTTCTGTCTGTGACTAGGCACTGAGGTGCTATAATACAAATAATAAATACTAATAGGCTTGCTTGTCTCTTATTTGCCCTTCTCCCAGTTTCTGAGCACAAACCGGTACAGAGCTTGCCAGCACCACTCTGATCCTGAGGCACACAGACCCAGGGGCCCTGGGAGCAGCAGGGGCTTTGCTGGAGCTTCTGTTCATGCCGTAAGCTGTGTAAGGAAGCTTAGACTGGCAGGGTTCAGGCATGGCAGAGGCTTGACCCCACCAGGCCCCTCCTTGCCAGGAGAGAAACTCCGCTTGCCTCCCAGCAGCTCAGCCTGCACAACCCCAGGCCCTGACCCACCCGGTCCCAGAGCTAGGCTGAGCTGGGACATCTGGGTGGTGTCTGAAATGGCACACAAGATTGACTTGCTAAACTGAGCCCCGAAAGTTGTGGGAAGGGAGAGGGGCAGAAAACTGGCTGCAAGTTCTTGTGTTGGTGCCCTGCGTGGGGCTGGGCCACAGTTCAAGCAGCACTGTGTGGGAAGCAGCCATCCCGCCTTTCCCCACCTGCTGTGCGCCAGCGCAGGCAGTTTGAATCCTTCCAATGAGCCAGCTGAGTGAAGTGATCTGCCTGCAAAGTACCCCAGGAAACAAAAACAGGATTATTTTACAGATGGATCGCTTTCCTCAGCCAACTCACCCCCCGGCCACTGCCAGGGGCTTGATTCAGGCAGCAGAGTGGTAGTGAGGCAGCCAACAGCATGGCTCCTCTGCAGAAACAGAGCCAAATCACACCAGCTTGAAGTTTTTATCAAAGTACAGCTTTAAAGCCACCTGATTACACACTGTGACAGAAATAAACCGTACAGGAGTCCTTCCATCACTTTGTCTTGCTGGCCAAGCTTTGCTCAGCAGGCATATCTGCCAGCTCTCCTTCCAGTGTGTGCATTCATTGTATAGGACAGATGCCAGAACCCTAAACCCCTCTAAATGCCCAGCTAAACTTGTGGGCTTTTTTCCTACTGGCTGTTACAAAATGCTGCAACTGTTTTCCACTAAATACATTATGCAGAATGTATGCGCACCTGTAATTAGGCAGCCGAGATGGATGCCTACAGGGGATTTTCTCTGCTAATGCTGGCACAAAAACGTCTGTGCTCAGAAAAGTCTACATTTCCTCTGGAAGCAAGCAGTGCTCAGCTTCCCTGTATCATCCTGGTTCGTTTTGGCATCAACTCAGTGCTTCGGAATGTCTCCCGCATGCCATGAATAAGGATGTTTAGGTATCAGCAGCAGCAGGAATAGCTGTGCGCTCCAGGAAAACGGTCAGTGGCTGAGCCCTCGGCACTGTCTTGTTGAGCTTGGCAGCTTTTACAGGACAAGTATCAGCACGTAGCACGCGTTTTCTGTTTTTCAACTAGCATTTTGTTCCTGTTGGCTTCAGTTAAAACAATAAAATCACTTTCTACCACCCACCAGCACCTAGGAGTTATACTAGCTCCTCAGCAAGGCTGGACTTGGTCAATGCGCACACAGAAGTGCAAAGAGGACCTGCAAAAAATGAAGAGATTTAAGTCAATATAGCAAACTAATGTAACCCTCACCCTTTTCTCCTATTAGATTCATAGTGCAACCAAGACTGTTTCAGTATTGTATGGCCAAGATTGAAAACGTACAGCAGATAGAACTATGTCTCCTACAGCTGTTTCCATTTTAGAACGTGTTACAGTTAAAGTCTTTCATAAAGCATCTCCACAGTACTAAGGAATGTGACAAATCATCCACCAACACTGGAAAAAGGAATTCTGTTTTCCTGTAGTCCACGCACTGGGTATGACAGTAGCACTATAGGACACTGCATTTTATATGCATGTTCTGATCCAGTTGCAAAAGACCTGCCTGCTCGTGTTCAAGAGAAGAAAAACTGTTAAGGATGCTCACTCTGGAGTTCCTTGGGTTTTGCTCCTGAAGTTTTCATTTTAAGGTGTGTTACAGCAGTGCTTTGGTGCTTCTGTACTCTGCGTCCCACTGTATTTCTACAGTGAATTTTAGAGTAAAATGCACCGAAGGACAAAGTGTGTCTGTTCTCATCACAGAATAGGAACACAAATTGAAAGATGAGTATTTCACAACACAGAGAATCAGAATTCAGTATCTCAGCACGCCAAACGTTACTGCTTTAGTTACACAAAATTGTGTAATATTTTCCTTGTGAACTGCTATGAGATCTGTTAATGCATACAAACACACTTTTCAAACAGAGAGACTACGCCAGGTATTAAAGAGGTCAGTAGAGAAAGGATAAACTTCATCGCATTAAGCTGGAAACCTCAAGTGTGAAAGGTCTCTGCCATTTAGCAGTGCCTTTCTCTTAGTCACAGCTATGCCTTGGCAGTACTTGAATTCCGAGCTATTTAGGAGACTAGAACTACATGTGCAAGCACACTGTTGCTGTATCAGTGACACAGCATTCCTCCTAAATACTGTGATATTAATGGTTGTTTATAAAACCATGAATTGGATATATTCATAACAGGAATACTGGTTTATTCTGTTTTGAAATGAATTCAAGCATTATTATTCAGGCTGTCAGGCAAGATGGAACTAAAATCAGAATCTCATCACTTTTGTTTGTCCTTTGTAATAACCAACACATTGTTCTGTGTAGAAACACAGATGTTCTGTCTTGCCAAGTGCTGTCTAATGTTGTTATAGTGGGGCAGAGCCACCAGATCATGCCAGCAAACTCAACTGAAGGAAACATGGGCCAAAGGCACTGTTGGCACAAGGGGACAAAGCTTTGGTGATGTCAGAGATGCTCAGGCTACAGCATGACTAACCACTACAACTCAGCAAAACCATCAATTGTCTTTGTGCTGAGATTGCAGCGAAGTCTTCTGGCATGTAAGTACTGTCACCATGGAGTGACATGTAGCTGGGCTGTCTGGAAACACCAGGTGACCCCAAATTGTTACTCCAGACACTCAGCGTACCTCAGAGTCATGCTTAATATTTCAGACAACAAATATTTTAATGAATTCTTCTACCGTAAAATACAATTGCTACATATACATATGGTAAAAAAGAAAATTAATGCTGGTCAACTCCTGCCTTGCATCTGGTGAATTCATTTACTGTTTTTAAAAAGGATAAGACATGCTCCATTAACAGGATATTAGTATTTTGCATTTGGTTTGCAAATAGAGAAATAAAGTACAATGGCTCACACATTTTTAATAATGCGCCTCCAAAATTTAGGATAAAATCATATTTCAGTGATATTACTTCAGATGCTTACTGTGATGATACTGTGTCCCTGCAGTACTTCATCTAGACATAAAATAACAGTGGGAGGAGGAATTGGTCTTACAGATGTGACCTGACTTCAGCAGAGATTAAAGCCAGTTATTTACACCAGCACACCCTCCACTGACTTGCTAGCCTGTAGTAAATCTGAATTCAAGCATAAATCTGGAAACATACAAGATAAAAAAGTCGTAACGATTCATATAAACTCCTTTTCTTACCCACAGTTTTGTCTATGGCATTTCTCTTCTGTAATTACATAGTGGAAGCTAAGAATAATTATGTTTAGATTTTTTATAAAGTGAGGGCAAGTATGGATTCTATCTGATAGCCTAATTTGAATCAAGAAATTGAATTCCTCTTGTACAGGCTGGACAGGGCTCTGAGCAACGTGGTCAAGCTGTGGTGTCCCTGTTCATTGCAGAGGAGTTGGACTAGGTGACCTTTAAAGGCCCCTTCCCACTCTAAGGATTCTATGATTCTATGTGCAGTGTCTATGAATGCTCTCCACCCACTGATATCTGCTGAATTTAAGCTCATGTCTGCCATACAGCGATTTCATTATGAAAGCACATCTAAAAAAAATATAAGTGCCCATGCTACATTCTCATGTTTCTCTTTGGCAATGTTATTCTTTGTACTGCAGCAACCGTTTTGTACTGTACCATACACAAGCATAGTTCTAAAGAGTTTCTTGTTAATTTCTAGCATTTCTTACAAAATAGCGTTCACAGAAATTAATAGATCAGTGTGCAAACTAGGAAAACTCAAGCATTGTGAAGTCATCATTTATGTACAAATATATTTTATCCATAAAATAATAATAAAAAAGAAAGGAAGAATGTTTTGTTCTGTCTGCAAACAACTTTCACAATATATGCACCTCCCAGTTTAAGTGTGAACTCTTGAGGCTATTTTTGTTTGCAGTTTTCCAGTTCCTGAAGATGTCTCAGAGAAGCAGTAAATCCACTCAGGAGAAAGTATAGTCAGACTTCGCATGTGAGAAGAGCCACTGAAGAAAAGAATTTCATTAGTATCTGTAAATGCTGTATAATTCCTTTCTTCTTTTCCCCACTGACAGGAGTACAAAATCCCAAGTTTCATCTTTATTCTGGCCCCTTCAAGTTCCACATCCCTTTTACTCCTCTTACAAATCAGACAGTTTATCCTAGTTGTCATCCTCCCAGATTCACCATCGGGGCCCTGAACACAACCCACACCAAGAGTCTGCCCACATTTAAGACCAGCTGATAACAGCTGTTACGGGATCCTCTGACAAGAGCTTTTCCAAGACACTAAAATATAAAGTGCTATTAGCATACAGAAGTTAGCAGCAGATAAGCATCAATAAACTGTCCTCTGAGAAGCCTGAGAGCTAAACCAATCTTCACTGTTTTAAAGCTTAAAAAAGAGCAAATCAAACGACATGTGGTAGGTAGCACCAGTCTGCAATCACAAGATTAGCCAACTCCTCTTTGCAATGCATTGCAGAAAGAATGTGATGAACAGCAGCCCCTCGCAAGATGGTAGTGAAAATCAAGGTAAACAGTGAACCTGGGAACCTGACGTACTTTTATCCTTTCGTGCCTCACTTGAGTAGTTCAGCATTACCTCAAGTAAATCAACATCTTGACTGAAGTAGAATACTAAAACCAAACAAAAATCCCCCCCTAAATAAACAGAAAATATAGCTCTAATTACAGAAGACATTCACCGCCAAGCAGAATGTCACAGAACAGGATTGGTATGACTGGAAGATGTGTCAGAACTAAGTTTCAGAAAAGGATACAATCGCTTTCCAAGTCTCCATGAAAAAGATCAAATATGCTTCAACTTAAGTCCATAAAGACTCTTGATTCAACCTATATACTGAAGAATGGAAATGGCCCTGAATATTTGGGTGTGCTAAACCATAGTTCCTCCATTCCCCACTCCCTACACACTGCACTCTCTCCACAGCTCAGCCACCCTGTATACACTAGTTTCCTTTCTCAGAGCTTAACTCAAATTCACTGTTCTCATACATCCACAAAGCTTTTACATGCACACCAGCTGAGGATCTTCTCACCCATTCATGGAAGAGCATGGCTGCCCACCATTAAAATAAAAAAGACTTGTAGAATCACCAAGATTGGAAAAGACCTCTGAGATCATCTAGTCCAACCATCCACCTACCACCCCACTAAACCACTATCCCTGGAGAAACACAGGGAAAGAACATTCTTCCGGTTTATACACCATTTAAGTAATTCAGTCATAATACCCTTTGGATAAAAGACACATGCAGAGAAGCATGCCATTTCAGTTTCAAAAAAGAGAGGCTGAAAAATACCCAACAGAGAAGCAAGGGTCCCACACTGTGCTCATGGTCTGGGGCTGGCCTTTGCACTCAGGAGCTGCACATCATCCTGTGCTGGGGTGTGAGCGTGGTTTTGATTGCTACAAAAACAGCTTCACACAAGGGTATACTGTTATATATTCATGAAGCTGCTGCAGCTGGATTAGCTCCAGACACCACCTGATCTGCAGCTCTCCAAGAGAGCCCCGCAGCCTGATACAGTGAGGCCTGGGGGAGCCAACCCTGCTCCCATTGGCAGAAACTGAATATTCCCTATTTACTGCAATGAGATAAATAAAATCCTAAGTTTCATAGCATCCACTGGCACTCCTATCACTCGACGACACCACGCCCCAGAAATGCTCCTTGTGTAAACAGCAAGAATTTAAAAAAAAAAAAAGCAACAAAGGGACCCCAAAACAAACTTCTTGCTGAAAACCTGGTTGTGTACGGAGCAGAGCTGGCACAGCTGCTGTTAAAATGACTGCATGTTTTCTGTAACAGCACCGTGCCAGCATTGCCACAGTTTCCTTCAAATAAGAGATTTTCATTTTCTTATCTCTCCTCTAACAAACGCCTTTTGTACTGATAAATCACACACACCTTCATTATCATTTAGTCCTTGGCTAAAAAAAAGTAAAGTAAATTGCTTGAAGCAGCTCCGGTTCTGTGTGCACACCAAGAACAGAGCTCAGACTTAGCACAGAGCCACCTGCTGACAACCAACTATATTTGTCTCAAATCCTTAAAGTCAAAATGAGGTGGTGTTCATAACACACATTGATAACAAGAAAATAAGGAATAAAAAACAGAAAAGTCAATCTTTGCCAACACAAGTCTTTTATTCCTACATATGCTGATTTTAGACTGTTGTTTCTTTTTCCTAGAATACAACAGTTCATAGTAAGTTTTTTACAGCTCTTTATCAAGAGGGAGAAAAGCTAAAAAGCAGATCATTAACATCAAATGCAACTGCACTGCAATCCTGTTGTACCCTAAAATGCACATAAAACACCACAGATAGTGCACGCAATATTAGAAAGATTTTTGGCATTTACAACACCTTCAAATTTTCATTTCAGCGTCAGCCAAACCTGCACTCACCCTCATTCTGTCTGGCAGTGAAATGAGCTGCCAAATCCAGATTAAAAAGAGCAGGATACAACACAACCAACTTCCCACCAGCATCTGCATCAAAATCACCTGGTGAGCTGGGATGGCTTACTCTGAAAGACAAGTTCCGTCTGGAGCTTTAAATAAGCCACTTTGCAGGCTGACTATTTGGCCTGCTCTGCCTCACGTACCTGTGAACATCTCAGATGCTTTCACCCATGATACCAAACAACCTGTGCACACTCTGCTGTCAGGTGGCAAGTACACGTGAAGACTAAAGGCCATGAAAAAGCAGCATCTTTTCAGCAAATCCTCATGACTGCCATTTGTTTATTTCAATTCAGAGCTGCATGAAGAAATAAGCGGGGTGTACACACAAAGCCTCATATATCTGTTTATTTCCTTGTCAGGGCTGTATAGAAGCAACCCAACAAAACCTGATGCAGCTATTTGCTCCCTTTCTGGTCTTGTTTTCCCCAAATCCTGCAGTGTTGCCGGTGTAACTGGCAGGTTGCTACTGCCCGCGGCTGCACCTGAGCCATCCTGCTTCTCCTTACAGCTCAGGGCACGCGAAGCTCCAGCTTACTCCTTGCCTTAACTTTAGCTGCGTCCTAGCCACGCCCAAAAGCCCTTATTTAGAGGTTAACTCAGCCAGACTGTCTTGCCAACAGAGGGCAGCCCTACGTTTAGACGGATTTTCGCAGTGGCTGGCTGCGGTGCTTTCCAGTGCACCCGCACCCAGACCCACACTTTGTAGACGCCCGACTCTGCACAAATAATTTTGGTTGTGCCAAGAGTCGCTCAGCAGCTCAGCTGCGCAGGGTCCCATCCAACCTGGCCTTGAGCACCTCCAGCGATGGGGCACCACAGCTTCTCTGGGCAGCTGTGCCAGCGCCTCACCGCCCTCTGAGTGGAGAACTTCCTTCTAGCCTAATCTAAACATACCCTCTTAGTTTAGAGCCGTTATCCTTTGTCCTGTCCCCAGTAAAGTACGCTCC
>JAOWBP010002052.1:39188793-39223309 GCA_028571105.1 Tragopan temminckii | reverse complement strand
AGGCTGGATGTGGCTCTGAGCAGCCTGGTCTGGTGGTTGGTGACCCTGCACATAGCAGGGGCTTTGAAACTAGATGATCATTGTGGTCCTTTTCAACCCAGGCCATTCTATGATTCTATGTGATTCTATGATACAGAGCCTCCTCATGCAGTTTGTCAATACAAAACGTGTATCAGGTATAAATAATGCTGTTTTCTCAAGAACTCTGCCAGGCCTCAGCCTGGGCTGCAGTGGGCTGGGCACCATGCAGTGCTGCCCCAGGCCAGACCCTATTGCAGCCACAGAAGCTGCAACCACACTGCCTAGGATGGAGGCCGGGCTTTGGCTTTGTTCCAGAGCCCTCAGAGTTATTTAAATGCATTTAGGATGTGTTGAGGAGAAGTTTGTGGAACATACTGTACCACACCAGGAGGTGATGCTAGAGCCTGTCTCGTTCCTGATGGCTAGAGTCAGGTTGCAAAGGAGCCTGTTAGCACTATTCTCACTGTGCACTGAAGACTCCTATAGCTCAGGTGCTAGCAAAATGGCTATTTTTTCTGCATTTACATTTATTTAATTATGTATTTTCTATGCCCTCCCTTATGCATGCTGCTTGGAAGGTATGAGGTCGTGCTATCCATCTGTATCTAAAGCAGCTGGATTTTTGAAAAATCTGTTGTGCAGGTTACCCTCAACAGCAAGATAATTATACTTGTGGAGAATCACACGGACACAATCATTCCTCGGAACAGAAAGCAACCTCTGTAACTGCAATATGCAGTGCAGTGTCACATGTTGCTGGACTGGGTGCCGTTGTTGTCGCATCACTCAGACTTGGGTGTTTGGAGGTTAGCACTGACCAAATAACCAATGTTGTGAGGGAAAGATCGTCTTTCAGGCTCCAGACGTCCGAAATTTTGCACACATTACTGATCTTTTAAGCGTATGAGTCGTGCCATTGAATTCCAAAGTCCTGTTGCATTCAATAGGATTACTTATATCCTTAAAACTATGCTTGTGGGTGAGTCTTTGTAGAATCAAAGCTTTGATTGCACTGAATTTGTTAGTCCCTCTGTGAACCTGAAATATTTAACAACTCTGACAAAAGAAAAAAATAGCGCTCGTGGTCTTGTTGTTCGTTTGTATTCACTTATTTTATCCATATTTGTTCTGCAGTTATTAAATTTCTCTCTTATTTGTAGCTTCTGTGAGAAAATGTGTCACCTTGAAAACGGTGTCAGTTTTGAAGATGAGGTTAACAGTTTTTCAGTGTACTTTTAGTATGGTTCTGATTAATACCAGTCATGATCCCCTTCCTAATGGCGGTCACTGTATGCAACTCTAGAACCTTGTCTGAAGGGGTAGAGGTAGCTCAGGATGCTTGCAGGGTTTCATAATGAAACCCGTCATAAAGCTTTTCAGTTCTGAGACAGGAAGAAACAAAAGCAAAAAATCCAGTTGGAAACTTCCCTGTTTCCTCACTTCTGTGATTGAGCGTTTGTCCAGTATTACATAGTATTATGATATAGAATCTATTTAGAAGTGCATTACAGTGCTTGAACTGAATTTACATCAGGACAGGCTGATATCTCACATATAACCAGTTAATGAAGATGTATGTCTAAGCAGTGTGTGGTGGTGAATTACTTAACACATAGTTTCAAGGATTTGTGCTGAAGGTATTAGAAATACACAACAAAATAATGAAGTTGAAAACCAGGCTCAGAAGCAGTTCCTATAAATGTGTTGCTTTGCGGTTCTGAGTTTGAGTAACACTGAGGCCTTCTAAAACATGTATCCTGCAAAATGGGAGCAGTATCAGCACCAGCCCAACTGAAGAACATTTTTTTGTTTTCAAAATGTCGTCACAGTTACGTTGCAAACGTGTACTTTTTGATTTATTTAACATTTTCGTCAGTGAGCAGGTCTACAGGGGAAAATAACTGTTTGTCTGAAGGAAGTGTGAACTTTGGCTGCTTTGTAGTCTAATGCAGGATAACCTGTTGCAAGACAGACGTTTGTTAAGAGGAGGAGATCAGTACTTGCCATGCTGTTGTTAGGACTGGATTATCCGTAATCTAATTACGAAGGTTACTAACAAATTGAAGAGATTATAAGCTTAACAATTATCTATGTGATTATTTGATTAAAATAAATGCCAGCAGCTTTGGCTGCCATACCTGGTATTTGGGATCAGAACTCCTATTTATTTGGTAGCAGAAAAGCGAACAACAACAAAAAAACTTTGTGTTTTGATTCCGGTTTTGTGATGACGTTAATAACATGACTGGGCCCTAATTATTCTCTCTATTTGCTCTGAACTACGATACGCCTTATTATTTAATGAGAGCCTTTTTGAAGTAGGGCTTTTGATGTTGTTTTTTTTCTTTTTGTTTTTCTAGAGGGGGGAAGAGTGTTTTTAAAAATGAATTTAAAAATTAAGTTGTGAGGTATTGGACAGAGGTGGTAATTCCATAGGATGAAAGAAGTCCAGCGTGGCTGATGCTGCAGCAGGGCCACCCAGAGCAGGGTGCCCAGGCCCACAGCCAGGTGGCTTCTGGAGACCTCCAAGGAGGAGACCCCACAGCCTCTGGGCAGCCTGGAAGTGCTGCCTGAAAAAAGATAGCCTTTGCACAGGGCTGAGGGCTTTTTTCTCTGATATCTGTAGTTTAGTTCTGGTATCACTTAGTGGAACTTCTCAGATTTACTGTTTGAAAAATGTCCAACATAGTGTGATTAGGAGTTTCATCTCACTGTGGAGCCAAGTTCCCAGAGAATAAAGCAAAAGGTCAGCACTCTTCACACTCCACTTTAGAATCCTCCTGGCACTGCCTCACAAAGGCATGCACTCTCCCAAGCAATATTGTGAAGAACTTTTATATTAGAATTTAGTTTAATATGGGTTTTCCTGGGAAAAAAAAAAAAAAGAAAAGGTCAGGTCTTTTGAGGCCATCGCAAACTGGTTCTCTCCCTCAGGACAGGTACTGGGCACGTTTCTTCTCAGTGCATTTCCTAGAATCCACACTGCAGAGTTTCATGGGAAAAATATTCTGATAAGGAATTTGTTGTTCTAGGAGCCCTTGGGTTTGAAGGGACAAAAAAATAAAATAAAATAGAAAATGTGGAACTTGTACCTGCGCTCGTAACTCAACTATAGGGTGAGCTGCCAGTATATTGCCAACTATATTTTATTACATCAACATGTGAGCGGTGCTTCCGTATTTAGGGTATTTAGAGGACAAATAATTTCCAGACCACTGCTGCCTTTCATTTCTACAGATTACACGCAAGTTGTGAGTGGTATTTGTAATGTTCTCTTAAAAAAAGAAAAGAAGAGAAAATACAACATTTTGAAATCTGAACTGACAAGTGGCTTTGGGTTTCTGACATTTATACCTTATTTGTATATTCCTCTTCAGTGTTTTCCAGATGTTATTGCATAAATCTTCCCAGTTTTTTTCCACTAACTGTATGGGTGGAGAAGACAGATTAGGAAGTATAATTTCCTTTTCTGTGCCTGTTTTTAGGAGCTTTAGAAGTTGTCCAGGATTTAAAATTGGCCTCCATGGATTTTTGAAGTGAACTTTATCAGAATTTTCCTCTTCCTTGCAGATGTGTATGTTGTCTAGTGCTGCAGCTTCTGCAGCCTGGAAGGGTTGCTTTAGCTGTAAAGGCTGAAGTTGCCTTCTCAGTAGACCCATAATATCTTAAAGGAGTGGAAATGTGGGGCCATGATCCTGCACAAAGCTGCCTCTGCCGGACTTTCAGGTGGCTCCCAACAGACTTTCAGGCTACTGTGGGCAGTGCTACACCAACCAGCACCAACTATCAACAGCACCAACCAGCCTGGTGCTGTTCTGCCCCCTCCTTTTGATATTTTCCCAGCCCAGGTGGTAGACGGTGTGCTGGTGTGGGCAGCGAGCCTCTCAGCAGGGAGCCCTCATGGAAAGCTGCAGCAATGTGAGGGTGACCCATAGTGCCAAATTCTCCATTAGCCACAAACATCTTTTTGCTCCAGCTTGTTATAAACGATGCCCTCAAAATAACAACCACATCTTGGGTACTGGATAGAGCGATTAAAAAGGAAAGCATAAGGTAATATTTAAAGTAACTTGAAGCAGGGCATAATCAGATTGTTGCATAATTATTTTCCTCATTCCTCAAACCCAACTTTATGTGTTGTTTTAATAGAACAAACGTACTGTAAACTGAAAAAAAAAAAAAATGGTGGAAAGTGAACAGGAATGGAAGAAAGGTACAGAGAGTGCAGTTAGGCAAGCTTTTTGCAAAATACCTGACTTCTAGCAAATGATAGCATTAACATGGCTTCCTGACAAATGTTTTGATATTAACAATTCCTCTCCTTGTTTCAGCTTCACACATTCCATTAACTACCCAAGATAGTCATTTAGATACTGTACTGAGGGACATGGTTTAGTGGGGGATATTGGTGATAGGTGGACAGTTGGACTGGATGTTCCTAGAGATCTGGCCTCTGAATCGCTCAGTCAAACTATAGGTGTTGGGCCCAATGACTTGAATACATTCTTTGGTTAAATATATCCTGTTTTGAAATGGACAGGATAATGGTGATTTAATGAAGACACTTCAGAAGCATCATTTGTAAAGATAGAAGAGCTTTCTTATGAGCCTAATAGTTTTGTCCAGCAATCGTATCACACTCCTTTGACCTTGCATGATAGTGTTATATTCACCTGATAATTTCTAAAACAGTTGATCATACGCAGATAGTTATGTCACATTGTTTTTCATGTACAGCTCTGGAACATGTTGTGGATGGGAAGAATGATGAGCTGTCCAATCTAGATTACACATAGAGATGCCCAAATTCATTCTGGCATATGACATGAACAAGCTGGGGAAGAGCAGGTTTTGTGTCCTTCTCATCAGTAATCTCTGTGAGAGGTTACCATGCCTCTCATACTTCGCAAAAAGAAAAGCAAAAGGTCTGTATCTGAGCAATGGTTCTGTTGGCTGTTTTGGGGTAAAAATGCTCTGGAACTGCTAAAAGGAAGGCTGTCAGTTCTTATCATGCTTCTAAGGCATTTGGTTGTGTTTTTTTTCCTATTAAGTTTTCTAGCCTTGAATATTGACAAAGCAGCATCTGAGAATATGCAAGTGAACCATGCAGCACACACTGAAGGGTTGCTCATAGAGTTTGCATCCAGTATGTCCTTCACACAAGGTAAAAGTATGAGAGTGCAGAGTTAGAGCTGGGACAAGAAATAGTGACTGCAGAAGACAAATGACCTGCCACTGCACCTCGTGATCTGGAAAAAGTAAAAATAAATTTTACTGAGTGCTCTGCAGGGTCTGCATTTACAGCTTCTCTGTTCTCACTGTCTGGAAGCTAGACATCTCCTTGACTTTTCTGTAAAGCAAATTTTTCAGTTTTCTTAGCTTTTAGGTCAATGGACTTCACATTTTTTATGTAGTCCTAGAAGGTTTCTTCTCTAGTAGGATGGGTGTTGGTCACATTCCTTAAATTTTAGGCATCTGTAGGAACTTCAGATCCTATCTGTCTGTCTATCTATCTATCTATCTAATCTATCTATCTATCTATCTATCTATCTATCTCTTGGAGTCTCTAATACATCCTCATGAGAACTGGTGCTATGATCCAAATGTTAAGCCTTAGAACTAATGCCAGTCCTCCTGCTCAACCCCAGCACTCATCAGAACTCCAGCAAAGTCAATTCTCTGGGTCAAGTCAACACTTATACTTACATTTTGCACAGGATTTTAACACGTTGTTCCTCTCACGTGTCACAAACAGATCTGAAAAGAATAATAAGCATGCTTGTGTTTCTCCTGGTCGGGAGAATTCAGCACTCTGAAGAGCTCACGTTCCTTTATCTGGGTTTTCTGGAGGCTATTAATATTCTCTTTTTAGACATCTGGTGTGACTTTTAGATGTGAGACTGCTTGGCAGCAAGTTCTCTTACAGTGAGCTTGGACTGGTGCCACAGGTAAACTCAAACTTCTTGTGACTTCCTTTTAAGCCTGTGTTTTGTCACTGTTGCTTCTCGTGTTTGGGGATTTTCTGCTTTCTCTTTTATCATCCTCCTATAGAAAACTCTGGTCAAACTGGTTTTTCCTTTCTGGTAGCCGCTATAGCAGACTTATTTTTTCAAACCACTTCCATTGGAGTAAGCAATGTTTCATTTCCAGCAAGCAACCTGGATTTGGCATCCTTCAGGGCTCACCGCACTTGGTGGATTTCATATATCTACGGTGCAGCAACTTTTAAAAACAAAACTATCAACCAGAGTGTGTAACTTACACTGAAATAGTTTTTCCGTATCACAGCAGCAAAGTTTGTAAGTAACAGGGAAAGCTGCATTTGCAATACCCTGTGAAAATAAACATCGTTAACTTTTGACATCCCATTGCAACCTTTTGGTGCAAAGTTGGTGCTTGTGAACCTGACGCACTTGACAGCTCCACATATTATCAAGGCTTTTGCTCGTTCGGCTTTCTTTAACATAAAAGTCAAATCTGTTTTTGAAGAACTTAGCTTAAATGGCAGACGTGAGATGTTCTGTGCTCTTTAGTTAGCAGTTAGCAACAAGTGAAAACAAGGTTGTGATGTATCATTATCTGTAAAGGTAGATTTTCCAGAATCCCGTGGAATCTTTGCATTCTGTCCATGTAACTCTGATGTTTCACATGTTCTTTACTTCCTTTGCTGAGCTGGTCCAAATACTTGCTGGAAGATATTAAACAGTTGTTTCTTTCAGATAGTTGATAAAGTGATTGCAGTCCGTCAAATATCAGCTCACAAAGCAGTCAGGATCCAGATTTCTCCAGATAATGCTATGTGATCTTTCTCTTGGTCCTCTATTCAGGATTACAGAATGTGCTCTGTGTAACATTTATGTTACAGAACTAAGATCTGTCTGTATAGTTTTATCAATATACATATAAAGATTATGAGCCTGAGAATCCTCTCAGAAGGAAGGAGAAATTCAGTGAATCCAAGCAGATGTGAATGCAGTTCAAGGAGGGTCTGCCTGTGTCAGTCTAAGCCTTTGGTTTTATTAGTGCTTCATTCTTGGTTTGTGTTTTGCAGCAGCTCGTCTGCTTGCACCTCTGGGAATAAAATGTCTGATTGCACGCAGTAGAAAAATGTTGTCCTTCGTAAAATAAGTAAGTAAGTAACCTTTCCTCTTCCTTCTCTTTGTGCTATTCTTCATCTCTCTCTCTGAGATCCTTCATAACAGAAGCTGCAGATGATGAGTCTCATTTCTGCTGGAGCCTGTTAACCTTTCTGTGTGAATGACAGTTTTCCAGATTGAAGTCTTAGCCAGTGTTTATGTTAAGAAGAGGGTTAATGATGATCCCCATAGGCCTCTCGCTCGAAAAGCAAAAACATCTGCTAAGCCAAATAGTGGTTAGTTTGCTAAATTTAGAAGGAAAAAAATGCATTTCCCAAAATTCACACTGCTTCTTAGCAAATTTAGGGAACAGTGGTGGCAAGCAGTTATGGAAGTCATACTGTTTATTCATTTTTGAGTTTAGTTCATATTTTTTCAATTAAAAAAAATTAGATTGCTGTTATTAAGCAGAAGGAAGGTACTCAACATATATCTGAAACATTTAATGTAGCTGAGCTTTCCATGTGTTTGTTTAGGTTGATAGTTGGACGTATGCCAAAGCCTGCAAAGCCTTTTTGTAGAGATATTCTGCAGTACATATTGAGAAGAGCCTATTCAGCAGCTAAGAAACTGAGACTGAAATGAACGTCTGCTAGGAAGCTCTCTTAACTAAGCTCATATACCAGCAGCATTCTTTCACAGAATTTATCCATCTTTCTTTATCCTCATCAAACTTGATTCTGACTTCTGCCAGCCATCTGACTTGTGGGGGAAAGAGTCACCTGCTGAATTATGATGAACTTTTGGTTGCGATAGTCGTGACTGACAGTTGTGTCTTTGCCTTTGATATCTCAGCTTAAGTCATCATCTGTGAATTGTGTTTAAACTAGAGCTCTCCTGCTTCACGAGGCTAATGTGATAGAGCATCTCACGTTGTCTTTGCTCTGGATGACTTTGCTGTAGCTTGGAGCTAGTTGTAGCCGTGATAACAGAATAGGACAGGTACATGCTTCCAGACCAAACTGCTGGCCCCTCCAGTAGGCTGCATGTAGATCTGATCACAGAATCACAGAATGGCTGGGGTGAGAAGGGACCATGGAGGTTAACTAATCCAACGTTGCAGTTTCAGCAGGGCCACGTAAAGCAGGGTGCCCAGGACCACATCTCCAAGGAGGAGACTCAGCCTCTGGGCAACCTGTGCCAGTGCTCGATCACCCAGGATCCGTTGTTTGCCCAGAGTCCATCCCAGTGTGTTCACCACTCTCCCTTGGTAGCCCATTTGTTGCAACAGCTGTTCTCACTCTGAGGACACAACATCTTGAAGTACCAGGCATCCCAAGCAGCCACATGCTGCTCACGTACTGATCACACGTGGAGGCCAAGCAGCTATCCTGTACGTGGTCTCCAGTGGTCTCATGAGCCCCAGGTGGAGGGCTGGCAGGAGGTTTTAAAGCACAAATTCTTCTTAATTGAAGAATTTCTTTACTGTGAGGGTAACAGTGCGTGGAACAGCTGTCCAGAGAGGTCATTGAGTTTGCTTCTCTGGAAGTACTCAAGACCGGCTTGGACACCTTCCTGTGTGAACTGCTGTAGGGAACTGCTTTAGTGAGGGGTTGGGCTGGGTAATATCCAGAGGTCCCTTCAAACCCCTACGGCTTTGCGATTCTGTGAAATTCAGAACTTCAGTCCTCGATTGCCATGCCCTCAGAGGCCTCGCTCGGCGTCTGGCTGCGGCCGGCCGGGCAGCAGGCAGGGAGCTGGGTGAGCGGATGCTGCCCTCTGCAGTCTCTCTCCTCTCTGCTCCACAGCCCCAGCATGCATGCGGTTTGACGGCTTTCTTTTCCAAGCCCATTTTTTTTAATCTCCCTTTCCACCCACAGGACAGGCTGAAGAGACGGTTATAGCGTGATAATGTCAGTATTGAAATAGGGAGGAGAGGGAAGTCCTGGGAAACCGGTGCTCTTAGAAGATGCCAAAAATACGTGTCAATCAATACCAATACGTAAATCTCTAGACTCTATAAATAAACACAAAATTTCACTAGCATCTTCAGTGTTTGCACTGGCTATTTTTCTGCATCAGCTCAAGCAGCAATTGGTCATTGAAAATCAGAATAAAGAGTGGATTCAGAACAGCTCTCATCCCCCTGCGCTCCTGCCTTGCAAGTGCTCACTTCTACACCCTTCCTCAGGGGAGACAGCCGCAAAGCAGCACACAGGGGGCGAGGGCGAATGCTCTGCTGCTGCATGGGAGATGTATTTAAAGCACAGTGCCTGTTTGCATTTGACAGGAAAATCCTCACCTGTTAAATGCTAGCAATGTCTTTTGAGGGATTTCTATTGATATCTTCAGTAAATGACTTAGGAAAATAAATCCTTTAGGGTTTAGAATGATACTGGAGGCTGTTTTCATTATGTCTTTCTCAGGAACCAGGAAGCATATCAGAATAATGTGAGGTTGCTCGAAACCCAACTGTGGAGCCAAAGGTATCCTCCAAACCAGAAATCCATAATTTCCAATTTTTAAATTCTGCACAAGGCACTAACAAGGTTGTAATCCCTTAGCTGATTAGTACCTGTGTATAACCATTCAAATCTTATTTTTGTCTCTGATTACTTTAGCAGGTAAAAGAAAAAAGAAAAAAAGGGGGTCAGTTTCAGCTCCCTAGAGATCTGGGATAAGTTCTCACTGTGAAATACCTAACTTGCATGAGAGTTATCATAATCCAAAGATAGCAGAATTCAAAGTCTTGGTCTTGCATGACTTCATATAGTAGGTTATAGTGGGTGCTTCTACTGGTTTAGGGGCCTGGCTGAGGAGTTTGCAGAGCCTTCTGTGGTTCTTCAGAAGCAGAAAGTTTGCAGATCCAGCCACTTACCTGAGGATAACTTTGAGATTCTTCAGTCTGACCGTTTCAAGCTACAGTGTTACAATTTTACCTTTTACCAGGATTTTGGCATTAGCTTGATTTCTTGTTTTCCTCAGAGATATTTTTATACCAGGCCTTTGAAATGTTAGGGGGAAAACAGAAAAAAAAACAGTTGAGGTAGAAAAAGATTTATTAAAATGTGTAGTTCATTGTATTGATAGCTGTTTGGCACCTCACCTTTCCAATTCTTTGAATGTCAAAATACACTTATAAATAGAGCATGTCTTTTTGTGTCTGTAGTATTATTCTCAAGACATGATTTTGTTTTAATTGTGATTTCGTGGGGTCAGGATATCTGTACAGAACCTTGTAGTGATTTACCCAGTGAGAAAAAGATTTTCATGTACGATTACCTCCTCTTTATTTGTGCATTTTTGAATCCTTTTTTCAGAAATTCTTATATAGCTGCTAATGCTGCTCAAATTGCCATGGTTTTTAAAGAGAATAATGCTTATTGATGGTTCCCACATGCACTGGCAGGCACATCTAAAACCTGTACTTTTGTGTTCACAGCTTGCATAATGTAAAATGTAGAGATTGCTTGTCAAACTAAGTGTCAGCTGAGTTTCCTAGGAAACTCACTGAAGATATTTATAAAACTACAGATCAGCTTAATAATAGATATAATAATGTCAGTAGCTCGTGATTGTTGTTTTTTTAACTTTATCCATCCATTTTTCTTTTGCTTTAATTTGTTGCCAAACCAAACGGCTGCATTTCCGAACAGACCTTCCTTCCAGTATCTTCCTTAGTTTATTTAAAAAAAAAAAGTGATTGGGCCATTCCACGTCAGGTAATACAGACCAACCTACAGCAAAATTAAGGAGAACCATAATGTCCTACTCATTATCAGAACAAGAAAATAAAACCAGAACTGAGAAGTAGAAATACACGTATTGTGATATAGTTGTATTCACACTTGAGTTGAATGCCTGAGTTTAAAGTTCATAGCACTTACATGCAAAACAGTTACTGCAGAATTATCGTCAGTATTGAGTGTGGTTTTCTATGGACGATGCATAAGTGGAAGACCTGTCAGTATTGAGGAAAGATGTAGTTCTGTCAAAATAATTCTGTCCTTCAGCTGAAAAAAACTTGGGTTAAAAAGAGAGGGTTGGTGATGCTGGTGTCCATTTTTATTCCTTTCTCTGCTATTCTGTTTTCCTCACACTGATCCTTTGAGCGGAGATTTAGGAATCGTCATATCTTAAGCACTTTAAATTGAGTTTTTAGTCATGTAAATTTGCTTGGGTATGCAACATCTGAGGCTGTATATACGTAAGAGTGTCTATTACACCAGACCATAATTATGAAAGGCATTTAGAATTAGTAGAAATCAATGTTCTTTAGAAAAAAAATGTTATTGTTTTCACGTTTTAATACAGCAGTGAGACTGAAGCTAGTGTGTTTAGAAGTACTGACTCTTTATCTCATCTGGAATCCATTACTTGTACTTGCTACATAAATTTGCCTGTCAGAGCTATTTTTTGATTCTGTGCTAATTAGCCAAGTAAGGACCTTCTATGAAGATTTCAAGAACTGATTTCCTTTCAAGAAAGTCCAGAGTCTACAAAACTCAGTGCACATTCAGTTTACTTCTGAAAGAAATCGTAGGAAACCGTCACACACCAGAAAAGTTAATGTTAGGTAAAGCTAAGAAATTTACCCCAGTCCTAATAGTGGTCCAGTGTTGATTTATTGGGTACCAGTGGTATCACTGCAGCCTGATAGAGTGATTAGCATTTAGAACCCTGTAAATCACTGCCTTCATTTCAGTATAGATGATGTGTGGCCAGCGGCCTTAGAAGCATAAAACATTACGGCTATCTAAACTGATCTTTTTTAAGCACGCTGTTGAACAGAGCTGTCTCTTACCTGTGGCATTCCCATTAAGGATGTTTGAAACATATTCTTTTACTTGGAACGTGACTTAGGCCAATACCAAGAACTTAACTACCAATGCTAACAACCAATAACCATCCTAAAATGCGTGTGTACAAGGGAGAGGTGCGCATTGGCACTAACTACCAAGTTACTTAATCATTTTGGATCAATGCTACCAACGTGACGTTGGTGTTGAGGAGTCAAGATGTGATTTATATATCAGCTCCAGCAGTACTGCTTCTGCAACAAAAGCACTGATTTGTTTAGTCTAGTGGGATTTAGGATGGGGTCATGTTTGTGTACAAACACTTGCCTCTGCCCACCGTATTAACCATATCAAACTGTTTATAAACTAGACAGAAAATGCCGGAACAGATTTGGAGAAACTAGAATGATGCCCATACAGCTTTGCTAAGGACAGTGAGTACTTGTTGAGGAGTAGGTTCAGCGTGGAGGCATTTTTAATGGGGATAGGGTTGCCATTTTTTTTCATCTTGTTGTGTGCTACGAGCTTGAGACTTGCTTGGTGTTCTCAAGGCAATGATAACATTTGAGCTGGGTTTGTCTGAGTGCAGCTGTTTCATCATGGTGACCATAGCTTGCTATAAAGATGTACTTTTATATCTTCACATAAGTTTATGGTTGTTTTTGATGGGTGAGGAGTAAAAAGCAAAAAAATGATTTTTCTGTCATGTTTATTCAGGATAATTTTGTCATTAGGCATCCCCTGTGTTGTGCTAAACAAGCAGTTTTTACACCTGGTGTTTTAACATCACACCTTGATAATCCAGGCTGTACATACTGGATTTTTTTTTCCCTGTTGTAACAGTGGGGGTTCAAAAAGGAAAAAGACTATAAGTAAATGTGTATGTGGCATATTTTCTTTTCCTTTCAGTTAGTATCCGTGGGAAAGTACTATGAGAAATACAGTCAGGCTTTTAGAGAGGTATGTTTTCAACTGGTCTCTGTGTGTGACCCCGGTGTTAGCAGTGAGTCACATTGCCAGGCAAGAGTTCACTGTTCTCTCCTTCTTTCCCACTGCAATTAAATAAATTCCACATGCACGCCCTAGTAAAATCGGGGGAAAAAAAACTTGCCAGTTGATAAAGATATTGTGATAATACTGTAGAAGGATGAGTCAGTCAGTGGGATATTCACTGCCAAATACCAAATAACAATGCAGAAATTCAAGAAAGGTTTTAAGTCATGCAGGCAGTCAGGGAAAATGAGCCATCTGGGCTCACACAGAATGTAAAAAATGGGTGAAAGTGAGGGAGGAGAACCTGCCTATTTTAGCTCTGCATATAAAATCCCATTTTTATATCCTCATTATTGCTATTCTAACATGTTGTAGGAAAGAATTAAAGCTTGAAAAGATCTTTAAAATCATTGGAGAATGTGGTATCCCTTTTTTTTTAGTTCCCTTTCCTCTCACTCACTGTATGCATTTTACTGAGTTTTGGCATTGTAAGGAGTCAGACTAGTTAACCTCCACATCATGCAGTTTTGTTTTCAAGTTCTTAAGCTGTAGTTGCAGTGTTCAATCAGATCAGATACAGGAAACGTCAGATAGATGTAGTATTTTTTAAGTGGACCTCCCAGATTGTGACATTGTACTGCATTTGGTCTGTCTGTGAGCACTACCTAACGATAAGTGTAAAAGCAGTATACTGAAGCAGTGCCTGGGTAAAAAGCTGTTTGGCTCAGAAATAAGAACTGCAAGCAACATAAGTAAAGCTCTGGGCTCGTACATTTACCATTTCACTTGTGTACTACTTTGCAGCTGAAATCTAAACCAAAAAAGGTACTGAAAACGTGCTGTACTAGACAGGATTTTACGTATCTAAATGCATGTTTATTTTTCTTTTAGCTTTTTAGAAAGAATCGACAGCGTCAGCATGGATGACTACACACCCACAGATCAGGTTAGTGTAATTAGTGTGATAGGGGCTGAACCAAGACACCCATTTGTACAGATTTTTTATGTAATTTGGTTTAGTCCCAACAGCAGCTGAAATGCAGCAAACCACATAATTACAAAATGCAGTCTAGCTGTTTAAATAATGGATGTTGAAGAAGAAGAAGCTTTTCAATGTTGTAAGCTTGTGTTTTACTGTTGCTGTATGTAGGTCTTGATTCCTGTAGTACATCTGTTATTTCTTCTTGCTTTACATTCTGTGTCCCACAAACAAAGCAAACAGAAAACATAAATGTAGAAGCCTACAGTTTCCATCACCAGCCTTCACTATGCAGTAACTGTGTTGTATTTCAGTGGTGGAGGTGATGGAAACCAAGAAGGAGAGGTGTCCAGTGTCCAAATTCAGGGGGAGCACCAGCAGCAGCAGCAGACCTCAGTGCTTCTCTGTGTGCATGCAGACGCCTTCTCTCAGCTTGTGCCTGTCTCCTGCAGGCAGGATAGTTTCCGTTAAAGCCTTAATTGCAGGGCAGTGCACACTGAGACACAGCTGCAGCACACATATCCATGATATTTGCTTTTGGTTGCTGATTTACAAAATTTTGGACATAGTCACATGAGTTTTTTCCAGATATCTTGATAGATCTTGATACAGTACACTACTGGCAAAAGCATTTGGGGATTTTAAGGTTGAAACAGTGCGGCCTTGGAGTAAGAAGGGGTTTAGGTGGGGCGCATGGCTGCAGGTCACCTCTGACATCTGGCTTCCCTGAGCTCGAGCTGCCTGGTTTCTGAGGCTGTTACTGCTCAGTGCCAGTGTCCCACTGCCATCCAGTTGTCTCAGTCAAGATTGTGGGCCATGTGATAAACTGCAAATACACGTAGTATAATGTGTATATAATGGATAATTCAGTCTATCTACTCAAGGTGTATAAGGAGCAGGAGCTCATTAAAAAAACTAATAATGATCATCATTTCTCATTGTGTACTCAGGGGCTGAAATTCAGAGAAATAAAGTGACTTGCCAGAGATCAGACAGGGAGGCATGTGGGGCAGAACTTCTACCTTCAGACCCAGTTCAGGTGTATAACCACAAGCCTGTCCAATTACAAAGACAAGTGTCTTGAATTAGAAGGCAATAAAAAGCAAAACTCATGTAGTCAACCTGTTACAGAATAAATTATTAAAGCCCTCCATACATTTTCAAACAAAAGCAGTTGTGTTGAAATTTACTCCATATAGACCTTGTGGTCTGACTTTAGCATCAATATCACCCTGCTGACAGGAGATGTCAGCAAAGCAAAGCCTTGTTTTTACTTTTGTTATTTATTGTAGTGTTGCCCTGTTTGTTCTTGCAGGGTCTTTCTCTACCTTGAGCAGTCATTCATCATAGGAGGATTTGGCAGTGGCTTCTTTATTCAGCTGTCTCAAAATTTTTCCTGATGGTTCCTTTGGCAAGAAATGTCCTTTGCCTCCAAAGATCAGAAGAGGCCTTTGGTATTTGGCAGGCAGAAAACTTCTGCTCCAGTAGCAGTGCTGGGTAGTCAAGGTTAAATAACTACTGGTGACGGTGATGGCACAGAGTGAGCCAGTTGCTTGAGATGTGCACCATAAATTGCTTTTGCCTACCTTTTTTGAGAACCTAGGAAATCATTTTTTTAATTATTAGAAAATGTTATTTAAGTTATAAAGTACTGCTAGCATGAAAAATAAGAAAGAAATGCCAGATTTACCTGCAACCTAAATTCTGTTCCCCTGTGCACTGTAATAGAGCTTTAATTACTTAGTCACAAGCTATTATTTCAATAGGATTCCTGTCTCATTCTGTACAAAAGAGGGCAGAATTAATGTTGCCTGGGCAACTGTAAATCTGGCGTTTTCTTACAGTTGTGTACTTGACTTTACAATACGGACAGCGTGTTTTCTTAGTTTTATGTAACTTCAGCATTCATTATCCACGTCACATATAAGATTGTGTGACAATCAATAATAGATTTCAGTGTGCACTAAAGAGAACACGAATATGGTATTCACAAGCTAGATTCAAATACGATATTTGTGTATCTGCTGTGTCAGAATGGACAAATACAGGTATACCAGCAAGTCTGATTGAACTCTAATTAAACAGACCGTATCTTTTCATGGAAAATACTGTAGCACGCATTTAAAAACAAATTTAGGATAGAAAAGAATGTCACTAATCAGCTTCCATGTTCTCATTTTCAGGACCTATTACGATGCAGAGTTTTGACATCAGGGATTTTTGAAACAAGGTTTCAAGTAGATAAAGTAAATTTCCAGTAAGTCTATTAGTAATGATTTATGAATGTTTTACTAGTCTTAATAACTCAGATGTCTGTTTTCATGTCTTCCTGGCATAATTGGGCATAGGGTGAATGTCAGGGTTGTTTGGTTTAGGTGAGGTTTTTTAGCTGTTTCCCTAGATCCCAGTAAAATTCCCTTATACTTCATTGAGAAAATAAAAGATAATCCTAGTCATGTATTAGTGCTGCTCTGTTGTGGGGCCATTTTTACTAACTCATTCATTTAGATAGCACTGCAAACTCATACTTTTGGGATAAGATCTCACAGAACTTTGTGTCATTCCACAAGCCACAATTTGAACACTGGGACAGTTAAATGTCTTGCTCCTTCTTTCTTCTCCTTCTGGAGAGCTGCAAGTTCTGTGTTGTGCAGCATCTCTGTTAAGGTACTACCAGGCTACCTCCACACTAGTTCTCATCCAAAAAGGTGGCAGTGCTGATGGGGGACAAGCTGCCTTTGTGTCCTTCTCCTTGAATGCGTGTACTCTCTCTACAACACTTCAAAAGATGATGAAACCTCTGTTTGTTCATAATACAGTAGCCCCAACCATCTATACCATGTGCATTTCTGTACGCCACAAAGGCCAGCACTTTTCTTATTGTATGGATTCGGTGGTGTTCCTGCACCTGGGTGGTGGCAGTCCCCACTGTCAGTGCAAGCTGGGGGACAAAAGGATAGATCACAGCCCTGCCAAAAAGGTCTTGGAAGTAGTGGTGAATGGGAAGCTGGATATGAGCTAGCAGTGTGTCTTTACAACCCAGAAAGCCAACTGTATACTGGGGTGCATGGCCAGCAGGTCGGGAGAGGTGATCCTGCCCCTCTGCTCTGTGCTGGTGAGGCCTCACCTGAGGTGCTGTGTCCAGATGTGGAGTCCTCAGTACAAGAGAGACATGGACATGTTGGAGTGCATTGAGAGGAGGGCCACAGTAATGATCCCAGGTTTAGAAGACCTCTGCTACAAGGATGGGTTGAGAGAGGTGGGGCTGTTCAGCCTAGAGAGAAGGCGGCTCTGGGCAAGACCTGAGAGCAGCCTTTCAGTATCTAAAAGGGGCTGTAAGAAAGAAGGGGACAGACTCTTTAGCAGAGTCTGTTGTGACAGGACAAGGGGAAATGGTTTCAAACTAAAAGAGATTTAGACTGGATATAAGGAAAAAGTTTTTTACAGTAAGGCTGGTAGGGCAGTGGAGCAGGTTGCCAAGAGAGGTGATGTATGCCACGTCCCTGGAGACATCCAAGGTCAGGCTGGATGGAACTCTGAGCAACCTGATCTGCTGTAGGTGTCACTGTTCATTGCAGGGGAGTTGGACTAGGTGACCTTTAAAGGTCCCTTCCAACTCAAATGATTCTGTGATTCGGTGATTCTCCCTGGGGGAGCAAGGCAGGTGGAGTGGGGCAGTGTTCTGGCACGAAGCGCAGCAGCCGCAAACCTCTCTTCCCTTCAGGCAGTTATTTTACTGCCACTGTCTCAAAGCTGCCAGATTCATAAACTGAACCCTTGTGCTGCATGCATGCTTCATGTGACTTTCCTAATGCACATGAGTGACATAACATCCTATGGCTTTTTAACAGCATGTTTGATGTAGGTGGCCAAAGAGATGAGAGAAGAAAATGGATCCAATGCTTTAACGGTAAGTAAAAATGTTCCACATTTTAATTTCAAATTTGCTTTATGCGGAGTAAGCAGCTTAGTATTTGTATTGTTTTACTTACGCTGAGAACAGCGTGTCACTAATATGGAAGTCCAACGTGATAAATATTTTCTTGAGGCCTTTGGGGCAAAAGGGGAGCAATGGCAGTATTACCATGAGGAGTATGTGCTGAGATAACAGAAACTTCCTTTCTCTCTCCCTTCTTTCTTCCCTGTGCTTTGTCCAGATGTCACGGCTATAATCTTTGTTGTGGCTTGCAGCAGCTACAACATGGTAATAAGGGAAGACAATAACACAAACAGACTACGGGAATCCCTGGACCTTTTCAAAAGTATCTGGAATAATAGGTAAAATACACCTCTTTTCTTCTCCCACTGCAAATTCAGCTACAATCCAGCTCCCTACTGATTTGGATTCCTTTTAGCACATGGTCAGATTGACTATTCAGAAAATGCCCAAGGCAGGGCCAGGCCATGAGGTACAGTGGCCAGAGTTATGCATGGATGCATAACCAAACAGCAGTATGAATCTGTTCCTAGTGGTGAATAAGTAATGACAGTACACAGGATTAGGTAATTAAAAGTTTCTAGCATACAGTTCTTAGGATGCTCTACGCTGAGAGGTGACTGATGGTAAAGTGAGGAAAAACACTAAGCCAGGTCCCAAAGGTACGTTGTCACAATGATGGTTAGGCACTAACTGGCTAAGAAGAGAGATTATTTACTTTTGATTCATCGATGTCATACAAGTCATCTTAACAGACACCACCTTTGTGTGGATAAACTATTAGTTAAGACAGTGCAGTTTTCCAGCCTTTGTCTCTTGGTTCAGCAAAACCCAGTGAAGTAGACGGGAATGTCAAATTTCAGGAACTGCCGTCATTTTCCAAACTTAATTTCAGAAATCGAGTTTAGAAAACAGTGATTTAAGACTGTTCATTTCAGTGATATCTACTGGAGATTTTAGAAATGTATGCACAGATCTTATAAATACATCTGTCAGCCCAGGTAATAATTGAAATAATAATAATAATAATTCCAGTTCCGTTTTTTTTTCTGTTAACCAAGTTCTAAATACTGCGTACAGGGACAACCAGTAAATTTTCCATTGGTGTGATGTGTTTCCTTTGATAAACGTGTCAGAGATAACTCAAACATATGATTTGTTTTTGACAGGTGGTTACGGACCATTTCTATCATTTTATTCTTGAATAAGCAGGACATGCTGGCTGAAAAAGTCTTGGCAGGGAAATCAAAAATTGAAGATTACTTTCCTGAATACGCGCATTACACTGTACCTGAGGATGGTAAGATTTTTCACCACTTGAGGGATTTGGCTAGCTGGGATAGCCCGTTCCATAACTCGTCTCTCCGTCTCATACGCACACACATGCACATTCACAAATACACGTTGTTGTTCATTGTGTGTGAGGTCAGGCAGCTGCTCCATCCTGTGCTGCCCGTGCTGCCGTGTGTGGATGGGTGGATGCCGAGGACACGGCACACGGCCCAGTGCTGCCCCAGGCTCAGGAGGTTCTGGGTGCTGGGGGGGTCTGGCAGAGACGTGGCTTACGTCCTCCTTTGTCTATCAACAGCAGCTTAGGTTATAGAAGTAAAGCTAATAATGAGGTGTGCGCACCTTCCATTCAGGCTGAAACATTGAGAGTCTAATAATGAGTTTCAAGTGCAGAGGATAAATAAACTTTGCCAAAATCTGAGTCAGGCGGGCACTAGTTTTATAACCCTAGGGGTTTCAGAAATCTTCAGTCGCTGTCACATGAATCTTTCTGTACCAAGCATAGACCCCATAAAAACTGAGAGTTTGGTAAATTATAAAATGAACATTTCCCATAGTAAGCAAGTTGCCAGGATAAGGTAGCTTTTCATTTTTCTCAGCAGGATTTTGCAGTGAATATCCTGAGTGATCCAGAATACCAACACATGAAGCAGCTCTCTGTATTTAACCCATGGTTGCTCATTTATTCCCTAATTTTAGACAATGTTATTTAAGGACAAAAGCACTGAACTCTAAGATCCCACTCGTTATGCAGCTGCTCTCTGTTTACCCCTGCTGCTCCAGATAAGAGTAGAAAATATTTCCATATTCAGATAAATTCTGTCTTTTATCACATTACGCTTAAAAGCATTTAATGTGGTATCTTAGTCAAGGAGAAACCACACCAAAGGGAAGTGAATAGATTATCTCTTCCCTGCACTGTTTAATTTTCACACTTAGGGTAAATACAGAGGTAGATAGAGATGACTAAGCCTCCTGACAGACAGTACCAAGTAACGAGTCTCCTGTACAACAAGATTTTAATCTCGGACCCTTTGTATGTTTAAGTGGCAGTACATCTAAGTAATCTTCCCACGTGGGGCCTGGGAGAAAAATACATTTTTATAAAGCATTTGTAATGCTGTGGCATTTCTTCAAGTGTAACCTTGCACTGAATCTTGCACTGTTTTTTTAAACCCAAATTCCTGCCTTTAGAATCTCTGTTCCAGAGGTGCTCTCATGTTGCACAAGCCAGAGAGCTGTTCTTGCAGTCATATTTTCTGATGAACTGCCACTTCTTATGGCACCTATGTGAACAAACTTACGGATGTGAGTAAACCTCTTCATGTGTGAGCAGTGACACTTGCAAAAATGTCAGTAATTTTCAGGTCCCTGAGAGATATTAAATACTTAGAAGTTTATTTCAGATTTAACAGTACCCTTCCATTTTAGAGTTGTGTATCCAGTCTCCTGTGGATATTCAGTATTTTAATTTCTGTATTGAGGGACTACTTCCTCCTCGCTAAATCTTTTATTATGAAAAAGAGAAAATTGATTGCCTTTCCTGTTTCTCATATAACTTATTTTTAATTGAACAGCAACACCAGATGCAGGAGAAGACCCCAAAGTCACAAGAGCCAAGTTCTTCATCCGGGATGAGTTCTTAGTGAGTAATTTTGATCTTATGTATGATCCTATCGTAGGAAATACTGGCAGATGGCATTGTTTATTTAGGGAAAACTGACGAGGTTTTGCAGAAAGCTAGAAGGAGAGGGGAGTGTCTGACAATTCCCTAATTCTTTTCAGCTGCCCATCTTACAGAACTTTCTCCAGTGCTTGCACATTTTTCTGCCCATTTATTGTAAAGTCACCTGCCTCCTATCTGTCTCTTGGATACAAGCAATTATCAGTCATGAAATCACAGCTTCCTCCCAGAACCAGGGAGCTTCATCCAAAATAACTCATGTCTTCAGTCATACCAAGTCAATCCAGCCAAGCAGGATTGAAGACCAGAACTAAGGCTTAGAACTTTAAATCTTACCCTACTTATAGAAACTGTATGGGGGTGTTCAAGAGAACAAGTTTAATCATTAGAATGAAGATTTTTAAAGTCATTATGCATTTACAAATATTGTTAGGATTTATAGCTGTTGAATCAACAGCAAAGAAAGAAGCAATTAATTATGTTCACACTTTGGGGATTTCCATTCACTGCCTTAACCTTCCTGATTATGAGGAAAATAATCAGATTGCACTGTGTTGAATAAGAGTTACCAAAAAAAGAATGCTGTGAGCCAAATCTCTCTGCAGTAGTGCCAAAATGCTGTGGAGCAGATGACACTGAGGGCGTCCAGTTTGGAAGGAGGGTCCAAGGGAACCAGATTACAGGAAAACTGGGGCAAGACTCCTCACCTTTTTGTGCAAATAAATACAGCAAGGGCAAGATGCTCACCTTTGATGATTCACATGCATTGTACAAAGGAAGCCACCTACAAACCAAGCAGAGAGGGAAAAGGGTATGGGCTTTGCAACCACATGAAAGGCCAGTTATGCATCTGCAGAGGCCCTTGGCAGACACAGGTGCTGTGGGTTTTGGGTCAGGGTAAGAGTTTGGGCTGGGCCCAGCACCTGCAGACAGCTTGCCCTGTGGGTCTGGCAGAGAGTGTCTCCTACATGAGGAGTTCTCAGGTGTCTCTCTCCTGGCTTTGTGCTTTGTATTTTTCAATATGATGTAGTCATTTAACAGTTGCTTTAAACCTTGCACCGGTTTGAGAGGGAAGTCTTGTGAGTGAGGCATTTCTAGTCAGATGTGTGGTCTGAAGAGCTTGTGTGTATCCTTCTTAATGCTGGCAGCCAGGGTCAGAGGTCAGTGGCCCTGTGACCAGAGGGGACAGGGAGAAACAATCCAGTGGGGAGGAGGGCTGGAAGGAAGAGGTGTTCATTTTCAGCCTGCAGCCTTCTTGACTTGCCTGTATACATTTCTGTCTAAGTCTTTTCGTTTATGACCTTGTCCTGCCCTGCCATGTTTTCAGCCATGACTCAAAGGAGTCTGATTTTACTCTTTTATTATCATTCTTACTGTGGGAGCAGGTGTGCATAAGTCAAGGATTTATGTGAAAATCGTAACTGCTTCAAGACCCTAAAGCTCCCCTTCAGCTCACCAGGCTGTAGATGCATATACTCTTGTGTTCCAGGTAAATTTAAAACAAATAATTTGAATAAAGGAGTATAAATATAAAATTCTCTCCAACAAATTCAGCTGCAAGGTAACATGTGAGCATGAGGAAGGCAAAATGCATTGGCCACCACTTTTGGAATCACTGTGGCTGCCTGTGGCATCCGCTGCCTTCAGCTGTGCAGTGCTAATGGAACTGGAGCCATTAATTTTTAACCATGGAAGATGCTGGGTGCGGCCTTGCAGGGAGCTCGCTGCTGCTGCCGGACTGCCCATCAGCTCTGCTGTCAGCAGCAATGTTTTCTCTTTGGTGTCTGCCATTGCAGGAAACGTGCTTTGTAGGAAATTCCCCTTCCTTCTGACGTAGGCAGAGGGCACAGGAGCATCCTTTCTCCTCCCGTGCTCTTCATCTCTCATTGTTCAGCATCCTCCCTATCCCACTTTTGGTGTTCTGTACACAGCATTCTCCATCTGCTGATATTTTAATACACCGCCAGTATGAAAGCAACCTCTGTTAAATCAGGGGCACAGCCACTCCGATTCATTCTGGTTTTTAAAAAGCTGTTTCTGGAGCTGCAGGAGCTGCTCTTCGAAGGCAGTGTCTGAGCTGCCTCGAACAGAATGCTTGTCTCCTTGCTGGAAACTGTCATCCCCTCCCATAGATATCAAACATCCTTAAATGAGAGACCTGCCAGGGCACAAAGACTACAGTCTTAGAAATTGATCCTTTGACCAGGTATCACCAGAGCAGTGATGGATAGGAGTGGCTGTGCAAGATAAGCACAAGCAAGCACTTAATGAAAGAACAATTATTTTAGTGAAGCACAAGGAAAAGACTGAATGTCTTTTACCAAATTAAATTGGTAGGGCTTGGGTCTGAACACCATCTTGCTTCCTTCCAGCAAACAGCTGCTGTAAGCACACTGTGCAGAGATGCTGTTGTGCCCATTGCAGTGTGCTGAGATCATGCTGCTTGAAGGGAACTGCCTGAAGGAGGAGGGAAGCGCTGCAGCAGCTAGAGGCTGCAGAAATAGGTGGAGCTCAGTGCAAAGGGGTCGAGCATCCCTGCAAGCACCCAGAGCAGACTTCTAGGAATGGTGGTGAATGGAGTTAAATCCAGCTGGCCACATAGTGGTGTTCCGTAAGGGCCAGCTAGTATTGGGGCCTGTCCTGTTTAGTATCTTTAATGATGATCTGGATGAGGGGATTGAGTATACTGTCAGTCCTGCACTTTGGTCACAACAATGAAAGGCTACAGGCCTGGGGATAGAAAGCTGCATGGAGGAAAAGGATCTGGGGGTGTTAGTTGACAGCCAGCTGAATGTGAGCCAGCAGTGTGCCCAGGTGGCCAAGAAGGCCAATGGCATCCTGGTTTGTATCAGAAATAGTGCAGCCAGCAGGAGCAGGGAAGTGATTCTCTCTTTGTACTCTGCAGTGGTGAGGCTGCACCTTGAGTGCCTTGTTCAGTTTTGGGCCCCTCACTACAAGAAAGACATTGAGGCCCTGGACTGTGTCCAGAGAAGGGCGATGGAGCTGTGAGGGGTCTGGAACAGCTGAGGGAACTGGGATTGTTCGGTGGAGAAGTGGAGGCTCAAGGGAGACCTTATCGCTCTTTACAACAACCTGAAGGGAGGTTGTGGCAAGACGGAGGTGCACCTTTTCTCCCATGTAACAGTGATAGGATGAGAGGTAATGGCCTCAAGTTACACCAGGAGAGGTTCAGGGTGAATGTTAGGGAAAATCTTGTCCAAAAGAGTGGTGCAGCACTGGAATCGGCTGCCCAAGGAGGAGGTGGAGTCACCATCCCTGGAGGTGATTTATGATGAGGCGCTGAGGGACATTTGTTAGAGTGCATGGTGGTGGTAGGCTGATGGTTGGACTGGAAGATCTTAGAAATCTTCTCCAAATTCAGTGTTTCTATGATTCTAAAAACAGCAGTAATTAGAAGCAGTAATCTTAAAAAAAACAGGCTGGACCATCATCTTAGGGCCAACTTTTCTTCTTTTTCCTCCGAGGAAAAAGGTCTAGTAACTGGACTCTCCTTATTGCATTCGAGTGACATTTTACCATCATGTAGATCTGCAAGGGAAAAAAAAAAAGAGAAAAGCAGATGATGCATTAAAAACAGAAGCACTACTGCACTTTTTAGTGTTTCCATAATAGCACCATTGTTGATTTCCGGGCATGACATTGTCTGTTCAGCACTAAGGCTCTGGTTACCCCCAGAGTTACAAGATGGTGATCTCCCCAAACATTTCTGGCAGGTCTGGAAGCCCGTATCCTGCACGTGGAAAAACAGAATTAGCATTGTAATTGAGTTTCCGAATTTTGCCACTATTTAGGTAATTTGTAAAACTTTTCCATTTCTTTATTGTTCAGTGTACTTCGTGCTTCAAATATGGTCTGAACAAGTGAATAGTTGTATCCAACAACCGTCAACTGAATAGGGTATTAAACTTGTATTTCTCATTAGGGTAATCCCTGAGCTAGGTATTAAGTGTAGCATAGTAAAATGAAATTCTTGTTTAGTACATATTTAGAAGCGCTGTGTTTAATCAGCGTAGAGTGTCTCCATTTTCCTGCAAATCTCTGCAACTTCTTATTGATCTAATTATGTAAATCATTGCTTTTAAATGTCAGTCATTTGCATATCTAGCTGTACATATTGAAAAGGCCTCTCCCATGGGTAAAACAAATCCCTGTGTTACACTGCGGAGAGAAAAAGCATTGCCCAGATAGAAAAAAAAGCATTGCCTTTTGTTGCTTGGTCACTGTAACTTGTAACAACATTCAGGGAGGATTTACCACAGGATTATGCCAAGAATTGACCTTCGTCTTTTATGCATAGTATTCTAGATACATGATCCAGGATGGATTTACATCAGTCAGTCCTACAGCGGCATGGAACAAAGTTACAATTTTTAACATACTGTAAGATGCTGGGGCGTTCTAACCAGAGATCTGGTTGATGCTGGAGCTTCAGTTAGCAGCCTGAAGGGTTGTGCAGCAGTGAACGTGTAACTCCAAGTGGTGTGATGGTGTGATGTGTGCTGGCTCTGTATGTGTGCTGCTGTTTTACAGGAACTCAGCCGCTGTCCTGGGAATGCCAGTATGCTTTAGGCTCAGAAGTGACACCAAGTCTTCAGGAGTTCAAAAACATATCACATAATGGCACTACAAAAAAAAGAGAGAGAAAATAATTGCTAGGGTAGACGGTGGCAGAATCACAGAATCGTAGAATCACAGAATCGTAGGGGTTGGAAGGGACCTCCAGAGATCATCGAGTCCAACCCCAAGTGCTGCAGGATGCAGCACTGCCCACAGCACAAGTTTGCTGTATGGTGATGAACTGAGTACCAGTACACCGATCCCGTAATACCATCCATTGCTCTTTTTTTCCCTCCGTTTCAAAATGGTGATTCGTTTTGGAACACCCCGGAGTCCTGCCTTTGTTTTTTTATTTCAGCTGTTAGGTGTACGTGCCATTTCCCAGGTTTCGGGTCTCCGGTAAGGCCACAGGTCACCGGGAGGGGAAACTGGTAGGGAGCAGCTCCCAGCAGGATCCCTAACCCTTCTCCCTGCCTGTTTCCGCAGAGGATAAGTACGGCGAGCGGAGACGGCCGGCACTACTGCTACCCGCACTTCACGTGCGCCGTGGACACAGAGAACATCCGCAGAGTGTTCAACGACTGCAGGGATATCATCCAGAGGATGCACCTCCGCCAGTACGAACTCTTGTGAGGGGATCGCCGTGGAACCTGTGGTTTTAAATTCTTTGCTCCTTACTCTTTCTCTTGATACTACCCCACACAGGGTGGAAGAATATACTATAGAAATGTCAGTCTCTTCACTTGGTTTACTTTAATTATTTAACCTTAAAGCTGATTTGAAGCGAGTTTGGGTTGGTTTTCCTTCATGCTTTTTGGGACTATTTTTGTGCTTTATTTTGACATGCCACTTCTTCGTCATTCCACTAAGCCCTTTGGCTACCTCTGTTCCCTCGGGTTCTGTTGTTGAGAGCGAGCGCGACCCGCGGCGCGTTGCGGCGGGTCAGTGCCAGTTCGGAGCGGGATGTTGGCTGAACGACGCTAAGTCACGGCGCTCCCTCCGTGTGGGTTTCCTTTTTAACGTGACATTGAAGAGTACTTGATGGGTGAAAAAGATTAATGCACTTTGTATCAGGTTATTAAATACTGTCGAGGAAGTAGACACACAATGTAGCAGCACCACAATATTTATTACTCCGTCACAGTTTTTAGCATTTCTGAGTTGCAGGTCAACTGATACGGTGACCTCCTCTTTTAAGCCGTTACTGGCACAGGAAGTAGAGTAGATACTGAGAGGAATAGTGAAGACAAAGCAATTTCTCTGGGGTTCCGGAGCTCAGCGTCTCTGCGCACCTCAGGCGTTTGAATCACAGCTCCTTTTCAGCCTGTCGCATCTAGGCAGAAAATTGACCGCCCTCACTTACGTTGTTCGTGCTGTCCACAAATGATCCTTTTCGTTCCGATCATTCTTGGACGACGGTCCTCTCCCTATATATATTTTTTTGTTTTACTGCTGGTTTATTATATTGTACAGACTGTAAAATGTAATATTATTTTGTACAACTTTATTGAAGAAAAATACTTGTAGAAGATCTTTGTGCCTTGATTATGGCTGTACCTGTAAAATGAGCTAAGATGTAAGTATGTTTTTGATTGCGCTGTACAGCTTGATGTCAACCTTACCTGCAGCAGTGACTGGAGGTAAGAACTTTATCTGTAGAGTTTAGGGGTTTTTTTCTGGTTTATATAAAAACGCTCTTTAGTATAAAAATTATAAATTATGCAAATTAACCACTTACCTTTCCCAGTGAGGTATTACCGTCACCGGATGTTGCAGCAAACATGCCTTTCTCTTTCGAAGTCTCAGCTTTAAAACATTGGAATTCATTCGAGTGTCCAAATTGCAACCTGGTGTTGTTTTAATGGGAACCGAGGATTTATTATTATTATTATTATTCTTTTTTTCCTTTCTGTTTAGAAAATATGTTCGGTAATTCTTCGGTCATTCATAGAACTTCACAATGGCACAGACCGATTGTGAACGTGCAAAGCACCATTCTGTAGAGCTCTTCGATCTCTGTACCAACAGCGGCTTTCATTGTGCAAGTAAATAGCGAGAAAGAAGACAAAAAGTTGTATCGACCCTCGTGTCTGGCCTAAGAGAATTACAAGATGACATTTTTATTTCTCTTTTAATAAAGAGACACGTTAGAAAATTGTTTTATTTTAAATATTGTAGAATCAAAATGTGTGAATATTTCTCAAACTTGAATAATTTATGCAAATGACATTCTCAAAAACAAGTTGTGGTACAGTACAATATATAAAAGCAAGAATTGCTGTAGCAATAAGGCATGTCCTTTTTAGTAACTATAACACTGCTTTATATTTTATACATAGGTGTTTTCTGTCTGTGACTATATACTTTTCCTGTGTCCAAGATAACCTGTACAAATGTCTAAAATTACAGTTGCAATAACAGAAACCTAGCGAAGTGTTAGACTACATTACTTCACAGAGTGTTTTACCACACTTGGACCGTTCCCACTCCTCGTTTTAAAGTTAGGGAGAGATTAAGAGCTGACACGTTCCCGACGTTGGCCTACAACTCGGCGCTTCGATCAGTGTTTTGCTGTAAGCATCGCTGGTGGTTACAAGCCCCTGCCACCACCTCTCAAATTCAAGTCAGACTGCGGCCCACTGCAGTCCTTGTTTCTATTTGATGACAGACAACCCCATTTTAGACGCGATAATATGACCATTTCTTCTTCTCAGAAACGTGCAGATTTTAATACGTGCAAGCTGAGTCATCAGATATTTCCCAGAAAGCTAAGGGCTGGGTGGACCGAGCTAGTCAACAAAACTCCTGAATGCAGAGATTCTCTCGCTTCCCGCGCCAACGAAAGTACCAGGACAAATAACAGGAGACGGTCTTGGCCTCAGAAGCAGCCCCTGCCCCAAGAGCTACCAGCCCAGCAGGGCTCAGCAGGAGCTTTGCTGGGTTGGGCGGGGAGACACGGTGAGGTTTGTCGCACCCTCCCTTAGGCACAGCGCGCAGAGGTGCTGAGCTCTGCTCCAGCGCTGCCCCCCGGTCGGGGACTCTTTGCAGCTGCCACCTCCCCAGCACAGAGCCGCTGCACTTCGCAGTGGGACACTACAGAAACGCTAAGAGCTGGCAGCCCTGCGGGAGCCTGGAACAGGAGGCGCGCCGGCCCCTAGCACCTGCCTGCAACTGGGGGCTGAGGCACAGGACAATGTTACTGCAGCTGTATTTGACCTTCCTTCTTGCAGAGCGGCAGCCGAAGGGCCCCTCACCACACAGATCTCTGGGATGCAATAGGGCCCTCTTTTTTAAGCCCATCATAGCACATCTTTTTAAAAATAGCAGCTTGAGGTGTCAACCTACTTTTGTTTTAAGCAGGTTTCAGGTGTCGTACCAGCAAACTGGATCTGCGAGGCTTCTTCGTGTTGCTGTCTGGTAGATGCTAAATGGTAGCCATCCAATAGTTCGGCGCGACAGGAACTGCGAGGTTTCTTGTCCCTCGTGTGGGACGTTCTGAAAAGGTTATGGAAACCTGCATCTCTCAGTGCCGATGTATCTTGCTTTTGCCTGACCCTACCAAGTAGATGTGTGACATTAGAAGGGCCACGCAGCAATAAAAGAGAGAAATGTTTCCAGTTTGCAGCACTGAGCCTCCACCAGGGTGTGACACTAGTGCAGACAAGTGATGAGGCGACAGGATTTACATAATGTACAGTTACACTTTTAATATACATGTTTGATACAAAAATTATAGCAGGAAAAGGACTCATTTGATTGTAGAATACAGTATTTTTGTACAGCATGGAACGTTCATTTCAGTTAATTATTTATCCTGTAGTAGTCATATCAGCTGTATAGGACTTCTATGGTATGTGTAAATGCAACCTGCCTTCAGACTAGCAATCAAATTAGGTCATTTGCTGGCATGAATATAGTCTGATGTTTGACTGTTCTCAGCTTTGGTATTTCAGTGACTGAATGCAGATGTCTGGCTCTTCATGCTGCTTTATGCTTACTGATTAAACGCTGAGCAAAATAAAACGGTGGAGTGAGAAGCTGAAAATGAGCTAGCACCAGGACGACGAGCAGGGCTCCTGCTGCCCAGTATATAGCGAAGACTCTGCTCTCATGTGGAAGGAAGCATTTGTGGAGGGAGAAGTCAGTTGGTGTTATGCTGCCCTAGAAAAGAAAGACAGACAGTGTCACTGCGCTCTTACAGTGGGTCCCACAGCAGGAGTTGCACCAGAGCGGGCAGATCTCCAGCTCCCAAGTTCTGTGTTGGGTGCAGAGGGTTGGGGCCAGCTCCCAGTACCAGTGCCTTCTCCAGGGGGCTGAAGAGTCTGCACTGGCAGTGCTGGGCGCGAACTGGAGCAGCCAGCAGGCCAGCATTAGCCCAGGTGCCAATCTGTCTGCTTCTTAACTAGAGTAACCAGGGAGCTGGGCTCCTCTTCAGCTCGGCCTTCAGGAGAAGCCAAACTCCAGCTGCGGGGAAGCAACCTGGAGGCAGCCTTCCTGTGCCCGAGTTAGACTTTGTGAATGTGTCCCTTCTTCACCCCAGGCCCTCCTCCTACCCGCTACACACTGCAAAACACACGTTGGCTAATCCTAATTGCCTACACTAGCTTAAACAACTGAGAACTTCGTTGGGTTTTGGCTTGACCTCTAATTCAAGTTTACAGCAGCCTGAGGCTGAGCTAAAACCATAGCGAGGAGGACGCTGCTTGAACCGGCCAACCTCTTGTTTTGTCTGGCACGTGCAGAGAGCATACATAGTTTGAAGGCAGCTGCTCTCAGGAATATGGAATAAACTCAACTAATTTTCAACAACAAATATTAACGGTAGCATAAAATGAATTGCAAAGGTTGGGGTTATCTGTGTATTAAGGAGCCTAAACTCAACAGTAGAAAAATACCTTAAAGATCTGCCCCCTTAGTCACAGACTACTCCATAAACAGTGCAGGTTTTGCTTCTTACTCCACATTTCTCGGAGTTCTGTTTTCTTTCTGACCTGGGGAATGTGTTGATTTACCTCTGATGATATACTGAGCACTGGAACTGCCTGCGCAAGCAGAACCAACACTGCATGAACGCAAACGGGACGCGAAGAGGCGGCCCATGGGCACGCAACCAACGCTTTCCCTGTGTGAAGTGATCCGTGCCCGAGGCTGAAGGCCACCACCACCACGTGAAAGTTCAGGGTGGCAGTGGTCTTTGTTTAGAGTGGGTAAATCAGCTGAGTAACGTGAGCCTTTCTACTGTTCTGTGCACAATACTGATTCTTTTTTACAAGTCAACAGTTTACAACGCGCCCTCTTCATAAGCAAATGTCAGATGCTTGTACCCATATACTGATTAGGTCTTTAACAGCATTGCTTTGTACCACACAGAACGTGGCTCCCACAGATGTACTTTATAAAGTGGACGCAGTGTACTGAGTGGGTTGGGTGGGTAGGCAAATTTTTTTTAATTTTTTGTTTTTACAGGTAGAATCAGTTTTAAAATATAGCTGACTGCCATGTTGATTTATTTATGAGAGTTATCTGACAAAAATAAAAAAAAATAATAATTAAAAACTTACCATGATGAAACTAGGGTTGTTTCTATTCCTCCAACTGAACGACGGGACGCTGATCTCCGGGATCCCCCCCGCGTGCAGCACTTGGCAGGCGCTGTGCGTGTGCCCACTGAGAATCAGGCGGGGATGGAACCACCACAGCAGCTGCAGTGCGCAATGGGAAAGCACAGCAGTAAGCCGTAACTAAAAGGAAACCGCACGCACGGCCCGTTTCTTCTTCTGACAGAACGAAAGTGTGGGAATTCTAACAATCTTAAGGAGTGTTTTGGATCAACTTCTGTTTTCCGTTAGGCTTATGTTGGCAGTGCAATATCATAGTCATAGAATCACAGGGGTTGGAACGGGCCCCTGTTTATGGAGACCAACCCCCTGTTAAAGCAGGTTCCTTACAGTAGGCTGCGCAGGAAAGCATTAATGCAGGTCTTGAATATCTCCAGAGAATACCCAAACACTGCTTTTTCTATCCACACAGATCAGAAGAACGAAGCTAGCAGCATGCCCTCAGCATTGCAGATAGAAATAGCATTTTAACAAAACAACTGGGTGTTCTCATCCATGGGAGAACCCTGTACTGCCCATCTTGAGTGAAGATGTTTATGCGGCAGGAGATAAACACCAACACAGCTTTACATGTTCTTGCAGTTACTGCTGCGGCTGAAGCAGTACTGTCAAACGGGCTTTCTGCTAGGTTTGCCATTAATAGCCACATTATATAAACTACGGAACGCTACACTAGAGATAACAGTGGCACAGCATGCTTAAGAGCACCTGCACTTACCACATGCAGAATCAAAGCCCAGATCACGCTGACCCTCAAGAGATGATGCACAGCTCTACTCAGCAGCCTCTCAGAAGCCGCAGTAAGCAGGAACCACTAGGGGCAGCTCATTTCAGCAAACGTTTGCCCTTTCCAGAATGTCCAAGCCAGTAGGTTGCCAGGGACCCAGGCCACTCTCCAACCCACCCACCCACCAATACTCAAGCTGCTGATAGAGAAAACCTTTTGTGATGCTTCCTGAGACAGCACATCGTACTTCTCTTTAAATGGGATGGTCTTTTCCTCCGGAGGGGCAGCATCTTCTCCACTGCATTCTGCATCACTTTTCCGATAGAGAGGGTAATGCTGGGTGAAATGCAAAGCGAGGATGAGTTGTCAGTGACACAGCCTTTCTAGAAAGGTCGTAAATACCCAAAGCACATTGACACGCTGCCTCACCCATCCCCAGTTCACCTGCAGAAGGATTGGTTGTGAAGCTGGAGGCTTTTCTGCATCACTGCACCTCTTCTCAGGATGGTTCAGTTCCTGTGAATAAAATCAATCCATACATACTGTCCTCACCTCTGTGTACCAAAGGGGTGGGGAAGGGACTTAAACAACAGCTAAAGGGTGAGGTATTGGATTTTTCAGTTGTTTTGTTTCCTTTCTTGAGAAAAGCAGTACCAGTTCAGAGTACAGTGTTTAAATACTGCGCCAACTTTCAGGAGACTGCTGCAGGTATAAAGGGAAAGCTCCGATTTCCCATTCACAACATGGTGTGAATTGAGCTGTACTCTTTCTGAAGGTGGAAAGCAACCATGGGCTCCCACTGCACAAGGAGGGCACAAGAGATTGAAGGCAGCCTAAGATGCAACATTTAAGGTTAGGCAGTTTTTCCACTGGGAGATGGTTTCAGACTGACTATCAATGCAGCATATTATGCCGCCCACCTGGCATTGTCTCCTACGAGAGGGTGAAGAGGGATGAAGCAAGCAACTGAATTTGATGAAATAATACCATTGAAGCATTACCAGGCTAACCAGGCAGGACCAGAGCAGAATCAGAAAAGTACAACAGGATATATAGAGCAGAACAGTGAGCAAAAATAGAAATGCATGGCTTATTTGATCAGAAGAATGCAGCTTCTGTTAGCTGACAGCAATAACAAGGAAGTGAGCATCATTAACAGCCTAAGATGATATATGAGGAGAGCTTGCTAACATGTTACAGTAGGAATGGCCTTCACTACACCTCTACTGCTGCTACAGCTTCAACATTTCCAGCACAGCAGGCAGGCTGCTGGCTACCGCCATGTCTTCAGCAGACCTTACCTGCTGGGAGCAGTTCAGTCTGTGAGAAAGCGCCACAAGCTTCGCTTCCGCAGTGCGGCACAGGGTGCAGCCATCGCCCTCCATGGCCACACTGTTCACAAGGACAAAGCTGGAAAACACCACACCGTGGGCTGAGAGGGAAAGGCGGTGAGGACAGGAAGGTGTTTGCTGCTCACGCACATGAGAATAAGCCTTATTTGATAAAATGCAAGGGTTCCAAAATGGAACACAGCTGAGCAAAACTGCAGAACGTTGCAGCTTCTGATGCCACATGTTGCAAATCCTTTTGAAGTATCCATCCTGTAGCTATTGGCCTGTCTTGCAGGCTGCTTTCTAATCTTGGTCATTAATTAGGTTGCACCATATACTGGCTGCTGTATTTTATGTTTACTCCATCTTAATTACTGTAACAGATACTGAAGCAGTATTTGAGTGAAATGTTACAAGTCGACTAAACTGAATTCTGAGAGAAAGGAGAACTTTGCTTCTCTCTCTGCACGCATTTCAGGCAACAGAAATGTGTTTTTGGATGTTCCATTCCTTCGGAATGACTGAAAAGCCCCACAGCACTGCATCTGGCTGCCTGGCACCAGCACTCAGGTTCATACCGCGCAGCCTCGCAGAATGCAGCACTCAGTTAGTAGGAGAGCAGACATACAGCCTGCCTGCCACTGGAAGCCGGAAATCTGCTTCTTCGTTATATGAAAGGAGATGTAGAGATGTTCCTGAACTGATTTAAACCTGCTGGAGTACGTATCTGTAAGACCCTACATCTACATCATAAACGGCATTATACTGAGCATTCGTGAAGCTCATAGATCTTCCTGGGAAAAAAACCATCACTGCTAGACCTGTTTGGTATATTCCAAACGTCTGCTTAATTAATTAAGCAGTGCAACTTCCTTGTTTCTGGATCTTATACTCCCATGAGTGATGATAACCTCCTAACATGCTGCCAAATGCAGAGCAGCAGTGGCTCTTCCCTTCCTATAGCACCTTAGGTTTAAAGAGAAATGCTTTGCCACACTCCCACTACTGCTCACCAGTCTCTCACCAGACTCTTGCATGGTACATAACAGCAACCGAAGAGCACACACCCAATAACAGCTCTGGCACCAAGCTCTGTGCTCAGGGCCTCAGCCCAAACGGCTGCATGACCCCACCGTGTGGGGAACCTGTGGCTAAACACCTGCTGCATTCCCAAATTTCTCAGACAAGGACCAAAGAAGTTATTAAAATTAATGAAACTCCTAGCTTGCAAGCACCGGGGTTGGTTGTTTCTTCCCTGACTCCTATTCTGCTCTGTTTACAGCCATGGGTCATTACCAGCTGCGAGGAAGTACAAACACAAACCTAAGAATGTCATTCCAACTTCTCAGTACTTTTCCATTTGAAAGAAAATTGACCAAGCTTAGAGCAAAAGCTTCCCTCCAGATCTAAGTATGTTTGTACAGAGTGTGTCACCCTGAACATAACACAAGCTAGGTATGAAGTAAAAATAATAATATTTAAG
>JAOWBP010002052.1:39176364-39188583 GCA_028571105.1 Tragopan temminckii | reverse complement strand
GCGTTTTTTTTTTTTTTTTATCCCCTCCCTTTTTTTTTTTTTTTTTTTTTTCTTTTTTAAATTAAATTCAATCCCTTTTCGCCATGGGATGTACCCTGAGCGCCGAGGAGCGGGCCGCCCTGGAGCGCAGCAAGGCCATCGAGAAGAACCTGAAGGAGGACGGCATCAGCGCGGCCAAAGACGTGAAGCTGCTCCTGCTCGGTGAGCCCCGCTCCGCTCCGCGCCCCGCTCCGCTCCGCGCCCCGCGCTCACCGCTTCTCTCTCTCTGTCCCGCAGGGGCCGGCGAGTCGGGGAAAAGCACCATCGTGAAACAGATGAGGATCCTGCACGTCAATGGCTTTAACTCAGAGTAAGGATCGCCGGCGCTCCGGGGCTTGTTTTTCGTTAAATGCCGGGAGCTGGTTGAGGTCGGGAAATTTCTGCCCGCATCCTCCGTTCCGGTGGCTCGGCGCTGCGTTTTGGGGAGGGAGGGGGACAGGGGAGCGAGAATAAGGAAATCGCTGCTGCTGCTGCCTGTTTGCGTTTCTGCTCCTGGCTCCCTCGCTGTACCTTACACTGTTGCTACTGCAGCGCTTGACAGGCCCCTGTGTAGCAACAACATGGCGACTACTTTTACATAGAAGCAAATAATATTGCATCTGTCTGCGATACAAAAATATATGTCAAGCCGCGTTCAGGATGACAGTGGCTTCTGTTTTTCCGGTGTTTGGCTTAGCGTAAAACTGAAACTAATTTGGCACGTTTGTTAAAAATCACCCTGATTTCTGAGGGTGCATCGTTTTCTCTCGAGAGAGCCCCTTCCTGGAAATCACGATTAATCCGTAGAGTTAATTCCAGATATCTGCTGACTTTCAGCTGTGCGTTATTCATTTAGTGCATGTCCGCAGCGCGCTGTGGAAATGAATAAAAGGGGAGAATGATTTCCAGTTCCGTCAGGGGAGGCTCTGCAGATGTGGCTGCGATCCTTTGGTTTAAGAAAATGTGAGGGATGAATGGGCATTGCTCTTTGTACTGTGCGAGAAAAGGAATAAGCGGAAAGATGTATTTGCCTTGCTGTTGTTTTCAGTTGGTGTAGCGATTGAAGAGCAGATAAACAAGCGATCAGTGGGGGGAAAAAAAAAAAATAGATGCAAGTGACTGAAGTGCTTTGGGAATCAAATTCAAAGTGTTAATCTTTCTGTTTTAACGCAGAGAAAAGAAACAGAAAATACTGGATATTCGGAAAAATGTTAAAGATGCGATTGTGGTAAGAACACGCTTTATACTATTCTTAAATGCTTGGGCGTAGCGGAAATGGTCAGAATTGTGCTCTCTAAGATTGTGCAGAGAGAAATCCTATTTTGCTTATCAGATTGGATTATCTTCTATTGGTCCCGCATCTTAGATTTATCCAGATTAATGTGTTTGTTTCTGTTTTATCCAATTCTAGACTATAGTTTCAGCTATGAGCACTTTAATACCCCCAGTTCCATTGGCCAACCCAGAAAACCAATTTCGAATGGACTACATCAAGAGCATAGCTCCTCTTTCTGACTTTGACTATACACAGGTAAGAAGAGAAAACACTGCTTTATTCTGCGTTAAGGGGGAATGCATCTCTTTGCTTTGATTTGCTGATGCATTTGTTTGCTTTGTTGGTGGCTTGTTTTCTTTTACTTTTTGGAGGATGCTCCTGAGGAGAGCTCATGCCAACATTACCTCTGGCTTAACTTTCCTTCAAGGCTTTGGTGGTTGCACCTGTTCCAGCGTTTGTTTTCAGCGTTAGTTTGTTGTTGCTGATTTATTTGCAGATGTTTGTAAATGCTGTTTTTGTGTTCAGTTCTTCTCTTTAATATTTCTGATGCTGTTGTACCTATTGACGCTTCAGATAAGACTGTCAAAAGCTGTTTTTCTGTGTGGAATTAGATGCTGGGTGTCAGTCTGCAGAGTTACGGTTTGCCTGCAGAAAAGGATATAAAAGGAAATAAAAGAATGGAGTGCCCCCAGTAGTATTTTCCATATTATTGCACTTCAGAGCGGAAATTCATGTAAACAGTGGTCGAGCAAGGTGGTTTGCTTCCTTATCTGTTTATTGTAGTTGGCCTGAGCAGTGGTTTCATTGCATGTGAGTGTTGCCATCTTTTGATATGGAATTGTAAGCAAATAAGGGATTTCTGTATAGAGGTTACTGTTCTGAGGCAACTTAGAGGTACCAGTGGGATTAACTTGCATTGACATCTTTCATTTGCTTTTTACATTATTGTTTATGGAAAAAATGTGTAATCTATTCTGTATTTTATGCATGGTATGAAAGCAAGTGCACAGACATGAACATTATTGAAAATTATTTTTACAGTAGCGTGATTTAAAGCTGACCTTAGAATTACATACACACACACACATATATATATGTATGCATATATCAATATATATCAAGAGCAATTTGTTATGGATACAGTAAGGACTACAAAAAAATCTTCATTTATTGGCTACGTGGTTATGAGCTGTTCATGCTATTAGTATTACCAAAGAAGCCATTTACAATACAGTGTCTTTAGGTTATTATAGCTCCAGGGTGGAAGAAGGAGAAGGGGAAGAGTCGTTTCTTTATTATATGACTCATATTCTCTGGTGTGTGGTTTTGCCTCTGGTAAAGCTACCACTTTGAAGGTTCAAGATAAAGAAAAAATATCAGACATCTTGTTCAGTTAGAATTTAACACAGAGTGCAGATGTTAAGAAAACGACTGTAAGGTACTCCCACATGGGGCGTAATTGCTCAATTGGTAGATGCAAGTTAGTAGAAATGAGAAACTCTTTTTAGAAATGGAAGTTGAGTTTGACATGGAAATATGCCTTCTGCAGGTATTTCGGTTCTGAGGCATTTTTGCTCATTTCATCCTTTTTTTTTTTTTTTTTTGCTTTGATGTTTGTTTGGGTAAAATAACTAGTGACATATATCTTTTGCAATTCTCTGTAATACATCTTTTTTTCTGAGTTTCTGGGGGAGAAATAAAAGGTGAAGTGGACTTCCTATAGCATTGGAGAAGCATTTTTTTTAATGATGATTTTGAAAAATTTCTTCATTTCCAAAGAAGCCAACTATATGTGGGCCGACTGAACTAAATGTTGGATACCTCATGGAAGTGAAAAGCTTACTCTTCATGTCATAGGGGTACTAAGAATGGGGCCTCAGGGGCTTTGAAGCAAGTAGTAATTCACTTGAAATCTTGGTTCAAAGTCAATTTTGGTTTAAAGTAAAAAAAATAAAAAATTTTAAAAAAATGAAAATGATTAACTCTCTTTTTTAATTAAGTAGGATTTGTGATGAAACTGATGTTATTTGAAATAGGTCTTAGCAAAAAAAAAAAACAAAAACCAAAACAGTGGCTGCAAGCTTAAAAAAGGAAGAAAAATCTGATTGTGTTTTAGAAGTAAATGGCTTTTATATGTCAGTTTCATCTATTCCTCTCTGTTGTCTTTTCTGAACCATTCATAGGTAATGCGTGTGTAAAATATATAGAAGGGCTAGATTTTCTTTTTTTAATTCCTGTTACTTTAGCATGCTGTTTCTCTCCTGGAAGATGTGTGAGGAAGACAGATTTAAAAAAAAAAAAAATGTGCTATTGTGCTTCAGGGCTTGATTTTACTCCAGTTTAAGTTAATGATAACTTACAATAAAATTATGTTTCCAGCCAAAATAACTTTCGACCCATGTAGTGTTTTGGTACAAGGACAAATGAAAAAAGAAATACTCGGATAGTAATCATCAGTCAAACAGTAAGCATTCTGTGCTAAGCGTTACTGATTCCTGATGTTTGGAATGAGGCCTTCTGAACCAGAGAAACCCGTGTGCTATTTAATAGTGTTCATTCAGTACTTGCTATTCTATCATCTGTATTTAAAAGCAGGTCTAAAGGGGAGAAGAAAAAAAAAAAAAAAAGCTGGCTAAAGCAGAGCTCAGGTATTGCTTCAAGGGTAAATGTTGGCACATTCTAAAACTTGACAAATGGGACCCTTCTTTCTTTGGATGAGGAAAGAGGTAATTTTAGGATTTTTAACAATATGGATTGTGTTGAGCTATGAAAGGTAGCTGCCTCTGTTGCTGCAATGTAAATTACAGGTGTCTTATTTTTAGGTTATTAGTCATGTAAAGCTTTGTCTTAAAAATCAATGTATTTTAGTTTAAGATGTATTTTAAACATTTTGCATCAAACTTATTTGAAAATGAATGCACTGTACCACAAGTCTTTAAAGAGAGGCAGCTGATGATATGCAGTTTCATGGAAGGCGCAGTATGGCCAACACCTGTGCACTAATTCAAATGTATTTGTGGCATATCAGGTATGCTTGGATATGCATACTTAAATTGCATACCGATTAACTAATACGTGTTTAATTGTGAGAGTTGGCCTTCAAAATAAGTGGATTTGAAACTACTGATTTCCTGTGGGTGCAACCATATTCTAATTTAAATTCACAATGAAACTTCCAAGAACTTGACTGAGAATGAGATTCACATTTATACCTTTAATCTGTATTTTAGGGTTTTGTTTTGTGGGCCTTTTAATTGCATCAGTCTCTACAAAATGTGAGCCAACCAGCTGACTTTTGTAGTGATAAACATTGTAAAACAAATGTTTTCCTCTCTACAACATTCGTGATTTAAGAATGTGTAAATTGCCCCCCCCAGTTTTACTTAATTTTTTTAAAAAAATTTCCTCAATTTGTTTTAGATTTGCTACCTTGACGATTTACCTAATTCATTATAAAACAAAATCAAAGGGCTCTTGATTTCCATTATGATTTGTGTGGTGCTTTTTGTTACTTTTGTTAAAGGACTGGGGAGTTTTTACCAAAATATGCCAAGGGATGGGTGATGGGTGCGGTCTAGTTATATAAATAATAACACTTAAGGCTTGATTATATATATATTTATTTATTTATTTATTATTACTATATTATTTTTATTTTAAGAAGTTAATAAATGTGAGTAGGTCATGTGTCCATTGTAGTTTTTTCCTTGAACTCGTAAAAGGAATCAAGATAATTTTTCTTCTGATTACTACTTAGCACCGTGTTCCAGGGTGGAATCAGCAGAAAGGCTTTAAAACTGAAATGGAAGCACACACAGCACATCGGGAAAGATTTTTTTTTGTTTGTTATTTTTGGCAAAGTGTTGATTGATAGTTACTAAAGTTAACAGGAATTGACCTGTGCCATTTTTAATCCTTTATTGATGGGGATTTATTTTGTCCTTTGTGGAACAGAGTGAACATATTAAGGGCATATTATGCTGTGGAAAAACATGGTGTGTTATGTAAGCGCGTGTGTATTCAAGTTCAGTTGTCTCTACTGAAGTATTTGAATTTTGTGAGTGCAACACATTTGTATGGTGCTTAAGTCCTTTAACTTTGTATTCTTTTAAATCAGGTTCACGTGGTCAGTTTGATTATGTATCTATCAGGTAGTCAATTAGCTACAACCAAAGTGTGTAGTCTAATGTTTGCTTATATGAACTAGTCACCAGTGAATGTGAATCACTTGCTTAGTAGAAAACACGCAGATACTTCATCTGGTTATTGGGGTGCGGGGAGATTTATCAAAGGACTCATTTTCCATTGCTAAGAATGTTTTTAGGAAGAATATTTTAACAAAATATTTTGTTAAACCTTCATAAAACACTGAATTGTGCAAATGTAGTCCCTTGTGATCATTTTAGAACTCTGGTTTTAAAAGTAATTTGTAAGGCTGTCTTATCAATCAGGCAAGCTCAGCTTTCAAAAGTGAGATGTTAATATGCAGGCATTGACAGGGAAAGTGCTTCAGATTCAGCTGGCCCGTGGTTTGCTCTGTGTTTTTTAGATACGATCATTTGAGTTCATTTTCATGACTTGAATTTTCCTCCACATTTTCTTCACAAAAATTTGGACATCATTTCTGTAATGTAAAGACAGGAGAAAGAAAGAAAATGATGGTCATTATTGGAAGTTGCATAGACTTTCCTTAGGCATTCCTTCTTGGACGTAACATTCAAATTCATACTGACATTAGTGCATGGTGATCGCTGGATTACATAGACCATGTCGCTGCATTTGAAGAAACTGGAGATTTTGCTGCAGTGTATTTCTACGTACCAGAAAATCTTGACACTAAATACTTAAATAAAAGATGAAAAATGTGATAAATGAGGTTCGTATATGGTTAAACTTCCTTCAGTTGCGCAGTTAATGCTGTGACTTCAATATGCTATTTGGTCACAATGTGTTTAAGTTTCCCTGTAATATGTACTTGATGGAGCTCAAAGGAGTTAGAAAACGACATCATCTTGCATTTTTGGTTTTCAAATAACTTGCAGTATTTCCATGTTTCTCGGGAGTATGAAAATATGTTTTACGTGAAAATGTCATAAGAGAGAATACAGTGAATATTGCCACCAGTGGCTTCATTTGATTTTTCTTTTTAGTTAGATTTTTACTTTAGGGCTTTGTTTATCATCTGGGGTAGGATGAACAGCCACAAGTTTTTGTAGCAACATGTGATGGTTAACATTGCTGTAGTTTGAATTCAGAATTAACTTCTAAAAATCAAGTAGATTTTTAAACATTGTCATTCACGTTTTTCTTGGTCTAAGTTGCATGTTGGTGGTTCTTCAGTTGTTATTATATTCACAAACTTGGAGAAGGTCTAGAAGGCCGAGTAATGATTAAGTTGTGTGGGTACAACAGTGTTATTACTAACCTGAATGAACATCTTCAAATACTAAGGAAGAAGCCTGTCAAAGAAGAGCACCTGCAAATATTGTGTATGCTAACCGAGTTGTTGGCAACTCCTTGTTCTTCACGCAAAGACTAATATTGTTGAGAAGACTGATATGGATAAGTAGTGGATACCAGGGAGAAGTAGCAGTTACGCAACAGATAACGTTTCTATGCTGCAGTAGCTTTCATTTTGATGCTGTATGCATACGATTAATTAGCAGCAGATGTGGAAGTTGTGCTCTTTTCATGCTGAGAGCAGATTCTGCCGATGCCCTGTGATACCTTTCCCTCAGTATGAAATACCTGCTTGCATACAGATTTCATGGAAGTGTGCCTGGTTTTCATTAAGTTGAATCCCTAATGTCCTGATTAGTCAGTGTTGAAGTACTAAATTGTAAACATTTCATACCTGAGATCAAATGAATACCTTGATGTTACAGGTTGTCTTGTTCCTATTCTGTTGAAGGACTAAGTGTGCTGCTAATGGGTTGGTCAATCAGAAGTGCTTTCAGAAATAACAAAGTATTACTTTAGCCATACAGTTGCAGAACCAGAAAATTGGAATGGGGTTCAAATTGCAAACAAGTCTAGTGCAGTGTTGAAAAACAAACAACGTCTTGAAGTGATAAGATATCGTGGAATTGTAAAATTATAAATATCTGCCACAATTTTCTTTAATTTCTTTATGTTAATTGTTTAAAATATACCTAGATTTTACTGAAAACACAATTAGGGCTTAAAATTGGAGTGGTTTGAGCGGACTATGGCTCTTCTGCCAACATCATAAAGACGGAGACTGGGAGCCATAGGAAGTCCTGTGCATTATCACAAATGAGCGGCAGTATTCAGAAAGAATAAAGAGTAGGTATTCATTTCTGAGTTTGTTTCTAGTTCTTCCTATCTCAGTATCATATGTTTGCTTTTCTTGTATATATTTGTCTTTTTTAGAATATGTTTTTATATCGCTTTCAATGAAAAATAATGAATTTCAGTCTGAAAAGACAATTAAGAGAGGGTAATGAATAGTGCTGCTTATGAATCAACAGCAGTGTTATGTTCAATACTATGTTATCACAGTAACACCAAATTAAATGTTTCCTACCTTACGTTGTGAATCTGATTTCACAGATAGCGAAGTGGTATCCACTCTTACCCAACTTGCCTTATTTATTATCATCACACGAGACACAGACTTTCACTGTGAAACAGAACAGATAATATCTAATTTTATTAGTACTTGTAACTTCCATAGTACTAAAACTTCTGCAGTGTTCAGAATTGTTGGAATTTACTGGTATTACTTCAGTGAATGCAAATTAATTGGGGGCTTTTTGAGAGTCAAGCCAGCAGCAAGTCCAATAGTTATTTTATATTCTGTGTTTTTTGGATACAATTTTAGCTGAAAACTTTATATACTTCCATAGCACTTTATAAGGATAAAAATATTTTTACTTCTACATTTAGATATACTGATTTGATGGCAACTGGAAGACTAATAACTCCAATTATCATTTTAAGTAGGAGTGACTGATTTTCATCACAGAACCAAAAATATATTACACGATCATTTATGAGCCTTAGAATATTTTTGTTCATCAGATGTTTTTCAGTGTATATCCTAATTTTAAATCGAAAAAAGGTGACAGAGGTTAGAGCCTGTATGACCATTGCTTTTGCACTGGCCACAGATCTGTGAAGGTGGCTGATGTATTTTCAGTCGTGGTTGCTGTTTTGCCTTCCTTCTCAAACTCTTGATAGCTGCTTAGGTGCCTTCTGTAAGCTGTGCATGTGGCAGCAGTCCTCCACCTCAAACGGCAAGATGCTGAAGAACAGACATTGCTGTCTGGTGTCTGAAGGACAGCCTTAACAGCCTCTCTGGATCACTGATTGATCTTGATTCCGCATCTTCCTTTGCAAGAACTTATTTGTTCCCTCATTTGTAGTTGAAACCACATTGTAATGAAGCTAAATATAAATAAGTGTGAAGAATAACCACATTGCTTAATGAAGACACTGTCCAATTAGCCCGAGGATGATGACGACATTTTGGACTTCTACAAGTGGCAGTTTTCAGAGGAAGGGCAGTGAAATATTTAATGAATTGTCATTATTTATAAGCTGCATTAAAACAGATTCTCCATCACAGTCAGTGAAACTGTAAACATAGCGGAATATGTTAAATAGTTGTTTTCATTATCACTTAATTCTTTTAATCTCTTAAGTCAAAGATGACTTGTTGATGATGGCTTTTGCCATTTTTGAGTGCTTTGTAAAAGTAATGTGTTTACTAGTCAGGGAGAATCTTTTTATTTTTGTGGCTACGGTTTAAATAAAAAAAAAAAAAACATATTAGGGATAAATAATCACATGCATGCACATTGTCACTGAAGCCAGAGAGACCTATGGACCAGAAGATATCACCTACTCATGCAATAATAGTGTCATTGTTTAGAGGTTCAAAGAAGTGAGTGTTCATTGGCACAACAGCCATAAATCTGAGCTGCATGCCCTTTCTTCAGCATGTGATGCAATTCAAACTGGAGTTTCTAGAACAGTGTTAAGCACTGCCAGCGTAGACCTTAGCAGATTTTTTTTTTTCTTTTTGTTTCATCATTTCCATGGCTTCATCTGTTGATTGATTGTGTTTATGGTCAACAGTGGATTATCCTTTTAATGTCAATGTAGTCTACATCAGCAGACTGGATATTTGGTTTGTGGAAGGCATCAGTTTCAGGAGAGGAATAGCGAATGAGCTCAACAGTACGAACAGAAGACTCTGTGTCTCCCTTGCCTAAAATGAAGTAAATAAGTTTAAAACACAAAAGTATTACGTAGTGTTATATTTTCCCACCAAATATTGAAGCAGCTTTTTATGATAAATGTAAATAGGGTAGTAAAGCAGATGAGTGGCAAGAACAGTGTGTGTTTGCAGTTTGCTGAGTGTTACAGCTGTGATCTTTGTTCTGCCACCTATTTAATTTCATTTGCTTTTCTGTTAAAAGATTCAAGTGTTTTATTCCAGTTCTAGGAGCTTTTCTTAAGGATGTAATTTGTACAACACAGTTTTAAGTTTATACTGTCTTTTACTTTGGAAAGTCTTGCAGTGATTTCTCGGAACGGAGCTACATCTGGTTGTAAACATGCCAGCTATCATATGAAGCGTGGAGATTAGGCTTTCTTACTTTAAATCAGTAGATTAATTTTAGTTGCTTTAAAGTGAACTCTTGTAATTAATCTACTCCAATTTGTTTTAAAAACCTATGTTGGATGTTTTGAAAGAATATTTATCCTTAGGCAAGAAGAATATTGGAATCTTTGTCCGTTATGTCGACATTAGAGATGAACTTTGCCTTTTAAATCTTTTAAAAGTAAACGTTCTCTGACACTCCTGCCAGTTCATTCCCTTTGAGTTTTCTTACTGCTGTCAGTAGGACTTAAACGTATTTTAATGCAATATAATTATCCCAGTTTGAAACTGTGAAATTGTTTAGCAAGATAAAATAGGCTAAAGATACGCAAGTCCTCTTATCTCTGTTAAGTTGGTGAACGCTTTTTGATCACGTCCACCCTCACTTCCATAGGATGTTAAGTGACAGAGCTGTGCAGATCATTCTTTTCTTAACTTACACCCACGTTCTTTCTTTCATATCAGCTAAATAATATCAAATTTAAGAACTGTCAGGTAGGAAAAACATGAAAAGGCAAAGAATGGTAAAGTAAAACAGGGAGAAGTGTACCCTCAGTTTCCTCTGCAGACAGCCATCGACTCTGCCTGCGGGGCTGGAGCTGACCAGGACTAGCAATGGGACCTGGAGGTCAGTTCCCGAGCACCTTGTGTCCAGGTTAGCTGCCTGGAGGAATTCACAACCCGAGTCAGAAAGAAAAGGCAGAAGGAAAGCAAAAATAGAAAGCCCTTATGCTACAAATATGTGGTCATTTATTTTATTTTGCCGTTAGAGAGAGGAAGAGATCATGTATTTCCACATGTTCCTGAAAGCATGTCATTAATCATCAGATTTTTAGCAGGTCTTACAGAAGAGTGAGGCTTCCTGGTGGAGTTTGGTAGACCTTGAACATTGGGGTAAGAATATTTTTTTTCTGGCAGAAAGGCATCCTTTAACTTGAACTTCATCTTGTGCTTCATTTTTTTTGTGAGTTTTTTTTTTGTTTGTTTTTGTTTTTTTTTTAATGCCAACGTTGCCTTTTCCTTGGGGGAAGAACAGACAGAAGTATTTGGGACAACACACTTTCAATTGAACAGCAGAGCTTCTATTTTTCCTGTCTTAGAAGGAAAATTATCATTTTAGTCTTTGTTATTATTTGCTGACTTTCTCTCTAGATTGTAACAACAGTCAACCAAAAAAATCTAACCAACAAACAGCAGTGTGGGTATAGACAGACAAAAAGAATAATTAGTCAGGGAATCATGATTAGTCAGAAATCACAATTGGAAAATAATTTGATTGATTAAATATATCAGGAGAGGAAAGTAGCAGTGCATGTTTTGGAAAATCTAACCTGCAAGAATTTTCTCTGCTTCTGCAGAAATAAAGGATCAAATTTGGTGCTTGTCCTTAAGTTCTGCAGAGCAGGTTTTGATTCTTCTCACTGATGAATGAAAGCCTAGCAAGAAGTAGAATGGTCCACAAAAATAGAGCTCATCCTAAAATCCTGAATTGCCTACAGTCCGGTTTTGCAAATGCTTAAATGCGTGCATGTAGATGGACTTAAATGCCTTGCTGGTGTACTGTTAGCTCAGTGTGCTTGCAGCTGTATATCCGGTTATGCAGTGATATTAATACCGAAGTCACAAACACTTTCAACTGAAAAACAAAACCAGCAAATCATTTTTCCATGTTAAATATATATTTGGGAGGTCGTTGAGCTCTTTTATGGATTTTCATGGGGGTGGGAAAACTTGTGTAGGTTAGAGATTGGCACAAAACTTGAAATAAGCAATATCTTCTTCAGATAAGTGACAGTTCTCTGGATGCTATTAAGCTATGAACAGTAGGTCTTTTCAATAATCACTGTGATTCATTTTCATATTGTGTTTTTTCTAATAATAATATCTTTAAAAGGCTTACAGAACAGTAGGCTGCACCAGCATAACTTTCTGTGCCGAAGGGAAGGTTCATGCATGGGATCTTAGATAATTTACCTTAAGTTGATTTGCACAGCTCGATAATACTGTAAGAAAACTGTGAGCTCAGGTCACGGGTTCATATAGCACCGAGTTTCATCTCTGATGATGGCCAGTAGCAGCACTGGAAAAAGACAGAGTGGAGCAAGTGTACAATAGGCATGGTAAAATTTTCTGCATTTATTCTCTTAGTCTCCATGGATTTATAGCTATTTTTTGGCATTTAAAGTACTTACCTAGTTTTAAGTTTGTATTGTATGTGTGAGGAAGTACCACTCAAAATGTTTTTATTTTTTCTTTCTCTCTTTTTTTTTTTTTTTTTTTTTTTTTTTTTTTT
>JAOWBP010002052.1:39115548-39175482 GCA_028571105.1 Tragopan temminckii | reverse complement strand
TGCACATAGCAGGGGGGTTGAAACTAGATGATCATTGTGGTCCTTTTCAACTCAGGCCATTCTATGATATGATAATTCCAGGGAAGCTTTCACTAATCAGGAGATGAGGATTTTTCTAAAGCATGCATGCATATTGTACAGTCTTCCAGAGCATGGTCAGAGCATCTCAGCTTTTTTTTTTTTTTTTTTTTTTTTTGCCTTGGTTTCCGTTTGGTCTTCTTTTTCCAGAGAACTACAAATATTCTCTTCTTCAAGATTGTTTTTGCTAGTGATTTCCTGTATAAACATTACAAATCACCTTATGGAACCAATTTAAGTTCTTGTTTCCGATCTCGTATTTTAAACTATTTTTGGGAGAAAGTGATATTTGAAGGGGGATTGGCTTTAAACATAGTGCTAGCCCTAGTGGTGTAATTAAGGCTTACATAATGTTCAAGTAGGCCATAGATGGGAATCACTTTTTCCTGGATGGTTGTCCTCCAGCAGCTTCTGGCTCTTGTTTCCCTTTCCCCAGAGTCTCAGTTGCTGCCCTGACTTGGGTGATTTTCTCAGACAGAACCCATTCTTTTGCACTTCCTAAATGAAACTGAAAGTGCTAGGAGTAAAAGCTTTTCTGTTCAGTAGAAACCAAAAGTAATGATAGAGGTTGAAGAAAATGAGCGTTTTCATTTTTCATTCATTTTAGAACGTACCGCAGCCTTTCACACAGTATTTAAGTATTAAGACTCGATAGTCTTGATATTTGATAGACTTGATATTTAGGCGTTTCATTACATTTATGTTCAAAAGTGTATAAAACATACAAGGAAGCGTATCCCCCTTTAACTCATGGAAATCAAACACAGAGGTGCCATGTCAAGCTGGAGGGGCTCCTAAGCAGTAGATTCTTTGAAGCTCAGATGTGTATAACATAACACAGTAGCACAGCATTACTCTTCTTCCTGATCAGATACCTTCTAGTCACTGTTGACAGAATTGAACTGTGAAACTGTGTTGTGGGAAGGATGTCTACTCTGACAGTGGCTTTTAGACTTAAATTGCTATTTAAGTCTAATGTGTGAGCAAACCCTTGAGCACAATCTCCAAAACAACTTTCGAAATTGAAGTCAATAAATCTTTTTTTTTTTTTCATTAAAAAATAGCTTTAATTCAAATTTCTAATCCCAACTCGTTTATTGATTAAATACCAGAACTTAGCTGAGCTTGATGTGTCAAGATGCTTCCCCTGTGCTTGGTGTGTTTCTCTGTTTCCACCAGAGATTATGCCTGTCCCAGTCTGTAACTGCACTGTGCACCACTGCTTTGTGTCCTGTGTATGTCTGTCTCATCCTTGCAAAAAAAGCTCACTGATTTGTGTGGTTAGACTTAGGATCCCTACAGCCTGAGATAATGGATATGTAATTGGCAGGAACAGATATTTTCAGGACTTTGAGACAATGTATTGCAAGTAGAGACCATTGTAATAAAGCAAATGGATTTTATAATCTCTAATCCTTTGCATCATTTGCATGCAAAACCCTTTTGTTGTTTGGTTCCACGTTTTGCAGCTGCTGCATGAAGACAGTTCTGCAGCTGGTACTGCCCAAGACCAACTTACAGTGATAGTCATGTGCTGTGCACTGGTGCTCTGGGTGTTCCACAAGCATTTATTGTGACATTGTGTCTTTCCTAAGCAAATTGGGCTAATGTCTTTTGTCCTTTGTAGCTCCCGATGCAGTTAGTAACTTCTAGGACTAGAGGGAATGTCCTCAAGTTGTGCCAGTGGAAATTCAGGCTGGACGTTAGGAAATACTACTTCTCTAAGAGAGTGCTCAGGCACTGGAATGGGCGTCCCAGGGAGGTGGTGGAGTCACAGTCTGTGGAGGTGTTCAAGGAACGTTTGGACGTTGTGTTGAGGGACATGGTTTAGTGAGAACTGTTGATGATCGGTGGACGGTTGGACTGGATGATCGTGTAGGTCTTTTCCACCTTGGTGATTCTATGAATCTATGATTCTGTGCTATGGGTTGACAGGAGAGGAGCACCTCTACTATCAAGAAAGGTTGAGGGAACTAGACTCGTTTCTCTTAGAGAAGGCTTTGGGGAGACTTCATTGTTGCTTTCCAGTACTTGAGGAGAGCTTATAAAGAGGAAAAAGATGGACTTTTTACGTGGTCTGATAGTGGTAGGACAAGAGGAAATGGCTTTAAACTAAAAGAGGAGAAATTTAGGTTCTTTAGTCAGAGAGTAATGAGGCACTGGCACAGGGTTCACAGAGAAGCTGTGGATTCCCCATCCCTGGCCAGGTCATATGGGGCTCTGGGCATCTCCCATCTAGTATGTGGTAATGCTGCCCACATCAGAGGGGGCTTGAAAGTAGATGATCTTTAAGGTCCCTTCCAACCTAAGCCTTTGTATGAAATTTTGACCGGTGCGTGAACTTGTTTTTCTCTTCTCTCATGACTTTTTTTTTCCTCCCCTTCACAGTTTAGAGGAAATACAGCTTGAAACTTTGTTTCCGTGTTCATTCCTTTCTGTTGTCCAATCTCATGCCCCCTTCTCTTTATTTCCAGTTAATTATATAAATAATAGTTATATTGTTGGATTATTATTTGCATTTTAGCATTTTTTTTTCTTATCATGGCTTCTTTTCAGCTTTCTTTTTGCATCAGTCCTTACTTAAACTTTCAGAGTTGAACTCATTTCATTTATGTATTTATTCATTTATTTTGAATCCAACAGTCTTGCAGAGTTGTGCAGGAAAACTAGCCCTCCCTCTGCTTACCAAATCTAATATATTTGGTAGATGAGACGCGTTTTGTTTTCACTAAATGATGTGGGAATGGTTCTTCTCTGCCAGTAGGTGACAGTTTATGGAGGAATGTAATGGTGCAAGGAATGTTTTGAGGTCTCAGAGCTGTCATTTCTTCCAGAAGGGGAAAAAAAAACTTCCAAATGACCATTTTGCTTTGGGAAGCTCTAAACTTTTGCCTCTCAGTGCTTCCCTGAATTCTGTGTACTTTGAATGTGTTTGGTTGTTGTTGTTTGTTTTTTTTTTTTAATGTCTACTTTAAGAAAAGTGTATTTCTTGACAAACGATGGGCTGAACAAAATGGAGCCCAGAGCAGATATTATTCAGCCAATTGTGTGGGACCATGTTCTAGAAGAAATCTAAAGCTGCCTCCCCTCTGAAGATGTAGATCTATTTTTGGAGATGGAAAATGCATATTCATAGTTATTATTTACAGTGGTTTATTAAAAATGATTTTTCACAAATGGTTGAAATCATTTTGCTGTTGTTAAGATTTATGGCCATGGGTGGCTCTTCAACTCTGTGAAGTATTGGCTCTGCTGCAATAATCAACATGTCTTCAATTTTATGGGCAGCAGCTTTGCCTTACTGTTCTGTTACTTACAACTGTCTGACACAACTGGTTTTAAATACTTTGTGTGTTTTCTTCTGTTGATTTATGGTATTACTAGTCATAAATCTGGGAGTTTGGTTTTTAATACCCAGGCATGCAAGGTCTGGAAAAAATGCAGCCTCGTACCTGACCTGCACACATCATGTTTGGGCCTCTTTCAAAAGCAGCTGAGCATGTTCAGGATATTGCCCAGCAGTGTTCACTGTTATCCCTTTTGCACTGTATGGCTGTACATCAACCTTCTGTCTCACGGAGTTTATCTGCACACAAATATAGAATAACAGTTTAAGGACTTAAGTCCTCGTTGGGTAAGCTGTATTGAGATGGAAGGGCGTGCTGTTTGAGGCTAGAATAAATAAAAACTGTTAGGAGAAGATTGATTTTTTTTTTTATTATTATTATTATTTTTTTTTTTTTTTTGGTGTGTGTTCACGTGCAAAGGATCCAAAAATCCAAGTAAAACCCTATCACTTAATGTTTATAACATAAGGCGTAGCATCAGTCAGCTGTAGTGAAAGATCTTAACTGATTAATATGTTTTTAGCCAAACTTTAATTACTTCCTCATGATCTGGTATTCTCCATTTGTTTTTTTTTTTAAAGTTTAAATTTAAGAATTATAGATTCCACTTACGCTTAAACTAATGTTAAATTTCAAGAATAATAAATTATTCTTTCTGAAATACCATTACTGTAGTAAGTCAAATCCAGGTCATATTTTAAATTCTGTACTGTTATCTTCAGTGTTATTTTAGCCAAGAATTTACATCATGTGGGAGCAATGCGCCTTTTCAAACAGGTAAAACTGTTTAAAAGTAGAGAGCAGGTGCTGTGTTGTTCGTTTTTGTTGTTGTCGTTAGGTTGTTTGTTTGTTTAGTTGGTGGTTTGGTTTTTTCAACACTTAAAATAACTAGAAATGAAAAGCCTTTCACTTTCTCTCAATAGGCAATAGCATTTTGACAGTTTCTTCAAGGAGGCTGCATTCCTATAAAGGGCAACAGGGAAGCTCTTCTCAGCCATTGATTCCGGCTAATTGTCTGGTTGGTCTTCAGAAACTGCAGCAAAGGGAAACCTTCCCTCTGTGATTTGGCTTTGTGCATACAATGACATTACAAAGCAAGATGGAAAATATCTGTAATAACAGTCTGACAATAAATTGAGTCCCCGTTCTCTGCTGATATCGCTTTTCCAGCCCCTCTTCTTTACTTATTTGAGAAATGCATACTTTTTGATACATGTAACATAACCTGTATTTAATTTCTGTCATGTGAATTAAAATGGGTAGAAACAGTTTTATTTTTCCATTATGAAGAACAAAGAGTAGGTTCTATTGCCAAAAGAGTGGGTGATCATGGATCTGTATTCCTCCGTGCAAGTATAATTTGTATTAAGTAACTTAATCTCTTATTGAAAACTGTGATGAATGTTGCCAGAGGCATTATCAACTCTGTTATGCTACAGTTTTCTTAATTATAGAGAATTAGTCATTCTGGATCTTAAAGCGAATGCAGAATGCACTGCATGCTGTTACACAGTACCTTCCTAATAGAGATCACCTTTATTTTCTTGAATGCCTCACGTGGAGGACTAAGCTCAAGCAGAAACAAGTTGCTTTTTTTCCTTGAGTGACAGCTCCCATTCTTATTTCACTCACCTGAATTTGTTTCACATTGATTTAGGAATAATTCCCTATTCCAGACAATAGTTCTTCATGTACAAATACAAACACACTGTACAAATACAAGCACACGCACGATTACTTTTTCTTGTAAAACATGGTAGATCACAATCTGAAGTCTAGGTGAATAAAGCAGACTTCAAGAGAGTATGGTAGGATTTTATCCTGAAATATGTCATAGATATAAAGAACAAAGCAAGTCCAGTGGACCCTGTAACAAGGTTGGCTGTTGTTTTGGTTTCTTTCTTTTTCTTTTTTGATTCTCGGGACATTCAAGTTACAAAGTAGACTTACAGTGCTGCCTTCTTCCTGTTCTGAGCTTGTTGTACTTGTCTAACTCTCTTTAGAAGAGACACAAACAAGATATTGAGGACTTCCAATACTTGCAGTCTTTCCGAAGACAAACTTCTTTATGTTATACAAACACTAAGTTTCTAGGTTTAGTGCAATATTCTATAACTTTTGTAAAAAACAAAACAAACAAAAAAACTAAAAAAAAAAAAAAGCCTATTGAAATAATCACTTCATAATCTGCAAAGATGTGGTTAAGATGTTTTTATAAACATCTTTTGTATATTGGATCTACTGGCTTGTGAATTGCCTACTGCAGGAGATGAGCTGTTCAAACTGTTCTGCTTTTATTTCTTCAAAATATTTCAGTGAAGGAAGGCAGATGAGAATTTCAGGACAATGACTTTTGCGTAGACAAGGTAGTTGATCTTCCTTAGATTTGACATTCCAAATGAGATCCAGGAATCACATATTATTTAGAGAATTTACATTTTTATTTTTCTAGAAAACAGCCTTCTTCCGTGTAAACTCTGATCACTTTGATTTGTTTAGCAGAATAAAACTTGAAGTGCATATAGGCAGTGGTGATCTGTGTGTGAAGCTTTGTTGGGAGGGGAACACAGGAGCTTTTGGTTAAAAATCTTCATTTAGATAATTGTCAGGCACTCTTCCTTTTAGTAAATACATTTCTTATGTGTAAGAATATTCTGAACAGCCTTACAGCTGCTGTGATTCTTCAGTGCTGTGAAGGTTCTGGTGTCTCTTAATTCAGCACTTAGCAGTAGCAGTAGAGGTGGGCTTGATTTTGTGCTTTCTGATTTCTTGATGACTGGGGGCTGTAGCAATCCTTTTGAAGCATCCTTAAGCTTCAAGGTGCACCCAGCATGAGACTGTTGGTACAGACTCCATTGTTGTTTCCTTGTTTTTTCTTAATCTACTTAACGTGACGTCTGGATTTGTGAGTTTGTAAGTAGTGCCTTTCCAACTTGATTATCACTGAAATAGTACAAGCAATATGTTCCTATAAGGGAAAACTGTGGCAATATTTATGGAGATAACAGTACTCACTTCTGCCTTTGGACTTGAGGTGAGGATGTTGACTTAGCAGAGAGGATGGAAAACACTTAGGATGGCTTGCTGTGTGTAGAACGTGTTCCTGTCAACAGATGGCTGGCTCCAGATGTAATGTCAACCATGTCTTTGAAGGAAGGAAAACTGGTTCGTGAAAAGCTGAAAGAAGAAAAGTTTATTGATACTTGAAGTAGCTCATAATTTGAAGTGGAAGAGTACTCATTTGAAGAATAATCCACTAAAAAAAACAAACAAACAAAACCATTTGTTGGTAGTCCCTATCTTTTTAAAAAGGATTTAAAAGGTCCATCTGCCACAGACTGAAAATACTTTTCAGCATCTCCATTGAAAGTTTAAGCAGTGTAATAAAAGGTCAGACAGCCACTCAGGTGACTGCAGTACTGAGGGACTCGGGGAGGGACTATCTTTCATGCTGCTTCGTGTTATGTATGCTAGTGCTCTTGATCCAGCAATTTCATGAAATGGAAATAAGGACTGTGATGCTGTGAGTGATAATGAGAAGATATTTCATGCTCACTCTGCTTATGCTTAGGGTAAGAATTACAGAATCATAGAAAGGTTTGGGTTGGAAGAGACATTAAAGATCATTTAGTTCCAACTCCTCTGTCATGGGAAGGGTTATCAAGAATGAGTGTCAATATCTGGTTCTACTCAAGGCAAAGCATTTGTCTTAACAGCAGAACTCCTCGTCTTATTGTGCCTTGTTTATCTGAGCAGTGGCACTGCCTGTGAGGGGTCTCCTGCACTGCAAAGGTCCTACTATGTGCAGTTTGGATGCAGGGCAAAACAAATATGCAGTCTTCTCAGCTCTAAACAGCATAACATAACTACATTCTACTATGCTGACATTGACATTTAACCTAACCTTTTCCTAATGATGACATTTCTCTGTCCAAGTTGAAGATGGCTGAAAGAATATGAAAGTCAGTTTTCCTCTGTGTTATTTGTTTTCCCTTCTTTGACTTCTTCTTTAAGGTAAATCTGAAGCTTGTCTGCAATACCTTGCTTTGTGTTTCTTCACGGGACAAATGATTTTATTTAAATGTAAGAGTTTATGTCATTATTTTTTCTGTGTATTCTGATACCCCTAGTGAAGGAATAACTAGGCAGTTACTTGAATTGACTGTTTACAGGATGAATTAATGTCGTAATCTTACATGAAAAAAATCGATTTGAAGATATTACTGAATTTGCAGTTTATGTATGGTATTGTCTGAGTTCAGTTGTTTCTTCGAGCTCAGTGCTAAATTGACAGAGACTTTAGAATTGGTAGCTGCATTGTCAACATGTGTTAAACAACCAGATAATTGCAGTAAATGTAGGGAATTTATGAAAAAGTGGACATGAAAGTCCAGAAGTGACCAGTAAGGTTTTCCCACTGGACTACCTTTGTAATCAAATAGTCATTTGCTTCCTAATGGTTTCCATGTCTAAATAAGTAAGTTTGAATTGTAGCAAGAAAATTATTGATTTGCTAATTTTCTTATTAAGCGTTAAAGCAATTGTGTTGTTTGGGACATTTTTCCCATTCTGAATAGGATACACACTGTCCTAGAGAGTAACTTCTACCTGTCTGGATTTCTTAGTACACTTCTTTTCTCTTGTTTGTTTGTAATTGAACTTGCTTAATTTTTCCGTTCCTTGAAAGAAAGCAGATGGAAAAATGTTCCTTAAAAGCTAATTGTGCTCTTAATCTATTGCTCTTATCTGAACCTCTCTGTTTTTTCAGTATCAATGAAGTGGACTCTGTCTTCTAATGGTGTATTGCATTTATTTTCTAAAGCGAGCATTGTTTTTTATGTTCTGACAATATACAACCATTAAATATCCAAGTCTTTCTGAAACTGGCCTGTAGGAATCTGCCCTTGCTACTTCTCCGGATACAACTTTGTAATGGCTCATTAAAGGCTATTATTTGACAGTACCAAGCCTATTAGAGAGCTACTGTTGCCAACAGCATGTCTCCTCCACACATTAATCTTTTTATGAGCTGATGTTATTCGTAGTGGTATATTTAATCATTGACTATAATTTTACTAATGCCATAGGGACTTTCTACCAGTACTACAACTAGTTTGATGCACAGTTCCTGAAATTCAGCTAAGAGCTGATTCCTGATCCACTTGAAACGTGCTGTATTGGTGTTTTGCAGAATAAAGTCAGACATGTGCGCTGCTTACTTGTAATAGCAGATGCACCGAGGTAAGCCCTTAGCTTGAGCACGGTTGTTATCAGTATCTCTCAAATACTTATTTTTAATGAAGCAAATAACTGTTTTTTTTACTGATTCATTGACTGTAAGTGGTGTTGTTGGAACGTGACTTTTCTCAAACTATGTGTAATTCAAATGATTCTGTTGTACCTGGAAAACTTTCTTTTCTGATGCCCTGAGGTTATTTCATAGAGTACCAGTAGGAATGGTTGACATTATTTGTATTATCATTTGTGGAGGCTTGCAAGGTATGCTTGGATCCTTTCAAGAGGGAATTCTTCTGTAAACAACAACAGAAATTGAAAAACAGACAAAACTCACCTGTTTAAATCACCTTGTGATTGTGAAGCAGGAGGGCAAGAATCTGTTTAAAGAATTGGTTGTGTTGACACACACAGCGTTATTTGCTGTTACTGCTTTAAGGTGAAGAACATAACGTATATTTCTAGGTTAATGTTTTCATTAAACAATGAAGCTGGTTATCCAAGACTTGTTCTAGCAGTGATGGTAGCTGGAAGAGCATGGTGCTATTATGATTTCCAGAAAAACAAACTAATTTTATTAACTTGAGGAGATATTTTGAAAACAGCTGTGTTTTGTTTGGTCTGTTCCATCTATGTGTATGGTCTTGTTTTTGAGCGTCCCAATCTACTTCCCTCTCATTTTCTTAAAAGAAGAAACAAGTTTCTTTCTTAGTAAACTGATAGTTTCAGCAAGATGGAAATACTTTCTTAAGATGAAATGCTAAGCCAGTTGATTAGATACTACTATTACAGATTAGAAGAGGAGGATAAAAGTACTTCTTAATTCTTTTTGTTTCTTTCTAGTGTTTGTTACTTACTATGGACCAAAAGTGACTTCTATATCATGTCAGATCTTGCAGGCAGTTCCTTGGACCTTTTTTGAACTCTTGTCTTTCAAATTAACTGAATCTTGTTACTTTTGGTCTTGTTTATGGCTGGAGAATTATTGTTTGTTCAGGTTTTGAAATCATCTTCACTGTAAGGAAGTCCCACCCAAAATGTAAAGTTCTTAAACCAAGCAGTTAGTAGACTAAGCTTTATTTTAGGGTGACTTTTTTGGTGTCTGGTTATTTTTGGCAGCAGGAAAGATAGGAAAGAGAATTAGTATCTGTTAAATGTAGAATTTGTTATGAGTGTTATGTCTTAGAGGTCAATGCTTATGATACATATAGGTATAAAAGATCTTAATTCTATAAAAGAATTAAGTGTATGTGAGCACACTGAGATATTCTTTAACTCATCCTAAGTGCCCTGTAACAACTATCTCAATCCATAAAGCACTTGGCTATATCCATATGCTGTTGTTCTAGACAGTCCTTGCCCCCCTCCTCACCAGGCGTATATGTTTTTCAGAGCACTGGGTGACTTGAAAAGCTTTTTTAACCCCATCCGTGGTTGGTAATTTATTTAACATTTCAAAGGATAGCTCCTCCTCTGTAGGTGTTCTGGTAAATAAAGGGCTGGGCCTTCTAGCGTTTTAATTAACTCTCCACGCAGGAAGCCTTCCTGTGGAGGAAACTTGTATTTTCTCTCAAAAGGGCTTCCAAGATAGATTATGAACAGAAACACTGGAGGAGAAAAAATAGCTTAAAATACCTGAGCAGTTCTGTTACTGATTCTGATGTTATAATTTATGTAAATATCTGAAGTTTTAAGTCAGTGTGATTTCTATGTATATAAAAGCATACTTATGTTGAAAGCAGTGTAAGTCTTGCTGTGTTCCAAGAATTCCAGATGTGAACTTAACTCTGCAGTCTCATTAAGTCTGGAATTTACTGCTCAAGTTAGAAGAAGGAGCTGAGACCCAAAAGCATGGCAGAAAATACTTTTTGTAAATGCCCTTGTCTTTGAATGTCTCTTTTTTTTTTTTTCAGTTTTATGGCATATGTCATCAAAAGTGTTTCAGAAGTACTGAGCAGTTTTATCTTCTGCCAACTTCAGCTGGAGTCAGATGGTCAACACTGAAGAAGACTTGCGCATATAAGTGTTAAGTTTCATCCCAAGAATTTTTTTTTTTTTTTTTTTTTTTTTTTTTTTTTTTTTTTTTTTGTCGCTTCAATGTTATTTTTGTCACTTACTACTGGATGCAGTCATGGGAAACCCATTTAAGTCATGGTGGTAATTCATTAACTTAAAATAGGAATTTATTTTTTTTTTCTCTGAGCATTCATTCTGAGACAAAACAAAAAAAAACTGTGGTTTCTTTTGTTAAGCTTAATGCAGTATGCAAACCCTGACTCAATAGCTGCAGGCTGACAAATTTTTTTACATTTAAGAATGGCAGAATTCTTAGAATATTGACAGAAATACTTTATTCCTTTTTTTTTTCCTCTTGTGACTATAAACAGCTGTTGGTATTTGCCATGAAAAATTCTTGATGAAAGGTGGGAAAAAAAGTCAGTGTGGTTTGAGTTTGACTATAGTTAATTTGTCAAATATACATGCAAAGATTAGGTATTTCCAGCATGAAGGGTATCTGTTCAAACTCATTTCGAACCTTTGGTATATATGCTTCATATTAGTACGTGTTATGTTGCCTTTTATTACCTGACTGTTCTTCCATTCTGCATTCCTCATAGGACCATGCCTACCTTACAGTATACACAGTGTGGAATAAATAATAGCAACTGAATAAGATGTGTTGACTACATGTCAGCTTCATTTTTTTATGTGGAATAATTCTTGCATTATGTATAGAAGCTGTTAGTGTCTCGTGAGTTTTTCTAAGTAGTTAAATGTAAGTACGTTCTTCTGCTTTACAGATTTTTAAAAATCTGAGTAGGAGTGCAAAAAGATCAAACTCAAGTATAATCTTAATTTCAGTTAGTAGTTTAGGCATCTATAGCCTGTTTTATTTGCAGAATTATTTCACAGAGCTGGTACAAAACTCCAGTGTCTTTTAGTGTCTGAATTACTCTGTTTAATTAAAGTTTTCTAGAATTTCAGAGAACTACTTCTCAAATGGAACCTCTGAAAGGGAGGAGGAACTCTAATGGCAGTGCTGCAGCTCTGCGTGGAACTCCTCTGATGGCTAGGCATTAGATATAGGAGAACTCAACTAGAAAGAAACTGGACTTTCTGGTACCATTTTTATGTCCCAGTGCTAGCCTAATGAGTTTGGCTCCAGGCAGAGGGTTCTGAGCCTAGGCAGACAGACATTTGTATTTCTGGGAGGGAAAACTTTGTTCCTGCCCCTCGCTGCTAAAGCATGGTGAGACTGTCTGGAAAAAAAATTGAGACAGCTTGTTCTTGAAGTCTCTAAGCTGATTTACATCAAGCTGAAGCAGACTAGTAGTTAATGAATTGGATGTTACTGGGATTTTTTTTTTATGGTCACATTTCTTCAGAATACTTACTGCTTTGGTATGCCACTGCTGGTAATAAAATTATTTGGATGGTGGTACAATTTTTGGTATGAAGCTTCTGGAAAATTATTAGGACAGCCATTTTTCCTCTAGCAAATATGCACAACAATATATATATATGTATATATACACACACATACTCTTCATTAATGCTTCTGGGAACAATAGAAGTTATCAAATGTCATCAGGGACACGACTTGATAGCAGTGGAGAGTGAAAATCACGCATTCCCTAATTGGAACAATCCAGGATTCAAATCCTATTCTAAACACGCAGTTTTGTCTTAATACTCAAGATCCGTGTCTGTTTCTCTGCTTAGGGCTTGCCTTGTATCTGTACAGTGCCATTACTAATAAATCCTGTGGGATCTTATCTAAGCTGAGGTCAGTGTTGGATAAACTATGCCAGTAGCTCAGAAATGATTGAACTTAGAACTGATTTCTGACTGTTATAACTTCTGGCTATTGCTGGATGCTTTAAAAACGCTAACAGCAGCCTGAAGAAAGAACTGAAGGACTACCAGCCTTCAAGTTTAATAATTTGCCCACAAATACAGAAGAAATTTGGCAGAATCTTATGTCTGTCTGGATCTGTAGCCAAAAGAAGCTGTGACTTGACTGCAAGCATCAGTGGTGTCAAACTACTTCTGTTGTAGTATGAAAATGTTATCTTCTGTCCCCAGTTTCCTCCTAGCCCAGGTGTAAATTACCAAGCCAGTGGATTTTGAGGTACTGGGATGTGGCTTGTTCTTCAGTAATCATAAGAACAGAGAAGCAAACCTCTGTGGCAGTGAAGGCGGTGGTTCCTCTTCCTTAAAGAAAATGCTAACAGCCTGTTTGTAAGAGTCTTTCATTACACCGGTTTCAACCAGTTTCAGCAGTTTATAGGCACCATTGTTATTTGCTGTATCACCTTGATTTGCTCTTTACTTGCCGTTTGTTTGCTTTGCGCTGAACAAAGCGGGATTCTATAGCTAAACTGACACGGCTTGTCCCACAGCATAATTAAAGCTGGTCATGCTGTTTTTGCAACTTTGAAAATAAACTTCAAAAGAAGACTTTATTTCCGTGTAGATTATATTTTAAAACCAGCTTAGATTTTTTTTTTCTCCTTAGGCATAGCATTTAACTTCAAGATCAGATCATGAAAGGTCATCTTGTGCTGAAACCTCTGTTTCAGGATTTCTGTTTCTGGCATTTTTGTAATGGTAACCATTCTTTTATTTTCTATTTAAGTAAATCCTTGGCTTCCTGATGTTTTCTTAATTAAGAGTTGCAACTTTCATGTGGCTTAATGAATACTCTTTTTAAGTTTCCACATCTTTCAAGCTACTGCATATGAATGAGAATATCCCAAAGTGAGCTTTTGTTTCCATTTTTCCTGTTTACTTTTCAGGCTGATGTATTTTTCAGTCACTTTCTGCCAGGCATGAGTTAAAACTATTCTGTCAGACAATCTTACAACTAATACTAGGGAATAGATCCTTTTGGGAGGCCAAGTGGCCTCATAGAGCACTTTGGAGTGGGACACAGTGAATTGGCACAAGTGCATCACAGCCTGTTACTGTCAATGCAGCAGATAAGGACACTGTAGTTTTTCATCAGAAAGACAAGATGTTCATAGGTTCAGAGTCGTGAAGGCCTAAGTCCAGAGATGTGAATATACATTCGTTGCTTGGATAGTAGGTAGTAAAACAATTCAATTATTTTCTCACTGCCTCATTTTCTTGAACTTGTCTGTTTCTAGCAGCTCCTCTCATGGACAGCATTGTCTGGGTAAAGATAGGCACTGACTTGTTATCAAGAGCTGTTTAACTAATTCATGTGTCCAGGTTTTCCATGGTTGCTGCTCCTGAAACTGTATGGAAAAAAGGAAAGGAAAATTGACTGTCCTTTTTTGAGTTGATTCTTTCCACTTCCTGGTGGAAGTAGTTCAGGTTCGAATGATGATAGTCTCCAAATGTATTCATGTTTATAACTGTTGCATCCTGTATAGCAGTAAATCTGATCAACTTGGACAAGATCAGTGTAAGTTCAGTGTGTATCTATTACTTCTTTCTGGAGCTCTTCACCTTCATCCTTTGAGCCTTTCCTCCCATTCTGAGTGTACCTTGGTCCACCTTTACTCCTTTAGAAAATGAGTTGATAAAGAGAACAGACTGTTTAAGTAGGTAGAGCCCAAATCTCCCTCCTGATATCTTGAAATCTACCTTACTCTGCCGCAAGCCCTGAAATTGGCTGAAAGAATTATTAACTCTTAAAGAGACTGAGAGTTTCCAATACATTAAACTTTATTTTGTGATACATCTCATAGCCAAATCACTATGCTAAAATCACTTTTATCCTTTTCAAGACACAGAGCTTTGTATTCATGCTGCGTGCCTTTTGTTGCCCTGGCAGAAAAGGAGGAAGGACTGTGTTGAGATGATTTCTGGTGTGACTGCTGTGTGCTTTCGATGGATTTTCATTAATTGTTTTTCAACTCAAGCAGTGAAACAACCTTGTTCAGCAGTCACACCTCTTTTGGGTGCAAATTTCACCAAAGCAGTTTTGTTATGCAGAGCTTATAATGTTGGGAAGAACTGAAGATCACACCAGTAGCTTTAGCCGTTCAAGAGGCACGCAAAGCATTCTGGCCTAACACAGGAGACCTGTACGTCGAAGCTGAAATGGACTTCTAAGTTATGATGTGTAACAGCCATCAGTGAGGAGGTACAAACCCACCCCTTCTTTGCCACAAAGTGGTCATTCTGTGTGATTGATTCACAGGCAGCTCAGCAGTTTGTATTCCAGGGCTTTGAAACTTCTGTGGGAGAACCAAGCAAAGCTTTGCATCTCTGATTTGCTGATCTTCTGAGTTAAAATCTTCTAGAAAAAAAAAGAAGTTGAAAGTTGTTCTTCTGTTACATGTCAAGAGAACTCATTACTTAAGGCCTTTTTTTTCACTTGTTTGTAAATTTATGAATAACAAGATTTTAAAAATTGAAACAGTATGCACCTTATGACTAAAGTGGACCACTAAGATGATAGGTCAAGGAGGCCTTCTTTTTCGATAAAACTTGAGTTCTATATACAGAAATACAGCAGGAGGAGCGAGAGCTGTATAGAATCACAGGTGCAGACACTCAGCTTAGAACGTCTCAGTTGTTTTGGGGAGTTTCCCCAAACTACTTGTCACTGACTACTCTCTACTTTTATCTTTTCACATCTCTCAGATAGGACTATGAACTATAGTCTCCAAAAGGATAACAAACCCAGAGGTGGGACTCAGCTTTGCAGTTGACTACTGTTTTTTGTCATGCTTTTTCCTTGGAGAATATATGCAGTGCATTATATTTTTGGTCCTCGTGGTGGCAGCAAATGTTAAGAGGAAAGAAACTAACAGTGCAGATGAACTGCATGTTAATTATAGTTAAAAAGAACACACTCATATTTATATTTTTAGCTTTTGTTTGCAGTGGAGCAGCTTGAAAACAGAAGGTCAAATTGATCTGCGAAGTATCCTCATCCAAGACTTCAGTTCAGTTTGCAGGAACTGCCAAGAGCCATTTAATTGAGATAAAGCTTTTCACTTTCCTTCCCCATCCCTACATCAGCAGGTTTCTCTGCTGTTGAGAAAACTATGCATCAGGGTTAGAGTCTCAGGTTATTCTTTTTAACAGCATTCAAAAGCTATTTTTTGTCCAGAATTGTTACTGTTAACCACAGCACAAATATCAGAACTCTGTTGTTGTAGGCACTGCACTAACATAGCTATTCCCAAACCCAACAATTTGCATGCAAAATCGGGGCTTATCTGGTGGATACCTGCAAGAAGCAGAGAGACAATATCAACCAGTGTGATCAATGTCTGTGATATCAATAGCCAGTGTGATCATAACTGTTGTCTAGTTTTAGTGTTTTGTTCAGAATCTAATAAAGCGTATCCATGCAAGGCAAGAAAATGTTGAATGTTAGTATCCAGTAACTGTAAAGATAAATTACTAATACATTGAAAACTTGGCTGCAGATTTAATATTATGCTAATTAAAGAAGGGAGATAGAACTGTCTTAAGTTTCCGAAACAGCTTTTTCCAAAGCAGTATCTCTTGTCTTGATCATATGTAAGGGAATTCCTCACCGAAGTCTGGTTTGCTCATATGTAAATGAAAAGTTATCTCAGGGTAGCAGTGTTTTCTAAACCAGCATGAGAATGGGCTCACTTCTGGTCATCTCATGGGTAGCACATCAGTTTCTTGCCACCTTTACTCTTTTTCCTCTACCCTTAGCGGACACAGTTTTTTGTTCTGACCTTCTTCTGTGTTTTGCTGACATACTGTGAAGATTTCATATGGTATTAAACTATTAAAACTTAAGCCAGTATTGTTGAAGTTCATAAAATATCAAGCAGAAGAAAATAAATAGCAAAGTAAACAGCAGTTTATGTGGGAGAAAAGGTAAATATTGCCTGTGCATGGTAGTAGCAAGACCTCTTCACGTATCTGCACTTAAATTACTTGAAACAAGTTCAGGTGTCCCTCATTCACACAGGGATAAAAATAGAGTTTTTCTCTGGTCTGTATTCCAGTTAGAAAACTCAAGAGGTGGAAAATGAGCAAGAGATATTTATATGACACTGTTTCCTTTATCTCAGAAGTGGACTAAAAGGCCAACTTAATGCCTTTACCTTCCTGAGCTGCTTAGGATAAAATGCATTTTAGAAAGTAGTAAAAATTGAAGGGATAAACCATTGTGCCTGTAGACATCTGCTTATTTTCCTTTGAATCTTTTTTTCAGTTGCTTGAAGTGTTGTGGTTTTTTTCCAGATAAATTTGAGAACTCAAGATAGAAAACTGCAGAACTTGGGAGAGGACCAGATAAATTGTTCGTGTATGAGAACTGTGAGGAAGATTTTTCACTTATACTATAAAGAGCATTAATATACTACCAGGAAAAAACTAAAAATATTCTGCATATTCATACTGGTACGCATCAAGCCCAACTGAACTAAAACAAGAAACATTCTTTCTAATAATATGAACTAACTCATACATGAGCTCAGATTGATGCGTCCTGAGGGGGACAGGCTGGTTTGTGCAGCTTTTCATTGTTATCATGTAAGTTTAAGATCTAAACTAGTAATTCTCCAAAACACGCAGTGGTAGCTCTTAAAACTGCAGTGTTATTCAATCACTGGCAGATCTCATTTCCTTTTTCATAGCACATACTTTGCCTTCTTGCCACCACCTCATCCAGAGAAATTTGGAAGCTTAATAAGCCTTGTTTTATGTTGTTGAATGTGGTAGACTTTTGAACTTTCATTCCCCAAATCACTGCTTGTATTTTAAGTGTTAATGATGGGGTTGCCCTTTCATGTAAGTATTAAAAAAAGGTATCGTTTGGTGACCTTCACTGCTGAAAAAGCACTGTTTGATGCAGTGTGGTTATGGAACCGAGTACACTTAAAAGTCTTCTCTTTCTTTGTGACTGAGATGGATTTTTTTTTTTTCCTTTGTTCATCTTGTTAATTACACAGAGTAAGGCGATCTTGTGGGAAAAGAACTTGCATTATACCAACCACTGTAGTTGGGAAAAACTGGACAAACTATTTTGCATATGAGGTTTTCTGTCTTTTATGGTCAGAACATCACTTTCATCCTACAATCCAGTGCATTGCAAGAGCCGAGCTGCCTTCTAACGAATCCAAGAATGTGGCTATTTTATATTATAACATCAGAAAGGGGGGATTATTTTTTTTTTTTACCATTAGGGATTTTTTTTTTCCTTTGTTCACTGTTTTTGTTTTCTTCTTTCTTCTTCAGTGAGAGTTTGAAAAGTTATGGTTGTTATACCTGCAGGGCAGTCTAAATTCTGTCTCCGGCAAGAGCTGATTTGGTAGCAGGAAGGGTCCTGTTTCAGGACTGTCTGACATGCAGTGTCCCAAACTGAAAATGGACAAGTTACAGGAACTGAGAAACACACTTAGTTCTTGACATTTGGAAAAACTGGCTGCTCAGCACCTTGGCACATGCACTATGATGTGTTACTTGTTGTGAAGCAACAGTTACTGCTTTACAGCTAGAGGGAAGAAAATGGTGTCGCGTGGATTCATTGTTAAAAAGACCAGCATTCTACTCATCTATCAAATAATGCTTTCTACATCATGATTGGAGTTACATGCAAATTTGAATAAGTGCAGAAATGCAATTGCTGCAGTTGCTTAAATACTTTGTCTGTGTAGCCTCTGGAAAGTAGATGGTTTCTGCAGAGAATTAATGGGTGGTAGCACTTCAGTCTTTCTATGAAATGACATTCTGCTGTTGACTAGCTTACAGCAAAATATAATCTTATTGTGCTTTAATACTTTCTATTTTTTTAAGCTATTAAACATATGTAGCTGCTAATCATTGGACAACACTAAGTCACTGTATTTCTAGCTTGGAACATATAAGAAATAATTCCTAAATTCAGTAGGTGTATAATACTCAAAGAGTAATTGCTTAAGAAACAAGCTGATTGCTCATCTGTTACATATTTTGCATTTAAAACATGATGGTTTTCAAACCACAATGTTTCAGTGGTATTGGCAACAGTCAGAGGCTTAATATTGCTTATGGGTGGAGTCAAGATTTCTGTACGAAATGTTGGCAGCTGAGACTGGCAAGATTTACTTTGCAGACTTAGTAAGCAAATCCGTATTAAGTGACAGGATATTATGTCTTCCATCTCATTCACACTGTATGTTACCAAATAGTTAAGTGCAAATCCAGTGATTCCCTGCTTTGTTATTACACAATAAGTCTAACATGGGCACCTTTTCGTCTTCAATTGAATTGATAAATTCTGTTTGTATATGCATAAAAAGTGTATATATATGAGTGTGTTGGACGTAGTAAATGAACTTTTGTTTAAAAATTTAACCAAGTCCTTAAAAAACCGTCTATCTGCATCATTTATAAAAGAACAAAAAAATACAGAGTAATATTAAGAAATCTGTTTTAGGTTATCTGTGTCACACTCACTGAGCTCATGTCCTTTCCCCTTCCTTTTTGTTAATCATTCCCTCATGAGTTCCAGTAATCCATTTGGTTCCAAGAGAGATTGGTCATTTCTCCCATTCTGACAGGGGCTCTGGGTTTAAATATTGGATATATAAACTGTGATGCTTTTAGCATGTAAGTTTTGCATCCAGATTTTGAGACTTTGTTCCTTACAGAAGAAAGAGAATTACTAACCCAGGCCTGAAGAGTCTTTCAAAGGCATAGAAAAGGGGAAAAGAATCTTAAAGAGTGTCTTTTTAAAAGCGTGGACTTACCTAGACAACTACTTGTCTCTTTTCTGGATTTGAGAGGTCATGACAGCTTCCCTCTACAGACCTCTTCTTCCGTGTCTGTCTGCTGACTCTTTTACAATTGACATGCATCACTGTATTTTCTTTTTTTCTTTTTTTTTCCACTTTGTTTTTCCTGCAGCGTAGCTTCTGAACCCCAGACTTTTTTTTTTTTTTTTTTTTTTTTTTACAAATCAGTTTTATGCTTTGCTGGAGATGGAGCTCAAGTTTACTGAACTTTGCAGCTTCCTTAGCACTCTTACACCTTGATTTTTTTCTTTTAATACTAAGGCATTTTGGTGCTCTCATAAACAGACACTACAGAATTAGAGCCTGAGAGGGTATAAGCTGCATCACTATAATCAGCTACACAGGATTATTTCAATAATTCATCTAAATATACAGAATCCTTGCCCTTTAAGGGTATGCACTGTTCATAAAAATGTTATATTTTGGTGTTTTTTAAGTTATGACAGTACTACTGCAGTCTGTCTGTATTTCTCATTAATGTTGAGTCATATATTTTAATAATAGCTGTTTGTTTAGCATTTCCTAGGATTTTTCACTTTCTAAAGAAAGTGTGAGGTAGGTAAATTAATTTTTAATTTGATTATGTGGCTGTAGACCTCAGATAAATTTGTTAGATAAACTGTACATGTTGCAAGAGTGCTGTATTTTTATTATGCAATCATGAAGTTGCTATTAATGCTTGTTATAAAAAGGTATTTTTAAGGAGTCCATGACTCTAGAATGTACATTCAGATAAATACATGAAAAGCACTGGAGGCGGGGTTTGGCAAAATGTGAAATTCAGTGAAGCAGTGGTACCATTTTAATTTTTCTAGGTAAATTTTTTCACAAAATGCCTCCCTTTTTTCCTTTTTTTTTTTTTTTTTTTTTTGACACCTCCACTCTTTCCCTCTCCCCAATATTATAACACATGCATTTCAACTTTTTTTGGATCCTTATAATTTGTGAACGCTTGCACAATTCACACTTCCCACACTTGTCAATCTTCAGTAAAAACGCCTTCATAAGGTAGATATTATACAATTTAAAACAGAAAATCTCCTTTACAATTATTTGTTATAACTGTCTTCAGCTTCGTCAGGGCATCAGTAATGGAATGATTCCCACTTACTGACTTCTTGTCGGAGGGCCATGGTAAGAAAATCCCTGAGATCAGATTTAGCCTGGACTAGTGGAAATAAGGAAGAGTAAGAAGTCCAAGGAGTACCTGGTGGTGCTGCCGAAGACAGACGTGCTTTTTGCTCGGTTGGTTGATTGCTTGCTTCTCTCTTTGGTCTCAAAGGCAGTGAACTGAGAGCAACGTAGTTAATATTAATAAAAGAGAAAAGCTAGTCTTTCCTTTTCCCCAGGGTTATGCTAAGTACATACTTTGTTCCTGTTTCTTAGCATAATAAGAAGGAGGTGGACCGTATCATGAAAAATCTCTTCTGCCTAAAGATGATTTTTTGAAAATTCTGGCTGGTAACCTTTGAATTCACCATAGGTGATAGAAAACATCTCAAGCAGGATTGGTAAAGCAAGCCCTTTTTCTACTACAGCCTGGGCCTTTTCTTGTGCTTGCAAGAAATGTGACACTCATTCTAATGATGTGCCTAAGCGAAATAATCTCTTCAGTCAACTAGTCAGACCAAATCTTGCCTACGTGGGACCTTTGGGAGAATACAATGTGTTGCAGCCTGTTTATGACCACGCTATGCAAAAAGATGCAATTTGTAAAGCCGTTCTTCAGTAAAACCCACTGCAGCGAGTGCAGGTGTTACCCAACTTTTCCCTCATCTGTTGTTCAGCTGAGTGCAGCACGTTTTTAGCAACGGGTAGAGCTTCAACCGGCACCATGGGAATTCAGACAGTAGATCAGCTTCCCTTCCAGACTTAATGACAGATAAATGCACTTTCCTGAAATCTTGGCAGTGTCTTATCATAGCTGCAGGGTGTTGTGCTTTTATTTTAATACACCCCCTTATTTTAAATATACTCCCATGCCATCTTAACTCCCTTTTTCCACTAACACAGCCTGCCTCAGGAATATAAAAAGGGATTTCCAGAATCCACTTTCGTTTGAATCTCTAGGATCTTCTGGCATTCATTGCTGCAAGAAAACTGGCATTACAAGTGGTGAGTCTGAAAACAGTCTTGCAGCTGAAGGAGAGGTAGATCTATTATAAAAATAACTTAAGCACGGCAAGAAGGTCCTGAAATCATTTTATGTTCCAGAGTGCCCTGCACAAATGATGCAAAACTCAAGGCTTAAAGATTGCAGCAACCTTGGCGGTAATAGTATGCGTGGGTAGGTATTAAGTGGATTTACAAAAGGTCATGGGAGATCTGAAGCAGACTGGCAAAGAGCAGTGAATGAGGGCTGCTGAATGCCCCCTAGGAAGCCGGTGCCTTAGTCAGCTGTCGTAGCTGCTCCACCTTCTACCCCAAGTTTCCTGAGAGAGTTCAAGATGGGGCCCTGGCAGCAAAGTTATTCCCATGCTTTGGTAATTAATAACTTTCAACTGTATGTAAGTGCCTGGGGAAAAAAAATAAAAAACAAAACCACAGCAGTAAGTCATCTGTATCAGGATTTCATAAATGTTTTTTGTGAGGCATCTTGCTGTCGGAAGGGTTGGGCATAGAAACTGCCTCTAAGAAGGCCACCGGTAGGAGTCTGGCAGTTGACTGTGCTGAGCCACTGCCTCCCACTTGGAAAAGTAGGTTATGGTGCACTGCATAACATATAGGAGGATTTGGGAATGCTGGTCTGTAATTAAGCATTAGTGCGTTGCTGAAAGAAAGATCTGCTGGCTCTCAAGAATACTTCAGTTCTGTCACAAATTAGTATTGCAGCTTTTAATGAATGGCTGCACGTTTTCAGAGTATGTGAAATTACTGAATTACATGAGAAGGATATACTGGCTGTGATACTGAATTTAAGTTTTGAAAATAAGTCTTAGAGCAATGTCGAGTTAGCAGCATCGTGTCAGGTTTTCTCTTTACAAAGCACACTTCTCAAGGGCTTATCTTCTACCATATTTTGAAAAAGTGGCTGAAACTCTTGAAAACCCCTTATAGAATCAGAATGAAAGTAATTATTCTGAGAGTTTTTTTGGACGTTATGATGTCACAGGGCCCTACGTGAATGTGCAATGCATCAACTGCTACATTTTTATCAGTTTTTACGTGTATCATATTGGTCATGGCTAATAAACCTCTTCAAAAGGAAAGAAAATTATCTTTGGTATACATTCCTACTGTGACAGGTACATCTTCATAGTCTTAAAAGATTGTCACTTTAAAAATAATAATTTATCTAGAGAAGGAATTATTTAAACTTTCAGGTCATATTTTGCAAGGGAGAAATTGCCAATAGCGCTCCAAGTTAATAGCTGGGGTTAATGTGTATTTTTTAATGAGACAGATTTATTTTCACCAGAGCCAAAGTTCATTCTTGCTTAGACTGTGAATTCCATGAGGGAATAGTAAGGAGTTAAGAAGGAAACATGATGAAATGTTGGTCTTTGCATCCAAAAGAGGATTTAAGTCATGAACTCCTGAACTTGTGATCCTCAATTACTTATCCTGGGTGCGGGAAATCTGTTCTACTTTAATGTTTTTATTAATGTAACTTGGAATGAACTCAAGCATTCTTTTCTCTTATAACGCATTTAAAGAAAATAACTTGGAATTAAAAAATGCTAGATCTTTTAATTTTTAATCAGCTATTTTTTAAGTAATCAGTATCCAGCAACAACAAAAAAAGCTCTTAGAGAGCACTAGTTGTTGTTTTACAGGGTACAGTGAACCTTGGGAGCTGATGTTGAACTATATTTCAACATTACCTAATAAATAATATACTTAAGCCACTTGTTATACATTGATTCTCCTTACAGTACCTTGAAGGCTCAGTGCAAGGGTGAACCACTGGTTGTACTGACCCATCTTCGATAGAGCAATTATCAAAAGAAACTACTGATTTTTAATAGATTTCCTAGAAAAAATGTTTTTCCTTATTTCCTATGTACCTTCTCTTTCACCAGAAAAATCAAGGAAAAATCTGATTTGTATATTATATTCCCAGATGTTTTTCTGGTAACCAATTTTGAACACTAGGACTGTTTTCGTGTACTGTGCCGTGTTTGTATTGTTGGAAACACAGGAGAGTTATGTGAAACATATGGGTGCAATGTAGAGAAAATGGCAGAAATGTTCATAGAGCTGCAAATTAGTGCCCCCATGAGAGATCTTGTTTTTAGGTTTGAGTGCTTCTTTAGTAAAAAATGAACTCAAATGAGGCTGGAAAAAGACAAATGAAAATGAATGCTAGAGCTGTGTACTTTATTACCATTGAAAGTTGACTCCTGACCTAGCACTGCACCCATTTTTAGGTATTGTTTTTCAAATGATAAATCAGGCTGCTTTAAAATCCAAATATATTTTTGATGTGCTAAAGGTCTGCTCTAAGTTAGGGTTACTTAACTTGTCATTCTGAATGCTTGTGTAATGTTTCATTAAATGCTTTAGAATTCACGAAGCATCCCATGCACTTGCTTTCCAAAGCTTTGGAAATCTGTGTAGGATAATGCTGTAGAGAGAAGGAGAAATGAAATTCTCAGATCTCGGGGTCTGTTCTAGTGTCATCATCTGGTGTTCAGTGCTACCAAATGGATTGTATTTGGAGTTTACAGGGCAGACTACCGGGTTTATTTTGTGAATTGGCAATCTCTTGATTTTGTGTCTTAGGTATCAAAGAACTCTTGGGTTTTGCTTCTTTGTTTCATAATATTAATGCAGTAGATTTGCATGTATTTCAGCAAATATCACTGGTCTGAAAGCTATTTTTGTCAAATGTTGAAAATGTGTTTTAACAATTTCCAAAGATTGCTTTAGAAGGAGTTTATATATGCTGTCATAACTCACATGTCAGTTAACAGCTTAACGTCCTTGAAGTCTTTCTTTAATCATTTTTGCATGAAGAACTAAACTTTAGTGAGCAGAAATAAGTGAAAATGTTCTCATCTCAGAAGTCAGCTTTTTAGAATATTAAACATGAGAAACACCTCTTTGAAAGGCTGTACTTCTCTGTCGGAAGAATGCCGCTATACTGCTGTGAATATTCTGGGCTCCTCCTAACTCATTTTCCTGTTTGTAAATTAAAGTTGATGACACCTCACTTTTTCCAAAGCAGAAATGAAGTGTTAGATCATTTGTAACTCTTAATGTTGTGAGCACAGAATGGGTGCTCACTTAAGGATATGTATGTAAAAACTAATTTTCTTTTTTTTCTTATTTATCTTTGCAAGGGCTCTCGTTTTATTTATTGGGAAAACTGACCTGTGGCCTTCAGGCCTACAGACGAACCCACTCCTGGCTGCTCTGTTAAGAGGCAAGCTGCCTAAATGGCTCAGACTCAAGCCATCTTTTCTTCAGACAACATCCTTTATGGGTGATCATTGACACGAGCGAGCTCTTCTTTGGCTTCACACAGCCTTGTTTGCACAGACTTCACAGGTCAAAGGCAACGAACATAGATGGTAATCCAACTGTATGATGAGGAAAGGTGTCATATGCCCTTCCTGGCTTGGATACAAACCGTTTAAACAAGTTTTTTAAGACTGAATTGTAGTTTTGACGGTTTGTATACCTCTCGCCACCACTAGATATATGGATTTCACAAGCACTGATGAGTTTATTTGCAGACCTTGTCAAGATTAGATTTTAGTGGCATAGCTACCTGTGAGCTTAGACATAGGGCCCTTAGAAAATCTATTCTTCAGTCATCCACTCTTTTTTATCTGTTTTTTTTTCTTTCTTTTGGTAGAGGTAAGAGAGGTATTTTTCTGTTTTAGGGCACCTCAAACTCCTTTCTTTGTAGTCTAACAAACACTTAAATTTTAACATTAGGCTTTAGGAATTAAGGGCATAATACAGTATATTAATGACTTGAGTACCAAGTCCAGCACTTAAAAAATGAGAAACTCCATGAAAAGAATCGTTGGTTTGAACTACTTGCCTGAATTCACAGTGAAGCCCTGTGAAATTAGAAGTGAGAAGTTCTTTCTATGGTTTTTGTTTTTAAGAAATGTTCAATTGCTCTAACTACTTTGACAATTCATGACCTCATTCAGTACTGCTTTTCAAGAGAACAGTGAAGAGTCCTAGAAACAAGTATTCCTTGCAATGTAGCACTTGTTCATTCACAGTGGAAGTCAGCTGTGTTCTTAGAATAAGAAAGGAAACCTACTGGGAAAAGCAGTATGTTGCCATTTAATTGGAGGTTGCATCATAAATCAGGTACATGAGGGATGATGGTAAAGAGGTAATTAATGTTTCACAGGTGTCCTTAGCATGGAAGCTTAGCTTCTGCATCTTACTAGTTCTAGTATTTGTCTTCCTGGATGTTTTCTTGTTCATTGTGTTTCTATTTAGGATAAGTTTCAGAGATACGCTAGATTATCTTTCCTATGCTTGAGACACAAGGTGTAAGGTAGAAGAAACTGTGACAACACAGCTACTGCACCTTTGACCCTGAATGTGAAACGAGTGTTTATCTGTTCTTCAGAACTCAAGGCTGTAAATAAATCAATGAATTTTTTTGTTTGTTTGTTAAAAAAAGTAGTTTGGATTTACTAAAGATTCTGTTTCAATTCACATACTGGTAGAGAAAGTTGCACTGTAGGTAAAGAATATCCCCTCCCTCCTATGGAGTGTTCACTGCCAATCTGAAGGTGTAGAATTTGAAATTTCATTTTATTGTTGACTATAAAAGGAAGAGTCTCATGTAAATGTTGCCAGCCAGTTTCTTCTTGTGAAAGTCTTCAGTTTTGTAAACTGTGAAGTTCTGTGAACTAACTTTTTAGTAGTCAATTAAAAGGTAGTTATTTAAACTCCACTGTTCTTGTTTGATTTGGGGCATGTATGCCTCTCTTCTTTCGTTTATCACACCAATGCACATTGTACTTAGGAGTCATGAGATGGGCACGGTTTTGAGTTATTTATTTTTTACAAAGATACAAATGCAATTTTAAAAATATTTGTAGTCATTCGCAGACATATTAATGAAGCAGTCCAGAAAGTTTTGCTGCTGCTGTCATCTACCTGCCTCATAAGCTGCTGAAGTGTAAGTACTTTTCTTTAAAACTTAGGTAGATGGTCACTGACGGTATTCACTGAATTAAACAGTTATGTTGCTTTTACAGCAACATGGTATGTTTAACAATGTTTAAAACCTTGTCCATTAAAAGAAAAAAAAAATGCATTTATGTGGTTTTGTTGATAGATTAGGGATTGTAAGAAGTTCTATGAGTTGTTTTTGAATGTCTACAATTAGGCAGTCTACCTAAATTTTCAAATTGTTTTTGTTGTTTGGTGATGAATGTGTTCCATGCGGTGTTCTTAGGAAGTCTGGATTCAAAAGAAGAGTCTGTATTTGGACTGAGATGTCAACTGTAACTTCTCAGTAATGCTGACAGCCTGCGTATCCTCTTTAGAATAGGAACTGTGGCCTTAGCTGTTTTAAGCCATGAAAGTCAATGCATAACTACACACATAGCTTCCTGCCTGCAGGGTAGCTTGGTCTTGGAAAATTTCAGTTGTTTGTCATTATTTAAAATAATCATAATAATGATAGACTTGAACCCGAGCTTATATCCATCAGAGCAAAAGAAAGACTAGGTTTGTCGTTGGAGCAATACAGATTAGGCTTCTAATAATGAACTGTCCTGATTAACTGTTATAAAGTTCCATTTTGTTGACATATTCTATATACTTTTTGGAATTCAAAGCTATGCTAAGACATTTGATTTGCAGCAGTTGGATGTAGAGTAAAATAGGGTTTGCCTTAAAATCATCAAAACAGAGGACTAGAGAAGACTTTTCAGATAGATGTTTCCCCAATGAAGAGGTATGTGTAAGCTGTACTGGACAGGCATGTGTCCAACTTGTGCTTAAAGTTATCCAGTGCTAAGGATTTTGTGACCTCTCAAATTAACTAGTTGCATTGCTTGTTTTCTTACTAAGCTGAATATTTCCTGTTCTTTCTGACTGAGTTCATCAGTATCCATCAATAATCTCCTGGAACTTAAAAAAGTATTTAATTCTTCTGTCGGTTTGATCTCATCTGTTATGTAGTTATTTAAGTCTTTATTCACTGGTAGGGTTTTACATACCGCTTGGTGTGTAGTTTTGGACACTGTTCTAAGAGACTTATTCAGTATTGATTTGTGAAAGCCTCATCTAGTTGATAACTCTAGTAAAATGTTTTAAAGGAATCTGGCCTCTGCTTAATAGTTGTATTTTCTCTTTTCCATTGAAAATCTTTATTCAACATTCAGAAAAAGTAATGGATTTATACAGTATATTAGCAGGTGGTGTGGCGGTCATTGATTAGCATAACCACTTCAGTATTACTTAGAACATCCATATGCTGTATAAATGGTGGTTTGACTTCTTGCCATCATGGCTCTTAATTTTTGACTTACAGTGACTGTAAGTGGGCTGGTGACAAGTAACATCAGGATAGAAATGAAAAGTTTCTGGAACAGTGTTGAGTGGCATGGACCATCAATTTGCAGTGAGGGATTAGAGAAGTTCTAGGTGGAAAATGAGAGGAATCCTTACCTCTGTTGAGATACCCAGTGAGTTTTGAAAGGCGACAGGGCTGTTGGTTTGTTTACTTTATTTTCATTGTATTTATGTAATATTAATTCTGAGTATTCCTAGTTTGGAAGGGCTCATGGAGAATTTCTCTCTCCTTTTTAAATTACACTTAGTGTCTAATTGGAGTTCAGGCATGTAATTTTGTCTTTCAAAGAAATATTCAGGAGAAAATCTTCCAAGCAGAAGACTTGCTTGGGATATAAACGCATAACACGATGCTGTCGGTGCTTTATTACTGGCTCCATGTGCCCAGCTGCGGTGTGCTGCTCACCCATTTCCCACCGCATTTCCTGCTGCTGCAGCAACCCAGGCTGCCGCTGCTGCCCTCGGCCTTGCCTTTCTTCCTGGAACAAACTGGAGCTATGACTTTTGCTCTTTTCTGACACGTTTCACATAGATCAGCATGTCGTGTTTATGGCCTATGGAGCCAAGTGAGCTCTGCCAGCACACTCTGGACTCCACTAAACTAGTTTTGTGCTGAAGGGCTGTCTGTGATTGCATGAGCTGGTGGCTGCGGTCTTGTCTCGCAGTCCTCTGCTTCCATATCCCTGTATGTGGTTTTATGTCTTGTTTTTGTTTTGTTTTCTCTTGGAAGGTGACCTTTATTTCTTTTCCTAGCGGCAAGCACTTCTTTCTCCACCTCCTGTGTGTCCCATGTCTTGAAAATTTCCTTGTTCAGGACATTTTTGGTACGCCGCTGGCTCATGCCAACACAAAGGCTGGGAAAAGCTGTCTTTGCTCACTGTAACTCATTTGCAAGATCATGAGGCTTTAGAAGTTTTTGTTGTTGTTGTTGTTTTCTTTTAATTTAAGGAAATACTCAAAACATGTTTCTGCCTATTTTTAAAAAAGCTATAATTATGTCAAAAATACCACATCAAGGAAATACTGAGTATGTAGACTAGGTTTTTAATGTATTCGGCATATGGTAAAAAAGGAGCTTGAAAAGATTTATACAAGCACAGACTGAACTAATACAGAAACATGCTAAACTTCTTAAAATGGATAACACTAAAAGTTCTTTCTAGTTATTTTTCCTGACCACATTGAATAACTTAGTGTAAAATATGTTTTGCTTGAAACAAAGTCTGAAGTGCAATAACCATGTTCATACTCTAGAGAATGAGTTTCTCAGCAGGTCTAGTAAGTATAGGCTTATTACTGATCATGTAATTTATCTGTTCGTAGAACCCTTTATAATTAAAATCCATAGATATATAAGAAATGAGAAGTATTGAGGCATTTATGGCAAAATAAATAACTGCAAGTATATTGTTTGGTTTGTTGGCAGACAGATACTTATCTGATTTTCTGCCCAAAATAGTAACGTTTTACCACAACAGATCTCTTTTCTAAGAGGAAGTTAAACGGAGAATTTATTTTAGGTATTTCGTGGTTTTCATTTTTGAATATAATATTATCACAATAGCAAATAATTCAAATCTGAGAGATAAATCATTAAAATTAGGAATAAAGAAATCGGAATATGTTACAGTAAGAAATAAATCTGTGTTCTACTTTGTAACTTATGTTTAAGATAGCTGTCTGATAATGTTTAAGACACCTGGCATTTGTAAATTCAAGTACGTTTAAATTTTTTTAAGACACACTATTTAGGATGTGGAGGAGGGTTCTCTCTCACGATATTCTCTACAGTAACAAAACCCAAAAACATACTTGAGGAGTTCTTTTAATGCTCTTCTCAACTGTGCAAGAGTAAAAGGCCTGATAGTAAACTGTTTAGGAAAGAAAGAATTTCAATATTAAATACAGGTAAATTTGTGTCACAGACCATCCATGGCAGATGTTTGAAATAGTACTTCAGCAAAACAAGAAAAAGTATAACACTCCATAGATGTCCATCTCAAGAAAAACTTGTATTAAATGTATTCAAGTGAAAGAGCTAGTTTTACATAACTGTCAAAATGTAAAGGTGTTAAGAATGCCCAACTTCAGGCTCTTTAAATGTGATGTAACTCTCTCCATCTTAAGACAACTTCTAAGGGGCAGCCAGTTGGTACCACAGAGCGGTTTGTGTTACAGTTATGGAAGTCTGATTTTCCTGTGTCCCCAGATCAGCACCCTCCCACCTGCTCTGTACTATTCAAGGTGGAAACTTCCCTCTGTCTCTAGCTAGGAAAGGCACTTAGGGAGAATTGTCACATCAGCTGGGTGCCAAGGCAGTCCTGCCAAGTTCTCTGAAGCCTTTCTTTAGCCGAACTACCTATGTAATTTCATTTCCTCTTACTGTAATCAATACCTGTGTACTTATTTTTCTTAGAGTATGTTCCTTAACCTGTTTTAAGAAGTGTACTACATCACAGGCAACATCGTCCAAATACCATTGGCTCCAAAAATAAGATGTTCTTGAAGAAATTCTTTGTTCAGTAATGCCCTTGCAAGAACCATTTTGATGGTGTTTTGCTTTGTTTTGTTTTATTTTGTTTTCTTATCTGTGTTTTCACAGTTTAGATCTTTTGAACAGATGGCTTTGGTTTTATGAAGAGCGTGGCCCTACCTTCAGTTGAGTTCTGTGAACTAATAGCTGTATTTGTGGCTTGTTAAGCGCTTACTGTGCTTCTTTTGCCTGTACTAGGCACTGTCTTTCCTTTTTTTGTGGAAGTTTTCCTTAAGCAATTGAAAATGACTTTTTAGATTACTATCATTGACATGTACTTTTTGTTTTCTTTATTTCCTTTGTTGCTTCTTTATAATTATCAGTTATGCTGGTGCTTGGAAGTTTCAAATAAGTATTGGAACAGTGTTTTAACTTGCATTATGGGGACATCCGTATGATGTCCCTATAATTAAAAAGCCCTATGGCATGTGAGGGCTGTGCTGGAATCTTTTACTGTCCATCTCCACCTCTCATCCCCCAGCCTCCTTTATTTTAACATGTGGAGGGAGAGGTTGTTTACGCATTTTAGAGAGAGGACTGAATTCTATATGGGCCAGCTCACCAGAAAACTGTGTTAAGATTTTGTGCTCCAACTGTACCTTTATATCTTTCAAATTTATTTTCTTACAAAATGTTTTGGTATATGATGGAATGGATTTGCATCTCTTCCTTAGAGGTTTACTAAATATGGCTTACAATAATGCACTTTGTGTAATTCTCCACAAAAATAAAAATGATGTTTATGAACTAGAAAAGTATCCCATCTTCAAATATGCTGTAACTTTTTCAAATAGCTAAGAATAGATTTTTGGCAGCTGCTGATCCTCTGAGGGGATCTAAATCACTTCAGGGATAATGTGGAGCCCTGTTCACTGCAGCAGACATTTTATTCGTCCTGTGCGTGTGTTCTGGGGCTGGATGGTCAGGCAGTAATTGCTTTCTATGTGGCTGAAGGCTTTGCTCTGTAATTATGTTAACATGCCTGGTATTGTCATCTTTCTCCTACTCTTCCCCACGTAGAAATTACGCCTTTGGGCTAAGAGATGGATGAGGAATTTCCAGACTTTGTTTGCTTAGCTGCTGCTGTCAGCAGCGCTGGTGGAAGAACCTCCAGCTTCCCACTGCTCTCAACAACTGCACATTCATCCCCATCTTTAACAACATTTTCAGGCGTAAAGCAGGCTCTGAGTTTCTCTTAAGGATTTCCAAACTTTGAGAAGCTTGTTCAAGCTGTCGTGCGGTGTATCTAATCAGGCTGCCGTAAACGGAGAAATCCCAGGCATTTCTGTGCATGTGTGTAAATCAGCTGTGCAGTACAGCTGCAGCAAGGAAATCCCAGACAGCCATGGTAGCCCAGAACACACACACATGCCATTTCCAGAGCAGACAGAAATCCCACTGAGGATCCTGTTCACCTCCAGGATCCTCAACACCCATTTCAGCATCACAAGCCCCATGTTTCCTTGCCTCTGACTCCTCTTAACGTGGACACTAGCCCATGCCACACACCAACCCAGCTGGGTGCTTTCTCCCTGCCTACTGCAGGTCCTGCTCCTTCCAGAGCAAAACACAATTCTGTGCTCCTTCTTTCCTTTCCCACTCCTTTTTCACACACATCTGCTCTACCGAATTTCACCTTCCAGTTACTGATGTGCAAGACCAGGTCCCCAGCCCAATGCCCATGCCAACCCAAGATGGAGGCCCCATCACTCTGCCACCCCTGACAGCAGTCTCCCACCTACCAAGCCAGACATCTGGGGCTGAGCAAGCTGGGTAGGCTTGGCCTCATTGCTGCTGGCCCCTGCGGGCATCCATCGTCTTTGCTGAACAGGAAGTTTGTGTATGTAGTGATCCTTATCTCACCGCTCCTGCAGAGCGCCAGGCCCAGGGAGGCAGAGTGCTCAGGAGTTAAACTTGAATATTTGATGCTAGGGAGAAAAGGACTACACTGAGGTGCCTTTTAACGGAGTTATGGGTGGAAGTGTGTGTGTGTGTGTGTGTGTGTGTGTGTGTGTGTGTGTGTGTGTGTTATGCGGAATAGTAGTTTCTGCTTATGAGGTGTGTAGGGAATATGTTTTGATGGAAAATAAATTTAAAAGGTAATGTTCAGTGTATCTGTTACTATAACCAAACATCGTTTCACCTACTGAATCGTTAAAATTGTGGAAAACTGTCTATTTTTATTTTTCTTTGTGGAAAGGAGAGAAAGAACACTGCGTTAAACCATGAGGGACATGGGTTAGTGGGCATGATGGTGGTGGGTTGATGGTTGGACTAGGTGGTCTTAGCGATCCTTTGCAACATAAATGATTCTGTGATTCTATTCTGCGATATGCTTTGGGCATACCTTACCTTTTTTATTCTTTCACTATTCATATGCATATCTTCTACAAGAAATATTTGGCAAATATGCATCACAGGATATTGCTGTGTGACTGTGTCCTGGTCACTGTGTAGCTGGCCAGGAAGCAATCCATGCACCTTCAAGGAAACCAGCATTTTGAAAGCTTTGAAAATTTGAAGTATACCGTGAAAGCAGGTTGAATAGGTTAATCTGAAACCAGACTGTTTTTGGTGAGTAGGGAAGCCCTCAACAAGGTGTTTGTTCAAGGCTGATATTTGCATTTTGCCTTATCTGCACTAAATGAAACACAAAGCAAACTTGATTTCTTATAGAAAGCTAAAAAGGTGAGCGCTTTCAAATGTTTTTTGCAATTAAATCAAATTAAGCAAATAATAGAGTATTATTTTTACACATTACAATTGTTTGCGGTGTGTTCTGCTTTCTGTCACTATCTCTGGCAGCTGTGAGTGATATCCTTTCATCCAGTGCCCAGTATTTTCTTTCTTCAGTTCCCAAAGAACATCCCCTCTTTGCATTTTCCAGTTCATTAACTTGAAATGAGAAGACTTGAGGAGAAGACAGTGAATGATTTTTCCAAAGGCAATCTTAGGATGGAGTAACACACCTTGACTGAAGTCTTTTGAAAAAATACTGTTCTCACAGTGAAAAATCTATGACAAAAATTTTCAGTGAAGGCTGTAATATTAGAGACGTTCTTCCTATCATTTCTTAAATGGAAAAATATCTTTTTTCTCTGAAGAAAATTATTCTCAAAAGTGTTCTAAAGCTCTAAGGGCCTCAGATCAAACATTCACTCATTCAAGAATGAAAACTTACCCTTAAAATAAAGTTCAAAATCCATATTTAAATTTAAAAATGCCAAATTGGGCAACTTCTTTTTATAGAACAGAAGAACCTCTACATTACCTACAGCTAAGTTAAACCTTGCTCTTTTTATTGCAGTGAGAACTGCCCTTACCTAACCGTCATCTAACCATGTTAATATATTAAGCCAAATCTAAAAATATTGAAAAGAGAAGGTAGCTTGGCATGGCTTATGCTTGTTATATTTATTAACTATATATATAGCTTCTAAATTAGTAGAAAAATGTGGAAAGCAAAGCCTAAGCAGACCTAAATTCTCAGGAGGCGAGATTCCGTGGAGAAAAAGATACTCTTCAAATCTCTGTCCATAAAAATAAATATTCATTAAACGTGCAAAAGTCAGATGTAGTTTATTCATATGTCTGCTCTCGAGTTCTGTGAGACTCTTTGAGCGTGGATTTTCCATGTTGGCACATACACTAGCGGAACTGATGTTCTTGTGTGTTTAGGCTTAGTTTCACCTTGACTGGGAAATGGAGTCTTTATTATTAGTTATTATTACTGAAGTGAACTGTGATTTCAGGCTAGATCGAGTTTGTGACTGCTTTCCTGTTGCACTGCACAAGGGACTGAGAGATAGGCAGGACTCAGAACCTGCTGCAGCTGAGGTTGCCAGATGTTTGTCCTTTGCCAGATTTTAAACAATTACAAAATTTCCACCATATCTTCAGAGTGCAGCTTCCTTCCCTACCCCCTCGGCCAGCTCTCCCGCCCTCCTCCCCACCTTCCCTTGGCTTTGGTTGTAGCTGTGAGCGCTCTCTGTTCCTCAGAGCAGGCACTGCTTTCTGCTGACTCTGTACGTCTATTTATGTTACGGCATTTTGCAATATTAGGTCCACAAATGGAAGCCAGTAAGCGGTGGTGTTATTTTTTTTTCAAGAACGTTTTTTTTTTTTTAGGAACTAAATCTTTTAAGAGAAGGAGAAATAATTGGGACCTCAAATATGAGCGATTGATGTGTAACAATTTAATTGAAAGTTCATAGTTCATGATAATAAGTTGGCAACAAATCCTGGCAGTAGAAGTGTCTTAGTGTTACACATTGCTATGACACAGGTGTCCAGCTCAGGTGCACTTTGTTTCAGAAATTTGTAAAACAATTCTACACCACTGTGGTTCTGATTATATAGGATGCAGAAGAAGTAGAAATCGAATGAAATAAGTCACACCATCTGTAAGATTCATAACCAAAGATTTGATGTTTTATACATGTTTAATTTTTTACGATTTAAAAATGAAATGTTTTAGGATTTAATTGATGTATTAAAGGGAAGAAGTTTCTAGTATGTAATTTTACAGAACCAGGAGGTGGTTGTGTAGTACAAAAACCAATTGCTAAGTTTGCTAGCAAATTCAGTGTGTTAATAATAAAGCAAATGTTTAGGTAATGTTTCTAAATTCAAAAACAACCAAACAGATATTCAACCAATCGCTTATCTAAGCATCACTGTTTCTCAAATCAGATGTCCATCAAATGTCATAATTACAGTGGGATCTAGAGAAGAGGATAGACTTCAAATCTCCAAAATAAAGTTCAAGTATTGAAATAAGACAAGCTGTTTTTTCCCCCTCCTGTGCTTCTCTTGTCCACCTGTTTGTTCATATTATTTGACTAGGAACTTGCTTTATAGCCTTTCCTTGCTGCTGTCCTTTCATTTTATGGATGCACTTCCACGTGCAATTCTATGAAGATGAAGTGGGATTCAGACAACTTTTAAAAGCAGATTTTAACTTTGCCCTGAACGGTTCTGAAAGCAGCTGTCTTACTGACAGAAATTAGAGCTTCTGTGGAAATACTGATACACCAGTCTTCAGTTGTCTTAAATCTTCCTGTCTACAGAAAGGACCAAAAAAAAGTTCTGGCATCTTTTTGTGTTTTATAATCCTTTTATTTTTTAGTGCTCTCTTTTATCAGTGTCATTGGTAGTATTTGAGTATAGTTCTTGTAATTTAATAATCAGATCTGATGACCAAAAACTTAGTTTCTTTGAGGCAAGAGATTTAACATTTCCTAAGAGAAATGGAAGAATATGCACAAATTACAAGTCACAATACAATAATGAATTTTATGGGTGCAGAGTTCTTTGTGAATTCTGTTTTTTTGTTTTTGTCAATTGTGAACTGTAGGGATTTCAGAAAGATAGCTGTTGTTAGGGACCTGAAAGCCTTTGTGGGAAGTATTGTTATCTTGCTGTACTTCGTACTGGCTGATTTGGACTACTTTCTCCGTATTCCAGCACCTTCAATTGTGAAATAAATTCCATTATTTCAATACACTCACCTCTCATTAAGCCTCTGTATTTCTCCTAAAGTATTTTATACTCTCAGATAAGATAGATATGTATTTAATGTGCTTAATTTGCTTAGAGATTATATATGTCTTCTTTTGAAGATAATTCTATGTCTTCCAGCATAGATTTTGAAACAAGCTTTGAAGCACATACGAGAAATAACCCAGTGTGTTTCAGTCACTTGGTTTCATTATAAAGATCTCCCAAAAGTTATCTTTGAAAGAAGAATACATATTACCAACAGCGTCTAAAGAATAGGTACCTGACAACTTGAACCGTTACCAAAATTCTGAGATTTCAGGATAGGAAACCTGTTGATTTCTGAGAGTTAGGCTTGCTTGTGTTTGTTACTGTGTCTGTGTCTTCTCTGTGACTGAGTACTTTACCAGGACTGCTCCTGAGAAGCTCTTTCCCAGAGCCAGACTCATCTTGGCTGTGTGCTTGAGCAACAGAAAATTCTCTTCTCAGAGACACCTCTGAATTACTCTCAGTACACCAAGGTCACAAGTGGAGCTAACCCTCACTATGTGGAATCTTCTCTGATTTCCTAGAGTAGTCTCTTACCAGAACCGTCAAATGTCATGCAGTTCATCTGTCACTTCAAGAACATCAGCGTGTTTACTGAGAGTTGTGCTTAACAGACAAACTCTAAAAATAAGCAGAAGGAAAAAAGAAAAAACTATTTTTGGTTTTCTTCTCAAATGTTGACTTTTGGTAGTTATGGTACAAAAGCTGAAAACCGGAACATGTAAAGGCAACATATTTTGGGATCTGAATTAGGTGTATTTCTTTCTCAAGCTATATTAAAATGCTACGTTAGTTAAACAGACAATTTGTTCTGCTGTGTTTTTTGTTTTTTGTTTGTTTTTTCTGGGGGGGGGTTGGTTGTTTGTTTTTTTAAAGATGAGTTGATGGTATTTTTTATGCTTGGCCTTTCTCTTGGAAGCTAACCCAAAGAGCTTGAGGATTCAGGGATTTATAAAAAGCCCTTCTCTGTTCATGTTTTAATAGTTGTGTTTGCTATAGTGCAATTGTTTGAAAAGAAAGGAAAATTTACACCTTAATAAAATAATCACCTGTGAACAGTTGAGCAAACATTCAAAGGAATGCTAGATTTAATAAAATAGTAGTATTTAAGTATTATCCTACATCTATTGAGATTTTCTCACACTTTTAGTGTTTTAGAATTAGGAATTATGTAGTTCCTAAGTGACTATCTAAACAGTACTTTTTGTGTCTTGCTTTTAAGGTAAATATTTCATGCTTTAGCTTTCATAATGCTAAATTTGGAGCCTTATCATTGCAGATTTAGACTTTTGTGTCAGATCTTTGCACTTTTTAAGTGAGCCCATGCTAGCCACAGTGCAGACGAGCAAGTGGTACTCTTTGGCTCATAGACCACAGAGCTATTAGGTGACTGCAGGTTTAGAAGCTCTTCTACTACACAGTAATACTAATAGCTGTGAGAAATCCTTAATTTAACAGTTCCTTCTACTTCACTGTATATAAAGGTTAAAATAACGTGCACTTTAGGGTTATTATTAATCCAGAGACCGTAAACACAGTCTGTTGGTAGGCTGCCTGTAGTGAGGCAGAAGCTCTGACCATGGCCACTTCAAAAATATGCTAGTTGCCTGAGTTGAACTCCTGTTGACATTTAAATAGGGTGTCATGTTCCACAACAGATGAGAAACAATGCTTGGCAAGAAGACCTTTTCAAGAAGTGTACAGGAAAATGGGTCTACTTTCTCTTTTCCCAGTGGTGGAAGAGCTATTTTGGTGCTGGAAACTGTTCCTGTGTGAAGTGTATGGGAAAGGAATAACAAACGTATGCTGAACCTGGCGGAGATAGAAAATGATTTCATAGAGGGTAGCACAGAACACCGTTATGGCCACACTGTAACCTGGGGAAACTGAAACCTGACAGCATGATAAGAAATGCAGTTTGGAGAGGGCTGGTAGTGAAAATTTGCAAAACGCTGGTGTTGGGGAAAGAGCTCGTTCAGAGGAGTTTGGGACATTAAAGGAATAACTAGACTAACTGTTGCTTTTGAGCCAGTGGTGGTGATACTCCAAAAATGAGACACTGGCAGGAGTAAAAAGAACAGTGGTTAATGGTTTACTCTTTGGCCATTTGCCTGATTATAACACACTCCTACCAGAGCAGTGAAGTCTAATATGAATGATAAAACAAAGTAGATGTTTTTATTATCTTTCCTGCTAGCCCAGCTGTATTTATATTGCCTGCATGTGCAACATAGCATTTTAAAACTATGTAATTAGACTATCACCTTAAGTAATAGCCTGAAATGCAAACTGCTTCCTTAGTTAGATACCCATTTCCTTAGATTACCTTGAATACTTATTTGGGAGACAGACAGTTTACAATTTAATTTTCAAAAGATACTATTTTCTCCTTGCTTTCTAAACAGGTGAGTAATAATAGTAAAACCTTGGTACCACTGCGGTCAGTAGAAGCTTTCCTTTGATTTTATGTACAGCTCATGTGTCTCTGAGCATAAGATAAATCTGAGCAAGCAACAGGAAAAATTGACTGGTGAGTCCATTTTTTTTTGACATCTTTTCTTGACAGTACTTACTCCCTTTGTTCTTCCAAGCTCTTCCTGCAGTATAAGGGAGTGGGATGGTCAAAGTTAGACAAAACTTCCTGAGAGTTATGTGACACAAGAACAATAATTCAGTCTTCAGTGATTTAAGAATTATTTTCATTGGCAAATTGTATCTTGCAGTATCTCATTCCTTTGTATTTCCAGCTTACCATACAAATTCATGCCAAGGGTGGCATGCCCAGCTGTTTAATCCGTGCAGTGGTAGGATATCTGTCGTAAAAACAACAGTATGTGCTGGAGAAGGCTTATTTCTGTAAGAAGGAATCAGTTTGAACTAGTCAGAGAAACAGTATTCTAGCTGTCAGAGTTCTGCTTAATAATCACACTGGGTTATTTTTAATAATCTTTGCTGGGAGTTAGTGGGGGAGAAACCAGTGGGGCATCCAAGAGCAGGGCTGTAGGTAAGGCAATATCAGCAACTCAGAATTGCCAGCCTGTGAGACTGTTCCTTCTTGTTGGCCAGGAGAAGGTAAGAGGGACCTTTTTCATACTGATGCTTTTAAAGACTATCTGATTTCAGGTTATTTTCACTATCAGTGAGTGTTTTCACAACTCTAATGTCAGGCCACATTTTCTGCTCATCTTCTACATATACTGAGTGTTACTTAGGAGTGTTAATGAGCATATTCATTTAATTTTCAATTCTTACCCTTTATTTTCTTAAGCAGCTTCATAACCTCTAAACATAAACTCCTTCTGAGAAGACATTTTTCATATTTTCTGAGCCCTGAATAAAAGGTAACGTTGGGATAGAAATTGGGAAATTGTGCAAAACAAGCTCAGCAACTTCAAATCCCCGTGTTGTGAGAGTTTGCTTGGTCTGTTTTAAAAGCCAGTGCAATCAAATTAAAAGCAGACAAAACTAAATTCGGTTCAAAGTTGGCTCACCTCAGGTTTCAGCAGGAGCTGTGAAAGCCAAGTTTAAATTGGGACAGGAAGGGAGGGAATGTGGTCAATAGCCTTAAAGTTGAGCATTTTAAATAGGAAATCTGTTTATGCCTCCAATAGCACTTGCTGTTCTGATTTGTTTAGAAAAGCTAAAACAATTCAGAACAGTGGAATTGCTTGAGGCTCTTCTGGCTTGAACTGAGCTAAACTCTGTCCAGAATTTACACTCATCTCCAAGTTTCAGATCAGCCAGTAAAATGGAATGATTTTAATCTTGACTTAAAATGCCATCTTCCCATTATTTTCTTCACATTTTGCTCATTTAGCAGTATTGTATAAAGCACTGATATTTTCTATTCTAAAGAATACATAGTATAACTTATTCCATATGCTTTCCTAAGAGAAATTTTGATTTTATCAGAAGTATTAAAAGACTGAGAAACTCGTATTAGAGAGAATAGCAGTATGTTTTTTGGAGGGAAATACATTGTTATTGTTCAGTGGTTAAGCGCAGCAGGGGTAGTTTGGCTAATTTTTAACTGCAGATAGGCGCTCACTCAGAGGGATGAAAACTAAGAAGAATATAATTGCTAGGTAAGGATTCCAGATGAAGTTTTTTGTTTTGGATGAACATCAGCCTCATTCCCCACCTCCAAAAAACATGGAATTTTCTGTAGGCTTTTTTTGCTATTTGTATTTATTTGTAATAGTTCTTTTCTCTGTTTGGCTTGACCCACTTCTTCACCCTTTCTTATTTCTACTCTCCCTCCCTTCCAAAATGCCAAGGTTTTCACCAGTGCAGTACTCAGAGGAGTTTGCTGAGGTATTGAATCACTAGTAACTTCAAGCATCATCTTGGCTGATTCACTAATGCTCCTAGCTGGATTGTTCAATGATTTATGTAATATATTGTATTTATGTAGTGCAACTTACGCAATTTGTGTGATACACTTATAGAACCACAGAATGGCTTGGGCTGGATGGGACCTCACATCCCACCCAGTACCAATGCCCCACCATGTGCAGGGCTGCCCCCCAGCAGCTCAGCTGCCCAGGGCCCCATCCAACCTGGCCTTGAGCGCCTCCAGAGATGGGGCACCACAGCTTCTCTGGGCAGCTGTGCCAGCGCCTCACCGCCCTCTGAGGGGAGAATTTCCTCCCAACATCTAACCTAAATCTCCTCTCTTTTACTTTAAAACACTGTATTTATGTAATTCGTGAAGATAGTAGAGAAATGAATTATATTCAAATTACTGTATTAGAAATGTAGGGGTTGTTGTGGAGGAAAATAACCACATCCTTTTCTCAAATATCAAAACTTTAAATATGTGGCACAAAAAAAAAAAAAAAAGAGAGAGAGAGAGAGAGAAATAAAGCAGAAAAAATACAAGTATATACAACTCAAACTGATGCAGTCCTGAATACATCTCTGCAATGAGATGTGCTCATATTAGGTGTCATAGCCCAGATTTTGCAGTGCAGATGTGACATGTTCTGAGGCTCTGCAATGATAGTTCACTTGCAGAGTGGTGAGTGTGTAAAATTCAGGAAGGAACACGTGAGCTACACACGCATGCCATCTGTCCCTGCCAAGTGGCAGCAACACCCGGACATCTTCGTGGGAGCACTGCGGCTGCCCTGTGGCTCTGTTGAGTGGTGCTGGGAACAGCTGGAGCGAGTTGGCAGAACCGTGGCTGTAATGTGATGCGGAAAATTGTGCATATGTTCTTTAGAAGATCTGATCTCATAAATGTCTGTCAGCAGTGAAGGAGAGGTGATTGTGGTTTGGAGGCTTAATGAGACGTTAGTGAAAAGTGTGTTGTTAGTGGCATAAGAGTGAAGAAACTGCAGTTTGGCAGGTATTTCATTCCACAGGGAGGAACGCGGGACATATTTGACAGCATTTAAATCTGTAGTCCTTGAATGCCAGGACTCTAGCACTTGTATTTTCTTTCGTTTTCCCCTAGATCATGAAACATATGTTGGTCAGGGAAGAGGTTAAAACTATTTAAAGGATTATGGCTTTTCTAAAATGTAGGCAAATCCCTTACACTCCCTCCCCACTGCCACCAGCCCTGCTCCCTTCCCTGGTTTTATCAGTGACAGTGTGACATTTGCATTCAAGGAGCAGGGAAATGGTCTTGAACTGAAAGGAAAGAGTTACTCAGATCCTACATGGAGGAGAAGAGAACGTGGAGATGACAGGCATTTCTCCCACTCATTTCCCTCTTCTGTCAAATACCTGTATTATTCTCTTTGTCATCTGGATTCTCTGGATCTGGATCAGGATCTTCTCTCTTCTCCCCTCCTCCCCAAGCTGAGCTGCATGTTACTGCTGCTGCTCATAACCCTTTTATTTCTATCATCTTTCACCATAGCTTCAATCACCTTTTCTTATTAACTTTTTTCTTCATTCTTTAATCTTCTCAGCCCTGCAAATAGATGTTCATGTTTACAGTTAGTTTTCCTTTCAGAAGTAGTTTGATTCTTCTGAATTTTGTTATAGTCTAACGCATTACTTGAATATTAAAAAAGAATATTGACACGTGCCAATTTTACCATTTTCCTCACTAGTTTTCAAGTTTCTGCAAGTCATTCAAACTGAGCACAGTTCAAATTCAGTGCTTAGCCTGTCTCTTCCATCCACTCTGCTCAAGTGAATGAAAACTGATAAGCTAGGAATTCATTTGGGTATATAGTTTTTGCAGATGTGCCGTCTCATGAGTATAAAGCTTGTGCCTGGGCTAACATTTGGGCTCCAGATCTTGTTTTCTGTTTACTTTTACTGCACAGTGAGTGCTTTACTCTGAACATGGGAGAAAGCATTGAGACCAGTTTTCATAGTCAGAGCCCATGGTTAGATATGGCACTTTCATCCTGTAGAACAACGAACAGCAAAGTTTTGAAGAGTTCAATTTGAGAGGCAAAGAGAAAGTTAATCGTGTCTCAGCATTAGAGATGCTTGAGTTAGGAGCATTAACACTAACAGATCCTTCCCCCTGTCTCTGCTCCTATCCCCAGGGAATGTGCTAGATTTTAGTGCAGCCATTGAGAAGTGCCTTTTTAAATGGAAAGCGCTTACCTGCTTACATATGACGTCAGAAATTTGTCTTTGTAGAGTTACTGAAGAGGTGGTTCTTCATCTGGGGGGGAGTGGCAGCTGTTAGTTATATAAAAACATTCTTATCATAGTTCTCATCCAAGACAATCCTTGACATTTCTCATTGTGTGATAGAACTTTCTGATCAAACAATCCACCTTAAAATCTTACAGATTAAAAATGCTGTCATAAACAAAAATAGAGCCTGGAATGGATTGCTTGGATGAACTATTCTGCTACTTAGGAAGACGTAAGTACTCCTCTTGGCAGCATGATTTCTGCAAAGGGGAGTAGCATCTCTCTGCTCTTTTTATAGTTCTTTGAATATGCCTAGGGAGTAGTGGATCAAAGATAATCATCAGACAATTCTTCTACTCTAAAAGGCCTTCTGTAAGTTTCATTGGGAAGGTTAACTGAGGAACCGAAATGGTCAGGGAAAGAGTAGCAGATTATTCTCATGATAGTAATGTTTTGTCTGATTCTCTCTTTTAACAATGGATTTACAAGAATGTTTTATCTTTATATATCTGTCAGTAGGTAAAAGGAGTTATTTGGCTACTCAAATCAGGGAAAGTCTGAGGAGCTCAGAAAGGGACCGAAGTAGAGGAAGTAGTAGTAGATCTCTACATTTATGTCATCAGAGAGCCTACAATTTTAGCATAGCAAGAGAAAAAAAAAGCTTTATTTTTTGCTTTTGATACATATAGTGGTATACTTGCATTTAAAAAGAAAGTATACAAATAGTTTAATTTCCAAAAGCTGTTCAAATGCCTGTTGTCACATTCTAAACTCTTTTCACAAGAACTCTGTTTGTTGTCTACAGTTGTTCCTGGGTTTGCTCTGGACAGCCCTCAGACTTGTTTGTGTATGCTGAGCTTAAATTGAACTGTTCTAACTTTGATGTGGATGGCAGATAGCATTTCAGCTGCTTTCTCACAGTGATCTTCTCACTGCTGCATCTCCCTGTTCAGCATCTCAGTAGTTGTATTTCATCTCCAATCAGTGCAGTGCTGAGACCTGGCCAGATATATATTCCTTCACTCACCCTCCCATTGGTGTTTTGCATCAAACCTCTCTCCATCTCAGTGTTATCTCTGTTATCCTTCTCTTTTATCTACCAAAGGTTTTTTAGATTTAAAATTTACCTTGAAATACTTAAAGACAAACAGTTTTATTAAACGTTGCCTTCATACCTGTGTTCTGGAGCAACGTACAAGCTAGAGCTGAAAGAAGAATCAGTAAGTACATTAGAGATGCCTCTTAAAATCTCAGTATTTTAAAATTCAATACGTATGTACCTATAGATTTAGAGAGAAAATTTGGATCCTTGCTTTGATGTCAGTACTAGAGATTCTAGAGTTGATGTTTGTAGAAACTGTTTTCAGAGAGGGGATCAAAGGAATATTGAAATTAAATATTAATGAAATCATGAGGTATCTAGGAAAAATTCTGCCCCCTCACCCTCAATGGTTATCAGGTATTCTTCAGAGATTAAGAAAATAAGACGGGTAGAAATGTTTTGATGACATTCTAGGCAGGAAATGGATCTGTGGGAGGTGGATGGGTTGATGCTGGGATTGGAGGATTTACAGGGAAAGCAGGAAGAACTGGAACTGGAGAAACAGCAGCAGAGTGGTGGTGGGAAGTACCTCCCTTAGGATGTATGCATGAATGTGGTGGCAGTGGTGACACAGTAAGGTTAATAGGGCCACCTACCAGTTCTGTTGTGCTATGTAATAAATGTGTGATTGGGTAGAGAGCTGCTGTTTTCCATAATCCCAAACAGCGGGTGAGATCTGTGTTCATGGAAGCCATTGTCCTGAGGTTAAATATCTCTGCTTACTAACAGCAGAATGTCGGCCACCATCACTGCTTTATCTAGATGATGATATTAAAACCAGGACTAACTGTGCAGCACTAAGTGCTCTATGATCTTGGAGTCTCTAAAAAAGAGGGTGTTCCTCACAGTTCAATCTCCTGCCTGTACTGTGAAAGCTTTCTTGAAAACTGTTTGAATGTGTAAATATTGCTCCAAGATGATCATTTACAAGGGCTTTTCGGTCTTCACACTGTACAGTATTGCACACTTCAACCCTACAGCATGTTTTGCAATCACCTTGCATAAGCCTGGAGGCTAAATCCCCAAAACTAACGGATTGTTTATTCTTTTTCCCTTTCATTTAGGCAGAGAGCTTAGGGAGCAGCTGTTGTGGAAACCAGTCTTTTTGCACTTAAGAACCCACAATGGACAGCCCTAATTGCTTATTGGTACCTTAGAGCAATAATTTGCTGCTCGCCAGTTCTTCACATGGCATTTGGCTTTACTGCTGTAACTGCAAAAGTGTGTCTTAAACTGGGAAAAATTAAACAGGAAACAAAAATGTTCCACGCAACTTTAGATCCCCTTTTTTATATTCAGGAGGGATGTACAACTTAAACCGCCTATTGTGCCTTCTGCCAGAACCACTCTGCTGTCTGTGGTGATGCCCATTTCCAGCTGGAGCAGACTACACGTCCTCAAGAGCCTATGGGAGAGTCTCCTGTGTTACAGTCACTCCCCATCAAACAACCAGGCACATGTCTTCTGTGACCAAAATGCAGACTCCCACATTTCATACTGGGTATGCTTTTGGAAGAAGACATACATAACTGCTTGCCATCTTGTGATGAAAGCATGCCAAATGTACGGCAACATGGGTTTTGGACCAGTAATGCATGTGGCAGTGAAGACATCATGGAGAAAGAAGGAGTAGGGCAGTAAAGAGGACTGGAACAAAGAGAGTAAAGGAGGGCTACAGGGAGCAGGCCTTCTGATGTCTTCAGCCTGGCTTTTAGAGCAGACACCTCTTGGCTGTGCTTTGTATATGATTCCACAGGCATACTCATAGTATGATGCTCTGGCTTCACTGAAGTCTTAGAGGTGCTTGATATTATCCTATTCTGGAGGCCTTTGTTCATTTTTATCAGAAGCAGTACTTTGGATGATTGATTGATTGATACATTTTGTTGTGTGGACCTATTGCATAATTGCTGGTACTATTTTGGCAGCAGCCTATTGTGTTCTTATTTTGGGGTTTCTGTCTTCTTGTTGCTGCTGTTCTGGTGTTTGAAACTGTACAGAATTACACAGCCAGTGATCTGCAATAAAAATCCGGTCTTTCTTTCCTTCTCTAGAGAAATGAATTATAAATGTCCTTGTTGCCAAGCTCTTGATAACTATATAAGTGGGAGAACCTCTCAGTGATATACCTTAATAGCAGAATTAATGATGTTTGAGCTTAAGTCTGTTTGTTGAGACTTCATTAGCTTTTCAGCTGAGAAAGCAAGTGGGGGAAAATGTATTTCAAATGCATGAACTGTGCACTGGGCCACGCTGGGAGACAGGCAGCCAGCTCTGTCCTGCGCAGCGCTTTATTCCCACTAGTATACTGCTGTTGTTTCTTTCCCGTGTTGCATATATTATGGCTTTATTTCACCTATAGTTTACTTCTAGGCTGGACATTTTTATTGTTTTGAAGTCTAAATGTTTACGTGCCCAGGAGAGTGTTTGTGTGTGCGCGTACCCTTTTTCTCAGGTTTCTGTGCTGTGTTGTCAAAACTGAAAATCAAACACATGAGCAGGTTTTACACAGCGATCAATTCTTAGACAATCCTCTTCAGAGTTTGTTTTTGTTTTTGTTTTTCTTTCAAACTGTCTTCTTCCCAAATACTGAAATGTGTCTGAATTGGAAGCTTGCTAAACATTTCACGTCTTTGATGAAGGGCAGACCCCTTTGCTCAACTTCTTAATCTCTTGCAACGAGCTCTGTCAGTTTTTTAGAACAAGAGGATCTTATTATAGTCATAAGAGTGGAATCCAGTACTCCGTATTACAGTACTGGATCTTACTTGCAGAAAAGCCCCCTTTTAATGAGCGTGAATTCCTGGTACTAAGAGCCAAAATTCATGTTTTAGTGTTTATTTTTTACTATTTGGCATGTCCTCAGACAATTTGTTTGTTGTGCTGGATCATCACGGGGTCTGTTAGATCATCTAATTGAAAAAAATAAAGGGAGTTTGTTGTCCTGGAACTGCTCCAGGAGTTGTTTGTTCCATAGCCAAGTCCCTCCTATGCTCTAACTATGAGGTCATCTCCATAAGTCACGTTTATTATGTTTAATTTATTACCCCGTTACAGACTTGGAATCTAAAACTTTTTAATTAAATATGTGGCATAACATGCATTTGAAAAGCAGCAACGTAAATTGCTTCTCTCAGGTTAGCCACCTGGCCTTCAGCCTCAGGTTGAAGGTTATTCATTCTGCACTCCAACAGAAATGCACTGATTATTATTGCTGATGATAACTACATCTACTGCTAAGATATGAATAAGGCACTGAAAGATAGGAAAAGCATTTTTAAGAGAATATATATTTCTGTTTGAGCAAAAAACAATAATCCAGCAGCCAGAACATCTGCAATGTTTTTCTTGTTTTCAGCCTGATTTTTCAGCAATGGTAGATGTTTGGGAGATACCAACAACACGCTCTGTCTAATAACAGCAAGCCTGCAAGTGTATGTTCATTTCTGTTCTGAGTGTTCCAGGTTCTTTCTAAACAAGAACTTTCTAATCAAGTTAGTCTTGAAAGATGTATTTGAGGGTAGGGAGTGTCTGCTTTTCTTTTATTAGAGATCATTCCAATCCTCATTCGCCACTTAAAAGGTACACCAAAAAATGGAGTTGCTCTTCAGAATTTTATGTAGTGATCTCTGAACTTAACTTTTTCAGGAAACAGAAGACTTACTTATTGCCTCCTTTGACGGAGAGATTTCTATGCCCCATAAATCAGGAAGGAGAGTTTCAAGGGCTAGCTCCTGTCGCTAGGTAATTACGTATTCAGCACGATCTCCTGAAATGTGTGTCATTTGTGTCAGAAAGGAAAACAGACTTCTACTGACAGCTTCATCTCATAAGCATGAAAAATGGGGAGGGGGGGGGGTAGGGTTTTGGGGAGTTTATTGTGTTCTTTTATAGTGGTTACGAGCTCTTACACAACTCTGTGAAATCATCTGTGTGATTTCCTGATGCTGCCGGCACTGATTGTCGCTATGGATGGCAGGTATGGAGGGGTCCCAAGTAAGGAAGTAAAAAGGGTGAAAGTAAGAGCAGAGGTCATTTAAAGAAAAGAGAAGAGCAATTTTTCAAGGAAGGAGTGTATAAGAATTAGAGAATGTTTCTTTCAAAAAATGGTAGATGAGTTCTGACAACTAGTTACGGAAAGTGAGTAAAAGAGACTGGGGCGCAGAAAGAAAAGGAAGGTAGTATTGCTTAATGCACTTACTTCCTATTCTAAAGATAGCCATCTAAATAAAAATGTCAGTGGCATTGTAGAGCAATTGTAGACCAGGATGTATTCAGTTTGCACCAGCTGCTTGACCTTGCCTTGCTGCTGACTGCAGTGAGGCAGTCGCTGTTGTGACCAGCGCTGTCCCTGGGCTGCCGTGGAGAGGTGTGTGAATACCCATCAGCAGCTCAGCAAAATCTGGGGGCTGTTGTACTGAGTCCTCTGCTGCAGATTGTTCAAAGCAAACCTCTGTCATTTTTCCAGTTCTGTCACCCCTGCAATAATTCATATTTGAGCTGTCTGGCCTGTCAGGAGCTAAGGATTAAAAGACGAGTGAGGATGCATCTTCTCTTGCAGTTAACCCCATCACTGGTCTGTCATTTTGCAGCACAGCCAGTCATGCTAAATTTCTGCTGAATTTTAGTAGCTTGAATGTAGGTTCTGAGGGATTTTTACATAGGAACTACAGATCCTTTTTTTTTTTTTTTATGCCACTCTCTATCCCCCAGAAGGGGAATATCAAAGAGCGAGGTCCGTCTTGAACAGTGAAGCAGCATGGCAGAATTCCTGGAAGTTGCTGGTGGACTCCAATTACTCAAACGTGTAAACAGATACTTTGAACTTAACCTGTTAGTTTCAAGTTTGAAAGCTGTTCTTTGTGTGTAACCACAGATCTAGGTACTCTTCAAAAGGGTATCTGTCTTTTTACTTGCAGGATTCTTGGGAACATGTATCTCTGCGCTGTAAGCAGATCAGTATGCAGACAACTCTTTTAGGACAAGAAGTTATGGAAGTTGGGATCCACAGTGAAGACCTCACAAAGTAGCTGGGAAAGTAAAAGGAACACAAAAACCCAAATGAGGGTAGAGCTGCAAAATGGGAGTTTGGCACTTGGAGTAAGAAAATTAATTTGGTCACGGAGAAAGCAAAATAGGCATTCCCAAAAATTGGAAGTGGCAAGTATACCATGCATAGTCAGTTAAGAAACCCATGCTAGAAAAAAAAAAAAAAAAAGATAATATTGAGTGTTTATGAGAGACAATTCAATTTATGTTTCGATCAAGATGAATGTGATTTATCTAGAAGTGGTGTAGGAGAAAAACATAGTTCAAGTCTTTGGCTTGAAGTGGTGCTGGAGATTGGAGGAGATGTGGATTGTGAATGGACGAATATTTCTAATGTAATATCAGAATGAGATTGTGGTGTTCTACTGGATTCTAGTATTAAATGGTCTAGTATTAAATGGGGAGGTTGGTGGCCCTGCATGTGGCAGAGGGGTTGGAGATTCATGATCCTTGTGGTCCCTTCCAACCCTGGCCATTCTGTGATTCTGTGATTCTCATAAACTTAAATTTGGCTTAGCTGGTGGTGGAAGATTATGAAAAATGATGGCTTTTCAGTGTTTGTCAGTTCAGTTTTTTGAAAAATTTCAGTGTGTAACTTCTGGATTTCAAGCATAATGTCACCTATAAAAAGTTGCTCTAAACCTACTGGAATTTTGGGTTTGTTTTTCAAAAAGTTGAGACACTCTTGGACATATTTTTAGAAGCAATACTCTGAAAAGCTTTATCTGAATATGTTCTTCTGTAAATATGAAGGACAACAAACATGTATGTCCCATCAGTTAATGCTGTTTCCTGTTCTGAGTTCTGAGAAACTAATTATCATAATTTTGCAATATGTAAAGACCCCATCCTTATTTTAATATGAAAGCTGACTGAAATTTTCATCTGCTACTGAGGAAATACAGTGATCACCAATGAATATTTTATTTTCATAAAGTCCATTGTAACCTAATTGCAGCATTCTACAATGATCTTTTTTAAGTTTCAAGCTGATGTTTGTCTAAAATAGCTTAGCTTGGCCATGTACTTTGTCTCCTATTTTGAAAAGATTCAGTCATTAAAAGAAGGTTTGGATTTCAACTTTTAATTTCTTAGTTTAAAACTCACACAGTGATTATTTCTGAACTCTCATACAAGATATGCCACCAACAGAGTGCAAAAACATTCACTCGCACATGGGTCTGGCACAGAGACAGAGCAAAGGTTTATTTTTATTAGTGAAGTTTTCTTCTGGGAGAAGGAATAGATAAAGGATTTGAAGGAAACAGAGCCATGTGAGGTGAATTCGTACCAAAAGACCAACACTCTTGTGCGTGTGTGTGTGTTGTCAGCAATGCACTGACAACATACCTATTAGCTTAGACTTTTACTTACGTCATTCCACATGGAGAAGGAGGAAGTTGTTATCTGCTGCTTGCTTTTCAGTTTTATCTTTAGGGAAATTTAAGACTGCCACAGTGCACTGATAGGTAAATGCTAATTTTCATATGTATTGGCATCAGTGCTCATGGGGCATTTTATTCAAATTGTACAAACCCATAGTTGTGGTAGGATCTGGAAGGAGGGAATTGTATCGGTCTCTAAAAGGTCAGGATGACAGCTTCTGATAGAAATGACATATGGCCACGATATCTGTACTGCAGGGTAATTTATAATGGTGGGGTTTTTTTTCTGCCTTCACTTCTGTGAAGGATCATTGAGGTTGGGGTAGTTTCATGAGATCTGGAGATGTGAGTTGTTTGCCCCTATGGCATTTCTCATAGGCTCAGGTCAATGGACAGCTTATCGACTGACAGAGCCAGTGGATTCACGGGGACTGATAAGCATGCTGGACAGCACCATGACGAAAGAACTGCTCTAGGTGAAGAGAAGCATCAAAATATATTATTAACTTATTTTCTTATGAAAGAAGTGGATTCATAAATGCCACTGAAATGATTGGTCATGAGCAGAAGTGCTAAACTGAGTGTAAAAGCTTTTCTCATGGTGAAACTCGCCGGTCACCCGCCCTCCAGCTTTACTTTCCAAGTTACTAACACATCACTAGGAATACACTCGTTTTGGCTTGCTGCCATGCAATGCAGTTGCTCAACTTTATTTTCTGCTAGTAACCTTTATTTCCATTTCACAATGACTTCTGATCACTGATTATTGTATCTCTAGATTAACTCACCTTGAATCCATTTATATTCTATGTAGAGAAATAAGCATTTCAGGGGAGAAATCTATTAGATAATAATATAGTAATGTTCATAATTTTTGGATTTTAAACATTTGCATTACTGAGATACATTGCACCCCACATTTGATTTATTATATAAGCTTGATACCTGGTAAGAAGCTTGGCTGTAGCAGTCAGCATTTAGCCAGCAGAACTGCATTGTGTGAGTTGATCCTTTTCACTGCAGCTGGTTAAGTTTGGTATTGGTAACATTTTGCGTAATGCATATGGTTTTAACTCTTAGTGGATATAGCATTGGTCCCTATTAGGCATGATTATAGCCTATTTTTATGTGGCCCATAGCAGAGGTTGCTTTTCTTACCAGCAATGTAATATTAGCCCCCAAAATGTTTGAGTGAGCAGATTCCAAGCATAGGCTTAATATTCATAGTGATGTCAGAGTTTACAGATGTCCAATAAAAAAATTATTAAATAAATGAAAGCACTGTAGTACTCATTTGGAACAGAACAAGCTGTAAAAAAAATTATTTTGCTATCATTTAATACACATAGTATAGCATGGATTTGCCTAACTTGTAAGTAAGCCAAATAGTGTCGAAGTATTGATTAGTGATAAATATTGACTTTTTAAATTATCTTAATTGTTTTGATAACAAACAATTAAAACAATCATTTTCTAAGGTCATTCTTATTCTTTGAATAATTCTGAGATTTAGTTCTTGAAATCTGATAGTGTAATTTCAAAAACCGAAAAAGTCCCTTATTTAATAGATGTGTATCTGCATTTGTATATCTGTCAATATTTTGAATTTTTGAAGTGCAATCTATCCACTCAGTATATTCCAGAAAACATACAGAGAATCACAGAATCCCAGGGGTTGGAATGGACCTCAGGAGATCATCGAGTCCAACCCGCTGCTAAAGCAGGTGCCCTACAGTAGGCTGCGCAGGTAGGCATCCAGACAGGGCTTGAATATCTCCTGTACATTCAGTAAGTTCATGTCAACAAAATGCCATAAATACAAGGTCTAACATCATGTAATATAACTTATGTACTAGCACTAGTTCAGATTTCCACAGGCAATTGAAAGTACTTAAAGTTTACAGGAAGAGAAACACAGAACTTGGCACTATTGAAGATATGTTGACTCAGCGTCACTTTTTGGGGGATGGGGTTAATCTTTGGCTGTGAGCTCTGTGCCATTCATTGAAGACAACCACCAGCTCGCATTATAAATCATGTAAAATCTTAGAGACAATGTATGGAAAATAACAGTATTAAACCTCGAAGTTTACACACTTAACACTTCAGTGATAGCTTTTCTTCTTTTTACTCACTGTCTGCAGAACACACAGAGAAGTAATATGATGGTTTAGAAATCTGTAAAAAATAGAGGAGGTAAATCAAGTTAGGGAAGCAGTACGGTAAAGGCATGAAGCAAGCCTGAGGAGATTCACAGATTAGGGCCGGGGCTATTGTTTGTTGACACAATAGAAGGAACAAGTTCGGAAGGTGTGTGGACGCCTGCCACATGTGGCCTCTTCCACTCAGCAGGACAGGGCTTCCACGTCAGCCCTGTGACAGGCAGCTGAGGAGAGGGGCCTCCATCTCCAGCTCTCATCCTTCCCTAGGACAGCAGAGCCACTCTGTACCAGGGGCTGGTCTGGAGATGTGGTTTTCTACAGTCACCTCTTCCAAGTCCGTGCTCTTCTGAGGGCTCACAATGCTAGTTTTTTTGGTCTCATTGCATCTCAAGATAGAATTTTTAAATCAGATGAAGCAGTTTGCATTGCATTGTATTCAGATTCAGTAGTTTTCTCTAGTTGTGGGAATGCTCTCTTGTATTTCTCTCGAAAGCAGTGTTACATCTTTGATTTTTGTCAAGAGAAAGCAGAAGGCCCGAGCCATCGTGGCCCAGGCTACTACATGCCCTACATGCTCATTGCTGGCAGCCACAGGGATCACTAGCCTGATCCATCTCATCCCTCCTGGTCTCTTCTCTGATATCAGCTGTCCTTCTCTACCTCCTCATAGCTCTTCTCTCAACCTGTGCCAGCTTGCCATTGTTTCTCTTGAATGGAGGAGACCACAATTAATATCAGAATACGAGGAATACCCTATTTGACATTTACTGGGCTGTTTTGTTTTGCTTTGTTTTGTTTCATAGAATCACAGAATATCCTAATTTGGAAGGGATCCACAAGGATCAAATCCAACTTCCAGCCCCATGCAGACCACCCAAAATTCAAACCGTATGTCCGAGAACATTGTTCCAATGCTTCTTGAACTCGGGCTGCTTCAGGCCATGCCCAGTGCCCTGAGCAGCCTGTTCCATGCCCACTGCCCTCTAGTGCAGAACTTTTTCCATATATCCAGTCTTTGTTCTCATGGTGTGGCACTCTGATAGCTCGTGGTCATTTTGAGGTCAAATTTATCCTGAAATCAGTCTTTATGATGATGATTGTATGACAGTATGTTCCTGCAGAGGAGCTGCATCTGAGATACAGTGACAACTCATGTTTGGATATTTGCTATCTTATCATTGGCTTTTGCGGCCTGAAAAATTTTTAAATGAATGATGTAGAAAACATTTATGTGATGTACTGTGTTTTACAGGTGTAATCCTTGAATCTTTCTGAACATACAGATGGCCGTTGCCAAGCACTGTAAGTCGTTGTATAGAGCACAAATGTTTCAGTGGCACAGGGAAGTTTTCACCCAGCTCAGTGTCATTTACGTGTTCAGACAGAGCATCCTGAAGTGCATTCTTCCAAGCTGTCTTGTAGGCAGAGTGTTACACTGGTTTGTATTTCTGGTAAATGTTTTGCAGGGGTAACCTATTAATAGCTGATTTCCCTACATGAGCAGGCAGCACCCTATGCTGTTTAGAGGTTAAGAACAGATTTGTAAATGGAAATTTATAGTGGTTATTTTTGTTTTAATCAAGTGTACTCAATTAGCGTCCATGTAAAAGAGCTACGTTAAAGAATACAATAGTCATAGTGTATGAAATGATCCTTTATTAGCAGATTATGATCATATCTTTATTAGTGTTAGTAATTGTACTGCCAGTGTGGCTGACAGGTTAAGCCATTTCTTAGTACAGTAGCTTTTGTGTCATAGCATCAGGATCAGAAATGCAGTTCCTGAAGATTTGCCTGTTCTGAAGAATAGGCTGCAAAGAAACGGAAGATTGTCTTGCCATTGTGTTTAGTGACACAGGTGACAGATTGCTGTAGCTGATTCTGAGCAGGAAGAGCTTGCACATAGGTAGACTTAAAGTCTTTCAGGCTTGGTTCACATTTACATATTGTGTATGAAAATTAGGACTAGGACAGGGTTGTTACGAGTTGTTAAACACTTCAGTGTGGTGTATGAACAGCTTTATCAGCTGAGATTGCTGGATTACACCATTTCACTTTTGCGTTTGTACTATTGCAAGTCTCAGATTCCACGATGACTTATTTATTATTTATTGGGGACTTGTTCCAAAATTGTTGCAAGTTCTCCAGACTTTCCAACATTTTCCCTTTCTCCATCATGCACACACCAATATTTCTTGTCACCTTTCATCCCAAATAAAATGATCCTGATCTACTCCTGTGAGATTTCATGCTCCTGATCTTCAGGATAAACTAAACAAATATGTGTTCCAAAGAATGTAACCCATGCTACATAAACAGCCCAGTGCATGTTGAAAGAAAGCTTTAGCTTTTTAGTAAAAATAGATCAGTAGAATTATATGGGTTTATATTTCATTAAGGCATTCTGTAAGGGTTCCATCAGGATACCTTTGTAGTTTCAGGACTAGCAGGGAATAGGACAAGTTAACAAAAGAATAGCAAAATAAGAAAATAGATAAAGTAGGACTCTCACAGGAAGTAGTCACACTCTCCTATACAGGAGAGGTTTTCCACCTCTCCATAGGTATGCAGACAGAATACTTGTAAAATCTATGTAAGTAGTCTGCCTGCTTAGTCTTCATATCTACTATGTCAGCTGTCCTAAGAATTTCATGTCTGGAAAGCACAGAAGTTGAATTCCAGTATAAACCTGGTTTTAGAAGGGACTGCTTGGGTCAACAAGTCATGTCCCTTCAATTACAACCAAACACGTGATAGCTATTTAATCCAAGAGATCATCTGCTTTACACACATATACCACAAAAATACCTATAACAATCCTAAGATCTATACCACAGAAGGCCAAGCTGAGCATGACACAAGAAGTACGTGTTACAAGCAATGTATGGGGTAAGACAAGATAGATGAATGAGGAGAAAAACACTGTATTTAGTCAGTGAGTGTGATGTTTCATCTGGGTTTACTAGTCCAGACTCATGCAGTGAAGCACAAGCTGTATTCCTGCAATAAAGATTGTTGATGCAGATCAGGGTATGAGGCTACACACAGCCTGGCAACGTTATTTCCTGAAGCCATTTTTACCAATTACTCGTGTGCAGTAATATGTAGGGATCCTTAAGCAGGGTTAGAACATGGACTTACTTGCTTTGAACTTACCTGTGCTTCTGGGTCTTGCAGATGCATTAATGTGCACTCACTAAAAAACAGCTGCCCAATTCCTTGATTCATGTAAACAGACCTGTATGAGAGGATTGCCTTAATTTGTAAAGATTTTCTCTCAGCGGACACTGTTGACCATTACAGCATCTGGAAGATTTACAGCATAACTTTGAATTTGGGCATCAATAACAGAACTATGTAGAGACTTTTTTTATAAAAATAAGTCAGCCTTAATTATCTTAATTTCTCAGGCAGAAGAGCTAAAACCCAAAAAGCTGAAGTGTATCTCTGTATTTACATCAAGATGGGAGGTGATACAAGCACACACAACTTACAGATCGGATTTGATTGTGGTAAATGTGGTGACAACCTAGCTTAGCAGAATGTGGCCTAATAAATGGAGGTGGTGTCAGAACATGCTGTGACTGTCACAGTTCTCTCGACACATGTGAGTTAGAGGTGAGGCTAAGGCATGTCTTGCATATGTTCGGTGTCTTAACAGATATTTTTTCCCCAGTTTCTCACTCCTGGTTAAATAGGGTGATCATGATAGTCAACCTGAGCATTTACTATGACATTCAGAATTCTTTATCATATACAAAATTAATTATAAACTGAAGATAAATTATTCAGCTTCACTCTTACAGCTGTGCAAGGTGTTGGTCAGCACATTGCAGAGAATCCAGGACATGTCCCCCATATAGATATTTTTCCTCTAGTTTTTCAAGAAGCAACCACAGCGATAATTCTAGCACTGTACTGTGCTAGAACTACTTCTGTATTTGTTTATGAATTACCTTCTAAGCTAAGGTGATATGAGCATATTTTGCTTGGCTTCACTTAAGTCTATTTAATCTTGAGCACTCCCCTGAAAAACTGATTAGAATTAATTTTTGATTGCCTCAAAATGTGAATGTATTACTTTGCTTATTTAATTTAGGAAGGGGTTGGGGGTGTCCTTGGAGATCCAAATCAAGTAAATCTTTCCATAACTGGGGATACTGCCATGAAAGTGTCTGTTTTTCTAACCATGCAACATATCCCATAACAGAGGGTCTCAAATTCGTGAAATGAGAGCTTGTCCTTTTGCTCATTGCAAAAGCTTCTGTGTCATGCAGCTTAACAGTATTACTTGACTATAATATGTAATAATTGAACCACACAAGGTTACTCAGCCTATTCATTGTGACTAGGCCCTTGCTGGATTTCAGTCTTAGTCAGCAACTTCTGCTTGGAGTACTGTCAGATGGAAGTGTGTGCAGTGCTGCTGTGCGAGTCTGTCTTTGCGGAAAGGGATTTCTAGTCTGAAAAACCAAGTCATAAGCACATGAATTATCTTACCAGTCTGACCATCAACTGAGTTGTCTGGGATTTCCACACCAGGAGTTCTCCATTCTGTTTCCTCCCAGGATGTGGACAAGGAGTAACTAGCCTAGAGAAGGAATAACCAGCTCAAGTGAAAGAGGATTGTCCTCTTTCTCTAATGTGATCATACCACAAAGCTGCTTTTCACCTGATGCTTTTCTGCCCAGGCTTCTGTGGAGCATCCAGTCTGCTAGCACACTTCTTGGAGCGAGTGCTCCCCTTCACAACTGCTCTCTTGGAGCAGAAGGCTATCATCCTCATTTCTGCTGGCTGCTACGTGCAGTTTTTCTCTGGAAAACTCTGCTTTATTTTCAAACCTTATTACTTTTACTCCGCAAACTTCCACCAGACCATTTCACCTCCCTTTTGCTGTGCTCACCTGTGCTCTTCATTGCCTCACAAAGGAGCAGCAGAGGGGTGAGCTGCTTTGCCAGGCCAGCAATTTGGCGGTAATTGGAGGAGCGTGGCATAGGAATGGGGACACTACAGCTGTGTCAGGGAGCCAAAGAACTGCCCCCTCCTGAGGCTGACTCTTTCCTGCATCATTGAGTTTGTCCTTAATCCATGGAATGAGGTCTATTTGGAGCGAGTATGGACTCACAGACCTTTTTGTGCTTCATCACAGGGAAGAGCTTCCCTCAACGTTTTTACAAGGACTTCTTTGAGGTGACAGGTTTAAACACACCAGGCGAAAGGTTAGATTTTTTACTGCGGCATTCACTTCTCTGCATAGCGTATGCTGTGTATTTACCAGATCCATAGTCAGTATTTTCCATACAGCCAGTCATAATTTTTCAGGTTCCTGGTTCATGTATCTTACAAAAATCCAAATGTAGCATTCCAGGGAGTGTGTACTCTTGTGTTAATATTTGACAGCTGCAGGGAGACAAACTTACCAAGAATTTATTATCAGGGAGAAATAATTATTTTTCTTGAATACCTATGCAAATAACCATTTATTTTTCTCTTCTCAGACTGTGGTTTGACAATGAGGTGGAGTAAAAGCATGAAAAAGAGAGGTCAGTGAGGAGAGGCAGCTCAGGTCACAGCGCATTACCCAGCTAGTGCAGTGCCCAGACTTGAGGACAGTGACAGTACGGAGGTCAGAGACCCCTGTGAAAGCCAAGGCAGGAAGACTGACAAGCAGGAAGAGTCTGTTTTCCCACTGCTTAGCTCCCCCGAAAGCTTTTATTAACATCCATTTTTTCATTTGCTTTGTCTTTGAGAAACAGACCAAAAGCCACAGAAGGGACTTTATAAGGGAAGATAGCCTGCAAAGGGTCTGCAGGGTTTCTGTCGAAAAACCTCCTCTGCCTCTATGTAACGTTTACAAGAAAAAACTCTGCATCAGTCCTGCTGTGGATTAGAGGAGCAAGGAGCCACAGGATCTGTGGAGGTGTATCTGTAGGAGCTCCTTCCTTGCTGGTTCTCACTGAGTTTTGTCCCTCTGTGGACAATTTAGTCCAAACAGAATGGGCAAAAGAAGCTGCTCTGTGATTTTGTGGTAGGGGCAATAGCTGAGTTATCAGTTTTCTTCCATTCAAGTGTATGAGCGCAACCTCTGTTCTTATAGCTTGGGCTCACCAGCACTCAGCCTGAGTAGGAACCTGCAAAGGAGAGTGGGACATGAATTTTTATATATACATACTTATATAGATATGTATAAAGATCTGACAGGGCAGGAGTAGTGCAAAATATCTTGCTTTCAAGAGGACCAGGAACTTGAGGAGGAGGATGCCATGTTGGCTGACTAGGAAGAGCAGGGAGAATCTCCTTTTCCTTAGATTTCCAAGATTTTGCTTTTATCCGTGTGTGATTTGTTCTAGAAGCTTGTTTGCTAAAACAGCATTGCTGAAACCATTTCTAGAGGCAGGTTGGATAGCATCCTGTTTAGGCTCACAGTTGGTTTTTTCTTTGTGCAGAAGACACGTATGCATGTGATAACTTTGATTTCTCTCTGGGGAAAAAAAATGTGCAGTGTGCAAAGAGGGTGAGAGCTGCTTCTGTGATTGCTGTAATTTCTAGGATTTTGTAGTTCTGAATGTGCCAGAAGAAGGAGTACTGCATTTGGGAAGGAAAAAAAATAGGAAGAGTGGGAATATAATTACAGCCAAAAGTTGTTTCTGGGCACAGGTCGCTTGCACGTGTCATTCTTCAACTGTTTGATCTTTTCTCAGGAGGAAGAGACCCAAAGGGGTCATGGGGTTTGCAAGGGGGAGAGAGGAAATGAGAAACACTTTCCCTCTCTTGGAGAAAGGTAAAAGCAGGATATACCATGATCCTGTCAAGTCCTGTTGGCCCCGAGCCTTATCTCAGCTAGGAATAAGCCTGCACCAAATATCCCCACCTTAGTATATACACGAACAAAACTGCTAAGAAGGAGCTGGGGAAGAAACAAGGCCAAAATCAGGCAGATATGGAACATAGCAAGTTAAGCATTGAAATAGGAAATAAATATGGCTCCATGCATCTCGTGCATCCTATCCTATCCCTTCCGCCAGCGAAGAGCAGCAAGCCGTGTGTCTCCTCCCTTGAGTCGTTCACCCTGCAGCCCAAAAAACTGCAGGCGGCGTGAATTGTGCTTCCAGTCCCTCCTGTGTCAGAGGACAGGAAAACAGAAATGGGGAAAAAACATTCGGTTCTAAAAAATGGGCAGTCTGATGCTAACAAATGCATATTTTGGCCCAGCAGAACCTGTGGATTTTTACCTGTAGTATTCTTCCCGCACACACACTGCCCGTGCAAGGAGGAAAAGGAAACAGCGATCGTGCAAGGAGGAGAACAAACAGTGTCCGTGTTGTAGAGCGAACAGGGCCATCAGCACAGGTCCCTGGCACCTGGGTGCCGCAGTGCCTCCTGAAAACAGAGGCAAGCACAGGTGGAGCACTGCCTGCTCTCCTTCCCCTTCTGCGCCTCCGCGGCGGGAGCGCAGCTTCGGCAGTCTGGAGGAATAGCAGTATTTGGAAATACAGGGTGGCGGTATTTCGGGCGGCGGGAGGCTCCGCGCCCACCCTTCCTTCGCTGCTCCCGCGCCTTCGCGGCTCTGCGAGCGGCGCGCGTCGTCGGGGCCGCGGGGCTACGGGCGCCGCTCCCCGCGGCGGGGCGGGCTCAGCGGG
>JAOWBP010002052.1:39085330-39115448 GCA_028571105.1 Tragopan temminckii | reverse complement strand
CTTTCCTCATAGGAGAGATGCTCCAGGCCCTTCACCATCTTTGTGGCCCTCTGCTGGACTCTTTCCAAGAGATCCCTATCTTTTTTGTACTGGGGAGCCCAGAACTGGATTTTGATCATCTTTGGCTGCTGGCTCCAACAAATCAACATCTCAGACAGTTTATAGATGTATTCTTTTCTCATGAGATCACTAAAAGAATAAGTTAAACACTGAGAGATGGCAAACTCACTTGCCCTGCTATTTTCCCAAAGGTGCTCTGAAAGGACCTGTAAGAAACCAACCTCATAACAGACACACTTGCTTAACAGCATAGAGACCCTGGATCCAGGCATTTGGCTGATCCCCTTTGAAATATCTTAGATCATTAAGGTGCATGTTTACGTAAATAACATTTGTGAAACCATACAGTAGGAAAATGCTGTCCAAATGACATTAATACATATATACATACCATGTAATTATAATATATAGTTTTATGGACATCAGTGGGCTATTACTACTTAAAATATGCTCTGTTACAGCATTTACATCCAGTTAGAATAACTGATGAATCACAGTGTACATAAGAATATAAAAATCCCTGTTTGAAGAAGCGTGGTCAGTGCTTGGTGCAGCCATAGGCGCAAATGCTTACAAAAAAGTAAGCATTGCCTCAGGAAGCTGACCTGATTTCACACACAGAAAATTCAACTAATTGATGCCCTGAATTTGTATTCATCATTTAGTAAAAAGAATAATAACAATAATACTGTTGTTCAAATAGCTATGTATTTTTTATCATGTTACAGGAAAAACAATCCTAACTGGGAAAAAAAAAATCTTTTTGCAAATTCCTGTGAAAAGTCAATTAGAGATGTAATATATGGAAGAAGTCACCTACTTAACAGCAAAACTAGTTCTTTAAAAAGATTTTAGACATATTCTGATTAAGCTTCTAACATAATCTTTTCATTTTGTTTTAGTGTTCTACTCTGCTTTGTTTTGTATTACTCCTTTGAACAAGGTATACAGCTCTACGTAAAACACTGGTAACTGTGTTTCTTGCTTCATATAGAATTCTGTGGTTGCAGCTTATTAAACTACTAAATGAGTAGTAAGGGATAAGCTACCCGTGATGAATCTATGTGACCAAATTCATTCAGTTAAAAGAAGGAAAAAAACAATGAATCATGATGCCAAAAAGGAAAGATGCTTAAATTTGCATGAAACAATTTTTTTTCACAAGAAAAACATGTAACATGTATTACATTTTTTAAAAATCAATTTATATAAAATAATGCAAATATGTAGTATATTAACTAGACTATATCATCTAAAATTGTGCTGTTAATATTGAGTAAGCTTCTAGACATTTTCCAATTTGTAGCAGGGATCTCTATCACTTACCTTTCCAAGGAAAAATGTTTCATTTTATACCTCCATAATTTATTCTTAAGCCATCCTTTTTATGAATTATCACCTTTATAAACACTCCAAGGTCTTTGATTTTCTAAGATTTAAGAAGAACACCCTCACTAGCAAGCACATTGGTTTACTACTGAATATTTCCTAGGAAATTTCATGCTACAAATTATCAAAATGGCTGAAGTCTGCTTCAAGATTTTGATACATTGAAATGCAGGGCTCTCTGAAGTTAATACATAACAATTTTAATAATTTAGCACTATAAGAGTATTTAAATAAAACTAAAAGTTGTTGGAGGTACTACTTATCCATGAATGTTTAACTCACAGCACATCTTCTAGGTAGAAATTAATAATGACGGCAACAAAGATGAGGCAATGATTTATTTTATAGCTGTTCAAGTTTAAAGATTTTTAAAGAATCATTCCGAGACCAAAACCTCTAACTGTAGAAATGTCTGGACTCATCTGTAAGCAAATTTATGATGGAACTTAAAAGATATTCAAAAAATAATCTGAATAAAGGATACCTGAAATTCTATATAAAAATTTGTTCTACAAAAGCATACAGATGTTAATAAAATAATCAAACAAAATTCAGCTTGAAAGTAATCATTAGATATTATACAGTTACCTGCTCTGTCCAAGGTCAGACCATGCAGCTACTGAAATTTATTCCAACACAAATGTCCAGGAAAAAAAAAAAAAAAAAGAAAAGCTGTATCAATTCAGATTCCCCTTGAAGCAATCTAAAAACATTATTTGTTGTCCACGCACACATAAAAACAATACATCTTTTGCCATTTTACAGACGCTTTTTATGCATTGGGAGACTTTTATTACATCTCATAATAGTCTTTTCTAGAGTGTACACAGCCAGAGCCTTTAATCTTTCCTCTTGGATTTAAGACTGTTCAAAGAATCTTTATCTTTGCTACTGGTTTCCTCTTTCCAGCAAGGACATACCTATTCTTAGTTGCAATAGCCAAAACTTATTTTGTACTAGAGCACAGAGCAAAGCAAGAAGATTATTTTATGCATTTATTTCACAAGGCTTCTGTTTATGTCATAGTTCTGCTGTTTTAAAAAAAGTACAGTGTTGCCAACTCAGGTTCAGAGAGTAACCCACTCAAACTTCTAGACCCTTAGGCAGCTGAAAACCTGTTCCCTAAGCAGACTCTCTTCATCACGAGTTACAGACTCATATTCAGCAGATGACACATTTATAATAGTAAAGCTACCTATCAACATTGAATCAATGAAAACTGAGATCATCTCGTATTGTAATCTTCCTGGATTCACTGCTGGAAAAAAAAACGTGTGCCTTTCTCTGAACTCCTGTTCATCCCTAACGCTGTTGCCTTCCTTGTGCTCTCAGCATTTAGCTCAATCTGTCTATTTTGTTTCTAAAAGTAGAAAATAGCAACAATGCAAGCGATATGCAAAGTTACAAGATGGCACCAAGAAATAGCCATCTTCTGCCCCTCAGGTTCTTAAAAGCACTGTTAAACAGAGATAACTTTTAATAAATGAAATTATTAGTTGTGGGGGTATTTAAGTCTTTTTAATGGAATACTGATTTGTTTTGTGTTGAATGCTTGCTTAGACTACATATTCTTAGATAACATGAAAAACAGTAAAATTAAATTTCAGTCTAGCATTCTTCATATTTAATAAATTCCCCATTGAAAAGTTGCTCCTTAAACAGCTTTTAGTAACAAAGTGACATTTCAGATTTTTGAAGTATTTTGCTTTCAGCCTTCAATAAACTGTTTCGGTTATCTCCATAAAATAAAGTTCCCTTACTCCATGTTCATACAGCCCTAAAATCTATGTCTAAATATATAACTTATTATGCAGAACTATGATCATCTAGTGCTGATTTTTGGAAAAATATTTCTAATTTATTTAACTACACAGTGTCTGGACTTATTCTGTGTACGATTTCTGCTGCAAGATCTCCACAGAGTGGCAGGAAAAAAAATGTATATATATTACACATATAATAATGATGTAGCCATTAATTACTGCTCACACTCTTTTTATTTTTTGTTTATTCTCACTTGATATTAATAGCAAAACAAACCATTATAATTTGTTTTGCTTATCTTCCATGTAGTGCCTGGATAACATAATAGGACTCAGACCCCTAAGTTGGCTTTAAGCCAATCATTTCTAGCATTTAGAAGTTTTGTAGGTAAAATTGACCTTCCTGCTGTAAAACGCACCCATGTAAAACTCCATGTAAATCTCACCAGCTGAGGAGATAATAACTGTTTTAATTACACAAAGCCTGGTTCAGGGGAGAACGGGAATTACCCGGGTTTATCAATGCCTAAAGAAAGAGAAGATTCAAACAAAGCTAACTTTTCACTCATACTTACTGTTATTTTTAGACTTGCAAGGATAAAAAGTTCTGTTTTCATACAGTCCGGGTCTCAGCACTGTGGTTAAACAAGCACAGTTATACAAGCAAGGAGATTTTAAGCAGGTTAGCTATGTTCCTAACTTGTGAAGTCTCCAGGGTTTTCTTTTTCAAGTCTCAGGAATATAATGGATGTGCTAATGATGCTCTCATGTAGTTTGGCTGTATTTCCCTTTATTAAAGTTATATCATGCAATTGAGGCTCAGTTCACTCTAAATCCCAAACCCAAAGCTCTACAATCAGTTAAAATATATATTCAGAAAGAATGGGATCCAAATTACATAGTTTCTCAAAGCCAATATGTATGTAAAATGAACTCTCTTATTGCTGCAGGGATAAGTTAAACTTAAAATGACATTACAAAGAAAATATATTTTTGTCCTGTATGGATCAGCTACTCTGTGAAATGTTCCTGTTTTAAAGAGTGAAGAAAAACTGCTGTTTCTGTGCAAAATATAAGTAATTTCATCTAGAAGAGTATAAGAGGCCAATGAGGGAAAGAGCATATGAACCTTCAAGGTCTCATTTAAGTATTTCCCAACTCACAAAAGAGCAAACTGCAAAGGAAGGACCTGAAATGAGGCACAATAATTTGAGGGCTAAATCCTGTTCAAGTTCAAATCAATGGAAAAACGCCTTAAATTTCCTATTTGATTTCCTACTAGAAGCTGTTTGTGCTCCTTGTGTCTTATGAAACACTCCTTTGTATATAAGTTGGCTGGTAACCAGGCTTTCAATTTGGTGACCCTCTGGCTGGAGACTGTTTCTGTTTGAGATCGCGATAATCTTTGCCTCATTTCAAACAGAACCACGAGTCTTTTTTCTCGTGTGTGTTTCAAGTAGTTACCATTGAGAGCTTTCTGATCTTTCATAAAGTACGAGATGTGGTGTGTATATAAATTGTGCAGGGCTATGGGTTAGAATAAGCAAGATTTTAGCCTGAAAGCAGGTTTGTAGCATTGTTGGGGAAAAATAATCTCACTTGAAAGGAAGGTATTCAATGTAAGAATGAGAAGTACAAAAATCTACGGAACAATCCTAGAGAAATCAGCACAGTAGTAAATTAGACATGCAAAGAAACAGGATAATAGGAAATAATTTCAGACAGCTCTATATAGACATTTCTTGTTATCTATACATTTACTCAGTGTCCTTCTCCTGCTCCCTTTCTGACTCTGGCGAATAATTTTCAAACTTAAATGGCTGCTTTTTAGAAAAACATTACAGAATTTGAGGGAATTAGAGAAAAAAAATTAAGGTGAAGGCAGGATAGTATTGTTTAACTAACATGGAAAAACAAAATAAAGTAGAAAAATTTGTTTAGTATAATTTAAAAATGATAAGGAAAAAAACATGTAAGTAGATTATGTGTAAATTACTAACATGAAAGAAAAAAGAATGATTGACTATGAGGAGAATAATTTGTTCTCTAAAGTACAAATAAGAATAAATAGAAATCAGGATGGAAGAAAACTGCTTTGGACAAGAAGCTGTCCAAAGGTGTGAAGCAACATCCCAAAGGCAATATTGGCATACTACCCTCTGACACTCCCAGTTTATCTTGAGCAAAGCAATTGAAACAAAGAGAACAGAATTATTGAGGAGAAGGCTAAGACATCAACTTCTTGTCCTGTCTCAGTAGACACAAAGACTGTCTTCTGGCTAGGGACACTATATCCAAGTTAGCAGATGAAAATACACATGGAAAAGGAGATCTTCAGTAGGAAGATTTAACAAAACATCTTCCCTGTCTAGTATTCTAGGACTGTGATGCTGAAGCACCTGTTACTAGACCAAAGACTGTTGGTAGACTTACCCTTCCATTTTGAGCCATGCACATTGTTTTTATTGACCTAGACAGAAATTTATACTACTATCAACCTCCTTTTTACACTATTCCCATTCAGGAAGATTTTGAAAATGAAACTTTTATCAATCTAATTAGGCTGTACCCTGCAGCTAACAATTTTAACAACATAACATCATTTATTTAATGTATTGCTTAATTATATTTAAAAAAGAGTTCTATATTTTATCATGTACATACTTATTGAAAATTTTAAATTAAGCTCTTGTAGTTACGGTTACCAGGCTTCCAAATGACTCCCAGTTGTAGCTTGCAGCCAAGCGTCCTTTCTAAAAAGCACATTTATTACTTTTGAAATCACTAACAGTGAATTGACTATTCAAATAACAATCCACTACTTAGTACTTAATAATAGTAACAAAAATAATGTTAATTCATCACAGCAGCTCAGCTCCAACATTCATGTCACAACAAGTCTGTTACATCCTAAGTGGTAAGTCAAGTTTTACGATGAACTTGTTTTCACGTTGGTTAATGGAGGAGCTACATACCCCATAGCCTTTGGTTTAACACATCTCCCAAGTGGTTTTAAGAACAACCTGAAATTTTATTTCACTTCAAATGGCTTTGCTCCTTCCTATTTAATGTATGCATGTGATTTTCATGAATGCTCTTACTGAGCAGGTTAAGTTCATCAAAGATGAACACGCTAACAATTAGTTCAGTCATCATTGCTTGTGGGTATTTTTGCCTTTTTTTAAGTGGTTCTAGCTGATAGGTGATAAATGTGTTCATATAGCTTTTATATTTTATTGCTATGATTTTTATCCAGCTGTGCTGTCTTTCCGAGTGTCATTGGCTATTAATTGTGGTTTCAACGAAGAGCACTGCAAAGGGCAGCTAGTGATTCACTTTTAAACATTTCATTTTACTTGACCAAGAGCAGAGGTAATCATCCAAATCATTGTATTTATATTGCTTCTAAATCTGTTATTTATGCAATAATTCTACGCTAAGGGACTTTCATCAGGATTTCATCTTTTTTAAAAGAGGTAGAAACTGAATTAATTCATAGATCTGGCTTTAGTTCAGTAGTAATAGAAGCCAAAAGAATCCAGTTACAGGAGACTCTTCCAACTCACTGGAGAAAGTGACTGAGGGGGAAAAGAAAGAAGTTTAGCTCTTTCCGACATTTGATGCAATTTCATTTTTGAGAACTTGAAGCAAAAGCCAGACTGCAGTGATACACATTTTTATACTGTATAAATATAATTTTAATGCACTAAAATTCTGTGGGGAATAATTTGGCTTGTTCGTAAATATGACACCATGTTTTAAAGCTGCATTCAACTGTATCACACCGCTTTATACCACACTAGGTGCTTTCATCAGAAGTAAAATGGAAATTTTTACATTTTAGATAATGGCACTTCCTCTGTGATGGATGAAGAGCAGTTTTAAACTACACAGTACATTCACACAATCATACTCTTTTTATTATCAATCCTTCCATACATTCACATACATTTGTGGTATTAACTTTTCTCACACTAAAAAAATAATAATTGATATAAAACCACACACTAATGAAAGTTTCATTTCATGCAATAAATGGAACCCTTTGCAATAGGCAGCTTCACAAGCAATCTTTTTCTTCTCTTCCTTAATTTTCCATTTTTTCCATTCACTAGACTTATGATAATGACTGCAACCTATCATAGTCCTGAGAATTGTGAAGGTATTAAAAATAAATTGAAATATTCAAGTAAATGTACAGCTTCTACTGAAGAAAAAACAAAGATGGTATTGGTTAGCTGCAGGCCTGCTAATGAGACATAATATGTATGCAGAAGAGAAAAATAATACAAATCTGGAAAAAAGGAAAATAGACTGAAATATAACTGTAAAACTGTGCTCAATAAGGAAGAGAAAAGTTGGTGGGCAGTTAGCAAACAGTAGAAAAGGTAAGAGTTAACAGGGCTTGGGGTACCTTTGCAACTAATTATGGGTGAAAAAAAACTGTAGTAAGCTGTACATACAGCAAAAATATTAAAGCAGGAGGAAACTATAAATGGCATTCTGGAGCTGTTTAGTTAATATTTGCAGCAATCATTCTGGCTCAAAAATATAAAAGAGCTAGTTAAATTCACTCATGAGAAAGTTAAGATCCAGCGCAAACAGGGCAGGACTAGAAAATAATAGAAAAACAGATATGGTGTTGAGAATCAGAGTTGGAGAAATCCAACAAAATTTAGTGAATAATGAAAAATATATTATGAAATAAGATTTCATTGCCTGGAAACAATACAATAAAGGAAGATCCATGTAATCTTTTCAGTTTCCAGTCTTAGGATAGCTGTTTCAATTCAAAAAAGCTCATTAGGGAAATTAGGGGTTGCAGTGTACCAGAACAACAACTAAGAGCCTAGCTTGCTTAGAGTAAAAAAAGAAAAGGCCATACAGTACACTCCAAAACACATGAGTTTGAGGGAGGATGCTTAGTACAAGAGGAGAGAAGACACTATGTTAAAGAACAATTTTGTCCAAGGGAATTGTAGATAATAAACTGTCCATAAAAATACTTAAAATAAAGAATAATGAGCCCCTGCCATCAAAATAATTTTTAATTGGGAGAATTGAGGACAAGTAGGGAAAAAAATAATTGTTATATGCAACACCAAAAATTATGTCTAAATTATAGGTTTTCAGTCCCTGTCCTGATAGTTGTTAACTTGCTTACTGGGAAAGATGAGTGTTAGTATGGATTTCTACAATCCTAGTACAATTTCTAGGATGAGATTCATGCTATCTAACTTTAATCATCTGTAGTAAAAACTTTCATTCTCAGCTGCTTGTCTAGTTGAGAGCAATAGACAATTCTAGAACAGGATTTATCTGATCAGTTCAAGCATTGGTATGAGAGGATTGCCCCCTCAAACGTATTATTCCTCTCTTGTGTGCAAAGAGTCTTGCAAGTAGATCAGATGTTGTGATGGGTACATTTTACAAATGCACAGGTCAGCCTTGCAAGAATCTAAGGACTGAAATCAGAAGACTGTCAGTCTTTCTATCTGTATGTCTGCCTCACCATTCATAGGATATCACACCAAAAGCCAGGAAAGCTGAACAGAGCTAATCTTTACAGGCCAAAAGTTCTTCCTTGTACATACAGACTCTGTTTCCCTCTTTATCAGTGTCTCTGCTTTTCCTGCTGGAAAAAGAGCACATATGATTGTCATTTTACCCATTAAGATAATATTGAACTCCGAAAAACCATGCAACACTTCTTTGTCAGGATGTAAAAGAGAAATGTGAACAAATAACAACAGTGCTGGTTTGTACAAATCTAACAAAAAGGTATTTTTTGCTGCATATCCAGACATACTGTCTTTGTTACTAGAACTCAGACTATATCACAACTTTTATAGCAAGCTTTATCACTAACTTGATGTAAACTTGAAGCCAAACTTGCTCATGTGAGAAACTGTTCAAATATAATCTAATTTCACAGCATTCAGAATAAACACAGTATAATATGTTTGACATGCAAAGCATTGTTGGGAAGTAGCACTTGTTCACTACTTAAGTGAGAAAAATACTATTTTAAATGTACATTGCCTCTTTAGCTTGACAGTTCTCATTTCTTGGGATGGGTCTAGGGGATAGAATCCCCATATGGAAAATTCATTTGACCCTAAAGATTTTCCTAGGAAACGTGATCTCCCAAGTGTATGTGTGAAGATTCCAAAAGCACATTTGCAAATGTTAGCCTAGAAAAGTCAAAGTAAAAGAAATTAAAGCAATGTGGTTAAAACTTCCTCTTCGACTAGTTTGAGACAACCTCAGTAGACTGCAAAAGATTCCACAGGCAGTGTTAAAGCAATCAGGGTTAAAGCAAACCCAGAAACTATTTAGTTTGACAGTATTTCCTAACCAACTTAATGGTTTTGTGTCTAGTGGATATTGGCTTTTGACATGCAGACAGAGCACTCGAGTTCACTGAGCCAGTTTGTCATCTCTTTGTATCACACTGACGAATTTCAGTTGGCACAGCAAACTGCAGCATTGCCAAATCCAGCTTCACTGGTGGCAGCAATGGATTTAGGAATAATAAGCACAAAAAGTCTGGAAAGAGGACCAGTGACCATGATGCATTTGAAACTATTTCAACGCAGTGCTACATAACATTGTGCCACCCAGGTGCAGAGGGAGGAGGAGAGACATCCACACAGAACTGCTTGAAAAGACACGTGCATGTTTCCTTCAAGAGCCTACTGAGTCAATTTGATAAGGGTTATCATGCTTCCTTGGGAACAACTTGTGATAATTGTAGTGCATTATTTTAAGGGAAGTAACTAACACTGTTTTATCTCTGTACTACACTAGAGAGCTTTGATCTGATCAATGACCCTTGGTACTACTTCAATAAAAATGCAATCATGACATATCTACATTTTACATGTGACGTATCAGTTAGAATAAAAAAAGTGCGGCTCAAGTTCAACATCTGTCCACAAGACACCATTTTGAGTCTCTGCATGAAAGACTGTCAGCACACAACAGCATACCTCGTTGGTAAACAATGGGATTCCTTTGGTATGTTCCAAATTGTGGGTTAATTCGTAGCTTATTACAAGAGAGCTGCAGCTGAGAAAAGAAATGTGAACTGTGATGGCTTTGCAGAGATTCAGAGCTCCCAAAAAGGGAAGACTGGAAATACAAATCCATCAGAAAAAAAACAAACAAACAAAAAAAAAAAAACAAAAAAAACCACAACTTCTGTATATCCTCTCCGTCTGCTTCATATTAGAATTTCTGAGGTTCTTTTACATCTTCATTAGTGTATATACACGGATAAATAGCTGTTTCAATCGTTTTCTAACTTGACCTGTCAATGACTTGTGACAGTGATATCAGAGCTCATTCCAAAAGTGCAACATTTGACATGACTAGGAACTTCATGTTCTTTTTGTTTCCTTATTCCCAAATAACTGTGGTGGTCTATTTTTACTTGGTGCACGATGTCTTTGGTTTTGCTAATTGCAAAATATTTTGAGCATGAAATAAAAAGGTACTGAAAGATTTGTAATGATTCTCAGTGTAGTCTCTACAGAGGGGTTCTTGGATTATTTTCTTGGATTAACCCTTTTAAATTTTATCTAGGAGGTTCTTAATGTTTTCTGCATTTATCAAGGAATTCCTTACGTGTCACTACCTAATCAATAAATAAACCCAGCAATTCCTACCAGTTACCATACATACTGGTATGTTTGGGTTATATTACACAGATTTGGTAAATTCAATTCATTTGGGAAACATTAGAGTTACAGCCTAAGTGCAAGCCGTCTCAGAAGCTCTGTACACACTGTGCTTATGCTGCCTGAGCATGAACACTTAGTCTAGCATGTCACGAGCATCAGATTTACTACACATCTGCAGGCCACCTGTGCTATGCATGTACAATAAGCTTAAAAGAAATAATAGAAAGTTCACTGCTTAACTTTTTAACCCACGGTTGTGATACTGCTACCCACAAAATCTTGCTTGGCAAAACACGTTTTCAACACACTGGGAAAGACAGGGGAAGCCTTGGGTGATAATTCACCTCCTCCTGAGTCTAGCGTGATGTTCTGCAGAGAGGAAAAAAAAAGAGAGAAGATCTCAGTGAAGTTTCACAGAGGGAGGACTTTCATTTTTCACAAAAAACTAACCGTGTCAGTCTGTGTTATGTGGGTAAAGTTACTGAGTAAGAAGGCTTACGAGATTTTGAAGACAAGTTCCTCAGCACAAGTTATCTAGGAGTGAAGCTGCAAACAGCAGCTATACATCCCTGGCATCCACCAACCTCCAAACAGCTCCTGCGCGACTCCTGCCTACAGCTAACTCTGTCGTAAACACATTCACCAGTCAAACATGTCAGCTCTGACACCTGCTAATGTACTTTCCTCCCCATTACAGCACCTATTACTCTATCCATAATCCTTTTTGCCACAGCATGACAGCTACCAAGAGTCACAACTTGTTTGGTGCACTGCTGTGCAAGGAGCCTGTGTTGAGCATCAGCTGCTGTCTGTACACTGGCACATAACAGAAGAGCACTCACTGACACATAGGCGTAACAGACCTAAAGATCTATTTGAGATCTTCCCACAAAAGGCAATTCCTGTATTTCAGTATGCAAATTAATGCCCTAAATGTATAATACATTTTTATTACCATCTTGTGTTTCTGAAAAATCATGCCAGTTATATAGATTTCACACTTAAACTCATTTCTTAAGCCTCTTCCTTACCGAGTATCTTTCTTCCTTTCATTCTCTATTAAGCACAATGCAATTTTGTCCTACACGTGTTTTAAGAAAAAATAATGTGTTGTGTTTTTTTTCAAAGTAAAATTCCATCTTTACTACTTCACTAATTGCTTTCAGTTGAGGAAGCCAGTCCTTTCAGAAGAGAGCACATACGCTGCCAATGAGTAGTTCAGGAGTTCATTAACAGATATGCGCAGGTGTAGGTCACACAATGGCTAAAATTACATTTTTAGATGGCAACATAAAGAGAATTTTATTAGACTTTCTGAAGCTCACCCAGCTTTTCAAAGTTCAAGTTTAAGGCACTGAGGAAGTGGTCTAGTCATATTTTTGGGAAGATTACAAAAACAACTGTGACTAAATTCCCAGAAGCTTTAAGACACAAAAAGCTCAAATAGACAATGTCTTGTGAGCTCACAGTAACTGCTTGTTTATTTGAGAGTCAAACCACCGCTGCATCTAAAAGCAAATAGTGTACTTTTTTTTTTTTTTTTAAGGTTTAAGAGAATGACAACCGAAATAGAAAATGAGATTAAATGCACTACTTCCCAAGAGGTTCGTATAGTGCAGTGAGAAAAATCTTCAGTGTGGGCAAAAATCCTGTTTCTTGTGCAGTTTAACTTCCCAGCCTTCACCTCCACTGTACTTGCAGTGATAGCTGCCAGGAGGGACCCAAAATGTAGGATTCCCAAGTTCTTGTTTGCTTGTTTCCATCTGCCTTTGGGGTGCCTGTTTTCCCTTCCTGAAGCTGTAGTGACAGCAGGCATGTAGCGCTGTCAGACGTCACCGCAAAGCCACACTGTGAGCAATCCAGCCTAGGAGAAGTGCAGATGTGCTGAAGGCTTTGCCCCTAAGAGAACTAGTTGGCTCTCTAAGAGATGCCCCAGCATATGAGCAGCATAGAAAGACTGCAAGTGAGTTTTTTTAAGCACTGTCCTCAGCTGTAAACATGCTATCAAAAGGCACTGCAGACATAACCTTTTCTAAATGTTATCTGCATTCAGCAAACATGTGGACATAATTTGCAAATTGTTTTAGAACTAGGAAGCCCTGAGAGGCTTATGGCGTAGGTGGTATTTTGTTGCCAGAAATTACTGTAACTTATTTCAGGCATATCCTGAGACATAACAGCAGTTATGTTGAAGTAAAATTAATTTAGATCCAAGAGACAGAGACAGAATTTTTGTACGCAAAGTGCAAGACACCTTGAAAATGCTGTTACAAGTAAGAAAAAGAAGTCAAGCCCTGAAGACTCTCCTCAAACAAAATTTCCAGTGGATTCCCTTCAGTGCTGTATTACAATATGTGTTCTTACTTTTTCCTGAACATTATATATTCATATAAATAAATGTATATATATACACACATATATATATGAGTGTATTTTTCATGTTAATTACACTTTCTACTTCTTATTTTGACCGATTCCACATGACCCATATGGGATTATTTGGGAACGTAAGAAAAACTAGAACTAAAGCATTTTGATAATAGTATAAAAGAGATCTGGGACCGCACACTTACACATCACAGGAATAGAACTGAGCTAGAACAGAGTTTTTACAGTCATTTGTAAAGGCTGTTTTAGAAACCACCATTAAATAAAAGAAAACAGAAGAATATTTTCCAACTCTAAATACCTGCAGTGTGTTCTTCAGAAGGCAGAATTATGCCTATAATTATGCCATAAATTTGGCCAGTTTACATTGTTAACATCCGATGCCATGAAAAGAGCCATGGTCACAAAAAGTTGTCCAGAGCTGGGCTGTAATGCATCATGCAGCACAGCAGCTCCTGGAGCAGCACGCAGCTGTGTTTAGGGCCATGGGGCACCACAGGAATCACCCCCTATGAACTGCCGGAGCTGTGCCCTTTCCACTTGAGGGAAAGGAGCGGGCTGCAACTTCAAGGACCGAAACAAAAGGACATTGTGGTTTTCTTAGGAAGGGGATCACCATCCCTCAGAGTGATTTGTGGTTCATCCTTGTGTATTCCAGGTTCTTTTTATAGTAATATCATAAAACAGAAGCTTTGAAACACACCAGGCAAATGTTCAGGTTTTCCGCTCATAGTAAATGGCAAAAATCACAGATGGTTCACTCCTTCCCCTCATAATATTAGACCACATGAGGATCTCAACAGGATACCACATTGAAAGAACATCCAGATCCCACTGTCAACATTGCATCTTAACAATAAAAATCAATCAAATAAGCTCCGCTTTCCATTTCCTGTGATTCTCATTATTCCCTTCTTTTATCTTGCTTCCTTCTCAAGATCAACCCCTCTGCGCTTCCCTTCCTCTGCTCTTGACTCTCTGTTCCCTTTCCTCCACAGGTGAGGTGGTCATGGCCTTTTCCCCTCTCCACACCACTTGGGATTTCTCCTGGAATTTTTCCCTTCGGACCCTTTATTTGCTCATGCTCATGCACTGTCTCAACTTTTTCTTATCTGCTCTTCCAAGAGAATGGTTTTGCAGCAGCTTCGCTGTTGGGCTACTGCCAAGTGCTGGAGGAAGGCTGCTTCTCCCTCCTCTTCCTTTCCCCTGCTCTGCGTGAGTTACTGGCACAGAGCAGACAGCTGTAAAACTGGTTGAGGGGCTACAGAGGTTTTTCAAATCCAAATGAGACATACAAAATCAATGGAACTACATCAACAGAACTAATTCAACAAGAACAAATAATTTGATTTTGGTTGATTTGATTCCCAACAACATGAGGCTATCCATCTCACTTTGTTTCCAAAAGATACATACGAATACCTCAAATTAACTCAGAAATCAGATAACTGAATAAATATTCCAAATTGCATGTAGAGGTTAACACATTTGAGTAATTCCATTAACTGCTCATTCACAGTAGCCATCGTTTTCACATGAGTGAATGTTTTACACATTATTTTACACAGATTATTGTCAGTACTGAAAATCCCGAGACTGAAGTAAAAGGGTATGGCTTCTTTTCAAAAATTGTAACTAGATCATAAAGTCTATTTCATAGAATCATAGAATCACAGAATCATAGAATGGCCTGGGTTGAAAAAGACCACAATGATCATCTAGTTTCAACCCCCCTGCTATGTGCAGGGTCGTCAACCACTAGAGCAGGCTGCCCAGAGCCACATCCAGCCTGGCCTTGAATACCTCCAGGGATGGGGGATCCACAGCCTCCTTGGGCAACCTGTTCCAGTGCATCATCACCCTCTGTGTGAAAAACTTCCACCTAATATCCAACCTAAACCTCCCCTGTCTCAGTTTAAGATCATTCCCCCTTGTTGTATCACTATCCACCCTCATAAACAGCCGTTCCCCCTCCTGTTTATATGCTCCCTTCAAGTACTGGAAGGCCACCGCGAGGTCTCCCCGGAGCCTTCTCTTCTCCAAGCTAAACAATCCCAGTTCCTTCAACCCTTCCTCATAGGAGAGGTGCTCCAGCCCTCTGATCATCTTAGTGGCCCTCCTCTGGACCCCTCCAAGAGCTCCATGTCCTTCCTGTGCTGAGGGCCTCAGGCCTGGATGCAGTATTTCTTTTCACTGATCAGGTTTTGTTTTAATGATGTACATCTCTTCATTATAGCATCCTTAATTCAACACACATAATACATTTTAATTTGTCTAGCTATGTATCTGTTCAGGAATCAATAAGAAAGGGGAAAAATATTTTAGTCTATCAATTTGGGTAGGTCACAGTGAGATGCTCCTAATGTCTGATACACATGCATAACAGTGTGAAAATTAAAAAAGGAAAAAAGAACATTTTTGTTTCTCAGCAGGAACACTAACTGTGCAAGGGTTTATACTGCACTGAATCTTAAACTGAAACGGAAACTATAAATTATATTACATAAAAACTGTGACCCAGTAGTTGCCGTGAAGCTCAAAAATTTTCATAGTACACTTCACATTTCTAATAAGATTGTGAAATTTATAAAAGCTATGATATTTGCATAGAAAATAAGAACTTCTCCTGGGCTGAAATCAGGGTCAAAGATTCATTATATACCATCAGGTAGTCAAACAATTTTAATTTTTTTTTTTTTTTGCTAAGTAAAATGATGACAGTCACTCCTCTTGTGGAGGCCTATGAAACAGCGGTTCTTCACTCTCTACTAATTCAGCACCGAGCCTCCTATTTATTAGGTAAGTGGGAGTCATTTAGCTGGAATGACTGGCAATGGAAAAATTCTCTTTCTAAGGCCAACATTGCCCCCTTCTGCTATAAACCAGCCAACACATGCAACTTTCCACTTGGAAGTTTCAGTTTTTGGCATATCAACATGGTAAGGCAAACACAGGAGGTGAAACCTCCTTTTTACCTTACTGAGGTGTTAGTAAATACTTGGAGTGGTTATTTTTCATTATTTTTTACCACTCTTCTACTATGACAAATGAAACGGTTTCTCTCCCTACTTTTTTGTCTATGTTTCTCAAGTCTGGTACCAAATGACCCATGTAGCAATACTGGAGAAACAATAATGAGAATCTATAAAGATATTATTTAAGCACAAAGAGAAAAATGATCATGAAGCTTTTTGAAATTTCACAATCGTAACAGAAAAGACTGGCTATTTTAGAAATAATATTGTATTATTAGATGGGTAAAGACATGATGGCATTTACAAAAGAAATCTTGATTTTTGGCATTCTTTTAATGCACTACATAAAAGACTGCATTGAGCTGATGGTCCACACTAATAATCATGGTTCCGCACAGAAAAAAAAGTCTACAAATATTAAAAAAAAAAAAAAAGAAGATGGTGCTAAGTTCTGAATTCCCAGAAGTAACAATAATAATAATAACAGGTATTAAGTGTTAATCTGCCCATTCTGACCATTTTCTGCCTGTAGAGGTCAGAAAACCTATCCAGAAACTTCATAAGAAAGGGAGTCTATCTCACTGGGGGAAAAAAAACATGTTTGTAACTAGACTGCTGTGGCAAGTTACAAGAGAGAAAATGCAATGAATAAAAGAAAGCCGTTGTCTTTCTTCTAAAAAGTAAGTGTATGGTCATCCAGTAATTTCAGTTGATGCAGCTGCTGATGTATTTTCATCTGTGTAAGGAGGGCTAGAATGGAAACATTTTGCACCTTGGGTTCATCCCATACAGATGGCGGCAGAGAGACAATCTGAGAAAACCGATTCTGACATGGAAGTGCATATGAAGAAAAGGTGTGTAACTGAATTCCTCCATCTGGAAAAAAATTGACCCACCAACATTCATTGACATTTGCCGAAGAGACCAAACAGTGGATGTGAGCACAGCGAGGTGATAAGTGGTGCATTTTAGCAGAGACAACAGCAACATGAAAGACAAGCCATGTTCCTGACAGCCATGCACAGCTGTCACACCATGAAATGAAGAGTGTCTTGATCAGCCCATCCACACGAATCAGATTACAGCCAGGGAACTGTGTACAGAGCTGAATATCAACTTCAATGCATTGGAAATGATGTTGACAACATTTATGTACTGCAACATTACTCCACGTGGGTCCCATGAGTGCTCACACGGGAACAGAAAGAATACTGTATGCAAGTTTGCAAGGATTTATTGAACCAACACAAAGCTGAAGCTGACAGTTTCCTGGATAGCATCATTACCAGTGATGGAATTTGGTGTCACCCTGTGAGCTGGTGCAGAAATAGCAGTCCATGGAGTGGCAACATGTGAATTTCCCAATGAAGAAAAAGTAAAAAGTCCAAAATGCAGCCCTCAGTGGGTAAAGTGATGTGCACCATCTTTTGAGAGAGGAAATGGGTGATCCAGTCGGATGGGGCTCTGAGTAACCTGATCTAGTTGTTGGCAATCTTTTCCATGGCAGGAGATTGGAACTAGATAATTTTTAAGGTCCCTTTCAAGCTAAGCCACTCTGTGATTCTATGAGTCTATTATTTCCTTGAACCCAAACCACCAAATCTGATCATTGTATTGTGACCCTGACTAAGCTGAAGGCTTAAACTTCCAAAGTCAGGACAGAGAAGAAAACAACGTTTCTCCTGAAACACTATAATTCCAGGCCCCATACCAGTGTGAAGACCATGGAGCATACTGCCAGTCTTGGCTGGACTGTCCTACCACACCTGCCATATAGTCTGGATTTGTGCCTTCTGACTTCCATCCGTTTGGGCCAATAAAAGACAGACTGTGTGGGCAACATTTTCCTAGCAACAATGCCATCATCACAGCTGTGAAACAATGGGTCACACCTGCTGATGTAGAGTTTTGCAAGCTCCTGTTCATCACTGGTGAAAATATGTAGTTAATGGTGGTGAATATGTTGAAAAACAGTGTTTTGTAGCTGAGAACTTGCCCTCTCAAATACTGTTATTTTGCTCTTTGTATCTGTTGTAGTTTTCGTTGAAATAAACAGAAGACATTACTTTTGGACTTATGTAAAAAGTAAGTGGATTTATAACGTGCACACTTAAACCTATTCTTTCATTGCAATAACAGAGAGATTATCTAGAGGGCAGGTGTCAAGTGGATGGGGCCAGGCTCTTCTTGGTGGTGCTCAGTGACAGGCCAAGGAACAACAGGCACAAACTGGAACACAGGAAGTTCCACATGAGAAAAAGCTTCTTTACTGTGAGAGTGACAGCGCACTGGAACAGGTTGCCCAGAGAGGTTGTGGAGTCTCCTTCTATGGAGATACTCAAAACCCACCTGGACACTTTCCTGTGCAATCTACTGTAGGGAATCTGCTTTAGCAGGGGGTTGGACTAGGTGATCTTCAGAGGTCCCTTCCAAACCCTATGATTCTGTGGTTCTGTGAACATAAAATGCCATTATAAGGAATGCTATATTACAGTATGATCCCTATGTTTTGCCCTCCAACAGCACTAAGTGGTGCACCACGTAACCTTAAGGTGGACAAGACTACTCCAGTAAGATGACAATTTAAAAAGAGATGAGAGAAGTGATGCTGGAAGGAAGCAAGGACAGAAAAGTGACACAAAACACACTGCACAGAGCACAGACCCCAGCCTTCACAGCTTGCAGTTTCAAGATCTGAACAGCACCTTCTGAAACTTTTTTTCTCTCTTACACAAAACTCCCATTCTGAGTGGAATCAAGAGAGGAAGGAGCAAGACTTAAAGCCCCTGCAGAATCCCAGCGACTCTTTTCCGTTTAGGATAGCATCCCCCACTTCAGAGCCCTGCTGCTGCTCCAGGAAGACTGCAGGGTGCCTGCTGCTCTGTGAATGCTGAGACAGGCAAAGTGCCAAAGTGTAATGGGGAGTAATTTTTTTTTATTTCCTCTCTAAAATAAAAATAGACACTTGCTCTGATACCAGCTTTCAGCAACCCTTCAGCATGTACAAGGTCTGAAAACTTGCAACTATCCCACCCTGCTGCCTTGGCAGCGTATGTCAGCGTTATCATTGTCTATTTGAAGCCAAGGAAACCAAAGCCTGGATTAATTTTTGTTTCTGACACATTTTAAAACCAAGAAATAAAAAGCTGCCTCAAAGTGGATTTAATATTTAAATTGCAATAATATTTAAAGTAATATTAACCCAATTAATAAAAATCAGTATATTAAATGTTAGTATTAACAAGAGCTAAAATAATTATATTGCATCTTATGATATGTATTATGATGTATAATATAGATAAGCTTAATAAAATTAATATTATTAGATGATTAAATTAGTAAGTGGGGTTTTTTTTTACTTTTTCAAGTTACATATTTCAAAACTTTTCATTCTTTAATGTGTTTATGAACAATATGGCACTATACCCTGACAACGCCTAAACACTGGAGTTAAGTTTGCTGCATACCACAAAGAGACCATGTTACGACTTTTCGTTTTGCCATGTGCTAAGCTTAGGATAGGAACAGCTGAAAATGGGGCCTAAAATCTTCACAGCATTCTGTAGGTGCCACGCATACGCATTTTTGCCACAAATGTGCTGTATACCGAATTACATTTGTTTTTAATAAGTTTTCCACTGTCAGTTGAAATTGTCCCCATATGCCTTGCATAAATTACAAGCTTTAATTATTTTCTCTACAGCTGATCAAAGACAGCCCAGAGAATGCAACAATGTTTCCAGTGTCTTACTGAAGTCTGGGATGGCCAGAAGCAGCTCCACTGGGGTTATGGCCCCACTCCAGATAAAACATTTCTAATTATTCAAGTATCAGCGGACACCCAGGCAGCCATTGCCTGTGACTTGGAAAACTCACACGTATGGAGTGGTCTCATGATGAACGTCTGAAGAAAAGATTCTGTTCTGAACAGAGATGAGGGGCTGAGAAGCCAATTCACTAACACGGTAACAGGGAGATAGACAGCCTCGTCCCCTGCAACACAAACACACTTCAGTTGCAAGAATATCAAGCTGCCTTATGTCCTATTTCTTGGCAGCTGCTGATGGTGGAGTTTCATTTACCAGAGTCCCCATCCACCCAAAGAATGTACCAGGTCCAAGGCAATGTGGGTGATGGTTTTTTTGTACAAGATTCTCTCACCGCTCATAAGCTTTCTCTGTACTTAGTGTGTTTAGATGTGCTGCTTACCAGAAGTGTTGTCCAGCATTCCTTTGTCACTGGGGTCAATCAACCCACTGTGCTTAGGGAGAAACACTCCTTTTCTCTTGGAAGCATTTGAAAACAAAGCAAATGGTGCAATTCACAAAGGCCTACAAAAACACTGCTTGATAGAAATAACTATTAACAATCATACATATACCTCTCATACATCTAATGAGCTCTGTGGCTTCTCCTCTGCTAGTTCTGCCAGTAACAGCTGGTACTGCCTGGCCATTGGACTCCACTTCTCTGGCAACCTTCATGAAAGGAAATCCAGCACCAGCCAAATGCCCAATCTTTATTTCGCAGTGCAGATTCAGCTCCAGCCTTATTAGCACATCTAACCCAACGTATCAATTCAGCTGTTACTCTGGGGATTCCAAAGATCACTGGCTCATGTTTAAGAGTGACATTTACCAAACAAGCAGTTAATAATTGTTTCCAAACTTGCTTAAACCCAAAACAAATAACTTCTACAGTGGAATGGTTATGTCACGAAGTTGAGAAATGGTCACACTTTGGCGTGAAGCTCCTCCACAGACTATTTGCTGTATTTTGTATAAATGTATGTGAAATGTTGCTACTTCACACCGGCACATGAATAGATCTAACATACATTGGACTTAAGCAATACGGAGTCACTTTAGAATTGTGCGACTTCCAGAATCACTTCTGGGTTCTGGATGAACTGACCTCTTTCTCCTTTATCGTTATCATTATCATTAGAGGGTTATCATTAGGGTTATCATTAGAGATCCAAATAAACCATTTTGTTTTATATCACTACAGTGTCTCACACATATCTTCTTTGGAATCTCCTGTTATCTGAAGAGTCATCTTGTAAACAGGCTTATCAAGAAAGCATGCCGAGAAATTAATTAGTCTAAATAAACTAATCTCTCACTAGAACAATCAACAAGCACAGCGTATCATTATATATATACAGTGTACATGTGCATGTTTCTGGAAGAGGCTGCACACTGATGTTGTGTAGTACACTTCGTAAGATATGCAATCGAAATGAGAGAAAGGTATGAACATAAAAGGACTTGCAGATGTTTCTGAATATATCTCACAGATGGCACTTTCACTCTGTAATGTAAATTTTTATGCATCAAAAAAGAAAAACATGGACACTATGGTAGTTTTGAAGAAAAGGGATTTGTTGTCTATGGCAGAGGATAGTCAACAAGAAATAAGGGCTGTGTAGGAATTTTCAATAGGAACTTGTCACCCTCCTAAAGAAATGAATTCTCTTGCTATCCACAGATCTTACTGACGTCACTCTGGACTTCATCTCTATTCCACTGTATAAAAATGTGCATGTATACTCGTACTGCATTTTGCAGAGGCTCTTCTCTAAGTTGAGAAGTGGCAGAAGACACTATTAACAGTATAGAAGTGGCTAATGCCAGTTAGGATGATGCAGTTTAAGATTTTTTTTTTCCCAAATTCTCTCCTGAAATAGTGTGGCAGAGGATTCTGGCTTTGACATCCAGGATCCAAGTAACAACCAATGAGGTTTACTAAAGCCAGTTTTTTAAAGTACTAATTTTGTGTTCTCTCCTAATTATTGCTTTGGTACATATCAAATCTATGTGTGATTGTTTGCATGTGGGTTTTTTTCTACCCCTCTGGATATTGTTCACAACCTTCCAAAGCTGGTTTTGCCACTCACCAGGGTTGCAGAAGAGAAAAGCTTGGTAGTGGAATTACGTATCTGCAAGAACCACTTTGCAAGAAATAAAACAGTGATTTCTGCCAATATAAGGCAAGTGCTCCTCCTATTCATTCATCTTTCCCTTTCTGCATATGCTGGCTTCAGGGTAATGGTAGCCTGCTGACCTGCATAATCAAAGATCAGAGAATTTTGCCAAAACTGATACAATCTACATTAAAAACCAAAACATTCATTTGTCTACTTAAGAGAAGAATGACTGATTTCTACATCAGTTTTTAAATAATGTTAAAGCCTTCATTACAGTCATTTAGGCATAAATAAAGGTATAATTTGTTGCAATGTATTCCTGTCAGACCCAATCAAAATAATGCTCTATTAAATATATCTCAAGTCGGACCTGAAGTTGCTCATAACAGCCACTGGAGGGAAACTAACAGACAGAAAGCAGAGCCTGTTTCTATACTGTCAGGAGCTCTATTTGTCATTTTCAATTAATCTGACCTGGAATTAAATAGAAACTATTGACACTGCTAAGTTGAAGAAGAGTAATACTGTTGTATAAAAGCCATCTTAAAGGGAATGAATATGTATGTGAGTTGTTTTTTTTTTTAGATTATATATTGTCCATATTTATTATCTGATGTGATTAAAGTACTCCTCCGAAACTATTTGTATTTGGGTTCCTTGTCAGTGTCTTCCTTTCTTCTAAATATACGGTCTTTTATATTCTTAAGAATAATGTTCTATGCACATCTTCACATCTGCAGTCTCTGCTACAAAAGGATAAAAACTAAACATTGTTTAATCAGTACATAAGCTTATTTTATTTAACTTTAGCCATAAGGAGGCATCTATTCAAGAAAACTGAGATATTTAGGGATTTCTAAACTCTGCACTACTTTTTTGATGTGAACATAATTAATAATAAGAATGTGGATTTATTAAAAATCATTAAGTAAAATAAAATTTAAAAAACAAAAAACCAAACAAACAACAACAACAAAAAAAAACAACTACCGAACTGCTCCAGATCTCCAGTATATCATGTAGGAAGAACCTCTTTAAAGTAAGACCTTGGAAGACTCAAGGATTCGTTCTAATTTGCTGTAAGCACTAACAACTGCCACTTAAAGAATTTCACTTGTGGAAGATCTGTAAGGCTGAAAACTTCTCCCACATGAGAAACTGTAGAAATGTACTAATGCCATTTGAAACTAAGCAATGCAGTGGAATGTATGTTCTCCTGAGGAACAACCAGGCATGCGCAGAGGATTAACAAGAAAATATGACTAGTTACAGCCTATTTTTAGTAGTACTTTGACTTTAAACATATTTGTATTCTTGAAAACTGCCTGGTATTTCTATTCAAACAGATGAGTGAAGGATGAAAAGGAATGAAAAGCAGAAGATTAGGAAAGCAGATGATCCTCTCTGTTTACATTCTGAGGAAAGCTTATGTCAGTCTACATTTTGGGATTTGCACAAAGCTGTTTGAAGGGGACAGGCTCTCCCCAGTAATAAGAACTGCAGAAAAGGCCACGCTTCTGAGGTATTTGGACTTCTCCCCTGTGCCAGTACAGAGAAGTGTGGGAAGGCTACTGAGAATTCAGGTTCCTAATTTATTTCCTTGATAATGAAGAAATGAAAAAGAGTGAGACAAGGGAAAAAAAAAGAAGAGGAAAGCTTCTTCCACGTTAATGCAAAGGCCAATTAAATTAAATTAGTACTGGGAATCTAGAAAACACAAGACTAAGAAATTATTATAACAGTCATAAAGATTGCTCTGGGGTATCCACCATTGACTGAATTTCTCAGTAAAAAGAAATAATAATTAATTTTGCTAGCCATTAAAATCTATGAACATTTATCTCATCTTGTGTTAAATCCACTTCAATATTTTTATCCTAAGACAAACATAATTTTACATCTTTTTATAAATGCTGTTCTTCATTTAATATTCCTCCCTGCTCTTTCTCTTTGATTTATACAATAAGTATTGATTAATTATCTCCTTTCCTTGGTTTCTCCAGTGTAAGCTATTTCTGTCCCATTAAGTAGTTATTCTTGTGAGGAACAGTCAATCCTGATTTAGTCTATTTTTTTTTTTAATTGAATATTCTGATTTCAACAATTCTGAGAGTTTTCAATGAAAGAAACGCATTGTGTAAAAGGATTCTTTTAAGATTCAAATTTATTGTCTAGCTTACACTGTTTCCCCCTTTTTTTTCTTAGCCTCCCAAATGATACTTTAACTATGATCCCCAGAAGTCCCTTCCAAACAGGACTTTTCTCTGATGTTACCATTCAATATATTGTTTAGGTTGAATCTGAATTGAAATGGAAAGACCAATTTGTTTAATATCAAAATCAAAGTTAAGTTTGCGTGATGATGTCCACTGATTCATCAGCTCACCTCAGTTTTATTTTCTGTTACCTTGTTTTGGTTTTTGCATTAAAACATTAATCTGAAAACATCTTAAAAAATAAAAGATTGTTTCCAATTGTCCTGAAGCTTCCAGAATGTCATGTAACTGAGACTTCTTTCATGGCTCTGCTGGCTCACATCAAGAGCAAAGTCCCCAGAACAAACAGCTCAGACTGGAGAAGCTGTTTGTGCTAAGTTGAAGACTGCATCATTATGAATATTTATATGGGAATGAATTGAGGTTGCACAGATAAAGGACGGTTTCCTGACTTAAAAGAAGGGTGGTATGTGATAGATACATGCATTATTCACACACAAAACAGGATCAGTCTTTTAATAGAAGTGTTCATGAAGCCACATCCTCTCCCTCTGCCTGGATCAGGTCTGAAACAAGGAGGACTGCATTGGCTTTCTGCTCTGCATTCGAGGTCGTTCAAGTTACAGTTTTTAAAGTGTTACAATCTGGTGAGATTTACTCCAGTTTTCTCAGAGCAAAAACCATATTCATACCACAAAAAATATAACAGTCCTCTGACTCCAGTAATGGTTCAGCAGACTTCTTAAAGAAATCTTCACGAAGATATTTAAAAGAAATCACTGGAACCCTCCTACGTTTATTATTCAAATTCCTTTAGAGGTAGCAAGAAACTAAAGACTGCAGAGAAATCAATAGATTATGCCTCTAACATAGAGCATTATACGATTTTATATATACTAAGCATACAAAAGCTCCAATTTGCTTTGCCTTGCTTCTACCCTTTCCTGTTTTATACAGTACCACATACAAAATAACTTTATCCCACAATTTACATTTTAAATCTCTTTCTGTTTTCTTACTTCGTTTGCTCAGAACCTAGTTTTCATGCAAGCTGACCTACTTTATCTTATTTTGGTACTTGCAGTAAATTCCCTTAAGCTTGTCTATGCCATCATTTAAAATGTCTTCTGTACATTGGTAATCAGTTCTCTTAAAGCAGAAGGCACTATCAGGACTGCTGCGAGAAAGACAGACTATTAGTCCCTCTGAAAGTCAACAAGATGTTTTTACACAGTAACAGTAATTTTTTCTTCAAACTCTTTGTGAAAATGGCTGACAAGTGAAAGCAAAAGAAAACAAAATTCAGGTCCAAACAGAGATATTCAAGGGACTTCGAAGATAATTTTAATACAGCTAGCACTAATAGCCCCATTTTTAATAAACCTCAATCCTTTACTATTTTATCATCGGTAACAAACTAAAAACATTCTCTAGGAGCTGGCACATTGTTTACAGTATTTTAAAAAAAAGAAGCTCTCCTCAAGAAGAGATAAATTGTTTTACTGCTATTGTATTCAGATATGATAAGCTGGATCCTGCTGAGGGAGAGAGAATTTGACAAAAATTAGATTTGGATAACTGTTGCTCTGCAACTATTACATTTACAACTGAATTCCCACCACAATCCTTACATTGCTCCCACTTTGCAATCTCCAAGCAACCAGTAAAAGCGGCAAGTAAAGTTTGTGGTGAAGGTTGGAGTTATTCTGTGAAAACAGAGGCATTATATTCATTGTGTCTGTGGTGTTATAGAAACTACAAGGGCTGACTGCAGTCCAGAAGAATTTGCCTTTCTCCTTTTGATATACTGGTGAAACAAAACATAATCTTTCAAGAGGGAGTTTAAAATAATCTACAGTATTTGTGTAGCAGAGACTTCCATAGGTCTAGTGAGCACTAGCTGACTGCATTGGTTTGCAGTTAAAATGGGCTCCCCGAATTTTAAATATAGTATTTTAAATACTATTGTCAAGGTAAATGGTGAAGCTATTTTTTCTATCTGAAAAGTAGCTCTGGAGATAACACTGGGAAAGAGAGACTATAGAGTGGATAGGTATAAATCCTCCAGTCTACTGTAAATAGTTTGGAGAGGAAACACAGCCAGCACATTCCTAACACAACACAAAAATGACTTTATTCATACTTCTCCTAATTTTTCAGGTCTTGAGAGGAAGGGCACTACTCTGCAGGACCAACCAGATTACCCCTGTATGAGAAGACCAAGAAAATAATACCATTTTCTTCTGCTCGTCTGTCTTTGGACTACCTGATATTTTCGGGAAGTCAGGAGAATCATCTAACCTCTGTACTCCTCATATACAGAAGGTCTATTGGTGTACCTGTGCTTGCAGATAAGATTTCAGGCAGCAACATTACACAGAGATTCCAAACATCAGGAAGTAAAGCATATATCAAAGAACTCTATTCTACTTTCCCATATACTAGCAGGGCAGTACAGACACACCAGCTCTCAAAGAGAAGATCAAGGGAAAAGATAACTACCAAATTACAGCTTAGTGCTTATTATCATAAACCATAATAACAGCAACAAAAATATTGAGATCGCAAGAACCAAGTTTTTTTTGACAAGTGCCTATCAAAGAACATAGAGATCTTTAGCATCTAACGAAAGCTGGGAACATCCTAGATCCTTTCGCCATGAAGAAAATTAACCTCAATAGAAATTTGATTTAGGCAAATGCAAATACCTTTTTTTTTTTTTTTTGTCAGAGCTCATCTTTGTTTTGTTTTGTTTTTCTTCTATCACATAACTTTCCTCTTTAGTAAACATAAAACTTTGCAACATTTTCACAATTCATCACTGAGGTCCAGAAAAGTATTGAGAAAAAAAAAAATGTTCAAATAATTTAGATGGAATATTCCTGTACAGATTCTGAATTTATAGTCTCTGAATACATGGTGCTATTTTAATGAAAAAACAGAAAAAAAATACTGCAAAGCAGTAGTCAGAGTATTGATAACTCATTAACTACTACAGGGACCAATTAGAGCAACAAAAAGAAGATGAAAGAATCCCCTGCCCCGGGAAAGCTTCTCCTGGACTTCAAGTTCCTTTTCTTATCAAACTTCAAATAGATCTCCATTTAACTGGGGTCTGTTGAATTCCCACACAATTAAATTTTCAAGGTAACTGCAGTTACTACATTTGTTTAAGTTAGATCACAAACTCTCATCCCTTGGTTAAAATCTGGAACACCATCTAAATGTCAAAAATCCAATTTCCTCCATACTGAAGAAACTGTGTTAAAACAAATTTGTTTTAAAAACATAAAATAGAACATAAATTATATTCATATTAAGTGTTCGAGTAATGTAAAAAAAAAAATCACTCCTTTTTAAGAAAGGGTCAGGAAAAACTTCATGAGAATAATATTTAAATATTTACCTACCAGAACTGTATTACTCCTTGAAGTAGAGCCATCTGGTGGGAATACCTCGTTGCTACATACAATTGGACAGTCACCTCCAATTGCTTAATTTGTAGGTGGAACCATGCATTAAGAACAAGAAGAAAAAAAAAGAAACCTGTTTAAAGTTTTTTGCTTTCAGTTCAGACTCAGATACATATATGTGTATACATGCACATTCATTCATTTCAGTTAACATAATCATAGGTAATTAGTGCCACAGAAAAAGTAAGTTGCTTGTTTGGCTTTGGTTTAGAAGCCTCACCTTAGAAAATGTTGAACGTTGTCCCACAAAAGGCTCTCCAGACAGCATTCAGATGAGAAAACTGCATGACGCTGACTTTCTCACTCTAAATTCTTGGCAGTCCCAGACCACAGTAATCCAGAAGTAGTGATGATCACTATTCCTTTGGCCAAAAAGATATTAACAGCTAGTAGACAAGCTTCTTGGAGCTGTTCAGTTCAAGAAAGACGGAGAACATATAGAGTCCAGTGGAGGGCTATGAAATGACTGGGAACCTGGAGCATCTCCTTTATGAGGAAAGGCGGAGAGACATGAGACTGTTCAGCCTGAAGGAGACTGAGAGAGGATCTTATGAATGCTTATAAATATCTAAAAGGCAGGAGTCAGGTGGATGGGGCCAGGCTCTTTTCAGTGGTGCCCAGTGACAGAACAAGAGGCAATGGGAACAAACTAGAACATGAGAAAAAACTTCTTTACTGTAGGGTGTCAGAGTGCTGGAACAGGATGCCCAGAAAGACTGTAAAGCCTCCTTCTCTGGGGATATTCAAAACCCACCTGGACAATTTCCTGTGTGACCTACTGTAGGGAATGTGAACCTGCTTTAGCAGGTGGTTAGACTGGATGATCTTCAGAGGTCCCTTCCAGCCCCTCTGGTTCTGAGATTCTGTGACCTCATTATGCTTAATGGCATACAGCCACTACTCCCTGGATCCCTGCTATTTGGTCCAAACTGCACACCAAGATTACGCCTGTCCAAAACCCTGTTCAGACAAAAAACAAAATCTTTCATTCACAGCCTTAGAGGTGGCTTGCTGCTGTGGCCCGTAAAAATGCCAGAGGAATTTCAGTCCCAACACAACAGCATTGCAGCAGTGGTGAAATACCCCTGCTGTTAGACAACCAGTTATATATTTTGCAACCAAGATGCAACTAGGATATCAAATAATTGAGTGTTAAAATTTACAGTGGAAGTAACAGCTACGGGAGTCTTGTGGCAGAGCTAAACTGAGAGAGATTTAGATTAGATGTCAGGTGAACATTTTTCATTCAGAGGGCGGTGAGGCGCTGGCACAGCTGCCCAGAGAAGCTGTGGTGCCCCATCCCTGGAGGCGCTCAAGGCCAGGTTGGATGGGGCCCTGGACAGCTGAGCTGCTGGGGGGCAGCCCTGCCCATGGTACAGGATGGGACTGGGTGGGCTTTGAGGTCCCTTCCAATGCAGGCCATTCTGTGATTCTACAGTTCTAAGATTCTAAGGCACCTATCTCTGCAAATAGGTGGTCAGCGTTTTGAAGGGTAGACAAGAACAATGTCTACCGTGTGCTGGATCCTGCTAATATTTTCACTGGCAAATTTTCCTTTGTGTGGTGCACTAACAGCAAGTTGATGCTTTCAGTTAAAAAGTATGCATTTATTTTATGTTAATGTAGAGTGGTTTGGGTTTTTTGGGGAGGAATGTTAATGTGTAACTCACTGCTTGCAAAATACATGTTTTAGAGACCATTTGTTAGGTTTCTTGACAGGAGCAGCTCTGCCAGGAATGAAATTCTGTTTCCCATATCCAGGTATCTATCTATTGCCAATTTGCTCTCGTTCACTCATTGAGGAGTGTAGAGGTTGCACCTCCCTCCACTTCTTCCTACAGCGGTTTGTAATTGTGGCTATCACTGGGGGGCAAAACGAGGAGACCAAGGCCTAGCGTGACAGGGGTAGCACAGGTGCCGTGCGGGGCAATCAGGACCTGTCCAGATTTGCCCAAGGCTTGTTGTCATGAGGGCTGCCACTGTCTTTACGCAGACTGGCTTCACGGCACAGCCTTCCACACCCGTGGAGTACTACTGCTGCAAAAGCCGAGCGCTTCCCAGTCATCACCTATTATTTCCCCGAGACACCACATCCAAACTCTTCCTCCCACGGCACCGTTAGTCAGCGTGCGGGTGGCGGAGCCAGGCGTTGTGTGTGTAGGGAACTGCGTACGCGGGCCGAAAACTGTGTTTTAACTGCGAGCACGGCGGCACGTCCGTGCGGGGCCTGGGCCGGGCGG
>JAOWBP010002052.1:39020391-39085230 GCA_028571105.1 Tragopan temminckii | reverse complement strand
GACGCTCCAGGCCCTTCACCATCTTTGTGGCCCTCTGCTGGACTCTTTCCAAGAGATCCCTGTCTTTTTTTGTACTGAGGAGCCCAGAACTGGACACAGTACTCCAGATGAAGCCTTACCAGGGCAGAGTAGAGGGGGAGGATCACCTCCCTCAACCTGCTGGCCATGTTCTTTTTAATGCACCCCAGAATGCCATTGGATGTGAAATTGAATGCCATTGGATGTGAAAAATACCTGCATATTGAAAATATTGATAAACGGAACAGGTTCAGTGGGATATAAAAAAAAAATGAAATAGAAAAGGGAGAGAAAACTAGATAGAAAATAAATGATTTATTTTTTCTTCTATAGCTTTAAACAGAGAGAAAGATTAAGTTGTTAGCCTTTTTACCTCACAAACCACACTTCAAACGCACGTACATGAATAAACTATCACTTTTCTTAATCTTATTCAGAATCACACCCCACCATAAGCAATAAAGATTTTGATAAAGTATGATTCAAATAGCTTATGTTCAAAATACAAATTCAGCCAGTATCATATTGTAACGCAATGGAAAGCACAGCAATGACAGCAGAGCAGGAAGGTCCTAGGCAACAACAAGTGAAAACTTGCTCAAACACAACAGCTGGAAGCACAGAAACAAATGCTTACCTTCAGAAGGCCTCAGGTGCACAGGGATCTTTGGCAAAATACTCCCACCTCCCCTGCCAACCCTTAAAGGAGGTCTGGGAAGAGGTGGAGCCAGAATCTACCCCTTCTCATCACTCAGATGCACTGCTTGCACCTGAGCTCCCCTGGATTGGCCCTGCCTTCTCCCCAGGTGCTCAATCACTGGTTCAAACCATGAGGTAGCATTTCTGATACAGCCAGGGATAACACTGCTAAAACAAAGCAACTCAATTTTATGAACACAGCCATTAACACATGTTCAAGTGAAAAATCTACTTTGATTGGAGGAAGGGCAGTATTCAGGCTGGAAAGTAAGATAAGTTTAGATCAGCTGCTGATTTCTTGTGTATCTTTGGATAAATAACAAACCGACTCCTTCTTTCTACCCGCCCTCCATTACCACTCCCTGGCATCCTTAAGACTCAGGGGATCTGAGAATCTGATACCCACTTTTGATGGAAAAGTGAAAACCTCAAGTGCACCTCATTTCCAGCTGTCAAGCTTCTCACTTTCTATGAGCCATGATGTGCCACTACATGCTTAGTAAGGCAGAACGTACAGTGAGAATAACAGGTTTTGATAAGCTGTGTGAGAGCTGCACAATAGTTAACACTACAGAGTCTTAGGAAATAATCTTTAGAAATAGATTTTAGACATTAAAATCCTTTTAAGTGCAAGAACAATAAAGCTGTATGAAGACTTACTATAATGCACGCTGTCCAGTTACTTCCTTTGCATAAAAGCACAGGAAAATCTCCTGTGTTTATACAGTCTTCCTACAGCTAGCTCCTTTGAATGATCTTTACTCCCCACCTGATGGAAAGAAGACACAGGGACACTCACAATCTAGAGTTTGCTTTATGAACAGGCAAAATGCTGTATCCATTTCATTGTTGCTGCCATCAGCTTCACTCCAGCTTTGCGTATAGTTTTGCATCCTATAGGCAATTCTTGAATCTTAAGCTCTGATATACATTCACTGGATTATATCAGATTATCAAGCTCCCTCTCCAATTTCACATGTCATATAAACACATATATACAATGCTAACTGTAGAATAAAGTAACTTTCCAAGCATAACATACTCATGGTTGTGTATGCTAGGTTATGCTGTTTTTCTGTCCTCCCAATCTCCTCCTTACACGAGCTCCACACAGTACAAAGGTTAATCTCAGTATTCCAGTCACATTAATTCCAGATGCTTAAAAAGCCATGAAAAATGCTATGGTAAACAGCACATTCATTTTCTTCTGAGACAGTCCTACTAAGGAAGCAGACAGGTTCGGTAGTGAAACAATAGCATGTTTTGGATAGAAGAGGACATTTTGTCCAAGCCTTTGGTAGAGGCTTTGAAAGCTCCGTACATTATTTATTAGAGACAAAGTGATAGACATATTTAGAAAAAACAGCTTGTTGAGAAAGGGAGACTAATCCACCTGTGGCATGAATTTAACACATTTTGAGAGAATCAAGTTTGTGATATTATTGGGTCAGCACAATGAAGCTTGAAGTAATTTTTTAATAGGACTGCTAAACAATTATCATAGAATGTTTTTACCGCTCACATCAGATCTGCTTTCCTAGTACATGCAGATAAATGTTCTGATGAAACAGTTTACGGGAGCAAAGCAAAGCAAAGCAAGTGAGATACTTCCGCTTTCTTTATGTATTTTCAAAATGCACTTGAGGAATAATATCTAATAAAAACTGCTTTCAAAAACTACTTTATTAAAAAAGACAATGAATGAAAAAATTTACCATATGCTAAGTAATCTACTGAAATAAAAACTAGGTTAGAAATGCATAGCTAACAGTGCAATAATCCTCTGCAATCTCTGCCTTCTGTGTTGCTTTGTATGACTATTGTACTTGAATAGTTGTCACTCTTCCTGTTTCAAACAACTATTAATACAAAAAAGCACTTATCAGGTTGCTTTGTCATTGAAAAATACACTCTAATGAATGGAATTTTTCACGACAAGCAATAAGTCTAGAAATATTATAGATCATTCAAATCAAAGCAAACATCAATTAATTCACCAGTCAAAGGAAATTCTACTATTTGCCATTTTTGTCAATATAAAGTCAGTTTAAAAGAAAAAAAAAGGCAAATTTAGATTTTCAAATACTTATTTTTAAGAATTCTGAAGAGCAAGTTGGCATTAAATGTTGAGGAGACCTAAAGGCTTATTTGCATGAGGATGAACCGTACACTGTTTATATGCAAAGAGTGCTGTTTTGACAGCATCTCCCCAACCAAAAAAACACCTGTCAAAACAGATAAGAAGTTTGAATGGCTGATTTCGGTATCTCTTGTCTTTCACCATGTTTTATTACTGAACATGAAGTGTCATCAAGTGTTACTGTTAGCTTTATGATATGTGGTAATCCCACATCAAGAAATTTCTGGCATCCAGGAAATAACATCTTGGAGGTATATTGGTGGACTGTGCTGTCTACAGACAAAGCAACTGAAATTATCAGCACATCATTCGATCACTAAAAGAGGTCTTCATTAAAATGATGGGATGGCTTTCCAGTTGCTCTAAAATCCATGGTGTTCCTTTGCCATGTAATACTTTTAGATCTAAGTGCTGTATGCAGCACATAAGAAGTATCATAGAGCAAAAATAGCTAGGAGAAATGCTGTACACGCTTGTGTCAAGCAGTCCAAAAGGCTGGGATGCTTTCCACCATCCCCTGAGAAGTTGCTAAGTGCTCGTTTCCATACCCCTAGCCAACCTATACAGCATACAACATCCAGCATCAATCCACTGTGCACTCCTGGGAACTCTCAGCTTTACACATTCCTGTTTCCTCAGGTGGAGAGACTGGAGAAGCACAGGAGAAAAGTTGTCAGACCTTCTGACCTTCCCTGCCTGCAGAAGAACCATGTACATCAGAGCCACTCTTGTTCTCACTGAGCACTATAAAGGAGAAATGCATTTCACCAGTTGTAAAACATTTCTCTGTCTATTATTCTGAAACTCCATTTTCTCTGACAGCTAGCAGAGCAGGGAGTGATAGACACACACAGGTTTTACGTGCCTTGCAAATTCAAACTACAGAGGATAAAAGATTTCTTCATTTGGAGCAGGTTGAGCTCCAAATAGGAGCAAAGGAACTGATCTTTCTGTAGCATCCCCTATATTTCCAGCTAGGAAATCTGTCCTAACGACTCCAAGAGTTTTTTTCCTGAGCATCACACAATGAGACAGACATTCAGCAATGACAATGGGTATATATCACCGATATAAATCAGCCACAGAACTTGCCTGCTGAGCATGAGATCAGCTGCAGTTTAATCTGCTCTTTCCCAAACTATGGGCCACAGAAGAACTTAACCAAAGAAGCAAAAAATATATTGTCTGTATAGTCAGGAAATGCCAATTGTTAATGGGAAGAAGATAGACTATTTGTTCATTTTGGTGTATGCATGAGGCAAAATGCTTCTCTAACCCCAAGTATTTTGGCTCAGTTACCATCATTTATAACCGGAACATGAATGTGTCCAGTACACAGTACAAGATAGTTAACAGATTTCTTCCCTATTATTGAAACCACTAGACTACATTTTGAGTATCCTGCTGAAACTGACAGAAACAGGGCAGCACAAAGTAATCTGACTTGGCAGATCTCCCGATGACTACCTGTTTGCCAAGAATCTCCTGAAGCAGTGAGCACAAGAGAGTATAATCACAAGCACAAGTACAAAAAAAGAAATGCTATATACAAAATAATATATACGTATATAAAACAATTTGTACTTCTAGAGGTATCCCTAATGGGAAAAGAGAAAAAAAAAACTTGGGGGAAAAAAATAGTTGTGTTCTAATAATTAATTCCAAACCTACCTGGCAATGATTTCTAGAGATTTTAATATGAGCATGTCTTCACTCGGCCTATATTAGACATTGTGCTCAAAGTCTATTCTTGCAGATCCTCAAAAACCGTGGTAATATGGCACAGAAGGAGTAGGTTGGCAGATGTGATTTTAATTACTGACTAGCCACAGGAATCTGTTAGCACAGACTGTTGCTCACAGGCAGCAGAAACATACACAAAATTCTGAAAACAGTCTTTATCACAGCATAACAGGAATGAGTAAATGAATATTAGAAAGGTATTTTACATTTGTGCTACAGTGGTTCATAAAATGCTAAGAGTCTAGCCAGTCTAAAAAAGAAGGGGTCAACATCATCACCATTAAGACAGCTTGCAAGCTGTTTTTCTGAAAGACAAGACTGAAAAGCTGAAGTGCTTTGCCCTGACAAGTCCAGCAAGGAAGTGTTCTTATTCCAGTCACATAAAGAAGTTTGGACTAGAGAAAATGAGTCTGGATAAGTCACAGACACTCCCTAACAGATGGAGGCATTTCCTTCTCTATGGACTGTGGAATACCAGTTTAGTCATCTAGTAATTGCAATAAGTATGGATCTGGAACATGACTTTTTTTTTCAATTAGTCATGATCCACTAAACACATCGCTCACTGGTTCTCTATGCTGTGCTGCAGAATCTCCTCCCTATTAACTCAGACCTAATGGCACATATGGTACCTGAGTGCTTCCAGTAAGTCCCAGAGAGCTCATATTGGCTTTATGGGAGGACAGCCCATCCAAGAGAAAGCATTATGCTTTTTAAAGCCAAAAACTCCACCTTACTTCTTTGCGCGGATGGTCTCTCTCCTTGGTCTCTCTCCTTACTTTGGAAGTTTCAGTTCTTTGAAGCATTTTATCTCCTCTGCTCTTCATACATGGGAAAGGAAAATCTCCTGAGCAAATGAGTCAATCTACCAAATTCAAATACAATTTTATTAATACATTTTTTTATTAAAATCAATAAAAACTTGATACCAATATGTATTTTTCTCCCAGTTCTCTTCCTTTCCTCAAATTAAACAAGCTCCCTGTGAGCAAACCACTTATGTCACTACCAAGAAACTTGGGTTCCTTGCTGGACTTTTTTAGATCCTTGCAGTTCAGCTATAAACAAACTCTTGATCCTTACATCAAATAATAGTTATCTGCCCACTGTGGCCTACAGTTGCCACATCTGTATTACTGGGGCCTTTCAACTGCTGAGCCTGAGCCCTGCTGGTGCCATGGAGCACCTTGCATTTTCAATTTCCATTTTCTCCACAACAGTCAGAGATGGATTCCTTCTGCTAACATCACAACTACATCTATAGTTCTCTAAACAAGGTGAAATCAGTTGAACATGTTCAAGATCTAGGTGCCCTTTAAATCATTTTGTGGCGTTAATGAGATGGCTCCTCTCAGAGAGACAGAAAGTCTAGACATGGTAAGGAGGAGTATATAGGGTTGTTACCCTGTAGGTGGTTGCAGTTGACAACTGACAATTACTGATGCAGCTATGAGAGACTTTAGATGACAGCTAGGTGACTGACTGAAATGGGAACCAGGACTGCATCTGGTACACAGCAAAGAGAGAAACAGAATCCCTTTTTCTGAACTTTTCATGTTTGTCTGGGAGTGTAGCAATATATTGAAAGGGGCAGAGGAAGTAGCAAGATGTCACCTTAGGCTATGAGGGAGTAAAAGGGACCACATTCTCTTTTCAAACATCATTCTAGAGACATGGAGGGAGATAATGGAGAAGTAAGAGAAAGGGCAGAGCACAACAGCCTAAAATCCATTCAGCCCCACGGCAGCCAGCAAATCAACAGAAAACATGTCCAAGTTTTGCAAAGTAGTCTTTCAGGAGGGATGTTTGGTGTGTGGTGTTAGCAGAGGCTGAGGAACAGAATCTTAGGGGCTGCCTAGCGAAACAAGGGAGGGTTGGCTCATGCAATGAGCTGTCTCATTATTGTGTGAAACAACTCCAGTGAGTTGAAAGTGGGAAAGAATTGCTGGGTTGTCACAGAAAGAAAAGTTATTTCCCATGGTGTTGTGGAAGGCATATGTATCTGGGCACAGATGAACTCTTCTTGGTCACTTTCCTAGACATGGTCTGTTATATTGCACATGAATATTCAAAGAAAGAAAAGGAAGAAGCCTTGGAAGAAGACGACACTTCTGTTTTATCCACTAGACCAGATAATGACACTCCTCTAATGCAGAAGCAGGATGCACACTGGCTTTATAACAGAAGTGTTAATCTGTTTAAGGGACAATGCTGATTTAGTCATCTTTCTTTGTGACTCCACAACCACACTTAGGAAACGTGGTATTTCAGGCTACATCCTAGAAAGTAAGCGGGTAGATGGGGTTTTCCGTAATCTTGGCTTTGCATTCATATACCTTGTTAAATTAAATGTTTTAGAAGAGTTTTAATAAGAACTACTTCCTCTTCTTAAGTAGTTCTTGACAGAACTACTGTCATCAACTGCTTTGCCTGCAACAGCAGCAGCAGACCCACACCTGCACTCCGTTCCTCCTGGGACACTCATCCTGTCTCCATGTTTCTGTCTGGGAGGAAAGGGGCACTCTGCCCTCTTGGCTGACCTCAAGGCAGAGTTATATGCTGGGGAAAGTGCAGATAAAAACCATTCACAGCCTCCAGCACTAATACCTACTGCAGAACTAATCCCACCACTCCCCTTGCAAAGTAACAATAAGCAGATAAATGTTTCTACCTGGATATGTAGCAGTAAAACTTGAAAAGTGGTGACTGAGCACTGGGGCAGATGTTAATAACTGTAACACAGTTCTAATCATATGAGATTAACATTCACATCACTCTGAACTGACAACGTTTAGTGTATTTAAATTTAGAATGCAGGTTGATCCTTCCCCCTGCAATGTTCTATCTCACACGCACAGCAGCGGCTTTATTTAAGAATATCTGCTTTTCATCTCTGGGATCTTACAAAGACAACCCCACTCACTGTGGCCCACAACAATTGTTTGCCGAAAAATATAGCTAAACTACCTGGATTTGGATTGTTTAAATTCTGAACTTAAAATCAGAGGATAGATTTTTAAGTAATTCTCATGTAATTAAAAAAAAAAAAAAAAAAAAAAAGCAAAAGAGTAAGCTCGCTACAGTGATACACAGCCAACTAAAATCCTTTACTCTAGTGGATTTGAGCATGCAATGCAAAATTTATTCTCCAGTGTATATAAATCTCTGTTTCACACATTCAACTAAATGCAGCTGTGTTTATCCCAGAGAGCACAGTTCCAGATGTATACATGCAAAACTCCAGATATACATATGAGCACCTTATTACATTACAATTTTCCATTACATTTTTCAACACTTAAACTGTTATGTCACAGAGCCTTCTGGAATATGCCCCAGTACATTCAGCACTTGCCCGAACAATACCATCTGAAATCCTAAGGGCCACCCAAGTTTGATCTGCTGTGATACGGCTTCAGCAGTTCACATGGAATGAGAGGAGGTTCTCACATTATAAGAATTTAGGCTACAGGTTCAGCATTTGAATAATACTATTTTTTGAACTGTATGATATAACTGAAATCTCAGATTTTACAGCAACATCAAACTACACAAAAAATACAACAACTTCAGAAGAAGTTTATACTTTTGCAAATGGGCAGTGCCTGCTTGCTGGCATAATAATAAAGGGATGCAAAAAAAATCTGTCACTGATACATACAGAAAGGAGTTGGACTGAATCTCTCTGCTCATTTTTAAATAATATTTTTTCTTTTGTAAGTCCAATCACAGTAGAACAGATTTCACAGCTCCTCCACCAGCAGCTCTCATTGATAAAAATACAAGGGATGTTAACATTATAATGCAATAAACTTGAGAACATAAAACACGCCATTCACTCCATAACAAACTTTTCAGATATCATCAGCATTACTGTACTTTCTGAGACTTGCACTATAACATTAGTAGCCACAACACAAACTGCAAATACAAAACTGCTTAATAAAACAACTGTCTAAAACAACTGTTTGTTGCTTTCCATCAAGTGCAGACAGGAAACCTAAACTATTTAGAATACAGTTCTAGTGATTGTTTGAAATAGTTTTAAGTTAAGGGAGAGGAGATTTAGGTTGGATGTCAGGGGGCAATTCTTTACAGAGAGAGTGGTGAGGTACTGGAACAGGCTGCCCAGAGAACTTATGGATGCCCCATCCCTGGAGGTGTTCAAGGCCAGATTGGATGGGCCCTGGGCAGCCTGGTCTAGTATTAACTGGTCTAGTATTAACTGGGGAGGTTGGTGGCCCTGCATGTGGCAGGTGGGTTGGAGATTCATAATCCTTGAGGTCCCTTCCAACCCTGGCCATTCTGTGATTCTGTGATTATTGCACATATTTATTTGCCTAGTAGTTTATTTTCCCAATATGAAAGATGCAAAGGCAGTATACTTTGTAAATAGTGTCATGTAGCACACCCTGAAAATCAAAGCCAGAGAAGCAATGTAAAATAAACAAAATACAGGGATGATTTCCTACCATTCTGTTAAAAAAAAAATGGCTTATTTACATCTGAAAACAATTACTTTCTACCAAACAGCACAGAACTGTGGTAGAAAAAAAAATAGCAGAAATAATGCTACCAAAGATAGAAATTTAAGAACCATTTAGATACCTGGTTTCTTAGTTCATCACCCTGTTGTGAAGATATCAGACAAGTAGAAAGACAGTAGAGACATGTTTATTTTTCTGAAACCACTGGTGAAACCTTTGTACAAATCATGGTGACGTCCTGCAAACAAGTATTTTACCTCGGAATAAAAACATATGTTATTTTCACAGTTCTGTTCTGATTCAGGTCATAAGTTAGAAATGTTCTCTGTAAAGGACTGCAGGCTGTAATGTAGTTCATTTGTAAACTATGTGAGTTTGGCAAGTCCAAAGACAGCTATCTTTATTGACAAATAAATCAGAGACAAATTGCAAATCCTTAAAACGTCATTGTTAAGTGGTCTGACCACAAAAAGATGGATTTTACTTTCTCTACAACATTTCCATAATATTTTAAGAATTTCATAGTGCAGGTGGTCTAGAAGAAGGGTACCAAGAACCTTCCACACATCCCACTTCTGGCCTGAGAACTCCTACATAAAGAATGTACACAAAGGGTACTTTTAAGGAGGTTACTGGCACCTGAAAGTGGCCCCAGAGGTACAGATGTAGCATTGCTACCATGAGAGCTTATAGTTAACAGTTTAAAAATGAGGTGTGGAGGGAGAGAGTCCAGCATTGAACCTTTTCCGGCGCATACACTAAGGCACTGTACTGCATATGTATCCAGCAGAACCCTCATTCAGCTTGTAAAGTCTGATCCCATACCAGGCATACTTCATGGAAACAGTTTAAAAATAAGTTTTCCCAGTGAATAGCAGGTGGGACTACCCTACAAAATCCTTTTTGGCTCACAGCACAAAGTTGCTGAAATAATACTTCACCCAAAAGAACGATAAAAGAATTATAGCTTGAAACTTTGGTCATAGTCTGGCTGGTGTCTGGGCAGAGCCTGATAACTCTTACGTTTTACGAAAGAATCTGCCTCACTGTGTGTGTTTACACTGCACATGTGATGACTGGCTGACACAGCCATTTTCTATTCTAGGTGGTCTCACTAGCTTAAGTATTTTTGCATCCAGAGGCAGACTGCAGCGAACACACTGTATGCCTTGGGTTGTAATGTGATTTGTGAGTACCTAATAAATGAAAATACCTTACGTTTCTTGCAACTGAAACTTTAGATCCTTAATTAGCAGATGACGGGATTGCTGACAGTTCAAAGAGTCAGTGATAGTGAATTCAGCCATGGAGGAACAACCAACCTGCACAACCTAGTGGAGTCACTACTGGAAAGTGAGAGGGAGTCTGGTAACTAGATTGCTTTTGAAAGCACTATAGCACAATGTAAGCAAACAAAAAGATCACTGCCAGTTCAACAATGAGAGTATTTGAAATAGTTTAGGTTTACACTCACCCATTTAAGTCCATTTCTCTTGCACATCAAAATAATACTGACCTCATCATATTTACCCTGGCAGGATTGTCAGATTTCAGGTCTCAGACTAAGGTGTGCTCCAACCCTGATGCAGTGTTTCTACAAAATGAATAAAAAGTAAACAAGTGCTCAAAGCAGGAATTCTGTTAGTTAAGCATCTTCTCTACTAGCACATGGAATAAGAGAATTAATAGATGTGATAAAAAACAGAATAATTTACTTAATGTCCATCTGGGATATGACACAATATTATATTTTGGTCCTAGTCCAGGGTCTTCCTTGCCTGAGTGGGAAGAAAATGGCAGCAGCATTCTCTGCATTTAGATAAATCCTTTAGAAAAAAGTAAAATAAAATAATGACACGTCCTACAGGAAATGTCTGACAATTGGTGTCAGCTGCTACACTACAACTTACAATGCAGTGGTACAGGGTGCTACTTCCTCCGGATTTTTCCTGTAATCCGCTGGCAAAGAAAAGCTCTTCCAAAGACTGACTAAAGGTAGTCAGATTGGGCTTCTCTTCTGCTGAACCAGCCTCTGGAGGTGACTTTAGAGCAGGGTCACTCTTGTGAGAATAGGAAACTTCTGTGAACTTTCTTTGCATCCTCTTTAAACAGTATTTCCTACTCCCACTTAAATCTAGTTTTTGTCCTGACCACTATTTACTGCTTCACAAACTGTCTCACCTATGTCCAAAATTCAATCTGAGTTTAATGAACTATTAAGAGAGAACTGAAAATGATAATTTTCTTGAATATGACAATGAAAGTTAATATTCCAATAATTCCACAGAAAGTTTGCTGTTTTCCATCCGTACTCTCCTCTTCCACAAAGGATAATTCGTCCTTTGAACTCAGTCAGCCATCTGTGCACAAAGCAATTAATAGAAGCATAGAAGCCAGGGAACATTAATGACTTTGTAACGGTATGCTAACTTTTTAAGTATTTTTAAATAACTAGCACAGCCACATGTCCTGCCCAATATCTGCAATGTCTGTTTAACCGAAGGCAAAAACTACAATGCCAGCAAAAAATGTACATTCAGATGGAAAATATCCGTGTCACCTAATGCAGCAGGTCTCATGCTTTCTCACTCAGGGCCAAAGCCAAAAACCCTTCAACCCTGTGAAACTCTCAAAGGTCGTAACAGTACACAGCAAATGCAGGACAGGTGGACAGTCCTGTAAGGCAATGGCATTACCATGTCAGTGGTTATGCTAAATGCACATTACCATGCCAAAGATGGATCCAAATTCTAGTAACACATCTAATGTACACAATAATTAGCTGAATATTTCATTGTCCTTCTGTCTTAAATTTCGGTTTCTTAAGTATTTCTCCTCTTGAGCCATCACATATTTACTCTTTAAGCTATATGAAAAGCTGAAAAGACTTCCAAATGAGAAAATGTATTCAGAAATACAGACATAAAACCAATGTGGAAATCTCCTCTAAAAGACAAAAAAAAAAAAAAAAAAAAAAAAAAAAAGAGTAATAATAATTTGCTCAATGTAATTAAACAATTCTTTACAGTTCAGCACAAGAAGTGCCCCCACAGCCTCTGGGCAACCTGTGCCAAGGCTCCATCACCCACACAGCACAGAAGTGCTGCCTGATGTTCAGAGGGAACCTCTTGTGATCCAGTTTGTGCCTGTGGCCTCTTCTCCTCAAATAAATGCTATGCTATTCATAGCATAATATTAGCACTCATTTTATCTGAATTGAATTTGTATGACAAAAATAGACACTCTTATGTATCTGTATGTACCCTAAATCTTGGCAACATCATCAGACTGTTAGCATAACAGAGCAAACTGTCACTTCACCATGTAATATCTACAATTTACTTGAGTAGATCATTAAGATTTTGTTTGGCCTTTACAAGCCTATACAATGCTATATCACACCATCATTTAATTACTAGCATTTGAAGAATGATATTCCTTCCTTCTATTGTATTAACTGCACCGCTCAGTTTAGTGTCATCAGCAAACCTGTTGAAGGTGCACTCAATTCCACTATCCAGGTCATTGATAAAGATGTTGAAGAGCACTGGTCCCAGTATGGAGCCCTGGGGGGCATCACTCATTACCAGCCTCCATCTGGACACAGAGCTATTGACCACAATTCTCTGGCCTTCCAAGCAATTCCTTATCCACTGAACAATCCACCCTTCAAATCCATATATATCCAATTTAGACGTAAGGATGTGGTGGGAGACCACATCAAAAGTCTTGCAGAAGTCCAGGTAGATAACAGCAGTCACTCCTCCTTTTACTACTGATGCCATCACTCCATCGTAGAAGGCCACCAGATTGGTCAGGCATATTCAGGGGATAAGCCTCCTGAGGTCAGATGGGGTCTACACATTGCCCAAGCCGGGAGAGGCAGTGGTACACAAGTGCCTGGCACTGGAGAGCTCAGAAAAATATTGTTGATTTGCCAGGGGCCAAGTTCTTCCAGTTACTAAACTGATGCAAACAAGTTTGTTTCTTGTTAATACTTATTCACAATGCTACAGGGAAACTTGGACTTTGATAATATCACGCTTGAGGCATCTTCTCATATCCTGTCATTTAGTTCAGTATTTCTACAGCTTTCAATCATGCAATCCCCATTGCAGTCAATGGCAGGTGGGCTAAGTCCCATAAAAATGTGAGAAAAAGAGAAAAATGCATAATTCTCTAAATGTTTAAGAACATGCACCTTAATCAAGTGAGAGTAGAAGGAAAAATAGCTAAGTCCTGTGAAAACAGAAAAAAAAGAGCAAGTGGGGAATGACAAAGACAACTCTATCGTGAACAGAAGAGTTTTGATAGGGTTTTGATGGATACAACAAGCAATGTACCAAAATTAAGAAGAAAATACTGAAGAAATCTCAGTTAACATCATTTGTTTAACAAAAGAAGCAGCAAAATGTCAAGAAAGCAGAACAGAGCAATTATTTAAAAACACAAAGGAACAATGAGAAAGTATGGAAAAAAAAAAAAAAAGGAATGTGGTTGAATGAGGATGAATTAAATAGCAATTCAGCCTCCTCCCTTTGGATAAGAAAAGCAGGCTAGATAAGACTCTGCCATATGTCCTGTAGGAGGTTTCTGAGCTGACAGTTTTGACATGAAAATGTTGAGAATGTTCCCAGTAAATTAGCTTCATGATGAAATGGAAATTGCATTCTTGAAAGTCTTACTTAAAAATACTCAAGGTTGAAAAAAAATTAAAACATCTCAGTAGTTTCTTTACAAATAGTCAAATCATAAAGGAAGATGGGGGCTCAGTACATACACACAGTCATAAAAGCAACTAACATACTATCAATTTTGGTAACAAAAGAGATGTCCAGGGAACTTTGAAGTCCAGTCTCAAATTTTCAGTATAGTTTTGATTTCTTACATTGTTTACTTACTTAGGACATTTCTGAAAACTTGGATAATGAAATTACTCACTTCAGTATGCTCTCAGCTTTACCCTATGGTTGTCCATGCTGCCCAGCAGAGCTCTCAGCAGTGAAACGCTTGCTCAGCATAGCTCTTTCTGTCAGAATTTTTAAACGTAATTGGTCAATCTCACAATTTCACCAAAGGTTTTTTTGTTGTTGTTGGATTTTTTAATGCAAAACCTAAATTTAAACTTTATATGGAATTGTTAAGAAAATGTTATATATAAATGAATACTGGACTATAAAGCACAGGAACCCAACATTTCAAAGCAGTCTTATATTCCATATATTTCAATATCTCAATTGTGGATACTCCTTACTATTTTAAAAGAAGAGAAGTGGTATGCTGTATTGTTTTATGAATATAAAAAAATTGCAAGGCAGGGAGGCTTAGAAATAAAGATTTACGGTTTCCAGCAAGATACGAATAAAAGTTCTTTTGTATGAAGTATAAGGAATTCATTTACAGGGTGGCACTCAGGTGAATGCCTCCTCCATTTTTATCAAGACTAAGAGAAAACACTAAGGAAGCTGAAATGGAAATCAATATTTTTAAAAAAACTCCCTCATCTGCTTTCCCTGTGGCACATAAACCACTGGTGCATAGAGATCCTGCATTGATTCACTATGGGAACTCATTGTTAAACACTGTTTACACAGTGCTGCCTGAGCCAGCTCTCTTAACTCTTATTGCAAATGCAAAGTACATTAGACATTACACAGGACTTTGGATTTCAGTAGCAACACACCACTTTTCTGAAAAAAAAAGAAAAAAAGGAAAAAAAAAGGGACGTCAGGAAATAATAATTTTAAAAAATCAATAATTAATATTTCTCATATTATTTAGTCAGTGAAAAAAAAAAAGATATGTCAACCTTTAGATAATATTAAAGGATAGAAAAGCAGCCTCACGCTCCATGTTTCTCAGGTAAATGACAAAGGAAACATCAGCAGGTCTGATGGTAGAGGTGTGCAAAGCAGTCTCACTGGGTCTGGCTGGGATGGAGTTGATGTTCTTTGTAGCAGCCTGTACAGTGCTATGCCTTCGATTTGTGACCAAAACATCTTATCTGCTGCTGAACACTTGCACAGCCTTCTCTACTTTTCACACTACTTTGCCAACAAGGAGGGTGGGGGTTCACAAATTGCTGGAAGGGGACAGAACTAGGACAGCTGACCCACTCTGGCCAAAGAGATGTCTCACATGATATGGTGTCATGCTCAGAAATAAAATGGAGATAAGTGGGTATCAGTATGCCCATGGGAAGGTGGTGTGTGATTGCATCACTTGTTTTCTGTCTCTTTTCTACTTCTCCTCTGCTTGGTAAACAGTCTTTCTCTCAGCCCTTGGGTTTTGCTGTTCTTTTCCCCTTCTGCTGACCCAATGTAATAAAGGGACAGTGGCTGCATGGTGTGCAGCTGCCAACCGGGGCTAACCCACAGCAAAGGAGTACTTTTGTACTTTTGGAGAAGAGTCTTTATAAAAAGTCATTCTGTAGAATAGGTCAGCCTATTTTTACTCCAGGATGATTTTACATGTAGAAGGGTTTATACCAAAAAATGCTTTTGTATCACATCTCAAATGACAAGACATGGCTGACTGCTCATTAACATCTGTTCCCAAGATGCGCCCTGGAATGAATAGGAATGAAAATCCTATAACCGCAGCCTCGGTATTTATTTTTTCTCGGCAAACAACAAGCTTTGTCATAAACTAAGCAATGTCTTTAGATCAAATGTGAGGCCTGTAGCACAGGAGCAATTGACAGATGACCCCATGCAAGAATTTGTAAACTTCGGAACAGTGCATGGAGACACAAAGAACAGATGAAAGGAGAGGGAAAAATAAAAGTGTTAAAATAGTTTGTATTTTGGCACTTCCCTGCAGTTGGATATTTAGTTTCAGGGGGATTGGAAAGCTTAAACAGAAGTGTCTGGGCACAATGATTCCTTAGTTACAAAATAGAAAGCAGAGAGGAAAAGAAAAGAAAAAAAAAAAAAAAAAAGAGAGAGAAGGTAATCAATCACAACCATTCCTTCCTCTTGGGTAAGAGACTTTCTTGTGAAGATAGGGTTAAAAAAAAAAAAAAAAACAAGGATGGAGCTCGGACCAACTTAGATCTGTTCAGAATTAATCTCCTTCCACAAGCTGAATGTGCTGAATGTCTTATTTCCTCTATCTCTGTTCTTTCCAAAAAGACTTGCATGCAATGAGTACTTTCAAATACAACTTAAAGCCATTACTTATTCGTACATTTAGATACCTAATTTTGAATACTTGTGGTTAAACATATCAGCCTTAGATCATGCGATTAATAGCATCAGGATTTCCAGGTTCTGCTTAGAATGTGAAATGAAAATGTGAAAAAGAAAGCACTCTTTTCTATCATGAGATATACTGAAGACAAGAGTGGGTGTATGTGGTGCATTCTTTATTGTCTTCTTTTTCCCCTTCCCATTTATCACTGTTTGACGACATTGTTCAAGCTCCCACTCTCTGGTGCTATCAAGCAGGAATAGTTTTCAGTCTTAAAGTAACGCCTCCTATTTATTTCCATGGAAACTACAACTGATACAAAGAGCACAATAATACTATTTGACAGAGCAAATTCTCACCTACTAAACACTCTTTTTCAACAGTCACCACCATTAGCTATACATTCTCGCCATCGACAAACAAGAGCCATGCTGTGTTCATAACAATCTGCACCAGCAGAAGTGACTCACTGTTGCTGTCACCACTGCAGAAATGCACCACCCACTGCCTGATTGTGCTCGCATCCACTGTTTGGTCTCCATAAACATTCAGCAAGTTTTGATTAATGTCAGTGGGTACCAACTTTTTCTATGGAGGAATTCAATTAAACACCTTTGACTCAAATGAACTTTCATGTCAGACACTGTTTTGTCAGACTGCACCTCTGCTGCCATCTGTCGCACAGCAACAAAATGTAATGGAATATTGGTAGGAAGGTTCAACCTCTACTGCCATACAACCAACATCCACCTCTAGGGCCAACATAACAAAATAAGAGGCATTACTTTTGGAACAGCCCTTGTGCTACATTATCTATGGAACTAATAAGCATCACAAACCTTTCATCTGCATGTGAGATATGCTTTTTATAAACATGTGCCTTTGCTAATAAAGCAATATATGCACTTTAGAGCAAGTAAAAGAGAAGTTAAACAAGCCTAGAGATGAGAACAAAAGAAATAAGAGAGAAGGGGGGGTTATATCTCATAGGATGCTGCAGGAACTGCTCCAACTCCTGACTAGGTAGTAATGAGGGTAGTATAAGCTCCTGCAGTTTCTCTCCTTCGTCTCTCTGTTAGGAAACTGCGGTTGTTGTCCTGACATGTGGCTGTTAACAGGAGTTACACAGAGCTTATGTTGTACCCAAAGTAACTGACAGACAGCTACACCACACACAAAGTCAGGCCTGCAGACACAGCATACAACTTCACCAGAAGACTGAGAAAGTTTCTGTTTAGAATTAAAAAAAAATCTTTCACACGGTGCTGAAAATGATAGCAAAGGAATTTAGATCAGACTTGTCCTTAAGAAAGATTTCAGTGAAGCAGTCTTTTACTAGCACAGAGGGAAATGATGTCTAGTAAAAACGAAAAATACAACAACAAGGCACTACCTGGTGTCTCAAGAGCATCAAAACCTTAATAAGTTAATCACTTGTTCTTTACAATCATACAAACACAAACATTTCCTTGAGTAGTTGATATTCTCTATATTTCTCTGTAAATACATACATAGAGATAGAAATACAAAAATACAGATGATTTGTGTTAGAGTACAGTTATGAAAAGTGTTTTCTTCACCTTTTTTTAAAGCCAGAATAAAGAAAGGCACTTCAGTGTTGTTCTGCCTTTTAATACATAAAATAAACTATTCTTCTGAGAATGCTCTTTGCTCCAGTATTAATTTATGAATTTGTTTTATCAGGAAATATTGGACAACAGTCTCTAACTCATCTGTGTCCTATCAGTAGTCCAGCTCCTCAAAACACACAAGAAAATGCTTCAATCTCCTCATATGTCTTTATTAAAAGGTGACTCATTTTGAAGAATGAGATATACTTGTCACAATACATCAAGAGCTTGCCTCTGACAGACATACTTGCATTTTGAGTCGTAACTTTCATTCTCCTTAGTCTTCAATTCTGGATTTTCCTACAATAATCAATATTACACCCATTATTCTATTGTAAGTAGGCTTTTTGCTATTTGAATTTTCAGTAGTGTTTTCTGAGTTAAGTCAAGATCCATCTCTGAGTCCCAACAGCTGACCAGCGAAGAAAAAATGGGCAGAGCCATAAAACAAGGTGTGCATTGTGGATTATACTGATGCATTACCTCTGACCATGGCTCATCTAGCTGCTAGGTTAACAGGTCACTGGCATGAGGCCACCAACTCTCACATAACAGCCTCTCTCATGGTGTTTTGATATTTCCCCTCCTGGATTTGTCCCAACAGGGAAGTGCTGGAGTGTATGAAAACTGGGAGTGGCCCTGGGAAGCTAAACAAACAACTTCAAACCCCACATGTTTAGGTTAGATGCTTATGTGGTCTTAACCAGCTCACCCATCCCTAAATATTACAGCATTTAAAATTACAGGAATTCTCTAACAGCACCAGCCACTGTTGAGTGCGTTCCACATTTCTTGAAGTCACTTCTGTACCAATACACACAGTCTGTGGATATTTTGGACATACTCATAGCATTAACAATTTGCCCTTTCCTGGACCTTTGTAGGCTTCTCAGTGTAGACTACACGGACATGCTACATTTACTGTCCCAGTGCTGAAAGAACTTAGAATGAGAGAATCATCAAAGCTGGTAAAGACCACTAAAATCATCTAGGCCAACTGTCAATCCATCACTACCATGTCCCTCAGTGCCACATTCACATGGTTCTTGAATGCCTCCAGGGACAGTGATTCCACCTCCACCCTGGGCAGCCTGTGCCACTGCATCACCTTTCCTTCTGAGAAGAAATTCTTCCTAGTATCTGACATGAACCTCTGTCAGCACAACTGAAGGCCATTCTCTCTCGTCCTATCCCTGTTACCTGGGAGAAGAAGCCAACCCGCACCTCACTACAATCACCTTTCAGGTCATTGTAGGGGGTAATAAGGTCTCCACTGAGCCTCCTCTTCTCCAGAACTTGATAGATAGTAAATACCACTGATGGCTAACAAGACCTGTATCCCAGAAGAATGGAGCACTGCATGACACATCGATATCTTGCTTCAGACAAAAGCAACTTAGTAGCTTCCCATGTGCAAGACCTTGCTTTTGTGTGTACCAGATCCATCAGTGCAAAAAGTATGCATTCAGTATGCATTCTGCAAGGAAAGGGGAAATCTTGCAGTATTTTAGAGGCTCTCTGTTATGTCAAGGTACATTCACTGTAATACTATTGCTACTAAAGCTATATCTACAAAGCAAGAGGCTCTTGGGGCAAATACTGTGAAGAGATATTTTTCCTTTCTTGTTGATGCTGAGACAACTGTTGGTTCATCAATTTGATCAGCATCCATCTGCCAGCCATACTAGAGTTAACTTGGACAAAGAGACCACAAAAATCACAGGGTCACTGTGCCTTTGGGAGAGCAGATATAAGGAACTGAAAAACTGTTGTGCAACAGCAGCTGGGAGAGAGAAGCAAGGAATGTGAGAGAACAGCCCTGAAGGCACCAAAGTCAGTGCAGAAGGAAGGCAGGAGAAGCTCCAGGCACACAGCAGCAGCTCCCTGCAGCCCAGCAGAAGCCCACAAAGGAGCAGGCTGTCCCATTGCAGCCCGTGGGCACCGTGTGGAGCAGATCTGCCCGTGCAGCCACAGAGGAGCCCGCAGGGCAGCGGCAGATGAGACCTGAAGGAGGCACAGCCGGTGGGTACCTCTGGCCTGTGGAGATCTGTGTGGAGCAGTGCCTGAAGGGTGAGCCCCATGGTACGGAGCCATGTTGGAGCAGTGCTGTGAGAGCTGCAGCCTGGGGAAAACACACACAGGATCGATCAGGAAAGACAGTACCCGTGGGAGGGAACCATGTGGAACAGGGGCAGTGACCATGGAGGAGCAGCAAAGATAAAGGACTCTGGACTGACTGCGGACCCCATTCCTCATTTACATGCACTGCTCAGGGGGAGAAGATAGAAGAGGGTGGATGGGGAGGAGTTTTAGTTTGCCTTTGGTTCTCTCTCACTGCTCTTGTCTGTTAGTAATAGGCAATAAATTATCTGCCTATGCTGAGTCTGTTTTGCTTATGATAGTAATTGGTGAGTGATGTCCCTGTTCTTATATAAACCCATGAGCTTTTGGGAGAAGAACTCACTGAGAGCAGCCCTTCAGAGAAGGACTTGGGGATTCTGCTGAAAGAAAAGCAGGACATGAGCCAGCAGGCTGCATCAAAATCAAGTCAGGAATGGCCAGCAGGGAGAGGGAGGGGATTGCCCCCCTCTGCTCTGCCCTCCTGAAGACCCACCTGTAGCACTGCAGCGTGGGGAGGCCCCAGCACAAGAAGGATGTAGAGCTGTTGGTGCAGATCTAGAGGAGAAACACAAAGATGATCAGAGGGCTGAAGCACCTCCCTTATGAAGAAAGGCTGAGGGAGTTGGACTTTTTCAGCCTGGAGAAGAGAAGGCTATGGGGAGACCTCACTGTGGCCTTCTGGTACTATAAAGGGAGCTTACAAGCAAGAGGGGGACTTTCTTTTTACATTGGCAGATAGTGATAGGACAACGGGGAATGGCTTTAAATCAAAAGAGGGGAGAGATTTAGATGGATTCTAGGAATAATGTTTTTACTCGGTGGTGAGGTGCTCACACAGCTACCCAGAGAAGCTATGGATGCCCCATCCCTGGAGGCATTCAAGGCCAGGTTGGATGGGGCCCTGGGCAGCTGAGCTCGTGTGTGGCAGCCCTGCTCATTCTATGAGCAAGCCATTCTAAGATTATGTATTATTTTCCCTTCCCATTCTTTTGAGAAGGGGGAATGAGAGAGCAGCATGGTGGAGCTAAGCTACATACTGGTGTGAGACCCCCACCAGGTTAGAGAAAACAACACTGGAAGAGGAGAGCCACAGTGCCGCAGCTGTCAGAGTGCCTGTGCCGCCCTGCCATGTGTGCAGGGCCAAAAATGTTTTAAAAATGTAATTCCCTTCACTATATTTCACCACTGACATTTTAAACTGCATTAAGAGGCCTCTACAAACGTTTTGAATCATTATGCTATCAGACTTTTGATTTGCTGGGCCACTGAGGGGAATCCTGAAAACATTCAATAATGCCAATATTTAAGTGCATAATGGTAATTTGGAAGAACAAAATGTTTGTTTTATCAATACATTATCAAGCATGACCATGAATCATGCAAATCAAATCATAAATCACAAAGTGCAAGCTATGCTCATCTACCCTGCAATATGCCATGCACATAATTTAACATATTTAGTCTAACTTGGATATGCAGCAGAAACAACATAAACTCCTTCACTGTTCAGTGTTGAAAAATCTGAAATGGGGAGTGATATGTAAAGTGTGTTTTTCATAGCAAGACTGCCAAATGCTACAGAAATGAACATCCTATGCAAACCAGCTGTTTGTGGAGGTCTCTAACTCACCATGGCAGCTGGGGGGTGGGTTCAAACCTGTTTTACCTTCCTCAGTCTTATATATAATATATTCAGTAGTTTTAATATTTGATACTCATCTTAATTATGTTACAGCTATGCCTGTAGGATAAGTTTGGAAGAGAATGATTTTAGAAAAGACAGCTGTGAAGAAATGTTTGTATGAAGTTGGAATGAAAATACCCCAACTGTGAATAATGAACACACATTGTCTCAGATGCTTTCAGCCTAGAAGTGTGTGTTATCCTATTTTTTAACAGACATTGTGAAAACCTGAGTAAGACTGTATTCAGTTTACACCCTCTGTAAGAGGTAATGACAGATGTCAAATAAATGCTTAGTGGTAATGAAACTGATGTCCACTATCAACGCACATGACTCCCAAACAAGAGCTACAAACTTGTTAAAGTCTTTAAACAGTTAACTCAACAGTTAAAAAAATATATACTCTTCCTAAAAGCCACGCTGTTCCTACTAAAACTACACAGCCTCTTGAAAAACTACAGTTACTCCTAAAAGTTGAAGGTTGGCTCTTGAAATTTAAAGGGCATCAGTGAGTGGTATGAAGGAGGCATAGAGGTAGAAGTTTTTGGCTCCTGATTCTTTGTTCAGTTAAAAATGAACATTTTCTGCAATGACTTTGTTTACAAGTGCAGACTGAATATAGATGCTATTTAACTAAGAAAACTGGAGTGATGAGGTATTCACAGAAACATCTAAATGCTTCCAAGTTCTTTAAAGAAATTCTTTTCTTAACTATTGCATTTGCATTATTCACTCCAGAAATTGACAGATTTTCCTTTGAACATACTCAGCATTACCAAGCAACCTTTTAATGTCAGGTCAAATCTTAAAACTGAAGCAAGTTTTTTTGTTCAATTATTTTTTCCCTAGGATATTTGAAATAGAACCTTATTCAGATACGTGAAAGAGACAGTACTAACAAGAATTAATTTTACTGCAAGAGATGTTTTTGACAGGGACTATAGAGAAACAAAAATTTATCTAACCTTCTAGCTAAGGCACAAGAGACTTGTGACATCAAGGCAACAATTTTCATATAGCCCTGTGGGTGATTTGCCTTCAGTGTAGTTGTTGAGAATACAGCAATATAAATGCAATAGACAGCAAAGTTTAAACCATGGTAAATAATAGAAAAAGCCATCAGAGTTTTATCATAGATATTGGATCTGTGAACCACACAACCCTGCTGTGATTTCCTATTAATTGTGTATTCTACTTCATTTAGGAGCCCTTTCCATAAAAATTAATGATGCTGTACATTCTTGTATCAGTAGGAGTTTAAGTATCTTATAAAGGAAACATATAGATAGGATAATTAGCTAGGAAATTATACTTTAAATGTTATCTCTCTACAGCAACCATTAGCATTCCAAATAATCCAGTAATTTCTCCTCTATTTATTTTAATGGAATTTGTAGTGCCTTCCACAGTCATAAGCAAGTAAACATGCTCCATTCTTCCTGCATTGCTTAGTCTGCATTAAATATCTTATTCGTGCATATCTTATCTGAAAGGATATCTTGCTGTGCAGAATTAACTTCCTCATTGTAGAAAATGGCCCTGAGTTCCCAATGGGATGGAGAGGCCAGTAGATGTTACTGTGTTTCAGAAGTATGGCGCCTTCATAAAGCAGGAGCGTAGAATAGAGTTAACACCTTATGCCTTTAAAAACTTAGCTAAAACAAAACAAAACAAAACAAAACATCCTACATGCCTGACTATGTCTCTACTAAACACAAGAACTTGCCAGTAGAAAGTATAGAATCACTGAGTCATGAATGGCTTGGGTTGGAAGAGACTTCAAGGATCATCAAGTTTCAACCTCCCTTGCCACAGGCAGGGCTGCCAGCAGCTAGATCAAGTACTAGATCAGATTGCCAGGGCCCCATCCAACCCGGCCTTACACACCTATAGGGACAGGGCACCTACAGCTTCTCTGGGCAGCCTGTTCCAGCACCTCACCACTCTCTCTGACATGTAATCTAAAACTCCCCTCTTTTAGTTTAAAACTATTCTCTCTTGTCCTGTCACTACCTACCCTGTAAAAAGTTGATTTCCCTCATACTTATAAACTCCCTTTAAATATTGGAAGGTCACAATGAAGTCTCCCTGCAGTCTTTTCCAAGCTATACAAGCCCAGGCCCTTCAGCCTGTCTTTATAGGAGAGATGCTCCAGCTCTTTGATCATCTTCATGGCCCTCCTCTGGACCCTCTCGAACAGCTCTATGTCTTTCCTGTGTTGCAGGCCTGAGACTTGCACACAGTACTCCAGCTTGGGCCTCACTAGGGCAGAGTAGGGGAGGACAATCACCTCCTTCACCCTGCTGGTCACTCCTTTTCTGGTGAAACCCAGGATACCACTGGCCTTCTGGGCTGCAAGCATACACTGCTGGCTCATGTTCAGTTTTTCATCAGCCAGGATCCCTAAGTCCTTCTCGGTAAGGCTATTCTCAAGGATTTCTTCTCCCACTTTGTATATGTATCTGGGTTTACCTCTACCCAAGCGTAAAACCTTGTACTTTGCTTTGTTGAACCTCATTAGGTTCACAAGGGCCACCTTTTGAGTTCATCAAGGTCCCTCTGGATGGCATCCCTTCCTTCTGCTGTATCAACCTGGTGTCATCAGCAAACTTGCTGAAGGTGCACTCAATCCCATCATCTCTGTCACTGACGCAGATGTTAAGGAGTACCAGTCCCAAGACTGACCCCTAGGGGACACTACTCATCACCAGCCTGCACTTGTATACCAGTTCAGAGTCATTGACCACAACCTTCTGGTTCTGACCTTCCAACCAACTTCTTATCCACCGAATGGTCCACGCTTCAAATCCATACCTCTCCAATTTAAAGATAAGGGTATGGTGGGGGATCGTGTAAAAGATCTTGCACAAGTCCTTCCACAAGATAAATGACATCAGTTGCCTTCTCTTTGTCCACTGATTGCTTTTAAAATGTATTATAAAATACTGTAAGTAAAAGAGCTCTTTGTTTTGTTTTCATGCATAACAATGGAATTTTTTTAATATCCGTTAACTGCTATTACAGTCAACACAGTTTGAGCATGGTTGAAAGCAGAAGTAAACACAAAGTAATCAGTGCACAATAATCTTTTATTTATTCCCTTCTTTTCACTTAGAATCATAGGATGTTTTGGATTGGACCTACTGATACCTTTCTCTTTCTTTGGGAATGCTGGTCATGTTTCACATTCTAAAGGACAAAATAAATTGAGATTTGTGATTTGTCCTGTTTAAAAAGCTAAGCATTAAATTTCTTCCTGGCCAGCCCAGCTATATTTTTGTGTTTTCATAACATTTAAAATATGTATTTTCAAATTAGAAGTTTCTATTTAATGCTGGAAAAGTACAAGCTCCATACTCAGAGTCTGTATACATGGACACCATAAATGGAGTATTATCATTTTACTGTTTCAGCTTCATCCCATATAAAATCATAGAATATCATAAAATGAAATGGACCCGCAAAGATCACTGAGTCCAATTTCTTGATATAATGGAAAATACAGAGATTTCTACTTTGGGTTGCCATTTCCCCACAGTCCCAATAACAACCAGCCATTAGTTTGAACCTGTTAAAACAAGGAAGAGGGAAGCACACAACTGCAAGAGGTGCCTATAGCCTCACACAAATGAAATTGATGAGTGTGTTGTGATATTTTGATACAATTATCTTCTGCAAGACTTCATTTCCCTTTAGGAGATGAAGTACAAAGCCTCCTGCTTGCAGATGCTCATTTTTTGTGACATTTAGTCATCAAAAGTTAGAGTCTTTGTACCCTGCAGCAGAAGGGGCAGCCCCTTTCCCTGAAGACCTCTGCCAAGATGTAGCACATATCGAATGTTGCCTGCTTTTGATATCTCATCTCGAGTTTGAAGTATGTTTGGTTGGATCTAGAGCCAGCTTTGCAATGGCCTCTTAAAAAAATCTATGACCCTCAAGGCTGAGTGAGCCCCTTCTGTTTACTCACATCCAAGATAATCCAAACAGCCAGGGCTGCTGCAAGAAAGCATCAGAGATCTCCACCTCCACATCCAAGTATCCCACACTTCTTCAATAAACACAGCACTGAAGGACATCAGCAGATATGGACAGCTTCTCTTCTTCCTTTAAAGAATTAGGTAGGTCTTCAGCTCTCCCTTTAACATCCAGCCCAAAACAGAGAGGCCCAAAACAGGAGTTTCTATACAGTTATATCCTAGCCTAGAATAAAAGGCAGGACCCTACAGGGCTGCTTCATTCTTCTGAAACCTTATAGACCATGTTCCAAGAAACTGGACCAAAGTGTAGTCTTAGAGCTCACATAAAAGTTCAGTGCTGGTTAATTGGAAGGTTAAGGGGGCAGATTTAAATGCAGAAGAGCTTAATTTGCTGAAACAACTAGGGGACAAGCCTAACTCACACATAGGGCACAGTTTACCAGAGATCTAAAAAAAATAGAAACAATGAGGAGTGAGATACCCACTGCAAGACTCTCTCATGTTATGCTGTAATGTATCTTCTTGGTTTTATCAGTCCAAAATGGGGTTCCCTTGGAGAACTGATTCCCTTTCAGCAGCCACCAAGGTCCTGCAAAGAGCCCCAGGCTGACAGATGGCACTCTTGGAAAGCAAGGATTTTCACTTCAAGATGTCAGAACAAATCATGGCAAACTCAGCAGGTGACAGGGCAGTCCTGGCAGTGAAAGACAGATGCGTCTCACAGACACATAATATTTGATAGAGCAAAGTTACCAAAAAGACAACAGAGCACAGTATAATCCTTCTGTAAAAAAAAAAAAAAAAAAAAAAAAAAAAAAAAAAAAAAAAAAGCCCAGTCTCAGAGCTTCTAGGACCTGATTTATGGCTTTGAGCCTTTGGATTGATTGCTGAAGCATTCAGTGTCAAGTGATTCACCGTTGTACTATTCACCACACATCAGGGGAAGCTGTTGCATAAATGCTCGTATAACTCAGTCTAGAGAACAACTGAAGTCCCAAAACATCCATTGCAGGAGATGGATACACAACCATAAAATGTTCCCCAAAAGATATGAAAGAAGAGTAGAGGCAGAATTCTTAACATACATATATGGCTATATAGAATATTTTCAACTTACTCTTCCAAATAAATATATTTAAATCTTCTATTTAGGAATTATTTTCTTTTTAAAAAGTTCTTAGTTCTAGATATTTTAGTAAACAATTGATTTTCTTCATAGGAGTTTTTATCTTAATACGAAACTGTCAGACTTAAGCAGTGATCAACTAGAGATCCTATTAATAAATATTATTGTGCTTATTTGCAACATTGCTTGTTAATGCGAACGGAATAAGTGGGACTTAACAGGTGTTAAAAGTAGGTGTGAGAAATAAAATGAAGTTACCAAATAAGCATTTAGTGAGGCCTTACACATTAAATACAGGAAGTATTGTTTTGTTTCTGCATCTCATTTGAGAGGGAGGGTAGGTATTTTATTCCACTTCTCAGTCTTCACAAATTTTCTTTTTGACACAACGTCCATTTCTACACCACAGCAGGTACCCCAACAGGGTTGTTAGTCATTCATTTGAAATCACTTTACAGTTTCTCCTTATCCCTTTCTTGTCAGTTTCTGTTGTCTACACAGACTCTTCCTACACATGTGGCTTACAGAGTTTTCTTGTTCTTGTTTTACCCAAAGGTGATCTGCAGTTTCTGACAGACTGATGAAGGGAGGCAAGTTAGTATACACCAGTCTCAGCTCAAAAATAATCCAAGTATAGTTTTAAAGCTGCTAGCCTGAGAGGAGAGACAACAGCACTTTATGATTTCTCCAGTGGAAAAATGAGCTCAACATCTATGCAGTTTCTGCACTTCCAGATTTGCTGATTCAACTGTCTGCAAAGGCAGACTCTAATCAGATCAATGAGCAGGAAGCAAGACTAGGAAAAGTCTGTATTTGCATACTTTAAATTACTTGAAGGTTTCAGAAACAAACCTGGATGCAAAATGAGAACCTCAGCTTGAAAATTCAGTTCTTAATGCACGATATAATGATCTCCAGTCCTTAAATGCATTATTTAACCAAGGACAACGTGTCAGACATGTCATTTCATAAAAGAAATTCAAGCAGACAACGGAGACAATAGAAACCTGTTAAAGCAATATCCACTTAGTACTAGATAGACAAGGCCATCTGACAAACGATAAATAAGAAATGTAAGTTATTAGAATGGCAATAAGCCGTCACTACTGCAAACAGTAAAAGTAGCCATTTAATATTAGTGAAGAAGAAATGGATAAAAAAGAAAATGTGCCTGAGGAGAGAGAGATGAGCAAAGCTAATTAGTCAGGAACTCTACAGGCACATCAGAGAGCTTCTACTAAATTTATCTTCATGACAACTTTGTGAAGTAACACCTTCATTTCACAGATGAATGACCAAATCTCAGAGGAAATACATGCCTGAACCAGCTGCTAAATTCATATCTCACCTTCCTTCCAAAATAAGCTGGAAAATACCTTTTGAAATTATTTCAGAAAGTAGATGGTATGAAAGAGGGAAAAAAGGAGGCAAGAGAGACTCCTCATCAGAGTTAGAATTATCATTGATCTTCCCATATATTTAAAACTCAACCCTTTGACACTTTGGTGACAGCATTCTTATCTACTCTAAAGAGGGATACATGTCTATAGTGAGTATCTAGATGTAGTCCCTTTTATTCAGGGAGTGCACAGTCTGTGCAGTCTCATTGCTGTGTTGAAGTTAAACCTAACTTCTTTCTGTTCTCTTCAAAATTACTCCAAAACCCAGAAAGTTACTCCTATAGTACACCAGCTTTCTAGCAAACCCTTTAAAACAGGGGGACTGTCTATATAAGCAATGCAACAAAACAAAAGCAGATCTGTAGGTGGAAATGGCTAGTGCTAAGAAGCCAACATCCACTCTTTACATATCTCAGTGATCTTAAGTTGGACTGTACCTTTAAACAACAGAACAGTTATTCACAGCCACAACACTTTATACTCACTCCTGAAACACCTTCTAGATTGCATTCAAATGCAATCCAGCAGTTGCTTTGAGTACACTCCACTATGCATGTCATAACTCTGACATAGTAAAGGGAACCACTTTGCTGTTTCCTTAAAAGCAGACTCATGCTACAAAAGGAAGATAATCTTCCAAAAGCTGTAGTACAGAGCCTTTTTCTGTCTCCAGTTCATGGCTGTGTCCCACACAAAACCCTGAGTTCCCGATCTTGTGCAGCTTGATGTCTGGCTGAGCAATGCAAACATGCAGCTGAGAGATAGGAACTTGGACATTCTGATCTTCAGGCTATCATTGATCCTCTCTGGTCGCAAGACAAATTCAGATCAGGAAGATATGTTTACCTACAACACATGATGATGCAGATTGGCTAGGATACACCATCTGACTTGGGCTTGCATGGCATGCAAATTATTCCTTAGGGAAATAAGAGACTTGCCTACAAGAAAATAAAGAAACTTGACTGGAATCAAGATGGAACAAAGTATCCCAATCTCAGAACAGACACCCCTGTGGTCTTTCACATTTATAAAACACATTCAGTCTGTTCTCATTACAGCCACACATCATTGTTATCTAAGTGAAGGGGCTGCTGCAAAGACTGCTTTTGTGCCATGGTTTGAAGGTAAAATTGCATAAGTATTCATTAAAGCTTCCAGGAATGCAGTGAGTTACCTTAGCAATTTCTTTTTCACTCATGCAGACAATATCCTATGTAATGCCTCTAAGGACAAATCACAGCTGTCATTTCAAAGTTAACATCTTCGACTATTAAATCTCTAATTCAGTTTATTATTTTAAAGACTTACCTTCTAGTCATTTAGACAGGCCTTGCAGAGCACTGGGAGCCATTCCAAATTAGAAATGAAATTAGAATCTAAGTCTGTAGGAGAAATCTCAGCGCGCTTCCCGATCAGCAGGCATCCTGCGTTCCAGCTCTGCTCCCTCAATCCAAAAGACCTAGGAAAGGACCTGAGTATACTCTGTGATACTTACTGTATCTCTCTAATCCAAAAATGTCTGACTTCCAATAAGTTGTGGATTCAACAATAAATGCTCTTGACCAAAAATAGTTCAGTGTTCAATTACCGAGTGCTTTTTTCCCATACTGAGGATTCTGTTTTGCTGAATGCTCTGAACAAAAAGATGAGCGGGAAAGTGACAAAGTTCCCTGATGATACAAAGGTATTTAGGGTAGTCAAAAAACAACTGCAAGAAGTTGTGGAGAATCTCATTCTACTGGATTTCTGGGAGATAAAAGGGCAGACAGAGTTCAGTGGTGGTAAGAGCAAAGTATTGCACATGAGAAAAATATTTATTGATAGAAAAAGATTAATTCTAAATTATTACTATGACTCAGGAATAGAAGTTTTGGAGTAAATTGAAAACTGTAGCTCCCCACTCAGCAGTGAGCAAGAATATTTTAGGAACTATTAGAAAAGGGAACAGAAAACTTATTTATGCCACTAAGAAAAGAAATGCATCCACTTCCCAAAAACCAATCACGGTTGCCATTAATAAGCAAATAGTCAATAATAGAAATAGAGAGCAAGGTTGAAGAGTGCTGTGAGTAGGACAGCTTTCATGCAAAAGGAGATAAGGACTCCTCAGTTTTGAAAAAAGATGACTACAGATTATATGACATATTTCTGTAAAATTTCTGCCGACTTGTAAGTACTTCCAGCCCCTGACAGGTGGACTATGCTGTAACCATAAAACCCTTCAAAGCTAATTAAACATGACTATATAACAGGATTATGAGGCATAATTATTAATATTACAGACAAAAAAATTCACTAAACTGAAATGCTCCAAAAAAAAATAAGTGTTAATCCAACAGGGAGAACTTCCTTGTTTTTCTCTCCACTACACATTTATATAAAGAACTCTGTATAAAGACTCTGTCTCAAAGTCAGATAAACAGGTCCTTTCAAGCTATTTCCCAAAACTCAGCTGTCTTGATTGACATCTCCTGTTATAGGACTGGCTTCATTTAGATCTCACTGTTTTCATTTTAACACCCACAAATATCCTTATTAATTCTTAAAACCCTACCTGCTGGGGATCCATACCTCAGCAAATAACATCACCACAGTCACAAAGATGAGTTTGGATTCAAACATTAAATAAAGGAGAGTTTTAAGGATTCTTAAGGAAAGTCCCTTCGAAGGAAAATTGGATGTTACATCTGATGAAAATGAGAGGATTTAAAATCTAATGTTAAAATAAATATTAAAGGTTTTGTATATTACTTCAAGAGACCATTGAATCATGGACTAGCCTTGCCCTACCATGTAAAGTCAGACCACGTAATCTGTCGCTCTCCATATTTTCATAAGTTCCCTTCAAGTACGGTAAGGCCGCAGTGAGGTCTCCCTGGAGCCTTCACTTCTGCAGGCTGAACGAGCCCAACTCCCTCAACCTTTCTTAATAAGAAAGGTGCTCCAGCCCTCTGAGCATCTTAGTGGCCCTCCTCTGGATCTGCACCAACTCCAGAGGGGGCCTTTACAAGGGTTGTATATCAAGCTACACTGTATTGTACTTGAAGCCATTCGCGGTAGTTATTTCCACATACTGCTTGTGCAGTTCCGACTATCATAATGTTCATTTCTTCCTAACAAGAAAACTTTTCAAGTTTTCAGTTTATTCACAGTGCAGAAACAGGCCTTTGTCACAAAGTATGGAACTGCACACATAAGAGGAAACTGGACGTCACTGAATGCTATCAGAGTAACGTATCTTGTTTCTACAAGAGAAGAAAAAATCCATTTCCGTCACACTACTGAACTGAGCTTTTCCTACAGACGGCAGCCATTTCAGAGCAGACCTCATAAAGATTATGTTAATAAAATACTGCATTTTATTTTGTGTAAAATTGAAGAACATTAAATTTGAAGACCAAATGCATAAACTTCAGAGTTTATGGAGGAACATGAACTTGTTAAAATAGTTTTTGGCCAAACATTAATTGACCTTTCCTAGGTACAACATTGAAGTCAGCAAGGCATTTTCTTGTCTGGTAACCTTTAGATTTAAATTGAAGAGAAAAAGTCTCTGAAGGACATTCAAGATGATAAGATTTGTTTCAGGATGGACTTTTAATTCTGATGTGGAAAGCATAGCATGCAAAGAGAAGCAGTACAGTGAAAAGCATTTGGAATGATCCTGGGGAGGAGATCCTTCGTGAGGGATCCTGCATCCCAGGAAATGCAGGAAGTGTCAGGAAGAGGCATAGGTGCATCTCAGCCACCAGAGGAAGAGATTCTGTCACTTGACATGTAGTTTTCTAGCCAAAATCACATTGAAAATTTGAAAATTAAAATTCAGTTTTGATTTTGAGGTTGGAATTTTCTTCTTATTCTCCACTCTACCAAGGGCTGAATGAAGAATTCTGTCATTTTAGGCACTCAGCTAGTGTGCTAAATTATATTTACACTTGGCAAATATTAAATAGCGTTAATCTTCCCAGAAATTGTCAAACACTGAGCAATAAATTACAACTACAAATTATTATTTTTGCATTTGTTTTTCTTTCTTTATCGCATCCAATCATTCACCTCATAGCCAATTCTTTTCAAGCATTATGTTTCTAATACCAGAAACAAGCGTTACACATTATCTGGAAAACTCTCATATTGCTAAGAGATTTACAAAGAGCTTGCTACTAGAACTGAGTTAACAGATAAATCGTAAGTACTCTGATGAGAGGCATGCAAGACAACGTAAGTTAATGTACTTTCTGGAATCAAGGTCTTCATAAGGAAATACTTACCAAACAAAATACAATTTACAGAAGTTTTAAGACATAGTGAAAGTATTGAAGCTCACCATGATGGTGTCAATGTGTGGTGGTGAGAAAGTTATTATAAATATTTTTAGTACTCAGAGAACATAGTAATTGTAACATAAAAAACACTGGTGCTTGTGTTTTTTATAAAAGAGCCAGATTGTTACACATGGAACATGCATATGGAACTGTGTAATATTGCTGTTTCTTTATAACTTATAAACTATTTGATAGCTTTTTGCATAAAAGTAGTTCAATTTTTTTAACAACCCTGTTAAAATTCATTCCTTTGAAAAAACAGTGGTGTAATGAGAATTGCCTGTGTAGTTTGGAATGGAACAGAATTAGAAGCCCTAGGTTCAGTGATCCAAAAATGGCAGAACAGTGATTCAATGTGATGTTAAAATCATAAAGAAATAAAATCTAATGCTGAGAATTTAACCATAAAATATTAACAAATTCAGGTTGACGTTGTTGTGACAGGCCCAGTAACACAGAATTTAAAAATATATAATAATTTAATTGGCTTTAGTTTGAAAGTAATCCACCAGAACAGAATCTTAACAAGTTGCATAAAATTTTTATGATTCATACAATATTGCCATAGTTTATCACCACAATTAGCTATGTATTTCTGCCAGTGATAAACAAGAGCCTGCACATCACACTCATAACAATCTGCATAGCCATCCAGAATGTGGCTTGTCTTTCATGTCACTGTCACCAAGGCTGAAACACACCATCCACCTCCTCACTGTTTTCTCATTCACTGTTTGGTCTCCATAAATGTTCAGCAAGTACCAGTGAATGTCAATAGATGACATTTTTTCCACATGAAAGAATTCAGTGACACACATTTGCTTCAAATGAACTTCAATGTCAGATGCCATTTCGTCAGACTGCCCCTTTGCTGCCATCTGCCACACAAGAACAAAACAGAACAGGATACTGGCAGAAAGATTTAACCTCTACTGACAGCACTAGGTAGGGGAACTGTTAGGTCAGGGCTTGAACTGATGATTGAGCACCTGGTGAAGAGATGTGGCTGGCCCAGAGAGCACAGGCACATTGTTTGCACTTGTGCTCTCCATGTGCCCAGAAGAGGTGGACCCACTCTGGGCTCGTGCAAGGGCAGCCACTAAAGGGAGGGCAGCTTTTGGGCCTGGTCTGCTTCCTTAGAAGGAGTGCTGTATGGCCAGGTAGCCCCTTCACCAACTAGGTGAGTTCAGTTCTTTCTGTGTGTGACTACTGGTCCATCTGTGAGTACTTTACCTGGTATTGCCAAGAACCTGTCAGAAGCAACTGTGCTTCTTCGTTAGAAAACACACCATCCAATTTCACTGGCCAATATAATAAAACAAGAGGCTTTTTAGGGCAGCTCTAGTATTGTGTCTGGCCTCCCCTCAGTACTATCTCTGTATTAATCTTCTGACTCTATATGGTTCTAGACCTTTCTTATCAGTGTGCCTATCTAACTTAAGCTCTGGGATGGCTACCTCATCTCCAAATAAAGGAAAGGGAGTGCTAAGCCGGTTAGAAAACACAAGAGAATGACGAGTGTATGGAGACAGTGTTGTTCTATAAAATAGGAATTCAGAATTGTACTGTCAACAATGTTTACACCATAGTGAATTATGCTTCAACATACATGCAAATAAATGGTCCAAAGCACTTGAAAACAACTATCTGAACTTGTATATCATGGAAACGGAGTGATCAAGACAAACTCAGTAGAACTGAGTAATAAAGTTGCGTCTTTTTGCTTTATCCATGATACATCACTTTGGTTGAATATGAAATTTTGTTAGAATGTAACTTCAGAAGCATCAAGATTTAGATTAAAAAACATATAGCCCTAAATCTATCAGCATAAGCCAAATAGAATAATTCTGATTTCCTAATGGAACTTCAGTGAACAGCTGTGTAATGTAAGCAAGATTAACAATCTATTTCATAGAGAAGCCATTAAGATCTCAATCTTGTAAAGATTTCTATTGACAAATTCATTGGAGATTTAACTGTACTTGACTCCAGCCCTCTTTTTTAGCTCCCTTTCGTCATCAGATGAGAAACCTCATGTAATGGCTATTCAGCCAACGGCTGCAGTGATTCTTTTCATCTTTAATGTTCTTAGCTCTCTACATCTCTTCACTGACATGCACTTCTTTTTTGCTGCTTCTGCTGTCTGTGGTTTCAATGGAGGTGGATTTCACCACCTGTTCTTCATCACATTTAGCACCAAAAGTAGATTACTGCCCATGCAGTTGATTCTCAGAACTTTTACTGTCCTGTTAGAGGAACATTCTACAGAGATTCATTTATTGCCTCTCAGGTATCTCTCTAAAGTTGTTCTTCCACAAAGTTGTGTCTTCACATAATATTGCCAAAAACTTGTAAAGGAGTCAACAGCGTGTATTACTACTGTTGTTGTTTTAAGCAATTAGTAGTATTTCCTGGTTGGCTTATTATGTATGCCCTCTATCCATCCTCTCATTATTCTAAATGTAACTGCTGAGTCTTGGTCTAAGCTTGTAAATGTTTCAGGTCAGGCTTGTATTCTTGTCCTGTACTGCACGAAGAACAGCTTCCGGACTAGACGTGGCCTGTTCTTCTGGGCTCACTGATAGTATGATCAAGTCTAAGCTTGCCCTATATATTTTGAAATTCTAGCCAACTTGTGTACTAGTTTCCCTGGGTAATAAAGGTAGGATATACATGAGTTTTTGGAGTGGCAAGTGAAGTCAGAGCCAAAGAGAAGAAAGTGAGAATGAAGCTGCCAGAACAGCATGGAGTTATATTTGGCTTTGAAGAAATAAGTGCCAAGAAAGTAAGTTGTTTGTGACTGGATGCAGGGGGTACTTAATACTCCCAAATTTCTCTTAGATAAAGCTGATGCTTCGGCATGAATAAAATTCCTAGGAAGCAAAGCCAGACCCAAGAGGTGTTGTGGCCTGGCACTATATGAACACTAAAAGCATGCAAAACACCAAAGCATGCTTTAAAAAATAACCTGCAGTGTTTGTGTCGTGTAAAAAGGAAGACTGTGGCCCACCTGAGGGAGCATAGGTTAAGTTATTACCTGAGGAGAAACTGAACCTAAATACCTGTAGAGCAGTAGGTGATACCCTGGTTTATATACAAATGCCTATTAGCTTAATATTCCATATGGAAGTATGTACAGTATTTCAGTAGGGTGCCTCATGCCTGTCCCACCAGGAGGAAATACGTTGTATAGATTCCCCCCTCTCTGGAGCACCCTACCCTACCACTCAGCTTAATGGAATGATGATGGCCACTAACTAGGTGGGCTATCTGCAAATGTCTTACCATCCATCCCAACTAAACTGCAGCCAACTCAGCACAGAACCTCCATCTACCTTGTGAGACTGTAGTTAATTCTGGAGAATAAAGAAGGTAGCAGGAACTAAGCACATGCCTCAACACTAATGTATACCTTAAAGCCAATGACCTTCAAAGAAAGAGTTGGGACCAAAGTTCATTTATTCCAGTTAATGTTGTCAAACCCTAAAAAGCTACGGACTCAAAAATTATCTGAAATATACTGAATAGAAACCAAGAAAGAATGCTTAAATGCTGTCACTCATAGAACTCCCAAACTGTTACATATGTGGATATAACAATAACTTTTCAAGTCACTGCAGTTGAACAAGATAAAAGATACCTGTCCAATTGACAACATTACCAAAAAATTTTCAATTTTTGAACAAAGAAATGGTGCTCAGGTTTTATAGTATTTGTCTTCTGTTGTAGCAAATGCCAGAAAAAAGCATTTTCTTTACACCCGAGGAAATTGCTTGAGTAAGGCCTTTTCTTATTGTACTACAGATCACATGTAAGATAAACAGTTATTCATCTACTGCTTAAGACAGAAATCACTTTCTGCAGAAGCACCCTTTTAGTTTACTGGCATTAGATGGTTTGCTCTGTGTATTTCTACTTCTCTTTGTTGTTGTAAGTTTTTAAACTTCTGGTAATTGCTTTAAAAGAACAAAGCTCTTTGTTTAAGAGTAGCTCAGGGAGATTGTAATTGCTATAAGGTACAAGTCTGTTTCCAAGTATTTCTGAAATGCTTTTCTTCTGCACTAAATAATTAATGTTTAATGTTTGGCCAAACTGTAGAAATTTCCTGTGGAACATGGATGATGACTTTGGGAAGAAAATGAAGACCTGTCAATTCAATTTTCAGTATGATTTGCTTTAGAAAACCACACCTATTAAAGAATGTTTTTTTTTTTTAAGAAAAAATAATAATTTCAGGAGTACAGGAACATACTCAGTGAAAAAGATTAAGTAATTTCACATCTTTGAAAATTATAGATTGGTGGGCTATGAATCTAAAAAAGCAGTAATCATATTTCTCTCCATAAATATTATCATTCATAGAAGGAAAAAAAAAAGGGGCTGTTGTTAATGCAATCTAGTACATTACATCTCCCTCCTCATGGATTTTATATGACAAACTTAGTACTCTTATCTTCAGCTATAGACAGGAGTGATGTTATCTGGTAGTATCTGGGAGCAGAGTTGTAAGCCAGCTGTGCAGGAGGGAAGTGCGGCAAGGCTAATATTCACCAGCAAAATCCAGCTGCATCAGCTCAAAAGCACCTGCCCCTTGCTCTGATGCTCTGTCTCCAGCTGTCCTGTTTTCGCTGAAGAGAGCAGTATGTCCCAGGAGAGCTGACTACTACTTTTTCATTGTGTTAAATCTCAATAACATTCTGAGAATAAACCATTAAATGTCTAATGAAAACAAGCATGTGATTCCTTCTAGCCAATGATATGCACTGATGTGGATGCAGCTAAGCAAAGAACGTGTTAAAAATTACAAAATGCTCATTGCTACTATTTGTGAGGATGTTTTTGCTTCTACTGTGACATAGGAACACTACTGCACTACCCACCCAAGATCTCTCACTTATATTCATCAGGTGGTAGGAACTGAGGACAAATTCAGACTTACATTTGCCTATTGCACCACAATCTCACAACTGCTCAAGAAAGCCTAAGATGGGATATAACTCAGACTTCTAAATAGCTGGGAGAGAAAGATTACAAGGAAAGTCAGTGGAAGAGATTACGCCAGATAGGATTGTATTAAAATGTTCATATTTAATAGTAATATTTCAGATACATTTCACGCTACCTGGCTTTCAAGTCAAATACATTTTTCATATTCCAGCTACAGCTCCTTATGTTTTTATTGATTATCTGAATGAGGGGATTGAGCACACCCTCAGTAATTTTGCAGGTGACACCTAGTTGATGAAGTGTTGATCTGCCTGGGAGTAGAAAAGCCATTCAGAGAGATCTGGACAGGCTGGATTGCTGGGCTGAGGCCAGTAGGATGAAGTTCAACAAGACCAAGTGCTGGGTCCTGTAATTTGGCCACAACAACCCCAGGCAGTACTACAGCCTTCGGGCAGTGACTGGAAGACTATATGAAAGAAATGGACCTGGGGGTGTTGGTCAGTGCTCAGCTGAACATGAGCCTGCAGTATGCCCAGGTGGCCAAGAAGGCCAATGGCGTCCTGCCTTGTATCAGAAACAGTGTAGTCAGCAGGACCAGGGAGATGATCATCCTCCTGAACTGAGCTCTGGTGAGGCTGTATCTTGAGTGCTGTGTTCAGTTTTGAAGAAAGACACTGAAATCCTGGAGCATTTCCAGAGAAGGGTAACTAAGCTGGTGAAGGTTCCAGAGCACAAGTCTTATGGGAAGTGACTGAGGGAGCTGAGATTGTTCAGTTTGAAGAAGAGGCTCGGGGAAGACCTTATTGCTCTCTACAACAACCTGAAAGGAGGTTGTGGCAAGGTGGGGGGCCAGCCTCTTTTCTCAGATAACTAGCAATAGAACAAGAACAAATGGCCTTAAGTTGCACCAAGGGAGGTTTGGGTTGGATAATAGGAAAAATTTCTTTTCTGAAAGAGTACTTAGGCACTGGAACAGGCTGCCCAGGGAGGTGGTTGAGTCACTGTTCCTATAGGTTTTCAAGAAATATTTAGATGTGGTATTACAAAACACGGTTTAGTGGTCAGTATTGGTAGTAGGTGGATGGTTGGACTAGATGGCCTTTACCAACCTTAATGATTCTATGTTTATATATAAATATCTGTAAAGAAATAGGCAGGATGTTTAGTACTGCTATTTTAATGTTACTCAGAAACACTGGACTTTTACATACCTTCCCCTTTTGTGATCATTATTGAATTCTCTAATTATTGCATTGCTTTCTTCAGAGGAGACAAGTTCTCTATAGGGACACCTCTCTCAGAGGCTGTCCCTAGATCCCATGTCTGCATGGGCTCAGTGCAGTCCAAGAGATGAGCGTGAGTATCCAAAAGCAGAACCCAAGTTTAGTTCTCAAACTGAATTCTGGGGATCCAGTAAATTTCAGCCTTTCTGAAATTTGATTTCCTCACACTGAAGCATGCCGTGTGTAACTGCCAAGCCACAGGCTAGATCCAAAACAAATACTTTAAAAAAAAATAGTGAATAAAATAAGTAGCTTCTAAATTTAGATTTAAAAGTCCCCAATGTTGGCACATTCCTTAGTTCTACTGGCAATGAAGTTTAAAAGCAAGTGATGGGTCCTTAATCTAAGTACCAGTGAATAGTACAATGCATGCAGATCTCTACTAGATATGCATTGAGGTATGTGCACTCACAGAAGGGATGAGAAGCAAACCAATGAGTCTTCTGAGTTTGCTGAGATGACCAAACCCCTGAGAGGTGCGAAAGGAGTCAATTATCATGATTTTAGAATCAATTTCACACAGTCAGGAGCAGGATGTGCTCAGCAACGCATTCAAGGAACTCCTCTGACATCCAGTGTGAGCTGACACACCTGTGTCTAACGCACTTCCTTGGTACTTGGTTTCAATAACAGCTAAGGGTCCTAAATGTTTCTGAGGATGAAGCATCTGAGATAGGTCACTCAAATTTTGTCACATGAAACTACTGAACGCTTCTGGAAAGTTGGCCTCACTGCTGGAAACTGGTGTTCTCAATAGCATGCAAGCTAAAATAAATACTGAGAAACTAAAATATAAAATCATTATAAAACAAGCCCACCTAAGCACAAAGTAAAAGCCTAATTAAATATGGTAAAAGCTATTTTTAAATGAAATCTTAAAATCAGAAGACTGAGCCAGCAACAGCAGGAAAGTAGAAGCCAAACCACAATCTTGCAAGAAGACACCCTAGTATATAATGCCACACACTTTTTCCAACCTTGAACATAAGAATTTGAACTTCCCCAGTTTGGTACCTAGGTATTGAACAAAATTGTTTTACCACATTGCTTAAGCTCTCTGCCAACAAGCCACATAGCACGAGAATGAAGGAAATTCAAAACAATCAGGTACAAAGCATATTATATATGACATAACTGTCATGTTAACTTCTTAAAGCAAAAAAAAAAAAAAAAAAACCACCTTCATTATTTACATATGCCTTTAATTAGCAGTCAAGTAACTTACTGTAGAAGGTAACCCTGATTTCTTTATATAGCACTAGCACCTACGTAACTGTTGGCCTGCAGGAACTAAACAATAGATTCCCTCTTGAAGTGACACATTGTATAAGTACAAGATTTATATAAATAATTTCTTTTTGTCTAATCCTGAGTGGCAGAACAGTTATGCCTTTATAATCAAAACATCCAGACTGCTACAAATTAGCATTACTCATTTGTCTGATCCAAATCTCATCCAGTCAGGATTCAAAGGAAGAAAAAGAAAGAAACACTTGTTTCCAATAAAATAATGGAACCTGTTATTGAGGGAAAAATAATAATAATAATTTTTAAGTTCCTTTTGCTTTTTTTTTTTTTTTAATGTGAACAGAGATGCTAACACAGAGGATATTATTGGAAAGAAAATCCTTTGTCCATTTTGCAAAGTTTTTTAACTGTGAACTGAAACTATTAATAAACTTATCCTTCCTGCTCTTTAGACTTCTACCACAACTGCTATTTGGATTTATTCATGACTTCCTTTTACTAGAGACATGCCAGATCTGCTGTATTGTCCACTTGGAAAAAATCCCACTATTCACAGCCACTGAATAAATACTCAGATAATAATTATTTGCATCTCAGCCATCCAGACATTTTCCACTCATGAAAATCTTAGAACAATGCATTATTTTTAACAATTTAAAAGAAAAGAAAAATTCTTATGACAGTAATCTCTCAAACATGAAGTACTTTGTCTCATTTGTATAGACGACCAATTTTCAAATCTTTTTTTGTATAAAAGCTTGTGGTTCCAAAGCTGTCTGGTGTCTCAGAATACAGAATTACTTTTGAGAGAATCAGGGCTATTTTTCCTATGTAAGTACTGTTCTAGATACTGCTGGGTAGTGGCACAAGTAAGGAAAAAAAATCAAGCTAATATAGAAAATGGTCCTTCTCAGTGTTAAAAAATGAAGAACAAAAAATGTACAGTGAATAGTATGTCTAGAAAATTATTTGTTCAAATTATTTTCAATTAATCTACACAAACTGTCAAAAGTGAGTGAAGCCTGAAGAAGAAAACCCAAGCATCTCTGTTAACAATTAGGCAAATTTGGGGCAAAATTGTTTAATTGCATTGTCATTCTCACCAATGCTGATCTTTTTCAGGGTAAAGCCTGCTGAGCTAATGGCTTAGAGGTGAGTTAAAACCAACCTCTCAGGATTCCTGTTGTGGTAAAGACCCACCCTGGGGGTTTATTAAAAAAAATAAACGGGGTAGGAATATACAGTAGGTGTATTTTTGTATAGTGTTTTGTACTGTATCATATAGAGCATTACATTAAAGGATATATAAAGTTTCAAGCCTATGGGAAATGGTCTCTCTGCTGTCATAGAAAGAAATGGCTTGCCTTGAGTTCCGTGGTGGATAATTGTGGTAGGGGAGGAGGCATTTGATTACTGCCGGAATCATTTCTAGGTCATAATGAAATAAAATGAGTAGTATCCAGAGAGCAACCAAGAATCTACCATATGTTGTGTGGGAATTTGCTTATATTTTGACAATTATCCAAAGCATAGAAATTCTCTCTGACAGGTTCTCATGCGTGGGCCAGTAATTCCTTATAAGCTCAGAAGAAAAAAAATGTTTCTTCATGTGCGTAGCCAGGAGATCAGCACTTTGCTGGATCAGCCAAGCTTTTTTGACAGTAGCACAAGATACTTCAGTCTGAAGAGTTCATCATCTTTAAGTTCTCTCACTGATAGAAGGGAATTAAGGGAGACTTTCAACCATGGCTTTGAAAATTGATTATTAAATATTTCTCCAGGTGGAAAGTTAGACTTAGATGGGAAAGCACTTTACATCTACGTTGCTTTACTATCAAAGGTTTGAATTAAGGAGTAGAGATTGATTTCTGCCCGAGAGGACAAGATATAGATTAACATGAATTCTGTTTTTTTTACATTTATATGTGTTACTTTAAATAAGACTCAGCAAACTAAAGCTAATGGAAAACGGAACTGGGAATTAGAAACTACATTCCAAATTTTCTTAAAAAAAGTAAATTCCCATTACTCCATTACCTTCATCACCTCCTAAAATGGAATCAAAGAGCAAAAAGTCATCATGCTACAATTCTGGCTAACTGAAGAAACAGTTAAAGCCAGTTTGATTTCATTATCCCTCCATTACCATATTCACACAAATCAAATACACATTGAGGGGACAGAACTTTCACCTGCATCTTCCTGTTCCCACTGATTATTCATTTCTTTCTGAACTACAACTTGGCTTCCCAGATGCTTGGCTTCCCAGTCCTAACAACATAATCAAGAAAAGAAAAAATAAAATAAAAAAGAAGGAAAAAATAAAAAGAGAAAGAAAGAAAGAAAAAAAGAGGAAATAAAAGGAAAAGAAATATGACTGTCTGACCCACTACACACAGTCCTAGGACTTCCACCTACACCCTGAAAGATGATAAAGTTCTTATTAGGACTGTCCTAATTCTACTTGGTAAAAATGAAGGGTGTATTGCAGTAGTCTTTGACACCTCTTTCCTTGTTTGGTCACACTGTAGAGTATTTCCTTTCTCTGTTCCATAATATCCCGCTGGCTTCTTTCAATCTCTGCTTTTCACAAACATGGCCCTTAGGGGCCATGAAAAAGTTCAAAGTGGGTCACAGACTGCTGTGGGGTGAGAACAGACTGTATTAATTGTCTGCAATGGGGAAACTGAGTTGCTACCAGCAATTAAAGGAGGCTAATTGTTCTTTGGCTGATGTAAACACTTGCAGCCAGTAATTACAGCTACTGCATATTCCCCAGACCTGAAGAAATTGAACTGCTGCCATTTTGTCTGAGAAGTGGTAACTGACAGCTTAATTGATGTTTTTAGATGAAGAATGGGAATTCAAGCTGCACTGTAACAGTAACGTTACTAATTGTAAATCAACATTTTAATCACATAGAAGTTTTCAAAAAAAATCATGCGCAGTCTTGGTTTAAATCCAGAGATCTCATACTCAAGAGATTTGCAGCAAGACTGCCTGAAAATGACTTCTTTTCTAACAGTTGAGAGACGCAGCTCTGCCATAGAACCTAGCACATATACACACACACAGAAAAAAACAGTGATCAGTGCAGGGAAGAAGGAAGAGCAAAATAAGAATTTCAGAAAATAGCATGTAGATTTAGAAAAAATACACTAACTGAATGGAGGAAGAAGGAAAAAATGGTTATCACAGAATCACAGAATTGTAAGGGTTGGAAAGGACCTCTAGAGGTCATCAAGTCCAACCCCCCTGCAAAGTGGGCTCCTGCTGTAGCAGCTGCACAGGTAAACCTTTCATTTCTCTTTCCTTGTCCCCTCACAGAATCACACAGAATGGCCAGGGTTGGAAGGGACCACAAGGATCATGAATCTCCAACCCACCTGCCACATGCAGGGCCACCAACCTCCCCACTTAATACTAGACCAGGCTGCCCAGGGCCCCATCCAATCTGGCCTTGAACACCTCCAGGGATGGGGCATCCACAGCCTCTCTGGGCAGCCTGTTCCAATACCTCACCGCTCTAATTACCTCAGTACCTCACCCTCAATTCTCTTTCCAAGCTATTCCTAAATATTTGTGTGTCTAAAAATCCATCAAAGAAATTAGTACTTTGCCCTTTCCCATTACCCAGGCAATTCAGTAGCTCCTCACTACACGAATCTTTGTCAGTCAGTGTGGCACCAGCTCCTGTTCTTGTGCCAGACAAGAACAAGCAGCTCTGAAGTTTCTTTGATCCCTACCCTGAGGAAGGAGATAAACTGTGCTGAGAAAGCACAAGTGAAGAAAGTTGAGCTTTAAGAGCTCCAGTCTGTTTGTATGCAGAAGGAGCACTGTGTCCACAATAGAGATGCATATAGGAAAGCTAAAGCAAACCCTACTGTGGTTACAAGAAAAATGGGAGGCATTCATTACTTATAGTTCCCTCAGTATAAACATGCCCATCTATGTGTTTCACCTCCACAAAAGCCCAAAATCTTTCCTTTGTATAAGCATCCCCACTCCCACAGGCAGGAACAGTCAGTGCTGAGAAGATGAACAAAACAAGAAGTAGAAGAGCAAGCAGGGTTTTACATTGCCATTCACAGCAGAAGACATTCCTATTTTTGTTTCTCACCTGTTCTTGTGTTCATGCAGGATTTGTCCCTGGACTCCCTCTGACAAGGACATTCTGACTGTACTGAAAATCAGAGTGGGAGATGATGGTCACCTGCCTTTGGGAAGGGCTCTTGCTTAAAGGGAAAAGTATCCAGCTCCTTCAACACAATAAAATATGAACTTATAATGAACATGTCCCCTCTGTGACAAGCCTTTTCCTGCCAGAGCCCAGAGACCCTGCAGCAGGATATTAAGGAACAGAAAATTCCACTTCAGGTGACCCTAGAGGTTTTTGCAATAATACATGTAACATCTAATAAAACTAGGAAGAAAAGATACTTTATATTCATTCCCACTTCAGTGAACATATTTCTTTATTTCCTATTCCTTCTACAAAAGTCATGGAATAGGGAATTTACTGAAACAGTAGATCAGGTTTGGTCAGATGGCACGGGACTAATACAGCTGCAATATTAGCCATGAGGCTATTTTTAGTACACAATTTCCTTCACTTTAGCTTTGAATATCATGCATGTGAAATCTAAAAATTATATTCCACTGACTTTTCCGCTGGAAGAGTCAAGCTTGTTTTGAGAGGCTTACATCTTATCCAAAGACATCCGACCTCCATGCAATTTTCACTAATTAATGCTGTTAATCACTATAAAGCCTTGATTTCAGATAATATTGGCATCCATGTGCTAAGTTGCACACCATGACCACAAAAGATATGAAAAAATGTGTTAAAGAGATGTAGGTTTGCACTCTCTGTTCTTTAACATACAATACACAGCCAAGTAGTGGTTTAGACATTCCAAAAGGTTACTAAATTGTCTGCTACCTACTCTAGGAAGAAACCTGATTTTCAATCCTGATTTAGACAGAGGTCTTTGACTACCATAGGAAATTTTCTACACTTATTTGGAAAAGCACAGCATAGCCATGTATCATGCATAGTTCAGCAACTATCCTGGGAATGGAGGAAATTCAGCAACTTAAAAGCATAGTCAGAAAATTACCTCGATATTAACAGTTAATTAAGAAGCAAATATATTAGTAATAGATATGTGGGATTGGTAACCATTCTTATCTTTTAACCTTTTCTTCCTCTGCTACATTTAAAGTTTACAACCTAACAGCTTTCTAGTTTGTTTTAATAGCAATAAAGTGCTTTCTAAAATGCCAGATCATCAACAGACTGTCATTTCCATACTTCTGATGATGTCTGCACAATTTAAAAATGTTAGCATGATTCAATCAAGGTATATTACATAACAGATCAGAAAAGGTGATAAGAGTAACAAAATACCATTCACATTTTCCATTTTATGGTAACGGTAGCTCTGTTTTGCTCAGCATTCTTAAAGATCAAGTACTCTGATCTACTCCATTTTGTTGTGGGAATAAGGGAATCTAGCTAGGAAACAGAGAAACTCGCAGGACAAACAAATTCCAAGTTGTTTATTTATTATCCCTAGCATTTATGCTCATTTAAGCAAATGTTGTAATGATAAGTCTCCCTCCCTTAATGGCAGCTGGTCCTAATGGAATCACCAAGAAAGCAACTTCTATGGCTTCCAAATTAGATAACATAATTCTGAGACTGGTATCGGAGTATGCATTATTTCCTAGGTAATCTGATAATACATAGAGAAATTAAAAAGATTAAAAATATAGTATGACAGGATGGTCCAAACTTAACCCTCATACAAGAAACTGCAACTCATGGTGACTTCAGTATTGCAGTACTTGAAGGAGCTGCTGGGAAGAAGTTTCACACAGTACCTCAAATCTGAGAGTCAGAAATTAAGTATTAGTTGAAGGTTTCTTGTCACAAGAAAGCAGAAACCTCACGTATGTTCAATTTTCCCTGTAAATATTCATGAAGCTTCAGTGTGAAAACAGAACACTGTCTGCTGTGTTTCTGTGAACACGGTTTGAAAAGGGACCTGGTGCAAGAAACACAGGGGAGGCCCTGCCCAGGCAGTAATCCATGTTCATCAATCCTGAGGGGCCCTTCATGAGGCTGTATCACTCAGTGGCTCCCAAAGCTTTTCTACGCCATACATTCAAACCATATACTTGATTATTATGTATTGTCCAAACATGTTTGAGCTCAGTCTGAATTTAATGTGTTTTTGTTTGTTTTTCCCTTGAAGGACATTGTACCACTTCCAAAAGCCACTGGATCTTGAAGAGGTTGAACTGTGTCACCCACTGAAATGTCCTGGTTCAAATAAGTTATTTCTTGTTCCACTTAGAATCAACACTCAGAAAAGCTCACCGTCAGTCCCTCCCAAGTCCCTTGCACCAATGCCTGCTAGCCTACCTAATAGGATGTTTAGATTGGATGTCAGGGGGAAGTTCTTCACAGAGAGGGCAATGAGGTGATGGAGCCCTGGGCAACCCGGCCAACTACTAGATCTGGAGGTTGGTGGCCATGCCTGTGCAGGGGGTTGGAACTCGATGATCCTTGGGGTCCTTTCCAACCCAAGCCATTCTATGATTCTACGTTAAAAACTATCCCTAGGAGTTCCCTGTGAAATTTCTCATTAATTGACATCTGAGAATCCTACATGAGGGAGAAGTCAGTGGAAAAACAAAAAGAATTAATTTGTATAGCAACCAAGAAATAAGATAAGGATGCTACTGCATCTAGAAGTCTCTAGATAAGCACCAGAGAAATGTCAAATGTTAGAAAAAGAATATGATTTGCAGAGCAAGCAGAGCTCTTCTGAACAGAACAATGAGAAAAATTAGGGCCTTTTTGTAGCGAAGTACCAGATTTGTTTACTAATGTACTGTAAAGGTAAAAAGAAAAAACCAGTTAAATGAGCCAAAAAGCATGAGGATTATTGCACGGTTAGAAAGAATGAGACTTCTGAGCCACGTCAATTTTATTGAGCACCTAGTGAGGAGAAAATTTTGAGGTGATTATAACAGATGTCACACTGCTAAGTGTGACACACAATTTTGTAGGAACTACAGATCCATCATTCAAGACAAGATAGTAATGGAGACCAGAAAGCCCTTGCTGGAGAAATACTGGAGAAAAGATAATTCGTATTTAAGAAACCTAATTGGAACTTGCCAGACCCTAGAGTATAACTAGATGAGCAAGAAGCATTTTGAGGGGAAATAAAATAATCACGGACCAAGGACAACAGACCACAGAGCCACAGCAAAATATAGAAGCAGAGAAAATTGTAAGATCTGTGGAGTATTTGATAAACAAAATCTAGGAAGAAGGAGCTCTGGAGGATTTTATATTCATGAAAGGTTTAGCAGAGACTTGACTTGGGACACAGCTATTGTACTTGAATAGTGCAATACTTCTCTTCAAAAACCTGCAGAAAGTGCAGGCTTAAAATTGGGAGGGACAGACGATATGCGTTCTCTACTGTGAAAATTACTATACTGCACTTTGCATAGGAGATGATCAAATACTAATAAAGACGACTTTATTATTCACGAGCACAATGCAGTGACAGCTACATCTAGTGACTGGAATATTAGCTTGAACCAAAGTAACTCAGAAACTGGCATGACTTATGTGGTACTTGAAGTTACAATAGTAAATTAGAAGAATCATCTAGTTGAACATAGACAGGTAAAACTCAAATCATATAGTGATTTTTACAGAGTTCTTTCTTTATTCCCAATATAAATAAAAAATCTCCCAAAATATAAGGTATGCAATTGTTTCACAAAGTAGCTTTTCTGCTCCTGAAAATATCAGACATTCAGTGTAAGATTAATCACCTCAAAAGTACATATCTGAAAGGTAGGTATTTCCACATGTGCTGTCTTTTCTTAAAGCAGATACTTAAATTGGTTGCACTAATTAAATCAGTTTCTTCCATTTCATTTTGAAAATCTGGAGGACATTTTCTGAGCTAGATACATGCAGCATAAGAGCAGAATTGAATCTCATTTTAAGTGTTCTTTCCATTTTGTGTACAGAAACCTGTGTAGGTAAAAACTTAGATCAGAGTGAGATATTACATGCACAAATGTGCTCAAAAACTGAAATTGTAAAACAATTTCTAATGTAATGCATCAATGTAAGATCTTTGGTTTAAAAAGGGCATAAATTCTATTTCTGTATGCTGGAAAAATATTTTATGGGTTCTACTCTATTATTCTCACTGACTAGAGACGGAATTATTACAGAACACTTGCTGAATATTCAACATTCATATTCAGCTAAGTTGTTGGCTGGAGAGTTAAACAGCTAAGAAATCAAGATATTTATTTGTCACTGCACTATTTTTTTCTGAAATGTTTAGTATAAGTCTTAGAATGAGACCATTTGATTGTAAGGCGATAAAAATAGAAATATCAATAATTGTAAAAAAAAAATCCTTCCTATAGGAAATGGCTGAACAGAATATGCATTATAAGAACAAATCACTTGAACTAAATTTTTTCCCATGTAAACTACATCTATGTCATTGCAGATTGACCTCAAAAAGTGATAATATTTGCTCACTATGCTAACATGACGAAGGTCTGTAGTGTCTCAAACTCAGATCTAGGTTTTTCAATAATCCTTTCGTTCAGTATAAAGCAGAGGCTCAGGTAAAAAAAAAAAAAAAAAAAAAAAAAAGCACTTCTCACAGTTGTCTTTTGAACCCCCTTTGGAAGAAGAACACAGTTTGATCTTTAGTTGTTCAACTACAACACCTTTCTATTCTCTCCAGGAAATACCTACGTTTTCATAAAAAGCAAATTCAATAGGTTCAGCAGATTCTGTTTTATGCTTCCAGTCTGTACCTAAGGTCAAAGGGTAGGAATAAGCTGAAATGTTCTCCCCTACATAAGTTAAAACAGATAACTTCAAAAGTTTTAAAAACACACAAGTTAAAACAGATCTCTGAAAGTTCCCTTCAGTGGTCAGTTGGACTTAGGCTGATATGAAGACCCAAGTCAACATAAAGCTCAAGATATGCCTGGGGTGGCAACATGAACGAAGAGGAACGCTGAGGGAAGAAACTGTGACAATAACTGAGATGACAAGGGCCTTTCCAAATATGCTAGCTACATTCAAAGTAGGACAGAAAGTGTTGCTTTAGGCATGGTGTTGTTGGACTGGCAGCCAGACCGCCAGTGGGAATGCTAGAGATGAGCATCAAGATCGATGACAAGAGGCCTGCAGCACCAAGGTGTGCCCAAAGGTTCTCCACAGATAGATAGTTCGACTTGCCACCACAGATAGACTAAACTTTGTGTTGAGAAGAGAACTGAGGATGTGCTATCAGGGGAAGGCAGGGATTTACAAGAACCCATGGGAATAATTTGGTCACACATGTGTTAGTACAAAACTGGAGATTGTTTTGCATTTACTTGGTTTCATTTATCTTTGACTCAGATCTTACAGGAGCAATTTTCTGTTCAGCAAGCAGATGCTTTTCTGAAACATGCTGCTCTCTGACCTCACTCTGTGTGTACATTATTTCCTTCCTCTTCATCTGCCTAAATTTACTCACTGAGAACAAAGACATCATTGTAGTAGACCAGGGGTCCATCTGTTCTAGAATGCTGTTTCCACTGGTACTTAGCACCAGATGTTTCCTAAGGAAGCATCTTCATGGTCAAAATGTTTAATATCCTCAGTGGCTGTTCAAATGTACTAAACGGAAAGAATACTATCTACATATAATATAGGTCTTTTTTGCATGTTTTATTAATATTCTTCCTTAGAGGCAAGACAATAGTATTTTGTAGTGAATTGTACCAAATTATTTCATATCTCACTTGCCTGTTAAAATTTTTTCAGAAGATTGTGCTTTATGTCACACCTCACAAAAAGCTGTTTTTCTTGCTGAGTAAAGCACTGCAGTGCTTTGTCTACTACAAATGATAAGTGCTCTAAATTCTTATAAGCCTCAGTGGAGATTTGAGTCTTTTGAGAAAAATCCCAAAACTCATACTCCTGAAGCTTTTCAGAACCCAAATTATTTGCTTTACTCCTATGAAACTGCCACTGCCTTAATCAATAGTTTTGTCTTAAGCAGACCTTAAATTAACCTTAGTGCACCTTGCCATTTCATTGCCTAAAATTACACAAAATGGGAGCTCTCTTCTATAGCCACTTCAGTACTGGATGAAGTCATAGTCCATATAGGTCAGGCAGGTAGGGGTTTTTTTTTGTTTTTTATAAATAGGGAATCCAAAAGTAAAACTTCTTCATGAAGAACTTCCTCATTTTCTCTTTGCTCATTTCTAAATGGTATTTCCAATTGTTTAATAAGCCTGTTTCTACCATCTGAGACTCTCAAAAGCTTATTCTCTCAATTATAAAACACATATGAACTGTCTTCTGAGCCGTATCTTTGTACCAAGTAACTGTTAAGGAGCTAGTATAAAGCTCTTGTTTCATTCAAAGCAGATTTTAAATTTTAGTAAAGATACTGGATTACATGAAAAAATGTCTTTGATTTTACATCCTTTTCCAAGTTAATCTTTTTTTGTATAAAATATTTTTCCCTTTCAGAAAGCCTACGAAATTACAAACCTAGTAAACAAAGTCCAAAGAAGCAGAGATATAGCACACGTTAATTTTAAAAGAGGAGATGGGTCTTTCCTGATAATTTTATCAAGCTGTCATCTCAAATTGGCCACCTCAGAGAAGCTGTCAACTTCATTGATATAAATGAAGTTGGAATAATGGAAGACTGCCAAACATGGGCTGCTCCAAAGGGCCATAAGCAATTGCAGCCATCAGCAGTTCAAGAGTTAGTGGAGTGAGCTTCTGGGAGAATTCTGGGCATGTCCCAGGGTTCTTCAAACCCTGAGGTCCTGTAGAAAATTCTTGTATTGTTCAATATGTCACTGGTATATTGACTGTAAAAATATTTTGTATTGTATGAGCAACTAAAATGTGAGCCAATTCAAGTGGTTTTAACTATTCCGTATATATCATATTTATTTCTTACTTCTAGTTTGAATTATTCTACTACCATCTTGCAGCTGCTGGATCTTGTTACAGTTTGGCCTGCTAGACTGAGGAGACTATTGTTAAATCTCTACTCCCCACGTATTTACCAAAATTTTCCTTTTAAATCTGTCCTTATTTATTATTTTTTCTTTCAGTGAAGAAGAGCTTGATAAGCCAACCCATCTTAAATTTACTATTATAAAGCATGCTTTCCTGTTCTTTAGTAATTTTTATGGTTTTCCTTAGTTACCATTGGCTTTCTTTGCACATAGGTATCAAAACCAGAGATAGAATGCCAGTTATGCTTAAGAAAAGCCAAGTGTAATAAAGCTTTGCAATTGCCACATTATTCACCTGCCTGTGCATCTGAAGATTACATCAATCCTTTCTCCACTGCAGTGCACCAGGAGCTGATTACTCACCACGAGCTCCATTTTTTGGCCCACTCTTACCAATGCTTCTATCTTCCTTCCATTTCCTTCTGCAAATATGCCAGAGTTCCTTGTTTCTAGATTTCTGACTTAAATAAATGCAATAATACAAAACATGGTTCATTCATAATATATCTCTGCTCTCACAAAGTGATGGCTTTTTTTAGATTTCCACTATTTCAACAGCTTTAAAAATATGCTATTGGAACTTGAGGCTATAAATGACCAGGATGGAGAGTGGTGGATCACTAACAGAAATAAAACAAAAGCATTGAGTCACCTGAAGGAAGGAAACAAAAAAGCCGGAAAAATGTTAAAGAAAGCAGAAGAATATCCTAAAACAATTGGAGAAATTGCCCTTAAGTAATAGGCAAGCTGAGTTACAAGGAAGAAGAAAATGAGAAGCATTAGGAAGTTACATTCTTAAATAAATGAAAATGAAGTATATGACTACACAGAAACATGAAATTACTGCAGTTGTATAGGCATTGAAAATGTACATACTTATAACTAGTTTGGTGCTAGGGTACACTCCTAGCCAGGATGAACAAATAGACTGAATAGTCATCAAAACGTGTGTTAAACATCTGTGCATCGGTTTGCTTTGTAACTGTGTAGGTGCTTATTTTTTTCCAAACGCAGCCCCAGAATAGTCTTACTCTTTTGTTATTAGCATACTGATAAGACAATGCAATGAAATATGTATATGTTCAATACTTCGTGTTCATACACACAGCCACACACTCATCTGAGACAGAACTACATGAGAGGTCTGACTGAATCTAGAAAGTAAAAACTTTGTGGTTAATACAATAATTTCTGCTAGAGAATACTGAATAAGTAGTCATCCTGCCATATAATTTTTATCTTTCAGTGGGCAATAAAATTAGGCCACATACCTAAAATATGTTTGGAAAAGAAACTGTATCATTATGGTCTTTATTTCCACATGTAAGGTGGCATAGTTTTTGTGGTTCTGTGTGTAGTCTTACCCCACGCTTCTTCAACCAGTAAATATTTTCCAGATGTCTACTATTATGAATAACTTAATGGAAAACATATAGTGAGGTCTGCATTTGTCAATATGGAGAATCTCATCATTTTGCAAGACCCAAGGGTATTCTAGAATATCACAGAGGGCCTATCAATAAAATAAATAAAGTCTGAATCAAAGCAATCCAAGTAACAAGTCATGCAAAAAATTAACAGCTAGTGGTGGTAGCTACGCACTGAAACTCAGGTAAATGCAATGCTTCAGTCAAAAGATGCCTAAAAACTTCACAACTACATTTACAATTATTTATAAGAACTCTGAATAATAAAAAACCGTTTACTCACAGAGGGGTCTTGATTTTAGGCAACATTTTGTTTTATGAGTTTTTCTCAGCCCAAATATATATATATTTTCAAAAATTTTCAAAAGAGTGTGTATGTATATATATGTATATATATGTATATACATATACACACTCTTTTGAAAATGCCCCTAGAACTTATGTAATAGCGTTACAATGATCAGGATGGGATTTTGCTTCAATATGGTTGTAATTTTTTCTATGTTTGTGAATAGTTAAGTGACCATTATCAATTCTTAAACCAGCAGAATCAATGTTTGCTTAATTTGAAAAAATTCAAGAGTGAAATGAACTGTTCAGTTCATTCAAAAGGAAGTACTACCAGTTTTTGAATCTGCATTATAGAGTTTCTTCAATTTTTTTTTCTGGTTTCTTGCAGGTACAAGAAGAAATTCCTTCCTGATTTGCTGAGCAAAGTAAACAGAAGGAATTCTCATCAGATAAAATGACAACTTCAGGTAAAACAGCTGTAGCCATCATCTGGCACTTCTCAAAGTTCTAGAAGTTATTAGCAATAACAATTTCTCCCTCCAAAGCATGTGCCATTAAGCACTTACTATGAGTTTCAAATTCACATACTGCAAAAGAATCTTCTCATTAGACCTACATTTCCTACCTACTGATTTGTCAGTATTTTAGCGGACTTTGATGTTTTCCTTATCATCATGTTTTCTTAGTTATGCTTAGAATGCAACTTTTATAGAAAAGAATTGATATAAGCAGGTTCCAATATCAAATGGCTAAGTTCAAAACTTTTAACAAAACATTGTCCTGAGGTGCTTAAGAATGAAAAGAGAAAAATCTTTCACATGGGCCAGATATCAAGTAACTTCTGTGAAATCCATATAAAAGTGTAAATATCTATTATGTATTAAAAGCTAGGAAGTAATATGATTATTTTGGGGGGGAGAAGTGGGTTTAAGAATGTGGCACAGGAGAGCTATTGCACAGCTTAGATATTGTTGTCTTGCTCATAGTCTTCCCCTGCCTGTCCCTGAGGTTAATTTGAGACTTTCAGCTTGATTTACTTCAACTCAAGCAGGAACAAGCTTTGAAAGTTACCATCTAAAAAATCATAACTGAAAAGCATTGTGAGAAAGCTGTCTGCAGTTTAACAAAAACAAAGCAGGCACTTAAAAAGCAAACAGTGTAGAAAATACTTTACTAAAATAGTTTCCTGCAACATTAGAAGAGCAGCTCTGCACTACCCAGGGCAACTGTGCTGCAGTAGCCCCGAAGGCTTCCCCAAAGAGCCAGCAGCTGACCCAGTGCACAAGTTACATCCCAGGGATGCCGCTCAGCCTGGATGTTGTTACTAACTGCTGATGTGGTCTAGAAACTGAGGAATGACTGAGGAATAATTAATGAACTGTTGAACTCTTGGGAAGGAAACATTCTTCCTGTCACATACATTCTGCTGTTTGCCCATAGGATAGCACTCCTTTTTTATGGCATGTTGAAGTTGACTCCCTAGGCCTGTTTGCATGCAAGCTCTGTAGTTCCTCCAGCCAGAGGAAAGACTGAGAAATGGAGTCTGCTCGAGTTGTTTTTCTTATTCCCAGTGACTTGCCTGCTAAGCTCCAGGGTTTTTCCCACTGCCTCGTTACAATGGGCTGAATTACAAAAGCCAGAAATAGCCCTTCTCTCCTGAGGACCCATTCACCCTTTCTGAAAGAAGCCACAGCTTGCATTAACCACTCTCACCTCTCTGACAGCTGGGAGACTCTTTCAGTTCAGGAAAGCTGATGCTGTGTCCCCGTGATCTGACAAATTTCCTTGGCCTATTGTCCTCCTGCTCTGCTCCAGCCAATAGCACAGAAAAGCCTTCTCCACTAACATGGTTTGCATGGCAAAGCTTGCAGGCACAGTCAGGCCTCAGCACAGTGCACTTGCACTGTCCGTTAGTGCAGGGCTACAGCACAGTCCTGAGCACTCCAGAGGTAATGTGTGAGCAGAGAAGGATGGAGTCACATCTTTTCTGTATTCAAATTCAAGAAAACAGTATTTTTGTGGAAAACTCAATTGTTACTAAATACGTTTCTCCAGTCATCATCCTTATGTCTAGTTGTCACATATGGACTGGCTAGAGAGATAACCAATTTAAAGGAACTGGATCAATAAATGAAAATTAATTCATGCCTTCCTAATACATCTTTGTACAAAACTATATTTGTTTCAAGTGTATTTTTTATGTAAAGGTCACTGGGAAATGAAATATCAAATGTCTAATGTGGAATTAATAACTTCTGCTTTCAAAGATATGAGAAAAAGTTCTTTTCAGTAAGTTTCTAACAGCACTGTGATCCATGTTCTAATAAATTACGTAAACTTGTTAAATATTTCCATTAATCTACTTTCCCACAAAGATTTCTCATTAATGTCATAATTTCCAGTTAATTTAGTGCATTACAATTCATAGACATAATCTTAATTAACATAATAAACACATAAATGCTACAATTATTCTTAATATTTTATCAATTAGGATAACGTTCATTGAGTTGTGAGAAATTCAACTTAAAAGGGAAAAAAAAAAAGAAAAAAAAAAGCCACACAGACAGTAGGAGAAATCCAGAGAGATAACACTGCAGAAAATTTTCCATACTCCGAGTGAAACACTTCCACCATAGATCACATGTATCGGAGTAAGGCCTGTATAAGATGAAGATATTCTTCTTGCCCTCAAGAATTTCCTGCACAATTACTGGGACAATCAGTCTAAATGGAATAAAAGTCAGTGGGGTCAAGAACACTCTTCTCATTTTTTTGGCTAACAGAAATATCCAAGTTCTTATTGGGATATTATTACATTGCTGTAACCCACGGACAAGTTCAGCAGAAATGGGAAGAGCCCTTCTGTAAACGGCTCCTCATATGAGTCACCAATCACATTTAATTGGATTTGTGAGTAAAGGTTTTAATAACATGCCAAATATAACACCATAAAAATAATTGAGCATGATTCAGAAGTAGCTTTCCTTTTTTTTTAAAAAAGAGGTGAAGTAAAGCTCAATAGCTTCTCTATATGCTTACTGCTCTATATATACACATAAACACCCACCTGCATATGTATATATAGTCCATTTATATGAAAATGTGTATGTATATGTTTTTTAAAGATATTTATTCAACTAAGAAGCTTTTTTATAGTTAGATTTTTTAAAGACTTTTAACTTGTATTTGCTTTCATGCTACATTTTCTTTTATCAGATTGATTAAGTCTGACAAGTTTACTTATGATAGCAATAGCAATGACAGCAATAATAGCAATGACTGAGGAAAAGAAAGCAAGTAATTTTAGAAGTTTCAAGTAACATAAAAAGGGAAATTTGGAAAAGGAGCAAAAATGTTTTAGGCCCATACATTTAGTCTTTTAATTAAAGTTGTGTGAGTAACTAATTTATTCAGTTGGGTGGACAAACTGACAGATCACCTTGAAGTTTAGAGAAGTAAACCTCTTGTCCTCCAAGATCTGTTCCCATTTTGAGGATGAAATAAGATTTTACCTCAGTTTACCTGCATATGATGTTAGACAAAAACTTTTTGAAATGTAATTTCAGTTTCAAAATCTGCTGTCCTAAAAAAAAGTCAAAATCCTACCAGCCAGTAAGGAAGCAATGCCATCATCTCACAGTTTTGGCTGGTAACAGGCCTCCCAGGGCCCTTTTTCTCGCTTTACAAAGAACACCTCTTGAATTGCACAAAATCAATGAGCAGAAGGCAATTCATTGTCATCTGTTGCTCAGATTGAATAGTGGAATCACTGCAAAACATCAGTTTATTCTTTTTTTAGGTTTGCATTGTATCACCACTTTACACTGAATCACAACTCTCCTGATACACACTAAAATGTGTAACATAGGGCACTGTATACAGTGCTGGTCAACACTCACCAGTAAGAATACAATTTCATTAATGCTTACACTGTGGAAGGCACATTGATTCACACTCACTGTGATCTTGACTGAAGAACATATGCAGATAGAGCTTAATATTTTTTATTATCAGCTGATAGGTGTGACTTGTACTTTATTTTTTGTTTGTTTGTTTTTGTCTGGTTATAATGCTACTCAAACATCTCACATGTAACCCCCCAAAAGGCTAAAGCCATTCTCACATGATTATTGTATATCCCAATCTGTTTTCTAAAATAGAATAATGCCTGGGAGTTTTTAATGCAAGCATTCATAATTTTGTGCTGTGACAGTGACAAGGTTTATGCTAGCAAGAAGCTGTAATGCTGCAACAGTCACAGACCAGAACAAGCTAAGTGTAGCAGTGGAAAGGTCCTTTCTGTCCCAGTAATTCACCTCAAACTGGTCTTAGGGAAAAGGATGTTGCTCTTAAGGTAGACAGCTGCACTGGTAGCTATCTGTCAGCGTGGTCTTTCCTATTGGGCAATAGAGCAAGTTCTAGACATACAAATTCTACAGAAATAATAAGTAGTCTATAAATCAGCTGGTTCCACCAGAGGACTTGAAAAAATTAGGTCAAGGCCACTGCATGTCCTTGTATTTCCTTACAGTGAACAGATGCCCCTTTCAGTTTGCCTTCCATGCAGAAAAATCAGAAAAGGGGTTGCTTTTTTGCAGTATATTCCATTATCACTGGTCTTGCCAACAAGATGTCAGTAGTCCAGAGATTGCAACTGAACCAGTAGAGTTACTAAGAGGTATCACTAACGCACTTCTCTCCATGGAATCAAAGTCTTTGTCTTTATTTTCTAAATCACTAGTCATTACAGCTGAGTCAGAAAATCTTCTCTACTGTAAAATGGAAAAGTGTTTCACTTTTGGAAATTTCTATTTTCCACTACTCAAAATCATAGAATCAGAGAATCATGGCCTTTAAAGGTCATCTAGTCCAACTCTCTTGTAGGGAATAGGGACATCCACAGCTCAATCAGGTGCTCAGAGCCTGGTCCAGCCTGGCCTCGAAAGTCAGCAGGGACTAGGCATCCGCATCTCTGGGAAACCTGTTCTAGTGCCTCTCCACCCTTATCGTAAAAGACATTTTCCTTATATCCAACCTAAATCTACCCTCTTTAAGTTTGAAACCATTTACCCTCATCTTGTCACCACAGATCCTGCTAAAGAGTCTGTCTCCTTTCCTGTAGCTCCCCTTTTGATACTGAACGGCCACTCTCAGTTCACCTCAGAGCCTTCTCAAGCCTGAACAGCCCCAGTTCTTTCAGCTAGTCCTCATCTGGAAACCTGTTGGGTTTTTTAAAGTTCTGCAGAAGTTTCAGCCTTTGTATTTTCACTTTCTATTCTATTTTATCTAGCAGTTGCCAGAGTTCAAAGTGAAAGAAAAAGAGAGTTTATCTACTTTTTGAATATTTAAATAAAAAATAACTATCTCTACCACTACCTGAGCAAATATTTCTTAGCACCAGTTTTCAAAAGCAGAAGAAATCAGACACTGACACTTGACTGATTAAAAAATGTAAATCTGTAATAATTTTCAAAAATAAAAGCAACAGCTATATTTAATAACTATTAAAAAGGAAAACAATTAAATTGTATTATGCCAGTAGGAGATTCTGTCAATATCCAGATTTTTTCCAGCTAATAATGCAAACATTTTTAAGTTCCCATCTATAGCTAGTCATCTGTGTCATCGAGTGGTTTGGTTCTATGATCTTAGTGTGCACTTAATTTTAAACTGTATGTATTTGAGAAATACTTGTTCATAGCTAATATCAACCCACATCAAGCATTACAGGACAGACTCAGGGAACATCTCTTTAGCAAAGAAAATTTGTCTTAATTTTTGTCACAGTTACAGACGTCAGCAAGTTCCAAATTTCAGTGGGCAGGGAAACAATGCTTGTAATCACCAGCTGCCCTCTGCAGCAGCTGCATTTAGCTGCCCAGCTCATTAACTGTACCTCAGAATAATTCTTCAGATCATAAAACTGACCAAAAGCATTGCCAAGGCAAATGAAGCATCCTTGCATACCCTGTAGTTCCAATGGGTGCTTGTCTCCACAGAGACCTCCTGACTCTTGATCTAACAGCATCCTGAGAACCTGCAGCTCCAGCCATTATGAGAAGTTGTACTGCCTATGAGAGTTCAGGTGTATGTGGGCTGTAGGCTGGGGCTGAGAATATAAAAGCCAATGAACTCTTTCTTCTGAAGCACTTATAAAATGCAAACAGAAGGTCCAAACCATCTGCAGTCAGAAATAAGAGAATCCAATCAATGCATTTCATGGTGGCAGCTGCATGAGATGGTCATTCTAAATAAACGTTTGGCTTCAGTCTCTCCTTGAACACAGAGAGATTAAATCCAAAAGAAACCCTTCCACCTGGACAAGTATGGCAGTAATACACCACCTACTGCTGGAATGAGGCTGTGAATATTTAAGTGACTACTGAACATCAAAGGTCATAGCAGTCAGAAGGAAAGCTTTCAGATGTCTACGTTATTTAATATGGAGTGCAGAAAACTGTAGCTCTTATAATTTTTATGGATGTGTAAACATTTCTGAAGATCTCAATTTGTTTAGTTTTCTAAATAAGACTATTTATTTGTACTATTCAGTAATTAGGAGCTCTACTATCCAACATTATGCTAAGTCAGCAGTTTCTTGACTGTTGGAGGAAATGAATAGTGACAATAAAACACAATCAGGAAAGAAGCTTTCAAAAGAAGGCAAACCCTATCTTGCATAATTAAATATAGTCAGAGGTACAAAGAAAGGTTTCCAAGCTAAAACAGCATGGGTTACAAAAAGCAGTAGATTTGGACAATTTGAGCATCGGTGAAATGAACAAGTTGAAACAGAGGTCAATCAAGCAGTAGAATAGTTTTAAGTTCCAAAGAAAGAGAGGAAAGCATCCAATAGAGTTACAATCCTACACTGTTTATCCTGACCTTTTAAATAATAGACATTTGTCAGAAAATACTTTTTTTCAGAAATGCTGTATTTTTCTGGGTGTACATGTTATCTTTTTACATGTGATTATTTTTCATTTACGCACAATAAAAGGCCTAAATTTAAAACATCTCATAGATTCATACTTGTGTGCAGCACCATAAAGACATTAGCAGGCTAAATTGCAGACATGACCCAAGAATCTGAATCACTTTTGATAGGAAAACAGCCAATGAAGTCCATGTTGTCTGGCAAAAACCTACAGATTTTTGTTGGAAATGTAAACAGCAGGCACTGGAAGAGTAGAAGGAGCATGATACTGTATGAATTGCAATTCCAGATACCATGTGAGATGTAAGGCAGACTCCGACACAGTGTCTCTTAATATCTGGAAATGGAATTCTGCATTTCATCTGCATTCATACTCTGTGTCTGGACAGATCATCCTTTTTTAGTCTGGTTTCAGAAAGACCGTGACCTGTACATTCCTGCAACTCTGTATGTCTGTAGTGCTTGAGCTTAGTGAGCAATTTTAAGCAGCTAGGATCTCAAAATTTACAATTTTTTCTTTAGTTTCATGAAAAAGGAAGCATACTAGAGGAAAGTCTTCCTTAAGATTGTGTCCATGTTTTATCAGATTGCAGATGACCCACACAGAGGTGAGGCATTACGTACGCCCGGGTGGACTAGTTTAACCAAAAGAGAATTGAAGCAGGAAACACAATGGCCTAGGTTTCATCAGGTCTGCTTCTCACAAAGCCACTGGCTCACGACCCACAGTTACACTGCTTCAGGCAGATGGGGTACCTCCAACTGCCTTGCCTGTGGCTGGTAACTGAGCTAAATCACATGGTAGCTTAACCTGAAGCTTCAGAGGTTTCAGAGCATTTTACAGAACAAGGCTAAAAAAGGAATATGCAATATATCTTGCAGAGAGGACTAAAAAAAAACATTTTATTTTGTATCATGGATGCATTTTTGGTCATTTTTAGAAAAAGTGGGTTGTTCTTATCTCACTCAAATATAATTGTGATAGCTGATTTCAAGTGACATCATGACATATTTAATACAAACATATTAAGTATGAAGTTATTGTTCTTGAAAATGCCCTTTACCCTCCCATTTTAGTTCCACATATGAAACAGTAGTGTTCTGTTTCTAAATTGGCTCCAAACCACCAGTGTGTTTCCCATTTATAAAATATTTTTTACAGCCTAATTGGGAGCAGTTTAATTCTCAGATTCTCAGCTCCTTACTATACCAGCTAAGAGTCCAACTGACTGAAATGATTCACAAAGAGGTTCTTTTGGAGCTTTTACAATATGTCATGTAAATTTGTGGTTGGGGAGTTGTAAAAAAAAAAATGATTTATATTATATTTAGCTAGAATATTATTCACACGATAAGAGTCCCCTGCAAATTATGACATAATGGACTGGAGCTGCTGACAAGAAATGACCATAGTTTATAGCCTCAAGGCCAGCGAAGCTTTTACCTTGGAAAATGGTCCACTGCTTACAGTATAATCCCAAAATCATATCACCAGAGGAACTTGGAGATCTGAGATTCACATTACATGGTTAGTCACCTAAGCCTGTTCCCTATTCATTTATCATAATATTCCTAGGTGTGCCACCTAATACTGTTAAAATAATTAGATCATAATTTATATCTGAAAACAACTGAATAAACTGATTTCTACATAGAACATATTCAGGAGTCCATTATAAAAGCTTCCTCTTAAAGCCACTTAGTATGCTTTATGTTAGTTCTAAATAAAAATAGTCCAGAAATGTTGTGGCTTTTCCTATAAATGTAATTACTGCACACTTTTCAGCTGAGGCTCTTCAGTAATGTAGCAAGAGTTGCAACCAGAAGAAAATAAGAATAGTTATTCTTTTTGGAAAAAAATAAATAAATGTATAAAGCAATTCCTTCATTGTCCCTTTTAGCACTTGAATGACTTGTATGAAGATGTACTACAGAAGAACATTTGAGGCATGGGTGAGTAGAGAGAGACAAAACTTGAGAACATGCTCTGCAGAAATAAACAACATGGACAGCCTTTCTCTTCAATGGTTTTAGTATAGAAAAGAAAAAAATGACCACGGATTTCAGATATTTGAACTCCACAAATTAACATGCCTAAGAAGGAACAGCAGCAGGATTACCTGGGGTTGCACTGAGATGGTAGGGTTGGATTTTCTAATTCTGGAAGGTTACAGTTAAGAAAAGAACTACACCTTACTCCTTCAAATCTCCACATCCACCAGCTGTGTTGTCTAATTAGATTTTTAATTTTGTGGAGCAGAGACAGTTAATATGCATTTATGACTTCAGATCTTTATAGAGACTTCCAGCAGAAACTGTATTACACCTCACAAGTAGCAAAATCAGAACATCTTGCTGGGAAATGGCATTTCTTATCTAACACATCAAAAACTTCTGTCTTGAGTACCTGTCAAAAACATGAGGAAGGAGACCTTTCATGTTTTCAGCTGTGAGAATTTCAACCCTGTTCTTCTCCCATCATTGCTGATAACAATTCAATCACCTGCTAACTTCTCTGAGAGGGGATCTAGGTCCTTTATTTCTTTTATAGGCAAAATGCTAACATTGCAACATGCTGGATCTGCTTATCATGCTCACATAAGCAATCCCTAGTTTTCAAGGAGGAAGAAATTGCCTGGCAGAGTTTTCCAATCATTTATGATGGCAATTCTTATATCAGCTGAAAAAAATATAAAAACATAAAATTCAAAGAAACACAACCTTTGTAGTTAGTAGTCATAGTTCAAGCATATAAATCAGCTTGTATTCCCCTCTTTTTTCAGCTGCAGGTAAAACATATTTGCATACTCCAAGATGCTCTGCTGTACAGTCATTTAAAAAAAAAAAAAAAAAAAAAAAAAAAACATGAAAGTGGAGGGATACAGAGAAACCAAGGAACTTTACATACTATTCTATGTTGAACTTTATAGCCTGGCAGGTTCCCTTTATGGAAGGTCAATTACACAACTAAACCTAAAACACCTGATGCATTCTGAGTTATTTTCATACATACCTTTCTGATTTTGCTGCCCTCCACTCTAAGGGAAGAAAGGAGGAGCCATGTAAATTTGTGGCACACCCTTTGCATTTCATATAAGAGCCTAAGAGGCACAGTATCACACAGTAAGAGCAGTACTTCTGTTTTGAGTAGTAAATGGTAACTAGTCACTCAAGACACCTGAAGTTCTGCTAATGTCTCTGGTAATTATCTGCTGCACCTCAGCAACCTTATAATTGATGCAGTTACACACAATGATGAGATTTACTTACTTGTCTGGCTTGTATTATATTAGAGATACAATAGCTTTTCTTTTTTTGCTCTCCCTGCAGAAGGCACCCTACTAAACTTGCTGCTAAATGTTGTTACATTAAAGACCAGAACCAGATAGGTAATGTAAATTACACCCTGCTCTTTTGCAGCTGCAATTGGTGGTGTATGCAAAACAAACACAGGCTAATGCGATACCTAACTGATGAGTGGTACTAAGGAAGTACAATCTGATTTCTGTAAGTAAAGCTGTTCCAGAAAGCCCAAAGTGACTGCTATGAGCAGCAAAGGAATCATTTGGGAAATAAGGAAAAGTTGTCTAATCCATTCTTTTTTAATAGATGGCCTTGAATTGAGAGCACCTCGTTTTACCACAGAAAGGGCAAAATTCAGTGTTTACATATAAGTGAAATGCTAAAACTAATCTCTTAGTTTGTGACAGGCAGCTTTTTCTCATGAGTTTGTGATTATCTTCTGTATGGACAATTTCCTTAAGGTATATCATATTGATCTGTAGTATACTTTGCAAATATCAATATATACCTAGCCTTGCTGCCTACAGCACACAAGGAAGTAAAATGAAAATGAGTCTGGGCTTAATGACATGTAACCATCTTGGATGAATAATGTATATTGGGTCAATCCCCAGTGCTCAAGAGACCATCATCCTACCTTTAATGTTTGAGATAAGCAACTATATGTTTTAGGTTTATCACTAGAGCCCTAATGTACTTGCCAAAACACATTAATATTTAAATATCTAAAAATATATTATCAGCAGAAAAAAATAGGCAGATTTACAATTGGGAAGGGTCTCTTTAGTTAGGCTTAACAAATGCATATTCTGTAGAGTTCACAAAAACTAATAGTCTTTTCATATAATTCCATGATAAAGGAGATATTTAACTTCCTATCTTCAGATAAGAAGTGCAGGTTTAAACTAGTTGTTAAGCAGCTGTGATATAATCCAGGGCTCTCTATAATCTCCCCATAGAAGTGTAGTATATGCATATAACAATTATCTTAACAAAAACATGAAGATGACTTCACATGAAGTCATGAGACCTCAAAACATGGCGAAAGAGGATCATCTAAATCAATCAATAATATGATGAGCGGCAAAAACAAAACATCTATTAGCAAATAAGCAAGGATCTTTTCCTTCTTAAAACATTCCATAAAGAGTTAAAAAGAGAAGATGTCTCTTACAGGTTGGATTTGTCTCAGTCTGTCTTTATTAACTGACAAGTTGATGTGGTACTAGCTTTTGTACTTGATGAATTCTTGTGTTATTGTTCAAACAGGTACAGAATAAGCAACACTGCAACGTTTGTCTCCAGGTTGGTTTAGCTTTGTTTAGGAGACACTGCCACTGCTGGTGAAAAGGTTGAAATTTCAAACGTATTTTACATTTAGCTGTAGAATAAGATCATTGGTAGACACAATGGCACTTCAGCTCCATTGCAATAATCTCCAAAAACAGTAAAGAGATTGTTTTTCATATTTATAATACGAGTTAAAATAACTATGAGGTTATTCCTTCAGATTTGAACTGCATTGTAGAATATGCTCCTCTATGCCATAAAGTGCAAGATTATTTACTAATGTGTTAAGTGTAATAATTAATATACTTTTTGATAGTAGACTGTTCAGCTCATTAAAAGCTAAAACTGAAGAAATACTGAGCAAAAGCAAACAATTTTCACAGAATCACAGAATCACAGAATTGTAGGAGTTGGAAGGGACCTCAGAGATCATCAAGTCCAACCCCCCTGCCAAAGCAGGTT
>JAOWBP010002052.1:38992514-39009710 GCA_028571105.1 Tragopan temminckii | reverse complement strand
CTTTGTACAAAATAGAAAGTTAGGTATGTTTGTCCTTAGCACAAGTGTTCTTATGCCCAACATAGGGACAGCCATGAAAGGGACATATTTTACAAAGCAACCAGGAGAGAATGTGCCAAGTTAATATCCCAGAACATATGTGAGCTCATGTAGTTTCAAAATAGCTGTAATATTTTCCATTGTATTCATCAAAAATGTTCATGTGACTATACCTAGAGCTTGAATACAAATAAATGGATTGGCATTCACATACTGCCAGATAACTTCAAGATCAGTTCAGCTTTTGCCATAAAAGCAGCAAAAGCTGTTCCAATATCAATAATTTTTTCCTGTTTTAATAATCATTATATTTCCTCATACATGCTTTGATTCTACCCTTCATGAATCTGGTACAATATGCTGCACATTTATATGAAAATGAATAGCCAAGGGAAAAGATTATTTCCTTTGGCTTCCTCTTGCTGGGCTGGGCAGAACTATTCTTGACCCAGTTTTATAGGTTTCACAGTTGGCTGACCCATTCATTGTCAACTGATACGGATGTTAGTTCAAGAGTGTCCCGGCAACCACACAAGCACACAAAGATCTGAAAGAACTCCAGGATTTAAGCATTTAATTTGAGATCTCCCATACAGTGCGAGTTAGACAAGTACAACTAAGAACATGAACTAGCATGGAGTAGGTAACAACCTGTTTTAGAGAAAGGAACACTAGCTTAGCTGGCTAAAGCACATTTCACAGCATACTGCTATTGACTGCCTGATTAATCAACTGTCTAAAGAGTATATGCCCAATCCAGACATAACGTTTGTCTCCTCACTACAGAAGTAAGCAGAACAGATGAGACCATCCTGGAGTGCAAGCACATGGAGACATAGCTCTTTCCCTCCATGAGCAAACAGTAGGGCTTGTACGGGTTCACAAAAGCTGAAACTCCCTAAGAACAGCCATGATTGTCCTGATACCACCTGAGAATCCACTGACTGAATGTGCTGTTAACTACATCTGCTCCTGTTCCTCATTTTTTAACTTTAGGTAACAAGAAGAGGCAGTGATGTCACGCTTTATGAAGTGCATCAAACCCAGGTTAAAGGGAAGCACTGCTGTAAATAATTTTAGTTTATAAAACAATACAGTAATGTGGTAAGTTCAATAGTGTAGTAAAATCCCCACTCCCTCCCCACAAAGTGGATTTGAATTACCGGAAAATCAGGGTAAGAAAACAGAAACTTCAACTTATTTAAATATGTTTGCCAAGTAGAAAAATCCTCAGAAAAAGAAAGGTATAAGGAATAACAGCTTGTGCTAGAAAAACTCACTTTCTTATAGTGTCAAGAGTTTATAGGTGTTACTTCAGAAATTCTTGTAACAAACTCCACATTGTACTACTTGAGCTACTTATATTCATCAGCTTTTATTCATTCTTTGATTGATTACATGTATTTTTACATCTCATTTCCTACTTCATGCATTCTGGAATATCATCTTGTTCTTTCAAGAGAGTAGTTTAGATAGGACCACAGTTCAATTTGAAACTTGTCTCTCTTTCATTAAAAAGTAAAAGCAGTTTCCCAAAGCCAAGCCATTGAGTACAATGGACCAATCAGTTCAACAGTCAGACCAAAGTACTGGTGTCAAGCCTTAACTCTTGCCAGATACCAGCATTGCAGCTAATTATGCTTTCACGTATATGCTTTGACACACTTCAGCTTCATGACTAAAGACATGGTACATGATCCATTTGATTTTGACCCTAGCACCATAGAAAAGGAAGAAGGCAAAGACAGATATAGCTTATCAATTGTCAGAACAGCGTTAGATTCCTGTACTCAGCAGTGATATAAGGTTGTTTGTCAAAGGAGCAGTGAACATGAACAATTCTCATGTAAACACATCAGATGAACAGAGATAAGAACCATCTCAGGGTTGTGCATGCAGGAAACAAACATCCATATTGCAGATTCCTCCAGAAATCCAAATTGCATCGGCAGAGCTAAATTCTGTCACACCAGAGAGGAGAAAAATGCTGTTCCAGGCTGCACAGTAAAAAGTAGAATCAAACCAACTACTCCCCTTTGGAGACACACGTGAAGTGGGCAGCGTGGTTACTGCTATTCATGGCTCAATCTGGTTACTACTTTTGGCTGTTCTACGTAGCTGCTAGTTGACTTGGTATGTTACTTCCCCAGTGCCTAGCTAAAATGTGAGTTTGCCTTGAAGTCACAAAAAGGAATTTTACCAATATTTCATGAGCTGAGCTTAGGAAGTTGAATATCTTCACAGATTAGCAAAAAGCACAGAGAAAACAAAAAGCTAAAGGAGGTTGTTTCATAGTTCTCATTCTTCAAGATACAGCAGAAGCCAAAGCTGGTCTGGGGATGAAACTCCCTCACAGATGTCTCCCCCACACCATGGACAAAATTTGGCCTGTGAGTTGCTACCACTATATCTTATTCATCTCCTCAAGCGGCAATCTCATCTCAATCTGATTGTCTTCCATTGCGTCCTGTAAATAAGGATTTCAAACCATGCACCAATTAAAAAAAAAACCATCTCCAACTTCATTTTCACTGCAGGTGCAACCCAGACTGGGGGCAGAGCACACAGCAGCCTGAAGTGCTATCTGGATGGTTTAGGATGTTTTTCCTGCAAACTAAACTTCTCTTGTTTTTCACAGACCTAAGAATTAAATATAGGAAACAGATGTACTTCTGGTATTGATTTATGTTTTCCAAGTGTGAATTGAAAAAGTCATTTAGTACATTTTTGCTGTGATAGCTGGACACATCTGGCAATTTGCTTGGCATTCTACAGACAAATTACATTTTTTCCCCTAATTTAAGTATGTGCAACACTATGTACAGATTGGCACCCTTACTGATTTGGTAGAAAGCTCATGTGTAAAAATCCTCATAAAATTGACTTTTCTGAAAAGTTGTATTTACCTTTACATGGCATCCCTATTACTCCCTATATTTAGAATTAGGGATTCCAAACCTGTCACAGGAAGTCTAGCTAAAGCAGGTCCTAAGGTGTCCAGTTTTAGATGGAATTCACAGCAATCACTGTTTCTTCTGCAAAGTCTGTTACTTCATGCTCAAGACTGACCCATTTCTTTATTTACCTTGCAGGATTGCCTACCCGTATCAGACAGCAAGCCAGGCGCTGCCACCAGACATTGCTCCAACACAGAACGAATAGACTGTTCCTATCCTTAGGATTACTATTCAGGTAGCTGGAACAAGAACACCACAGATCAGCATGATGAGCAGCATCCAGTGTACACAGATTATCTGTATTAGGTTGTCATGGATTACCTGAAGCCAGTGAGATTACTTATCAAAATCCCTAACAAGAAAATTCGGCTGTTGCTTTCATATAGAGCTTCTGAGTCAGCATTTGCCATCAAACCAACAAAGCTTACACTTAACAGTTTCCAGTTTGCATCTGATAAATTGGATTCACATCTGTTGAGTCAAATGCTCTGGAAAGGGTACCGTTTTCACCTGAGGGGATCATTGGTTTACTGGCAATTGTATGCTTAGCTAGTATGCAACACATGAAAATTAGTGTTGTCCTTACACTGAGGAGGCTGGAATCAAAACAGAGATCTAAAAGAACTGTATCCACTGGGAATTCCTTAATTACTTGTTTAAATTGTTACATTACTGCAGAAATTGAATGGAATAGCGCATTGTGGATGAAGGTTACTATATCATATCACAATCGTAGGGTTGTGATGACACAACCCTAGCTGAAACCTTTTAAATGCTGAACACGGCATTAACAATACATTAAAACTTAGTTCTGACAATATTACAACTATGTATAGGGTTAATTTTCCAAGTTATAAGCATTGCAGAATGCACTTACAAGATTAATCACATGCTGTTACTCCAAACAATATTTAAGTGAACTTCCATCTGTTAAGTTCATGCATGGTGACACAAATTAAAGTATGCCTTCTGCATTCCTATATTCCTAACATGCCTATTTTTGTTGTGGGCTAACCCCAATGGACAGCTAAGCCCCACATAGCAACTTGCTTCCCTTATCCAGTGGGATAGATAGGGAAAAGAATCAGAAGTGCAAAAGAGAAAACTTCTGGAGATAAAGACAGTTTACCAGGCAGAGCAAAAGCTACACACGCAAGCAAAGCAAAACAAGGAATTCATTCATCCCTTTCCATCAGCAGGCAGACGTTCAGCCTCTCCCAGGAAAGGAGGGCTCATCATGCATCATGGTTTCTCGAGAAGTCAAACTCCATCACCCCAAACATCCTGTGTTCCTCCCCCTTTCCCCCAGCTGCTATTGCTGAGCACAACACCATGTGGTACAGGACACCCTCTTGGTTAGGCTGAGTCAGCTGTCCTGTTTCTGTCTCCTCCCAGCATCCTGTGCCCCCAGCCCCTTGCTGGCAGGGCAGCATGAGGAGCAGGAAATTTCTTGGCTCTGTGCAAGCACTGCTCTGCAGCAGTGTCTCATCAGCTCTGTTTGGATCACAAATCCAAAACACAGCACTGTACCAACTGCTATGAAGAAAATTAACTATTACAGACAAAACAAGGGCAATTTTTAATAAGAACCATTGATGTCCTATGAAGTAAACGTTTAAGTAATATTCTTCTAAAATAAAACTGAGTTTTTGTCAGACCTCCTCCGGCAGTATAGGTAGGTGCCTCAATTTTCGTAAGACTACAGCAAGAGATTTTTCGTAAGTACTGAAGTCTGAGAAGGAATTGAAATTTACTGTGGAATATTTTAAAAATGAACATTCATTAAAAGTTGAAGAAAAAACAGTGGTAAAACATATCCATCCTTCAACATACACCACAGTGAACAGTTATCAACTGACCATTTCACCTTCTAACTGATCAACACTACATAATAATTTTGTGGAATCATTCTGAACAGAATTAGAAGATATTGACCAAAACTGAGATTTCAGATATTGCAATAATCTTTTTGTTAAAACATCTCAAGATAAAAACAACTCCTGAGAGAAACTGACAAATAAATACTTTCTAATGCTGCAGTTCTTAGCTTTGTAGACTCGTCTTGTGGATCCGAGAAAGACAGTAGTGTTTTGTCATGTCCAAGTCTCAGTTTTTCTTCAGCAATGAGGCAAATATAAGAGTCAGAGTATAAAAAACTGGAAAACAGAAAAATGAAGGGCAGCTAAACTCACACTAGACAGCAAGTCAATGCAGAGCACCAGCACTAGGCATGATCAACCACCCAACAGCGGTTGGAAGCAGGTTCCTGCTTCTGTCCCCATCAGAATAACTGATTTGGCTTACACAGTGCTTTTGGGAATAAGCTGAGTAAATGGGTTTAATGGGCCACATGTGGTCTATTATCCTCAGTTTTAATCCTTCTGACACAAAGCATTTCCTCCCACACATATTAGCCTTCAGGAAGATGCACCAAGAAGAGTGCACACTATAAAAATGAAAGGTGAGACCAAGCATTAAGCATGTATTATTAATTTTTACAAATTAATGTATTCATTAGAAAAATTCAAGTGATTTTTTTCAAGAAGAAATTTTCAAGGAGAAAGGGCAGTTGTTAAACTTCTCTAGAAATAAATTCCTAGTTAAACATCAAGGACATGAAATAAGTTATAGGTGGTTGGATGAGCATTTCCTTACTCATACACATAGAAGTCTAAATCCTCCCACCACCAGTTAACATGAGCCAGTAACAGACAAGTCAAGGACAAGCCAGACAAAAGACAGATTTCTTTCCCATTCAACTACTGGCACTTTTTAATATTTGAGATATTAGAACCATACCTAAGTAAGCCATAAACTGATTTCACAACAACATCAGATAAAGAAAAACAAGGAAAAAAAAAGAAAGCAAGAAAAACAAGCAGGTGTCTCAAGTCTAAAGGCCAACTCCTATTTTCACTTTGATCCAAAAGGACAATTATCATCAGTTTAAAGGGGAGAAGATTTCAGCCATTGGTCAATAAAACATTCATTTAAAAATCCTATTGTTGTACATGGAAATTTTAATGGCAAAACTACCTCAGGTAAACATAATTAAGTCAATTTCTGTTCCATGCTTCCAACTAAGAACTCTGTTTTTACAGCAATTAAAATTCTTGTGGTTCAGAATAGCTGATTTCACACATCTAAACTCCCTTTATTTTCCTAATTTCCTCATCCAGATTTTCATTTTTGCACTAGCTGGCTTAAAGTTTAATTTTATTGGAGCTCATAGTTCTGTGAATATTTAACACAAAACATGTGTTCATTTCTTAACTCCCTGAGAACTCCGAAATCAACAAGGAATTTTAACTGCAGTCCATTCTTTCAATTCACTATGAAGTCTTTACACCCAAAGGCTCAAATCAAAATGAGAAGATGTTTTCCTTAGGCCATGATACTAGGACATCTCATAATGTAGAAGAATTGTTGTTTTTCCTTTTACACGCTCAGTATGTAAATGATCTATAAAATCCCTCATCCATAGGCCTGACATCAGAAACAGAAATAATTTCTTGTATTTCACAAGCAATTAATTGCACAACGCAAAAAGCTTGTTATTCTCTTGAACTAAAATACTATGTTATTCTCAGAAGTACAAAAGGAAATATCATCAAAAATCTGGAAGCTTTAAAGGAACAAATTTTCAGTGATAACAGGAACATTTGGTCAATATAAACGTTTAAAAAGTAAATGCTTTCAAAGACACTGTTCAAGCAGTAGGCAAAGAAGTTCCCATTTATGAAATGATTCCTATTTATGGGAAGGAAGGGAGTGCCCACTCCAGCTAACATGCCAGCAGTTGTCATTATGCTGCCATTAAAACTCACTCTCAACTCATAAACAGATCCATTTCAATTTAAGTGAAAAAAGAAATAAGATATAAAAAATAAAGACTGTGTAAAAGGATGAGACATCTTGCAAAGAGGTTAATTGCGCTAGCTTCTGGTTTCACAAACAATAGGGCTGTTTAACAGAAGCAAAACCTCAAACTATGACTGTAGCTCAGGCAGTTTATGAATTAATCACACACAACCTTTTGCTACCCAATAAGTCTTTTTAAAAGCTAAAATAAAAATAGAGTACATCACTGAGAGGATCATGGCAGCTCCCACTCACGCAACTACTTTTTAAGCTGAAAACAAATATAATAAGAAAATAAAACAAAGTTTACAAAAATTGTTGTAGTGTACTTTTGGCAAGATTTTAGGCTTTGTCTAGCAAGTTATTTCTAAATAGAATTCTAGTTCCTTCGGTAGTGAACAGTAACCAAAAGCACAGGCATATCTGGCAATATCATTTGCTACTTCTGCAAGTAGAAGCCCATCTTCAGATTAGTAAGTATAAATTGATTAAAGCAAACTATATGACAATGATAGGGACATTAATTATTGATAGTACTGCCAGGTACTCCTCCATCTGTATAAGCTCTATAAAAGGTAGCATTAGGGCTGGGATGGCAACATACGCTACAGCTGTTTCAAACATATGCTTGTGAATAATTTTTCCTCCTAGATTCGCTTCTCAGTTTCTAGAGCAATCTCTCATAAAAACTAGAAGTTTTTAAAAAAGTGAGTGTTGTTATTCTCTTACCTAACGCCCCTTCTCTTTGCCTCTTTATGAGAGCTCTGGCTTCTCCATGAAGAATTTCAACACTTTTGATGGTACTTTTGGTGGAAAAGGTACCATCTGGTGGCAGCATTCTGATGGATTGATACAGAAAAAAGGTGGAGGAACTACAATAAAATAATGATTACTGAACACAACTCTTAAAAGCAAATTTTGCAACACCTCAGATCTCTGAACATAACTCAGTAACATTTTCAGAGTTAGGATTATGAGTCTTTAGAGTGTTCCTTGGATGCTATAAAATAGAAATTGAGATCTCTGATTGGAACTCAGTACTTTCCCAGATAGGTATGTTAAATGAATCAATGTGAATAAAAAGAGAATCCTCTTAATACTTTTTACTCCAAGGAATGATAATCAGTGGAAGAAGCAACAACAAGATGCTCTTCCACATGTAAAACATTAGTTTCAGGTTTCACAATGAAGAAATATCACCGATATGTTGGCACAATAAGCATAAAAGATGACTTCACTAACAGGCTTGAAATATCCTTCCTTACGTATGAGCAAAATTCAGATTTGTTTTAAGCAGTAGTAAGTTCATTAACTGTGAAAATATATTCTGTTAAAATTGCACTTGTCATAGATCTGAACATAACATTAGCAATCCACGTTAACAGCAGAAAGAGCGCTTATTCCAGTTCTACGGTGTAACGGGGACAAGTAAAAAACAGATAACCTCAGCATTTGTGAAAGGCCACTTTGTTGACTGCTAAAAGCTGAAATCATAGCCAAATTATAAAACAACTTGATTTATGCGTGTTAATGCCAAATAAATGCCATTCACTGGTACAAGGTCTGCTTTTAAGTGTAAGAAAGACCCTTCTCCTCTACAGGAAATGTGTAATTTTAAGATCACACGACAGAAACTTGGAGCACTCAGTTAACTGACCTGAAGGTGAAGCATGGGGCTGTCTGGAGCTGGATATCCAACACAATGATATAGATCATCCAACCTGGCCCACACTGGCCAGATTTCAACTCCTCAGTGGAAATATAGAGAGTTTTACGCCTATGTTACTTCCATGATGTGCCACCAAGTCAGAAATTTTCTGATTTTTGACCAGACCATATTTCTCCACAACATTCCAGTGCAGATAAGTGCATCAATAGCCCACATTTACTTATTTCTGTGCAAGGGTGAATGTCAACATCCCCCCCCAGGCTCCACAGACATTGGACAATCACTTCAGTACAGGAATCTTCTGTATTATCAATTTATTCTCCACTATTTCTGGAAGCTACCTCCACTGATAATTTTCTCATTATAAGATCAAAAAGTTGCTTTTAAAAGGTCAGATCACTGATCTGCTTTTAGAAATATTCACTAAGCAAATATTCTCCTTAATTAGGCTGGAAAAACAATATTAATTCTAGCAAAGTTGCACAAATACAACAAAAGCAAAACTTGGGCACACAAATCCAAATCAACAACAAGCTGGTCCTAGATGAAAGCATCTGAATAGACTCTAGTGATCTCAGCTCCCTTGCCAATTCACTGAAACATGCAAAACTAAAACATAACACAATCTCTGGAAAAATATTTCAAAGCATTTAACAAGCATAATTACACATAACTCATAAATAACAAGTTGATAAAAGTCTATCCAGAGAAAAAAAAAGGAGACTAAATCAAACAAATGGACTGACTCCATTTACAAAACATGAAACCACCAATTGAAAGCTTGCAAAGAGCACTTCAAAGCCGCTAAAAATCCATGGTGATGTAATGTAACTCACAGGAAATAACATTCTCAAATTCCAGTTTTAAAAAGTTCATCATATGTATTTGTACAGGATAAAAATATATTACCAAGAAACATTTTCTCATTCGAAAAGGAAAACAAGAATTTATAATCGCTATATAAAGAAACTTAGTATGAGGCAAATAATAGTTTGATTGTTTAATCAGAATGTTCTATTCTGGTTTTTATGCCCATTACTCTAGATTTTCATGTTTTGCCTTTAATAATGTTTATCCTTCCTGAAAGCTGCTTATATACTAGAAAGCCTCTTCTATTTACCTGCATTGGCTTTTATCATGGAGTCAGAGAATTACAGCAGCACAGAGTGGCTTGGGATGGATCTTAAAGCCCACTCAGCTCCAACCTCATGCCATGGGCAGGGCTGCCCCCCAGCAGCTCAGCTGCCCAGGGCCCCATCCAACCCGGCCTTGAGAACTTCCATGGATGGGGCAGCACAGCTTCTCTGGGCATCTGTGCCAGCACCTCACCACCCTCTGAGTGAATTTAAACTTGTATGTACTGCTTCTTATTCTGTCACTGTGCACCTACTAGGCACCATTTTTCTATGTATCACAGAAACATGGAGGTCAGAAAGAAGCTCTGGAGATCACTTAGTCCAACACCCTAGCAAAGCAGGTTCCCTACAGCAGGTTGCATTTAATTGCTGAAGAGAGCTTCTCTGTCTTCTCCAGACTAAATAAAAGCATTATCTCAACCTCTTCTTCTATATCACGTTCCCCAGCTCGATTGCCTTGATGTTCCTCTCCCAAGCTTCTTCTAACCTCCAGTTTTGAATGCATGATTGATTGTCAAGCTAACTCTAAATGTATAATAAAGTCACACATTGCTCAAATATCATATCTAGAAGATTAGTGGAATGCAACATCTCAGCTAATTTACCTACCAGTTAAGACACCATATACAAGACCACAGCTCTGTGAACTCTTGGCAGAAATTTTCTGCCATGTAGAATACCTTTCAACATAGCACTGAGAGTCTGGACAGGAAGATGCATTTCAAAAAAAAAGCAGCTGAATGCACGTAAGAAGAGGAAGAAGAAAAAGACTTAAGGATGCCAGTAACAGGGTTTTGCTGTAGCATCAGCCAAAACTAAAGAGTAGATTTCAGTGACTGAAGTGAAATTGAACTGAAGAGTACATCTTCTAAGTCTTGGAAGGTTCTGTAGAAGAAAAATTCCCAGGAGCACAGAAGCAAAAGATTTAAGTCATTGGATATTTTTAGATAAATCTTCTTCCTTAAATCTAAGAAATCTCCTTCCATGTAAAAACTAGGTCTGCTTGGTTCACAATTTAGCCTTTCAGAGAGATTGAAAAGTGCCTGAGAAGTGGGAGCTGATGAGACTAGAGATGCTGAGGAAAGTGGCTTTGTCTGATGAGGCAGATAAATGCTGGGAACTGCACCCACAGCAACACAGAAAACTTTTGCCACATACAATATGGGGATTCCATCTGAATCCAGACAAGTCTCCAAGCATGACTGCTTGAAGAGAAGGAAAAAAAAAACTTCAGAGTTACGGAGGGCTCTATTTCACTGCACCTTACACTATTTTAGCCATCACCTTGAAAAATGACAAATAGCATTATCCTGATTTCTTTCCTGCCATCATCCTCCTCCCCAGTACCTAGAAAAACCAAACCTGTGGGATTATGCATTAAGCAGATGAAGGAGGGAGGGCATTTCACCCAGTTTTTATCCAAACAGTACTATTAAAGCAGAATGGGAAAGGCACACTACATAATATTCTCAGTCAGACTACTCAAGTTCACACCTACTCAGGATCTGGTTCTTGGAATCAATAATCCCTTCAGCTGCAAAATCTAAAGGCTCAATTGTCACATTTTGTCTGAACTCTAGTATTTTTCTGCATACAAATATTCACTGTCAGCCTTCAGATTACCTACAGTAATTGTGGATTTTCTAGATAAATTACTATGAAGTAACTATATATTCTTATGACCATGTATTCTCTCAAATCTCCCTGCTTGCTTTGTTTGTCCACATACCATGTTTACATTTTTATTTTTTTCCTTTTCAGTAGTTCTTGTTCTGCCAAAGAGAATGAAGCACTGTTGGCAAATCAAATGGCACTGACTGCATCACTACAGCAAGTGCTCTCCCTGACAGGGAGGAAGGCTTCCCACCACACTCTGCCTCTGCACTACTGGAGCTGGATTTGGCCCCTGCAGATACAGCTATCGCTATTGGTTAGCTTAGTGCTAATGCTGACACTTAATCTAACTATCAGGAAACAAGAAAGTAGTCTCTGTCTCAAGGTCTCCACTATGCTTTTAAAGATTCATCTTGACTTACAATACAAAATCCTATATTAAAGTCCCAATTCAATTTAAAAAAAAAAAACAACCACATATAGGAGATCGAGCACTCAGGAGAAGGTGGGAAAAAGCAGATCCATGGAGAACAGGAAAGCTCCTTTGGGTGGTACCCTATATTTAGGTTGGCTCACGTTCCTTGTGAAAAACCACACCTTCACTCTCACTAACCATTCTTCTTTCCCAGAAGAAATAGCTCTTTATTTTACTGTACACTCTAAAAAGAAAAGATGACTTTTTGACCTATACCATATAAGCAACTCTATTTAACAGAGAAACATAAACCAAAACATTTCTAGATCTAGCAACAAGTTACCACGTGAAAATTCACGTTTCATAAGTTACATTCAGTTCCATTGTTTTAGTCATTGGTATCAAAGAGTTCATTAAAAATATTCAGCTACTAAGAAAAAATACTTGTCTACTAATGCTTCAGCAAACAAGTTTCCTGACTAAAAAATACAAAAGAAAATCAAAGAATGAATGTTTTTCCCCCTTCTTCTGAAATGCACACTACCAAACACGTTATTAGGGCTAGACACGTAACTAATTCTGCTTGTATGTAGAAGTTCGCAATCGTGTTGTATAACACCATTCAGAATCACCAAACTAAATTCTGAAAACACAGTAATTCAAAAATAAACACAACCTCCTCTGCAAATCTGTTTTCACAGGAAAACTAATCCAGAACCTAAATGGTTCTATAGCTAGAAGCCCTTTCCAAATTTCTTGCATTCTTTTGTCCATGACCAGTCCAGATGTTTCTCTTGTTCCAAAATATTCTCCAGGTTAAAGAGTTGAAACAACATATCTTTATTTACTTCCAAAGTAGCTTGCTGGCCTCAGCTAAAGGGACATGTGAGGGATAGACCTTGCACTCCAGTAGAAATTAAGACAACTCCCTCCTTCTCTGTTACCACAACATGAAAAACAGCACACCAGCCCTCTTGAATTTACCTGAAATATCCTTAGCAAAAGAAAAGCAGAATGAGAGCAAGTAAGCAATAAATTGTGTCATTTGAAAAAACCACCAGCATTTTCACTCCACAAGGATGGAACAAAAGTTTAATGCTGTATCTATACACAATTTATTTGGATGAAAAACAGGTTGACAAGATGATTGATTTAGAACCATGAAGTCTGAGATCTTGTTTGTGGGTAGTTTAGATTTCTTGACCAACCTCCAAGAAACCATCTCATCACCACTGTTTAAATAGACATTGCTGTCAAAAACAATGCCTGGAAGAACAATAGCATTTCTAGGAACAATTTTATAAATTTTTCAGACAATGTAACAGGATATTTTAAGGAGACGAAGGAAAAAAGCCTTCAAAAACTGAAGAAAAAAAGAAAAGAACAAGGACAAAAAAATAAGTCTTGAATTGCACAGGCTTAATTTATGGGACACTGGTGGATCATCAGAGCATAAAGAAAGCCATGCTGATATTTTCAAGGCTAAACTAAGTGGCTGGGGAACGTAACAGGCTCCAGCATTTCTTTCCTGTTTAAATTCCCAGTTTATTCTTGATTTCCTTCAAAGTAGAAGTTCTATGACTTACAGAGGGATTAGACTTTCAGTTCAAGTCAATCTGTCACATGTGGGATAAAAGATTCCTTCTCATTTTCTATCATATTTGGAATGAATGCAGCATTTTCAGCTATCTTATCAGCTAGCATTGCAAGACTCTGCTCTCACTCCCATCTCAGGATGTATTATTAATGATAGAGGAGCACAGCAGGCAACAGAATTTTACACAATTGATGGTGCTCAGTACCATGCCAAGACATTATTAATGTCCCTTTTGTGAAAACAAAAACAGAGTTAAAATACAGCCTGTAGCTCATGGGACCATGGTTTAATATTTCAGGATGGGAATGTTCTGTTACAGACATTTTGATTTGGAACAAACAAGAAAGATGTCTCTAGGTCAGCATTGTCAGTTTCTCTGTTCCCTTCCTTCTCTCTCCAAATCACTGAGCACTTTAAGTATATCACTGATGTTTTTTTTCCCTCCCAACCTTAAATCCCACATAAAAAGAAAGAAAAAGAATCATCTTGTTTTGAAGTTCAGTAAGAGTCCCATATCACAATCTCTCAAAATAGTTATTAAATCACAACAAGGATGGAATTTAATTTCTTACCCATTCAAGGCTTGGCTTAATTGCTAATCTTTATTCAAAAAAAAAAGCAGAATCATTGTTTAAGCTGATTTTCTTAATTAGAGTTTGCTGTTCACATCACTTTTGAGGCATAAAAATTCCAAGCAAAATAGTAAGAAGAAATGAGCAAATCCATCCAGCCCATCATCCTAGTGCTTGCCCATAAGACCTTGACCACAGGCTACTGAATTTCTCAACAAGAACAGGTATTTTGAAGAGAATCTGATAGTTTGGCTGGGAGTATGGCCACATGAAGCATCAACTTGTGTCTAGCAGCAGTCAGGTATCAATGCTGCCTTTCTGTTTGCAAAATGCCCATCACTGGCACTGTGGCTTCTCTAAAGGAATTTTCTCTCCACAGTTTCCTGAAAGCCAGAGAAAGATGAACTTCATTTCCACCGGTGAACTGTAACGGGAGAGCTCTGATGATACATTACGCATAAGAAATGAGTCATGCTGTGGTTTCCTGCTTCAGTTTATTGAGCGCAGAGCTGCTTGGCCTTTTTCTCCAGCAATGACCCTTGTCCTGCTCAGAAGCCCTTGAAGATAGCTCCTTCCTTTCTCAGTCTCCATAGCTACAGTCAGGATCAAAAATACAAGTATACAGGCTCCTACTCTTGGCTCAGAGGCAAAAACTTACACCCACATCTTGTAAAATCATGGTGGCCAACAACAGCCTGAAGTACAGACAAGAACAACAGAACTATGCAGCTGGCTAACAACTGCACCAGTGTTTCAAGTTTCTGTAATTTTTTTCATCTAGAAGTACCCTAAGTGTTGAGCGTTAAGGACATTTCTTGTGAATTACAGCTAGCTTCACAGACTCTCTTGCTGATGTCACATTCCTCAGGGAACAGCAGCATGTTGACTGCAAGCAGAAGAGGAGACGCTTGCTGATCAAACATGGCAGGACAAGAAGTTCAGGCACTCTGCACGTAACCTGCTAGTTGAGGGGAAGTCTGTGCAGTGCCCAACAATTCTTAAATCTAGTAAGGCAATGTATTTTTATACATACACCTGCATCATGGGAAGTTGGGAGTTGGACTTGATACTCATGGGTCCCTTCCTTCCAACTTGGGATATTCTATGATACTATGAAATTAGATGCTTATAAGTATACTTGGAAAAAAAATAGCTTACATATTAGGTAGGTATAGGAATGGAAAGCAGATCAGACCAGATGAGGTGGAAGTGTCTAAGAGCTAGTCAGAAAATCATTGTTTAACAATATAAACAGGAAGCTAACGAAATGCAGGTGGTCCATTTTGACCCTGTTACATATGGAACATTGGTCAGTGGTACAAAGCCACAGATTTCTTTGGAAACCAGTCAGGCTACTTCAGTTAACACCTACCTGAGATCTGGTTCTTGAAATCAATCCTACTGGCTAAAAAAAAAAAAAAGACTGAACTTATGTTTTGAGTAAGTTTTAGTACTTTTTTTTTTTTATTATGCTTAGTGTCAGCCTGCAGATTACCTACAATAATAGCGGATATTTCAGAGAAACTTTTTAGATAGATTCCTAAGAAGTGACCAGATCTCTCACATCTCCCTGGTTGCTTCCTTCATCCACAATACCATTTTTCCTACTTCTTATTTTGCCTGGCGTTTTAGAAGCACCTTCCTTAGAATAATCCAGATTTCTCCTGAAGCAGAAGTGGCCTTCTCTCAGAATTTGTGTGACAAGCTTAACTTCAAGGTGCTTACCATTCTAGGAAAGCTTATTGAAAAGGTTGTGTTTTGGCAATTCTTGTGCTGTTCTCATTTCAGGGAAGCAGAATACATTCATCTGAAGGGTGCTTTTGTCATCTCTAGCATTACTGAAACCATCATGGAATAGACATGCTGAACATTTCTGCAATGCTCCTGCAAGCCCCAGGCTTAGATCTTTCAAAACTATATACTGAATATTTACAGCAGAAAGGCCAAGAACACAAGCACAGCTCTACAGATACACAGAATCATAGAATTGCTAATGTTGGAAAATACCTTAAAGATCATTTATCCACAATTTTGTGTGGGACCCAGATTCCACAGATATCACAGTGGTCTCTCAGTGTTCATATCCTGGAATTCCTCATGACAAGGTATAAATTACGATTAGAATGACAGTTATTTCTGGGGGGGGGAAAAATGGTGCCGAAAGGTAGCAAACGCTTCATATCTACTGGGGAATACTTGAAGAGGACATTCACTGATGGGTATAGCTAAGTTTTCTGGGGTCTCTGTAGTTTGGTTTCTAAGTGCAATCCTAAGTGGTGCTGAAAGCCCTACAGGAGATAAAGTACTGGATGCATTAGATTCTAATAGCACCATGTGTATAATGTTCAGTCTTCAGATAGGAGCAGCTTTAAAGGTTAGATTGTCCTTGAACATCCCCTGACAAATAGCTTTTCTGACAGTGGTGCATTGGCACACACCCAGTCTTGCTTCCTGCCTTCTTAACACTAAAAAGTCACATTTTCCAACGCAAAACCAGAACTGGTGACTGTCATTGGCCTCAGTCACTCAAATACAAATGAAGATCCCTTGAGCACGTCCCTCCAGATATCTATGATATAAACTTTATTCAAGCTATTAATCTAAAAACCTTTTATGAACTCTCAAAATTACAGCTGGATTATTCTGTTTGCTTTAATAGTCATTACTGGTCTTTGTTTAGTTTTAATCTACCTTGAAGTTCTAAGAAAAAACAAATGTAAGAAAGTTACTGAACACGGTCTCCTTGAAATAGCTTGAATGGGAGGTGTAACAACCATTTTTGCTGGACACAGTACTATAACCTGCAGGGAAGCCAGGAAAACAAAACTACACCAAGTTTCTCTGCTGTAACTCCTATATACCACTGTTCACTTCAACTGAATAGGGATTAAGTTCATACATATTGCAGTAAAGCTAAGCCATTCTCTAGTTATACCTGCAGCTAAACTGGGGCAAATGATATTGAAATATGAAGACATACTAAGAGAAGTGAAACATCTTTTTGAAGTGACAAAATACTTTTCTTGCTCTCTTGAAGTTTTATAAATGTAACAAGGATACCAGCTGCAGGCTTTCTAAAATTGGCAGTGGGTTATTTTCTTCACCAGTTGTCTGACCTGCAGAATTAAAATTCCTACTTCTGAAGAACCGATCTAGATATTTCAGATTAAATGAGACTTACTAGATACATTCATATATGCTCTCCTTTACATCTATGACTGACAAAGAATAATTACAATAACTTTTTCAAGAACTTAACAGATTCAAGCCTCTGGTAGTATAAAGATGCAAAATCTGAAGACAGTACTAAGCATTTTTTCCACATAGAGAAATTCA
>JAOWBP010002052.1:38971904-38989935 GCA_028571105.1 Tragopan temminckii | reverse complement strand
GGTTGCCCAAGGAGGTTGTGGATGCCCCACCCCTGGAGGCATTCAAGGCCAGGCTGGATGTGGCTCTGGGCAGCCTGATCTAGTGGTTGGCGACCCTGCACATAGCAGCAGGGGGGTTGAAACTAGATGACTGTTGTCGTCCTTTTCAACCCAGGCCATTCTATGATTCTATGACATTCCACTTTCTTCTCATTGGTTGATAGGTACTCCAACGAAAAGAACTGTCTCCTCTATAAAGAGATTCCTCTTTCTCATTAATTAACTTCATTTTCAAAAAGAATAAAGAAATCAAAATATAAGAAGAGTAGAACTGAATTAAAAGGAATACAAAGAGGCAGATGATCATAGGCACGCTTTTTAAATACCTATTTTCTCTTTGGGACTGAACTCCTGAAAGAGGGATCATAGTTTTTTCAAGAGTGTTTTATGACCATTTACTCAGGATCATTTACTCCTTAATCATTTGATTCAAGTTTCACAGGTCTCTGACTCAGAGAGAAAAGAAATGCCATGCCTTGTTTGTAGGTCTGCATCCCAAGCAAAACAGAAAGGCAGAAACAAAAACTTTGTCCATTTGAAACAGTTAGTCATATTAGAAAAAAAATATTTAAACACAAAGAGAAAACTTTCTTACTTTTTCTACAAAGGGACTCTTTTCCATTTTCCCCCAAAAGAACAAATACTCATATATCTAGATTTCTAAAGTGAATTCTTCACATTAAAGAAAAACATCATTCCCTTTTTGCTACTGCAATCTAAGAAGCAATAAAAATACTTTAATACCAGAGCAGAAGACCCTTAAGCTATCTGTAGGGTCCATAAAATTCTTAACAGAACTAGCAGAATTGTTTGCAATCGCATCACAAATCCTCTCTATAAGGAGGCAATTAAACAGTTAATCCTATGCCAAGTAAACATTAATGAAAACACATGAAGTACTAGGACAACTTGGACTAACACTATACCATACTAAAAATAAATTTCTATGGTAATGTCAAAATAACATCAACACTAAAAGGACAGGAAAGACCTCCATTTTCAAAATGAAAAATCAGTTCTAATTTTGTTTTACAGTTTTAGTTAGACAGTGCTATCAAGTATCTATGATATTATTTGGTATTATGGCATGCTAAAATCATAAGTTTCAATGGAAAGTTGAAAAGGTACTGTATATTGTGCACTAGCATTGACTCAGTATATGAGCTTTGAAAAAACGTTACATATGGATGATAGTCTACTGATGTGTGGACTAGATAAAGATTCCAGGTCAGCTAACACGAACATCATCTTTTCCGTCTAAGCTCAGAGTTTCTTCAGAGCTGCCTCATTTCAATGTATGCGGGAGAGAAGGGCTTATTTCTAACTCTGCAGAAGTTCTGGATCCAAAGTTTCCATGTGTTTCAATCCAAGATTTGGCTCCTGGCCCATTTTGCAACATGTCAGAGCAAAGCAATGAGATACTGAGTAAAAGAGGATTCTGGACTTCCAAAACAAAAGTTCTAAAGCACAACTGGAAATGTTATCAGTTATCCCCTATAATCATTAACTCAGTGTGTTCCCTAGTCATGACCTACTACCTGGTCTGACCATTTTAAAAGGGCTCTGGAACTACTAGAGTATCTCTGGGCATTTTGATGACTGCTTTCTGTCGCAGCAGTGCTGAGCAAATACTTTATTTATGACCTGTATATAATATCTCATATAGCACACAAATAATGTTTTGGCAAAACCTTCAGTATGCATATTATTTTTAAAATTAAAGTGTTTCTGGTAACTGGTCATATTTCAGTAAATGCTTCTGACTAAGTTTTAAAATACACAAGTTGATAAAATGTTTAAAATACATTTATTTAGTATTTATAGCACATAATTTCCCTACTGTTAAATAGTAATGTGATATTTTATTTAGTTTAAACTCATTTTTATGCTGGAGCAATGATCTCACTGCTAAACTACAGAGCGATGACCTCACTGCAAGAATACACTACTGCAATATGGTATCTGTGGGACTCAAGACTATATTATTAGGCCCTTGTGGTGGCAGAACAGCTCCAATGAAAATCTATGAAGGAAGATCTCTAGTATGATGTCAAACAAACAAACAAATACAAAGCAATCCAGAGAAAAATCTAAGTCCATTTGCGTGAAGCAGTCATCATGAGTGTTTGATTTACACACTGTGCTTTACCTAAACACTGACATTTCACATGCCAGATTTTCCTCACTCTCACATGTAAATGGTCTGCCAGTACGACCATGAAGCCATGATCAAAAGCATAACAAAGTGTTGTCTTTGGGACTAAGCATAGCTGTCAGCTTGGCTTCAGGAACTGAAATGCTGCTGTATTTAATTATCTGCATTGCACCTCCTTGTATTTAATATCTGCTCCTTAGAGTAAATCTAACAATCTTTAGTTATAAGAATATTTTAGTATCTTCTAGCTTCTAAAGTACACCTGCAGGTTTTTCAGAAGAACACATTACCTGTTTTCCAATTCTTTTCAAAACAATCTCCTTATGTGTTTGTGCAGTCCATACAAAATCATAAAGTCTTCTTGCTCAATCTTTTTTTTTCCCAAGGAAGATACACAGTTATCTTCCAGGTGTTTTTTGAAATGGTGAAAACTCAGTGAAGTTTAACTGTTTGAATTGCCTAAGTATTGCATATTTTACTGTAGATAAAAATATATTAAGTGAAACTATACTCTGGAGTATAGTTCTTTTGGTACTTTGCTGTCTACATCCATCCAGAGGAGCTAATATAAAAACTGGACATGTGACATAATGGAATTAAAGTGCAGTCAAGCTACATAATATTGAAAATGTTTTTGCAAAGTGAAAAGCAATTTTGATTAAAACTACTCAAAAGTTTAGGTCAGTTCCAAAAAGTGGCTAGAAATGAATTATTGTACCTCAATGACTGCTAGCAAATGCACTACATTATAGTTGAAGGGGATTCCAGATCTGTCACAGGATACAAAGCCCTGAGCATCCTTGCATGCATCCCACATGTGTACTTGTGTATTTTTGATGACAAGTACAGATCCATTCCAATGGATGCATGCAAATGCAACTGATCAACTAAACAACTGCACAGTACATTAAACTATGCTGATAACAGAAAACTTTTACATGACAGGTTTCTTTTTCCTATCTAATTGTTTCTCCAGGAATAAGAAGAAACTAAAAGGAACCCAAGACAGATTTTTATTACGAAGACTTTGTTTGAAGTTTTATCCTAAACACATTACAAAATTCACTATACTAAGTGATGTCACTGCAATGTTTTTCAACTTTCTGAAATCACTTCAGAATGTTCTTGGAAGTGTACTGCAAGACTTTAGAAAGTACTGCAGACAAAAGTAGTACTGCAGAATTCAGATGGAAGGCTATGTTGATGTATTTTGCCATTTTCTACACAGCAATCACTAGCTGAGAATAAACAAGAATTGCCCCTAATCTGTCTCAAATCAAACAGTGTGAGTTTTAGGAGTATTGCTAGTTTCTTTTAACTTTGCCGTAGGCTAACACACTACTGGTGAGGTCTGGACACATGAACCTCATACAAAGTTGAACCAAAGTACATCTACAACAGTACTAAATTCCACCACCCGTAAGCACAAAATATTCTGCTGTATAAGGTTCTACTATTGGGTTTGTTTTTGTTTGTGTGTGTCTGTGTGTTGCTCTGTTTCATAAAGCATAATCTTTCTTCAAAAAACATCCTTCAGCAGGGAATCTTCCAAGCTTTAAAAAAAAAGATGTGCCTTTAATTCTTTCATCAATCAAAAACTTACTTTTTGTTGTTGTATTTACCTTGCAGCTACTTCAGTAGAAACATTATGCAGAGTATTTTCTGCTAAGGAAAAAATATTCTCTGTTTCAACTTTGTATCTCAAAGTTACACCAATGTATATACACAGTCTAGAGTTAAAAGGAGCGGAGGTGAAAAACAAGTAATCCTCTCTCTGAGTAGCTAATTTAAATCATGTAATAGAGTACTGGACTCCCCAAATAGCTAAGAAGAAAGCTCACGTGGTGACAGTAAAACGTGGTGGTGATACCACAACGGATGCAAATTTTAAAAGCATGAAGATCTATTTTAATTAGAGGAAGATTTTTGCAGAAAATGTTTCTATCTGCCTTGCAGTTGATAATGTCATATCTCATAATCTCATACAATTCAATTTATGTAATCCAGCCAAGGATTTTTATCTCTTAAATTCTGTGCACACACATGTACAGAGCTGTACGTACATCACTTAGTTTTAAGTGCTGTATTTAATTAATACCAGCGCATCTTAGTGACAAAATGAATCAGCAGCTGGTTGAAAGGAAAAGTGAAGGCATCACTCAGAATTTTAAAACACTGAGTGTGTTATCCTGAAGATATTCAAGGACCTTATATAGAACTGTGATCAAAAAAAGATTGCCCAACAGTATAGAACAGTGACAGCATTCCATTTTCAAAGAGTTTGTTTTACTTAACTACATTTTAAATTAATTTCATGTAGAAGGATTAAAATCAAGGACATTCTACTCAAGGGCATTGTCCAGAAGACCCAAAGGACCTATTTTGTAAGGAAAACAGAGTGGATACATGCCACTTTCTGTCACTACAATATCTATCTGTAGGGAATGGCATTTTCTGCAACAAACTGTAAAGTAATTTCTCATTTAGAAATATCTTTTCTAGTGGATTAGTAATACAACCAGTCCTCTTTTGCTTTCAAAACAATCTTGCTAAATTCTAAAACTTATCAATGGTATTGTTAATTGCATGTAATACTTACCTTCTACATAGATAGGGCTTACGTAGGTTGCTGCTAACGTCTGAGGAATTTAATAGCATAAGGCTATAGTGAATGATTCTTTTTTTAATAAATTAGAAACTGTCAACTTCAGAAGAAGGTTGAACTTCAAAATATTCTCCAAGTCCAAGGGTATCTGACCTGGCCAGTCATAGGTGTAGGGCAGGCATAGTCTCTCATTCCAGGCTTCCCCACTGCACAACCAGATCTTCCCTTAGAACAGCCTAGCGTAAACACGGGCACCTCCAGGCATTTAAATTTGAAAACCATAATCCCGATCTGAATCCTGCCCATCGTAGATCATTGTGGCATCTGATTTTCTAGAGACAATTTCAAACACTAGCTAGACCTACTAAAATCATTAATAACTTCTAAAAAAACACTGTTGACTTCACAACAGTGATAACAGATTCACCTCAGGGTTTTAATCAGACCTAAGGAAGGCAATTTTTAGCTATGGTTTTGAATGCTGTCTATCTGAAGAGAGTAACTGAATTCCTCAGTCAAGAGGCCTCTTTGCAAAGAGCTGACACAACTCTTCAGGGCTTGGCATCCCGAGGAAGTGGCAGAAGCTAATGAGCAGCCCTAAGTCTGATGTCTGACCTCCAGAGACTCACTTAAGTGTCTAGAATCCCTTCTGCTGTGCAGTAGGCTACTCTGTGTCATCCTTCAGAGACAAAGAAAACTCTCCCTTCACTTCTTAAAGTGCTTCCCTGCTTGCCTTAGGCAGCTTGAATTACCTCGTGAGGGCTAAGAAATTCACCCATCACTGGTCTGAATCCTACTGAGCAAGGGTCACATTTGTTTCATGTCGCCTATCTCCCTTCTCAAGGAAACTATATACGCACTTGGCATTTTCTTACTGTTACACGTGCATTTCTATGAGTTTGTGACAGACAAAACGAGACTGCAGAAGGTTGTCTGGAGTTCAGCTTGGAAGATGATTAAAGAAAGGGAAAATCCTCCTTATTTCAGTACCAAGATTACAGGCATTTTTTCCAGTAAAGAGATTCTTAGTTTGTTTTGTCTCTGGGTAGAGGATGACGTTGAAATGACTCAAACAAAAAAATTTTAAGTCAGATTAGGGAATCAAAATTTTTACTTTAGGCTAATTTCTTTTGAAACGCAGCTGAAGGGAGGAAATATCCCCAAAACTATACAAAACAATTGTATTTTCTGAAAACTACATTTTTCAGTGGAATGTTTGTTGGTGGTGTTTTGCAGCTGATTGTTTCCAGCAAGCCCTATTGTAAATGCATGAGAACTGCAGACAGTAGATCTAGGGGAAAAAAAATCAAGACATTACCTTGTCAAAAATAAAGAAATCAGCTTGAACTCCTATATAGTGGGAAACGGTCAAGTATGGATATTAAAAAAAAAATAGTACTGGATATAAAAATTACTTGCAATCACAATGAAATAGCCTTTTCTATCAACTTGTTCTCCTCAGCTTTCATGTCATCGATCACCAAGACAGACTGCAGCTTATGGAAAGGAAGCTATGTCTGGGTTCCCAACAAAATTATTTTTTTTTGTTTGAGGTTGGGAAAGACAATCAGCAAAGGCAATCTTTATCCTCATCTACACTATACTGAAGGCACTGTCACTGAAGTTGTAACAGACTGCCCCTCCTACTACATTTCTAGACACAAAAGGAGAAAGAAAACTTTATACTTCTTAAAGCTCTTTTTCTCCATGTGCTATTTTCATATAGACTTCCCCAGAGACATGCGAATTTTTGCCTGTAAAATAGATTGTCTTCACTTTTAATTCTAACTAGTTTTCTTTAATACAGGAAAAGAAATGAAAACATGTTCTCATTGCAGCACTTTATCCATCTGGAAAGCATAGGTTTTCCTCTGTGGCATACCCATGATTGTAAGAATGGAAACAGACAAAATCAGTAGTTTAATAAGCTCTTAAACCCATTTTTAATTAAGGAAAGCCTACTGAGCTCAGCTTTTAAACACTTGCAAGCAAATGAGATCCCCGTGCTTGTATCCTGATTCAAGACCTTGAAAATTTGTCAGTATGCTCAGTGTACACGTATTTCAGTGACAGGAAGACAAGTGTGATTCAAAAACAAAACAAGATAATACCTCATAGTTTAAAATACTTCTGAATAAGTGAGCTAACTCAAAGGACCATAAAGGAGACTAAAAATCCATACCAAGAGAAGTACTGAGATTTCACAGGAAGCTGCAGTAATGGATCAGAGTACATAAAAGTTAAGAAAACAAGATCACTCTTACAAATAACACAAAATATATAGAGCTGCCCAAGACTCCTGGACACTCAGTTATATTAGAATTGCTGGACAGGTAGTGCAGTAGAAAACTAACTTCTTAGATTAGCCATCAATGGATAACACATACCTAGACTATCTACATATGCAACCTACAAAATCAATGCATGCACTATTAAGACATCAGAGCTGTTCGTCTGAAGGACAAATCTAGAATGTATACAATATTTTCATGCTCCATTAACTGAGGGTACATTATGTTTCTAAAATTAGCATCTTCGGTTCAGTAATCAATGAAGAGTGTGACATATATTTCTAAGAATCGTTGTCTTATAATAACAGAAACAACATTGGCCCAAAACCAAACAAAATGTACTTAAAGAAGAAAATAAAGAAAGAACTGTGTAATGTGCAAATGAAATTAAGAAAACAAAAACAAACAAACAAACAACAAAAAAAAAGACAACACTAGCAGCTGTTAGGCTACTTGGATTTTTGCTTCTTTGGAATCAAAGCTGGGGAGAAAGCTGGAGGGAAGCAAGTAAGATCACTGCAGCAGTCATAGAAAGGTACCCAAGGAGGAGAGCAGCAAAGCGTGAGCCTTGCACTGAGTTCCAAGAAACATTTAGCTAAACATAGCTATGGGCCATTAAGAAGAAGATTAACCTTATTGCTAGCACTGCTAAAATACACCAATGAAGAGGTAAAAACTTTAACACTGATTGCAGGGAAACTGTGCTAACTAATTTCAGCAGCACAAAATGTTAGTCCTTCCAATGCTTTTTTGTTTTATCTGAACAGAATGAGCAGATATTACCTAAGTGACAAAACTTTCAAGATGAAGAGTCATTCTGATCAATAATTTATTCTTCATTCTCTGGATAGAGATGACAACAAAGACCAGGAAGATGCTGAAATGTGAAAACCTTCATACAGTCCCCACATAAAGATTTGCAATTGCTCTTCTGACACTCTTCTGATGACGTCAGATAAGAAAGAACTGGAAAGTTTATTGAAAATAATGTTGACATACCAAAGAGGAGGAAGCACAACTTTGATATCTCTCCTGCAAGAAGCTTCATCCAGAAGTCTTAGCAGGAGGGCAGAATAAAATTGGGCAGGCAGAAGTTTGATAATGCAACAGAAATGGCACAGGAGAAGAATGAAGATGTATACTGGCATGCAAGATAGTGTAAGAAAGAAGTAATGTAGGATTCTGTGATCTTCAGACCAGAAGATAGAGATACATTGACAGAGGAAAAGGCCTCCTTAACACTGCATGTAAAAAATTGATTCACATGGCACAGCACTATCAAATCAGACAGCCATCCAACTGACATCCTGTAGCACTAATCCCCTAGGGTACTGAAAGTGCTGATATGGTCAATATAAGTCTTATTAAAAAACAAACAGGTTTTCTGGTGCTTCTCTGTGGTTCTTGGATCAGGTCCAGAGAGCAGTTATCACATGGGTGTATGCATGTCCTGATGAACCTCTTTGGGAGTACTTATACAGCTATTTAAAAATAGGTTATAAAAACAACACCCAGATCAAATTTTCCTGAGAAATAATTCAGTTCCATTATCTGCGTTGGGGCCTTGCACTCACCAATAGTCTCAGTGGCCCAGATCAGCCTCATTCAGGACCCTCACTGACACACTCACTGACTTGGTGCAGGATCCATTTCAGCTCAGCCCTGGGTAGTCCATCCCTGCCGGAGCTACTCCATAGGAGTGTCAGTCTCCAGCCCTGTCTCCTGCTGTTCTTCACTGGACTCCCTGGATGAACCGCAGCCCAGGCTCATCACCTAATCTAAACTTGATTGCTCACTGTCCACAGGACAGTCACCAACACATCCCTGCTGAGATGCTGTGGGACTGCAATCCTTTTGGAGACACCCCCTGCCATCGGGGTTGCCCTTCACTCACACTTCTTTTTGTAGCAGTCTGCCCTAACTGCTCCCTGGCAGTTATCATTACGCCAGTAGCACTCTTAAATGAAATATCTTTAGAAGAGTCAAACACGATAGAAGAAAAAAAATTCAATTGCCAATTCAAGAAGTAATGAATTTGCACATTTAATATGCAGGCAAGAGGTGCTGTGGCACCGCTAGATATTCCAAACTGTGTAAGAAATCAGCTCAGAGAGAGAGCAAGTTAGTACTGTAGAACACAGCAGCTATACTGTATAATCTGAATAAACATTGAATATCTTTCCCCACCTTTCAGCAGAGATTTAATGCAGGAGTCTGTGGTGAGCTGAAATAATACTGAGATTTCATTTTATTTATAAAATACACCACAGATCATTTATTAATACATGAAGTATCATAAATAATTAAAACAAGTCTGTAATTGTCAAAATCAATGCACAAAATATATTAGCTGATTTTTGCACTTACACCATGTTTATTTGCTTAGTCAGTAATTTGGAAAAGACCCACTTGCAATGGATTGCATATGTAATAATGTTCTTCCATAAATATATTTTATAAACTAAATTATCTGTTAGTAACAGAAATCTAAAGAGTCACTCATACCCTGACGAATTCTCTCTTGTCTTCAGAAACAAAATCAAATCTCTCTAGTGTCTAATCCTAGAAGTTCTTGGCTCATGGAAAATTTCTCATAAATGTTGATGGAGACAGCAGATTAAATCCAAGAGGAATTTTACATGAATGAGGACTCTGTGAACAGTGTAGATGAATTTTTTCTTGTCGTCACATAAATGTACATCACAGGAAAGGATAAGAAATTCCCTTCCCTCCTTCTTCATGGCTCCCTTTTGCAAAGCCTTTGCCAGAGCAAGCTATGAATAATAATACGTGCAATTTGGAGAAAACTGCACACCAACAGATTTCTCATTCACACAGCATGATTTGCTTTACAACACTTAGTTTCCCAGTATGTTACTTACTAGAACATTACTTATTAACTATGCTCAGAGGTATATGCTTGTCTCATTTATACAAAATCCTTCTAAAGTTCATTAGCTAAGGTCTTAGGCGGATGTACACCCAAGAGATGGTGTGAGGGGAAATGGGAAGAGGAAGAAGAAAACCTGTCCAAGTCTTCCTAAGCAGCATCCATCTAATTAATAAAATACAACCTGCGAAAAGCATAAACCACACCTGTGTCTTTATATACCAGCTAGATCCCAGGAGGCATTCTCTGTACTCTGGCATAACTTGGCATCACTGGAAAGCTACCACCATCACAGAAGGATGGATATGCCCCACTGGTAAGACCCACTGAGAAGATTTTGGCCTTACATTAAATTTTAGCAACTTAAAAAAAGAAAAAAAATACTCCACAAAAATAAATCCACGTAAATACACTGAATTCCATAGAATGACAATAATTTAGTGAAGCTGAAGATCTTAGCTACTCAGAGTACGTTTTGATTTCCAGATATATCTCACTCATGCTCCTCTGTTTGAACCACATTATGACTTAGTCATTCTTTGGAAGTAGCAACCATAGCCATGATATGTCATATAAGTTATGATCTAGTATAATTGACTTCAAAAGCTGCAGAGTAAAATATCACCATAAGAGCTTGAAAGTAAACTTTTTGCTGATAGAATGCAGGCAGCAAAATCAGAAAACACCTGTTTTTTCTCCTAGATAATTTTTGGACTTCACTTTCTCCAAAGTCTCTCATGTCTGGCCTGTTTTCAAGACTTGCTAGTTTCCCTTTGAAACAACTCCAAATATATTCTGTTTTCCCTGTCCAGATTTACCGAGCCACTACTCATCTCATGTCCCAGCTGTCTGTCTTCCAGGTGTAATCTTTGTTTCCCAGTATTAACCTGGCTTCCCTAAGCCATTCAAAATGTTGCTGTCAAAATTACCTTTCTGCTTTATGACTTTTATCATGATGAATCACGTGCATCCTCATTTACTTCCCCAGTGAGTAAAAGATTCCTTTCTAACACCACCTTCTGATGCTCAGGGTAACTGAGATACTCGTTGTGCTGGATGTTGCAATAAACTTCCACAGATTTTAGCAAACCAAACACAGTGTAAAATACTTCTCGGAAAAAAAAAAATAATGCTCTGTTCTAGGTTAAACCAGTCCATTTTTAAACCAGAGTTCAATCTTTTTTTTTCCCATTACCCTTTTTTAAAATGAAAACGAACAGTACTTCCTTGCACCTTGAGACACACAAAAAAAATACTATTTCAGTAAGTAAAGAAATAGCATCCTTCATGGTACTCTAGCTTCTCTTTACAAGTTCTGCACCTAGAACCTGCCTCACACTGGGGTAAGCCTGGCAGCCTCTCCAGATGGAGCCCTGCATCTTTGTACAGCAGAAGAGAGCCTGGCTGCCTGCTCCTAGGGAACAGGGCGTGGCAAAACAGACTAAAGCCAGGAGGAATGGCCAATACACAAGAGTATTATGCTGCTATTGACAGGGACCTTGACAAGCTGGAAAAACAGGTAAAAGAATGTTTTTAAGTTCAACAGAGTCATGGGCCATGTCCACTCCTCAGGAGTAATCAATCCATGCACCAGTATGGCCAGGGCTGACCGGCTAGAATAGCATTTTTGCAGAAAAGATTTGAGTGTCATGGTAGACAGCAATATGCCTTGACTCTAAGAAGGCTGAGAGCCTCCTAGCAGGCATTAAGAAGTGCATCGCCAGCAGCTCAAGTGAAGTGTGCTCACATGGAGTGCTGTGACCAGTCCAGGGCATTCCTGAACAAGAGAAAGATGGACATACTCAAGTTAGTTCAGCAAAAGTCTACAAAGCAGATTAAAGGCCTGCGGAAACTGACATATAAGGAGTGGCTGAGGGAGCTGGGACTCTTCAGCCTGGAGAAGAAAAAACTCAGGGTATCGGATCAAAATACCTAGTGAGAAGGAATAAAGAAGATGGAGCCAGTGGTATGCAAAAAGGCTAGGGGTTGAGCTTAAAATACAAGAAATTCCATTCTAGACATAAAAAATATGTATATGTATATTATTTTTTTTATTTTTATTTTTACTACAACAGTGATTAAATATTAGAAAAACATACCTAGAGAGGGCCCTGAGAGGTTCCACGCAGTTATTCAGAATCCAATTGGGCACGGCCCAGAGCAACCTGCTCTAGCTGATCCCACTTTGAACCAGGGGTTTGTCTGGACAATCTCCATTGGTGCCTCTCAACCTCAGCCATTCTGTGTCCCTGCCAAGACTCTGCTTCTAAAGAACCAGAATAGTCCAAAAAAATGAAAGGCTGAGAGACATCCGCCTTGTAAAAGCTTTGTGTATTACACTTTGCTATTATATAAGAGCTTTAAGTGCCTGGTTCAGATCAGGAAATCAGGGCAGTGCCCAGAAAAAGATGTGGCTGTCCAGCCTCAGAGGAGTATCAATCCTGGAACAAGTCATCTCTCTTTCCCTGAAATACTTCCTGCTAAACATCCAAAAGGATGCATTTCTGTAGAAAATACTGACATGTCAGAAACATCTTCTAGCAACCAATCAGAAGCACATACAAATATCTCATTTCCTTCTTAGACATATAATTCTATTAATCATTAGAAAGCACAGACAGAATACTCTAAAAGTGCAAAGCAAGATGACTACAATATACACTTCCATGTATCTGTCTTACCTAAAATATGTTTGCACCTTTAACACAAGGTAAAGAGGGTATGTTATCCAGTCTTTTTAAGAATGAGAATTCTTTCCTTTACTGGGTCTATTTGCTTCTGATAAAATGGAAAGGGACAGTCTTGTCCTCTTACATCACTCATTCAGACAGAAATAGTACATCTCACCTATAATTGAACTTTCTGGTTTTCTTTAATCTTGCATCCTCCAACATAATTTGCAGGCTTTCTTCGACATCATTTTTCTTCTCGATCATGTTCTCTACATACTTTTCCTGAGATTGTACTGAAAAGGAGTTTCTGATTTTTTTTTAATGTATCCATCAATATTTCTCCTTTCATCTAGTGCTCACTGTCAGGAGTAACATTCATATTGGAGTATCAAGGCTTCCTCCAGCACCACTGACCTGCTGCCATTCAGGTCACCAAGTAGGAAAGAGAGATTTTACAGTGAACGCTCTGTCCTGGCATTATCAGGCACAAGAGCTAAGATGTCGTGCCTGAAGTCTGACATGGTCTTGCTGTGCCTTAGAGATTAGATGTTGTTTCTGAAGTACACTGAATATTAAGAAATAGGGAGAATATTTCCTTAAATTATAGACCAAAAGAGAGATATACTTATCCTGGAAAAAGTATTTGTTCTATAGGTGGACAATACTTCTGACTTTTTGAGTACGTAGTACAATCTGCATGTAAGATAGCCAGACGTGCGCCAATCGTTTTATATTGCTGCCAAAGCTTATTAGCCAAAGTTGTTTCAAAGAAGTTAATCTGTGAGAATTTGAATACAACAGATAGTAGCTGAGAGCCAAGGAGCTAAAATCATCACGTTGCTTCATCGTTTTTTGCATTTGGAAAGGCTCTGCACAACTCCCAACTCATTACTTTGAAGAGACACCAACACATGTTTTGCTGGAGAGCTATAGTAGCACACCATACTCGATGCTGGCTTTATTACAGGGCTTTCCTCATAGCATTCTTCCAGACAAAATGTTAAGAGAACAGAGGTTGAGCTGCTGCAGCAAAACAGAAACACAAGAGTAAGCACTTAACTACTGCTCCTTTCTTTTCATGTCTGTTTAAACCTAGTTCTCCATGATCAACTCCAGTTATCCTTTAGCTAGTATTTCACTGAGCACTTTTTTTTTTCCTTTTTAAACAGAATAGTTTCTCTAGAAGTAGAAGAGAATGGAAATAGCTGTCCACACATTAAGTGAAAATAGGAATTCTTGCTGTGTATGGCACTGGGACAATCCTAGTCTGAGTATACTATGGAAGGATGCATACTCTGGCTGAATCCTGCCTACAGATGAACAACATGAAAGCTATTTCCTCTCGTGTCCTGACTTCCACAGGAAAATCTTTGGATGAATGGCCCAAAGAAGAGCCACAGTGAACTCCAGCAGGTCCATGACTGACATTGGCATACAATGTCCCATGATATAAAATGGCAGGTCACACTTTTAGACACAGCGCTGTTTCACTTGACAATTCTCATTTTTGAGAAACATTACATCTAAACCTGGCAGTTCAATCTCATGCTCTGTATCACTTCTTTTGTCCTGAAGTATCTTCAAGATGAGCATAAATAATACAATTTAAAAAAAAAAAAAGACAGTGATTTCAAATAAAGTACCTCAACTCAAACAAACAACATTCTGAAGTGTTAGAAGACAAATTGGTAGAAATGGCATCAACAACAAGGACAACAATCAGAAGAATAGTAATCATTATAATGCAAGTCTCTATTTCAGAGTGCTCCAGCTCTCAACAGAAATTTAGTTTAAAAGGGAAAATGGAAAAAACAAGCATCTCTAGAACCTTAAGAAGGAATCAAAAGCGGTGGTTGTAGTTACAAGACATACAGTTTGAGTCTTCTGGAAAAGAAATCAAGCTTTAAAGTAGGCTTTTCTTTTTTTATTTCACACATACTCAATGCCAGGCAAATCCCCAGGCATTAAAGTTTGCTTTTCTCCCAGCACTCTTAATGTAGTCATGATCCTTAAAAAATACTCTGTCTGCACCTCACAGAAAAACCTCAGGATGATTGTGATAGTGGGCTGGCCAAGGTATTATACCAAATTAATAAATTTCAAACTAAACATGTAAATAAATAAATACCCTATAGGTTTTTGCAGTCTAAGATTTTAAAATAAATCATCCTAAATTCAGAGAGGTTAAAAATACAGGGAGACAACAAAAGGAAAACTGTTCAACATTTAAATAAGAACGTGACTATGAACACAGAGGTTAAATTTAAGGTTTCCCTTCTCCCTATGACTCAGTCAGGCTGTCACACATGGAGACTTCTTGTATTGCAGTGCACTTACAAGGACACCCCAGGACGTGCAACCACCTTGCGGCCCACTTTTGTTTAAACCCACCTCCCACAGTCAATTTCTTATGCCACATATCTTCAATTTGATGTTATTTCATATACAAATAATTAATTATAATACACAGAAAAGAGTCTATGTCACTGTCCCCAGATATTTCCAATTTGCTGTTACAACCTACAAACAGAACCGGGGAAGGAAGCTGCTCAAAAAGAAGCACTGGTATGTGGGGAGGAATATGTAATCAAATGGCAGTTTCCAAGTACATCTGTACAATCAGTATTTTTTAATTCGTTTTATTTTAGAAGGGGGTAGGAGAGGTCTGAGTTCATCTAGAGACAGAAGTTTCATACCGCTCTCAGCACATCAAACGCAGGAATCAGCTGCACAACCACAGGGGCACCACACTGCTCGCTATGCTCCCATTTCTCTCCATCCTCTCCCAGAAAATCCAGCTGAATTCTGGTGAGTTCATTCTTTCCTCTTCAGAGGAGCAGAGACTGCAAGGTTTTCCTGTGACAGTTTCTCAGCTCCCTCATTTCTACACATGGAAAGCAAAACTGCATGGGAAGAACTGAAGGACAGGCTTCCTTTTTACAGAGGATATTGCTCCTGTGCTCGTTTCACGGTATGTCCATGTTCATGATTTATGAAAGAGTGTGTAGCAGTGGCATACCAGCACCACACAAGCAGATCTCTTACAAAAACAGGTACCTGACAGAACATACATGTATGTGCCATCAGTTCCTCTGTGACCCTACTTTGCATTCAGCCTATAAGTCAATGTACTACATTTATGTCATAAAGTTTTTCCCTCAGAGGAAACCCACCTGTCAGAGATAACTAGCCCCATCCTGAGTTTTAAAAGCAAACATCAGGTACTCGATAATGGCCACTGTGGCTCCCGTCTGTACAATACAGGCAGCTTCATTTAGAGAACTGATGGATATGACCTGTTTTCAGTACGTATGAGCCCCACAGCTATTGAGATGATGAGACTGAACTAAAAGAGCAAAACAGGAACAACTGAGGTACAGTGTACCTGGAGGAATGTGTCTCTAATGAATTTAAATCATGATGTAGCTGCAGTCTTGCGTTATCCTGCCATGGGTGTTCACGTGAGTATATAACCAATCACAACTTTCTAACATCTCTTTTCTTTGGAATTTCTGATACACGATGTCACTCTTGCTTTTGTTGTATATACCTTTCAGACTCTAAACAAACAGCAAAGAGCAATCGTGCCAAGGATACACTGAATATTTTGAAATCAGCTTGGAGACAGCTGGGACGATATGCAACCCCTGCAGGATTGCATCTTCCTCTTCTAATGAAGTGTGCACTGGTGACACAGTCCCCAGCGCGAGGTGGCACTAACGTGGGAACTGTGTCATTAAATTGTGACCATAGACAAGATTAAGAAATTCCAGACGGCTGGCCAAACTGTGCACTGGGCACTCATCCTGGTGTGCTTAATTCACTCATCAGACCCTATGGGTCGCCCAGGGCAGCCCTGTCCCACCACCCAGCCAGGGGCAGGGCAGCCATGGACATTAGGCCAGCTCCCAGGGGAAAGAGAGAGGTTGAAACAAGGGCAGGACATTTCTCCCCAACCTCAGTGGGCCCAGAGGGTATACAGAGAGCTATGGGCATACCTTTCTTGCATAGCCTCATTTGGAAGTGGTGGCTGCATCAGCAGCAGCAGTCATGGAGACTCCAGGGAAACAAATCAGTGAAATAAAAAGCTGTTGCTGAGTACCTGATTTTCATCCTCCACCTCATTTCAGGAGTTTTACTACAGGCTAGGCTGATCCTAAGTCCTGTGTGCTGAACCCTTACAAGCAGGTGGAGCACACATTTGCTGGTTTACTTTCACCTAAACCAGAGTTTGGTCTAAGCACTCTGGAACTCACTTGCAACATAAGGAAGGAAAATCAGGAATTTTTGCTTCGGGAGAACATCCCTGATGTGGACATAAGTATTAGTAAGGATGCACTCAGTATACACTGCTGTTTTTATCATTGGTTCCAACTTGTCTTGATTTTTTTCTAATCTTTGTGAACAGGGTGCTTAACGAATAGCTTCAAGCTTTCCCATTGCCAGTGATGGTAGCACATTGTGATTTAAATCAGCATTATTCCCCCACCACAACATACAAAATGGAAATTTAAAAATAAAAAACTGTGCAAAAATATGGAATGAGCTACTTGTAGGAAATTCTTAAAAGGTAATGAAACCAAGGAGCTTTAAAAGCCAGCCTTTATGAAACTCGTACTGAAAGTTAAAAACTGGGACCAGTTAAATCTCTTCAGAATTCAGGCATGAAATGTCTAGTATCACAGTGCTTGCTTCATGCAAGTAATGACTGCTTGGAGAGACATTACAATAATTTTGTTTCCTGAAATTTTCCCCAGTCCATTTTTTAAAACATGTTTTAAATAAGTAATACACTGTTTGTAGTTGTCTACCTTTGAAATTTAGAAACTGAAGCAAATAAAAGTTAAATGAATTGTTCAGAGTCCCATAGAAGTCTGTGGCAGTTTCATTTTCAGAGATGAATTATGTTGTGCACATTAATAACATAAATTGTAGTGGTCTGAGTTGCCATTTAGCTTTTACTTTTATAAAAGCAGGAACTTTTCCTATGTGACTGGGGAGAACTGTACAAAAATATCTGTATTCTGGAGAAATGCTCAAAATAAATCACATTTCTGCTGAGTCTGTGTTGTGGTTCTGTAAAGCTAAATCATGAAGGATGCCCCTGAGTACGGGATCCCACTGACAACATTGCTAACAGTATATAACCTGATAGGAAATCTTCAGGAAAAGACATTTCTTCATTAGCATTCTGAAAGAAAAAGGTACGTAGGACAACCCTACATGGAACAAAAAACAAACCTGATGTTGTTTTCAAGCAGATTTTAAAATATAGGATTATAGTATCCTATACTGTTTAGTAATTATTTACTTCAGTATCTTACACTTCTTAAAATGTCAGAGTTCTACTATTTACACATGGATAAAGCCTGTGCTTAT
>JAOWBP010002052.1:38956553-38971804 GCA_028571105.1 Tragopan temminckii | reverse complement strand
ATTATTTACTTCAGTATCTTACACTTCTTAAAATGTCAGAGTTCTACTATTTACACATGGATAAAGCCTGTGCTTATCTAACAAGTAGCTGCCCAATATCTGGTGGATGGAAGATAAAAATTGTGAATAAGTTTTGTTAGAAACTATGTAAAAGTTCATATACTTTGTTGATGCATTTGAAAGTACCTAAATATAAAAATGTAGGTTCTTCCACATTCCAGTCCTCTATCTTATATTCTCATCATGATTTACCACTGTGGAAGTCACAATGAATAGCCCAGTAGTACATGCAGTACAACATAGTACAGCACACTCTTAGCTTGGACTGATGAGGAAACTGCATTGAAAGACAGCAGCAGGAATAAAATTTCTCCAGCAGCTACAGCAATACATTCCTCTGTGCACCACACATTGCACTGTGAAATATAAATTACCTGGTTCCAGAAGAAGAGAAAAGGGAATGCGCCCCTACTAGAGATCAGGAGGAGACAAAAGAGAGCCTGCCAACACACAGGTACATAATTACAAGTGACTAGTCATGAAAGATTCACTCACTTGCAATTCTTTTACTGCTTAAAATGAATTTGAAAAACCCATAGCAATGCCTTTGTCTATGACTCTAAGATGTTACTACTGCATCATCAGGCACCATGGAAAATCTTTTTGTCTAACAATTATTTAATGTTGACCTCAATTAATTCAAAGTGAATTAGAGATGAACACCACAGAGCTGATACATACTTAGAACAGCCACAAAACCACCATAGTTAGAAGAAAAAGAAAAATCAATTAGTGTTACAAACCCTCAAGACTTCAAGGCATCATCAGCTATTAGCTGATGAGCTTTGGAGCAAACCTACTTTACCAGCAAGTAGTGCAGATATCTGCAGCCCTCCAGCCATTGGCAGCATCAGTGTATCAGACAGGACGAGCTGCTATTTGGATCTAATGAGGCAATGGCCCCTGTTACACCATTTCACTGAATTCAAAGGAGTCAGAGACAACTACAGGCTTTTTTGACATTTCACAAATCAGTTGTGAAGGATCCATAGCTCAGTGCTGATGGCAACAGTGTCACTGCTAGAAATTTAAAGCAGAGCAGACAGAATATTCTTCATTCAGGAAACCCCCAAAACCTGCATAAATATTTTACACGGTTTTTTTTTTTTGCTTTTTTTTGTTTGTTTGTTTGTTTGTTTTTTGTTTTTATTTTTTTAATAAATAGAACAATGTCACGTAGTACAAAATTCTGCTACTTCTGGAGTAGAACTCAGCTAATCTAAATTAGTGCATGCTTTCATGCAGGAAGTAAAAAAATAAACATATCCTGTTAGAACTACAGGCGAATTTCAGGTAGGCAAAATCTAATTACTCAACATGGAATACAGCCAGTGACACCAAGTAACGCACTTATTCTTGTGAAATATGCTGTAGGATTTTCTTTTAATAGTTAGACTTGCTCTGAGCCTTCATTTTTTATTTAATCTGAAGGATGGAGAATGTGCTCATTTGTGTAAAATCAGTTATAATGGACATAATGAAAATTTACACAAGTCTTGTATAACTGGATTTAACGGCTAGAATCTGAAGTTTGGGTTCGGACAGCAGTAGACCACAAAGACACCTTTGTATAGCATTGAAATTTTTTGGCAGAGACTGGAGACAAGTGGCAATAAAAATTTAAGTGTTGAGACTGTCTTTTAAAATACTTCACACACTTCATAAATAATACTCTGTATTTTTAGAATATTAATAAAACTGTCCTGCTTCTGCCCCTCTGGTTTTAGTATCCACCATGTCCCTTTAAAGCTGTGACCCTGAAAAGGGGAAGAAGGCAGAAAGCAAAGCCCAGTAACAGGGCTCACATCTTGAAGAAACAAAACCAGAAAATGAGCAAAATACCTCCCACATCAACAGTTCAAAGACGATCTGTCTAATTTCTAAGCAGGAATAATTTGTGGTGTGTGTGTGCAACTAATGCCAACAAAATGACACAGGTAATTACATATGATTTCCGCATTGCACAAAGGTATAGGTGGCCCATTGAACCATGAGCCAAATTCAGTGAATTCTTTATGTGTGATGCCAAGCATTTGGCAGCTTAGCACTGTTGATCATTGCAATGGTTAACATCGGTGCTCTGTACCAGAGTTGACATTACTAGCTTTTAATTCCTGCCTCATGCCTTTGGGGTAATTCTGCTGTGAAGCAGCCAGCTTCATTAGTTTGCCGCTCAAAGGCAGCAGAGACAACTACAGTGTACAGCTAGCAAGAGGAGAAAGACTGGAGCAGTAGGCATGGGTGCACCAACCCCTTGTAGAAGAAGCACTTTGGCTTACTCATCAACGCTCAATCAAAGCAGGAGCTGAGGAGATCCTCTGCAGAAATATTAATATCCCTCACCATAGCATCATTTAAAAAGTGAGAAAAATGAAAAGCAACACCATTTTTTTCCAGTTCCTCGGATCTTTCCAACATGTGAAGAAGTGCAAAGTCATGCCCTAGGACAGTTCACATTACAACTAAACTAACCTTGCACCTCACCCCTCTTCATACATTCAGAACAAACAAAATCCTCTTCCACTTGTACACAAAAAAATATTCTTCATATCCATGTTAATGACTGAAGAGATTACAACCAAGGTGGTCCCTGGTTATCTCTGTAAAATAAAACAAAAAAAGTCTTGAGCTGTGAGTCTCAGCAACCACAAGGGTTTTACTGTTGCAGAACTACCTACAGGCCCTGTGATTTAACATATCAGAATTTACCGTTTTCTGTGCCAAATCTTGAGCTGATAGCACATGATGAGTTACTGGTTTTTCTGGTTCCCATTCTCAGCAGACAACACTGACCGGGCCCCAGTGGAAGGCAGAAATGTCCTCAGGACACACAGCAGGCAACCTAATTTGACAGGAAGCTGACATTTCTTAAGTCCCACAAAGCTAAGAGGTAGAGGTCAAATTCTGTGTGGTGAACGCTGCCATGTCCTGCAGCAGAGGTGCAGGGGAGCACCTGGGCCTACTCAACTGGTGCTTCACCTCCCCTGAAACTCCAGTAACTGGAGTCAGCTCTCTCCGACTCAAACTGAGTGTACGCAGGTTAACATGAGTCACTTACAGACATTTTAGAAATTCAGCTCTGTCATTTTGGAATTGAGAAGAACCTGTATGTTGAAAGACTCAAATCTTCTTCTATGAGTGGGATCAACCCTTTTATTTTTTAACCAGATTCAGTAAATACAAAGTTATATGATATCTAACTATCAATTAGCCTATCTCAGCAAAACAAACCAGTCCATTGATACAATATTATGAAACCAGATATTTAGGCAACTGTCAAAAAACTGCTTTTTTAAAGTGAGGAATTCAGCATATAGAATATATTTTGAATATATATAAATATATATAGCATATATATTTCAAGATTTGCATCAACAGAGTGAGTATCCTCTAACTGAAGCAATTCAACTCATACGTACATTGCCATGATTTAAATTCAGTTAGTAAAAATAAATTACTTTTTTAATAAACAAAAGTAATACTTGGGAGCACATATTGCTGGGATAAGGGGCACAGTTAAGGTAATACCATCAGGGAGCTTTAGGCAACGCCAGAAAGCACAAATTTAGAGCAAACCCCTACCTATGTTCAGACCTGCTCAGAAGCAGAGTATTTATATTCTGGTCTCTGTGGAAATTGTTCCTGTAAGCACAAAATCTGCTCTTTGACTAGCTCCTAGCACTTCAAAGCCTGGGTTCGTGCCACAGGACAAAATAGCTATTGAGTGAGACGGAGCAAAAGCTTTCTGAAGCCACGTTGCCAACACGACTCAAAACAACTATGAAGGGACCATCTATAAAGCCTGAAGGTTAGTCCAAGCTTTCGTCATGTTGTTGTTTTGTGTTGGTTTTGTTTATTTTTGCCTTTCTCCTGAAGATACCAAAAAAACTGGCATGAAAGCCTCAATTCACCTCCTGAAGGTAGTGATTTTTTCACCTCTTTGCTTATTGCAACTGTAAAGATTAAACACCATATGATCTATGAATTCTTCATATTTGTCTTCAACATTAATTGCTGTAGCAGGAAAATGACTGTGCTTCACAGTTTGTGAGTGGCTAGACAGTAGAGAAAATATTTTTACAGTGAATAAATTATATACAGGTCAGGGGTACATATAAGTTTATTTCAAGTGACTGAGCAAATAGCTGTTGTCTGAATTCCTGAAAGCTGGAAGCTGCCATCAACAGCTAAGGATTTTTTCTTCAAAATAAACAGGTATGCGTACAGCAGATTTTCTCTAGCGCCTCAGCATCTACATTCAGAGCACTGGCAAACCAGCTGATAAATGAAGCAAAAATTACACTTTATCCAAAGTCAGGCTGTATTAGTTTTCAGATGTACTTTAAACAAATTAGATAACAAAAGAAAAACAGTGGAGATAGGAGGAAAACAAATCATGCATGTGCTTATATTTAAAGACTTGCTAAGAAGATCATAACTACATCTTGAATGCATGACAGAAAAAGGAGAAAAAGTTGATTTCATGAGTCAAAATAAATTTGTTTCTTTTTCTGAAAATCATAGATGTATCGAATCTTTTGTATTTCATGTTTACCTACAGAATTTAAAACTTCTGTAAATATGTATTTTAAAAAACATCTTGTCTGATCTGGAAACAGGCATTTCAGTCACATGCTATGAAATGTGGAATTCTGTCCACATTCTGTCCGTGCCTTTTGTCAGCCATTTGTCTTTTGTGGTTGGCAACTTTCAGCATTAAATACGTGTAAATTATTACTTCCACTAGAAATATTATCAACACATTGCAGTCATCTAAAAAGCAAAAATAGATATAGAAATAGGAATATTAATCATTCTGTACTCCCACAGTGTCTGAATGTATGAAGCATTCAGTTTAACAGAAAAAATCCAAAGTATTCCAGACATTACTTATGAATCCAACCACTATCGTTTTCAAACTCAAGAAGTTTTGACTGAGTCATTAGTCTTAGTAGTTGTTATGCTCTGTCATTCTGGAAGTTTCTTACATTATTCAAAGACCAAGTTGACAAAATATAAAAAATTCTTATATATAAAAGTTTATATAAAAGTTTTTGAATCTCTAGATATTGTCTTTTATAATCAAAGAAAGGATTTCTGTTTTGTTGTCCAGAATAAAATTGTTATAATTTCTTAGAGCTTTGGAGTGCCAGAGCACTGTGAGGGAATTATAAAGCACATAAACTTGGAGAAAAAAAAACCTCATATATTTTAGTTCATTTAGAGTCATGTGGTCATGCTGCGTTTGTTATTATTCCTGTTGTTTCTTCCCAAAAGATCATGACTTCCTTAAATATTATTTGCTTTTGGAATTTCTATCTCAAAGCCATCAGGAACTAAGCGGGGCTGGTGCTTTTTCTTCCCTTTTAAAATTAAAAAACAAACAAATAAACAAACAAACAAACAACCCCTCAGTGTAGTATATAATCTGCTAAAACTCTTAGCTTACTAAATTGATAAAAAAACACAATCAGCAAATGATAACTGTCCCTTCAATACAATTTTAATTTTGAAAAATTTTGATTTAAGCAAGAAAACAAATGTTTTAGTAACAATAATAAATGCTGATTTTATAGAATAAGAATCAAATCATCAAAACAAACACTTCGCGTTTCCTTTACTAGAGAGTATGAAAAGGCTATGAGAAAAACAATACCTTTGTGAACTCACTAGATTGTTGCAAAAGCTTTTTCAATCAATAAAATGGATATTTGGCCAGCTGACCAGAATGAATAACACTATGGTTAAAATGCAAAAATTGTACAGATGCCAAAGTGGTGGTAAATGAAAGCTTCACTTAGCTACACATAGATCAAATTGTAGCAGACAAAGGAAATAAAGCTGATTGTATGCATTTGTATCTGGTAGTGATAGCTTTATAATTCAATATATGCAACCACCAAAGAGAGACAAAAGCACGCCAGACTTAGTAATAAGCATGGAAGTTATCACCAAAGAAATGGTGTAGATAGCAATAATATCAATCTAACTAGCTTATCAGATCAAGGTAAAAATAAAGGCTGCGAGGAAAAGAGGCAGCTATTGAGGTCTGTAAAGACAAGCTTTTGAGAATTTCAGAGCATTAAATGTTCTTGGCCTCTTCTTGAAATGGAAACTTGCCTAGTAATCAATGGACTAGAAATCAGAAGATCTGAACGCTCTTCTCAGCTTAATCAAAAGAATATGAGTACGTCTTACAAACTTCAGACTCCTACTTTATCTCTAACATGGAAAAATTATTTCCAGTCCCACTGAAACAGGACTGAGTATAGAGCATAAAGAGGCAGAGGAGAACAAGAGGGGGAAAAAAAGCTTGATGCATGGTTGAACAAGAGGAAGATCTGAGGCCATAAAAAGTTCTGAACCCTACTGCTGTAATTATCAGAGCAGAACATTGCCAAAACTTGACACCCCTCTTAGAAGGTATAGAAACCAAAACTCTGGTCTAACACTGGCCATAATTAAAGGAATTCTGCACAAAATCCATTCCTACACATGCCCTGAATCTCAGTCAATCAGTGAGTGGGCCACACGCAATCAAACCTTGTGAGAAGCATAATTCAAATTTTATAATACATTCTCCCTCTTTTTTTTTCTTTCTTTTTTTTTTTTTTTTCTGTTTCTGTATCCAGAATAAGTCTCCTTGAAAGGGAAACCTGACAGGAGACTACTAGCCAAGACTATTTCTGCACTTGTTTTATAAATAATATAAAATTATTTATATGCCAGAATTGGAGGTTCATGTAAAAAGCCTCTGTGTTAGCTACTCTACAATAGTCTAAAAGGCTTGAACTACCAAGACGTGTGTCTTACATGCTCTTTTCTAATGGCCACTGAATCCACAGGAACAGAAGGAAAGGTGAAATATTATAACTTGCTTCCTGAGAGAATGAACCAGGGAACCATGAAAAGCATGTATAATAAAAACATATTTCGGATCAAAACTATTCCCCTTCAAAGAATACATAAACATACTTATTTACAACTGTTATTTAAATAGGGAGATCCATACTGTTTGTGGAGAACACAAGATGAATAGGTGTTGTGAAGTTTCGGAGTATTAAACACAGGGGTTTTTATATTATCATATAAATGTTTTAGAACAATTAACTGGTGATCTCCTATTGTTTCGAGAAAATATATTCTTAATTGTGACACAAAGTCTTGTTATAGTAAGAAAAGATACATACAAAAGATATAGAGTTCTTGTTGTTTAACTGAAACAAAAAGAGAGCGCCCTGAAAATCACAATCAATATGAGAAGAATGAATAGGGGATAAATATTTTGTGTAAGACAAGAACTAAGGAACACTCAGTGAAACCACTGGGTGCCAGATTTTAAGCAAACGGAAGGAAGTACTTCTTAATATGATGTATAATTACACTGTGGAATTCACTGCCACGGAACACTGTAGATGCCAAAACTATAAATATATGGCAGATAGGTCCATCAGGGGCTATTAACACGCTAGATGCAACCTCCAGTTCAGGAAGTCCCAAAACTTCTGAAAGCCAGAAACTGGGAGGGTATACCAGGGGAAGGGTCATTTTATTATTGCTCTGCTTCTCATAATCTTTCCTTAAACATTCATCTGGTGGCCCTTGTCAGAAGCGGGACACTGGACTATAAAAGCTGCAAGTCAGCTTACACATGGGCATGCTTCATATGTAGATGTAGAAACCCCTATCGGAAGGCAGCATGACTGGTCTCAACAAAAATATTAATAAGGAACCTGACTCAGTGTGGCTTGGACTGCATTATTTTGAAAAAGAAAACGGTGTAATGAAAGGTCCATAAATTCAAGTATATAAAAAGACTACTCAGTTCTTTAAAGTCACGGCAGGCTCAACTGAAGGATCGTATCAGTGACTCAAAGAAATTCATTAGAGTTAATGGAATAAGCTAATGGTGGAAACCCTACTACCCAGTTAAAGTAGGTGAAAAAAGGAAAGCTTCTGGGGAAATAGGTTATCAAATGATATACTGGATAGTTGCACAGTTTTTAATCTGACTACTTGAGGGATAGCCAAAAGTTAAGGTGGATTGATGACAGCATTATCCAAATGCCTCTTGAACACTGACAAGCATGGGACACTCAAAAAGAATGGTCTCACAAAAATTTATTTGATCTTCACTGCAATCTAGTTTTTTTTCACAATTGTTCTTCTGTCATATATTTGCCTCTTTTTTTTTTTTTTACCAGTTTCTAATTTTTATTCCCCCTATGTTATCCTTTCTTGTCCACGCTTTCTCAAGTAGTATTCACCAACCATTCATAACCCCAGCACAAACATTCTTTTTATTTTCACATTATCACAATCTCTTTCCTGCATCCATCCTCCAAGAGATCTACCTTTATAAGGACAGCCCTACTTAAAGCACTGGAGTGGGCAGCAAATCAGAGAAAATCTGTTTTTCCTCATTTTTTGTCTTATCTACTCTCTAACTAAGCAGTCAAATATATAAAAAGCGAAAATAATAATTAAAAAAAGTTTTGTAAATGTACAAAGAATCAAATTCTCTATTTACAACTCCTTTATTCTGGGGTCTGCATTTATGAATGATTTAGTGAAAGCTATCTGCCTGCAACTAATAATCTGTACATTTACTACAGGTACAGCAGCAGAGTGGTTTGCATTTACAGTTAAAATTTCTTAAATTCAAGTAGGCAAGGTTAATGATGCGTGCGTTCACTATGACGTGAGTCATGCTCTATGATTAAGAGACGAGAGTAATGATATGCTGAATTAATACTACAGAGTCCACTATTGGTGACCAAGTATGTTTTTTCCCATTTATCCTTCTATTTAAATAATGTACAGAATTGTTTTTAAAAACAGTAACTGTAAATGGGCCTGCGTGCCATGCTAAATTAACTTTCCTGTTCAGTTGGTATCATTACATTTTCTAAGCTGATTATTTTTTAATATATCTTCCTTTGTATGGGGTTCAAGAAGCAAGATTCTTACAAACCTGGAATCATAGAATCACAGAATCATAGAATCATCAAGTATGGAAAAGACCCACAAGATCACCCAGTCCAACCACCCACCGATCACCAATAGTTCTCACAAAACCATGTCCCTCATCACAACGTCCAAACATTCCTTGAACACCTCCAGGGTCAGTGACTCCACCACCTCCCTGGGCAGCCCATTCCACTGCCTGACCACACTTCCGAGGAGAGAAGAAACGTGCTTCGACTCAAGCTACAAAAGAGCAACAAAACACACAGCAAAAGAAAAAAATATAAAAATAATTTTCTTTGTTATTCTATTTTCTTTGCACTGATTTTTTTTTCTTGGAAAGAATCAGAGTTATTTGCCAGTTTGTTAGCAGACCTAATTCCCATCTTCCTAGAACTGCAGAAACCAAATTATCTGCCAGGACCAAAGTTAGTTCAAGCAACTCATCTTTTAATTCTAGTGAAATTTTAGTCTCAAATGCTGCACTGCTTGTGAGGCTTTGCTTGTGGTGTGGAGAGGTGCTGAACAGCTGCCAGCCAAGTCAGTGCTGATTTGTAGTGCCAGTTGTCATATCCAATACTCCTACAACTTGCCTTCTCTGCTCAGTCTGAATCTTATCTCACTGGACACCAATGAGTGGACTGAAATGTTAGAAGTTTGGATCTGTTCATGTTACAGATCTTTCATTCTCCCATCTGGATTCATTGCCAATAAAGGATTCCTAAGTTTCATAGAAATAAGCATTTCAGGGTTTCGATTTTCAAGGCATTTCACAATGAGTCTTTAGGAACTGTACAACAAGGGTTGCCTGAGAGTCTTTTTTTCTTTTATTTTTATAAAATGAGAAAAGAGTTAGCAGAGTTGGATCCATTCCAGTTACACTTCTCCTGAAATGGTTTCACAGGCACAGGAAATCCTTCCCCAGCAGCAGTCCCAGCCTCACAACAGCAGCTGACAACACACACTCAAATGCTGAGCTCTGCTTCAGTCTGAATGTGGGTATCACCAGTGGTCTCCCACCTCCCTGACAAAGACTGCAGCCAGAATCCAGCATTTTCCCTTTATGTGCTGAATCTCCTCTGTTTTTTAAATATATTTAGGTATTAATTCAGAGACGATAGAGGCAGCAAGGGAGAGTAACTGAATTTTATGGCCCACAATCAGAGTGCTCAACTGGGATGTGGGAGATCAATGTTCAAGCTGCATGGATTAAAGTAGGTTTTCCCACATTGAGGATGGAAGCGCTCAGTGACTGTGCCAATAACTATAACACACTTTCTAATTTATTTTGTAACGTCAAGAGTATATGATGCATGTTATTTTTTCTTTTGCCGGTTTGGCTGGTTGTTTCTTGTAATTTATGGATTTCAAAGACAATTTTCTGCTGTTCATTTTAAAGTGTTGCCCATGGCTGAGCTGACATCAGACAATTCTGAACAGGCTATGCATGTTTAGAGATACCAGCTAGTTCACCTACCAAGCAGTGTCTGCGTCTTCTGCCAGGCCGTGTTGTTACACCACTGTGACTGCTGTTCACTCTACTTGAGACAGATGGGGGGAGTTGCATTTGCATGTTCTACATGTTAAACTAGGTGAATAATATTAGAATTAGCCATAAAATTAGAGCACTGTGAAGAGTGGGTAAGCTGAGAAACTCAGCAACATCGAAATGTCATGGAATTCCTGACCATGTATTATTACTCTTCTAATCCAACCTCTCTGCAATGTTTACTCACAAGAAACCATTTCTTTAGGTAGCCTCACAGTCATCTGTTGAAAATTCAGTGTTATCTAATGAAAAATGGCTTTATATTGCTGCCAGCCCTTCCTTTCATTACTTCTCCAGACATTTTCTTTCTTTTCCACAAATTACAGATCACCTCCAATTTTAACTGCCCTTGCCTCTTTGCCCAGAAAAAGGTCTTCATATTCCTGGTCAAAAGGCCTTCATATAGCAGTCAGAGCTCACGGGAAAAAGATTCACAGAAAACCTATTTCCAAGTGTGATTCTTGTATAAAGCAGCTCAGCAGATGCTGCTCTCGTTTAGCACTATTCACACAGTGTGCTCTGAACTACTTTTAAAGAGGTGCCATATTGTATGAACTTGCTGCATTTTTACACCAGAAGTCCCAGCAGAGTGGGCTGTGACTAGGATTTAGTGCAGGATGATCAGATTCACCAGTCACAGGTTAAATTTTAGTCAAACAGCCCTAGGCAGTTCCAGATGTTCTCTCTTTCCTACAGGAAGGAAGGACAAATCCTCAGTTCTCTTTAAAAAAGATAGATAATCACCTACCTATAGCCACTGAAGTACAAAGAGAAGCTTATCTGTACCTACCATCAAATTTAGATGAATTTACTTTTTACCCACGGTGTATAGATTCATAAGGAATTTAGTAGCACAATCTTGAATTAACAGAAAGGAGCACATGAATACTTCTCACCTCACATCAGGCTGTGCTCTGAGAAACATACGAACTGCCATACTGAATTAGTCTAATGGTTCATGGAGTACACCATCTTCTTTACTAGGATGGGTTTCTGCATTAAAACTTCAGAGAACAGCACAATAGTAAATAACTGTGAAATAATGTTATCAGGAATATTTCTCCTACTGAGAATATTTGTTTTAAGTTCCTAACTTGGGCAGGAAATTCTTAGAGTCTGCAGATACACTACCCAAATCCATCCTAGATTCTAGGCTTTGCTCTCCAAAGCATTTCATCAATCATTTTACGCACTATAGCTTGCACACCTCCGCTACAAACCCAGCTCTATTTCTCTATGGACAAGTAATGTCACAAAACTCAAAGTAACCAAGATTAGAAGCATCTGAACTGAAATGATTTATTGTTAGCTATGTATGACTCATGTAACAAGTCTTCAGAAAATATAAGGCAACACCCATTTATCTTTCTTCAGAGAACATCAAAGAAAACTGTTATCATGCACATTATTTTATTATAATTCACACAGCATTCTTTGTGTCTATTTGTTTCTTTTTTTTTTTTAATCCTAGCTCTTACAATAGAGTTATGTGAGACTTCGGTCTTCATCTGTTCATTTTGATAAGAAGACATGCACAACTACAGGGAAAGGTTTATAGGCATCAACCATAATGGCTCAATCTATAAGATTTTTTTTTTTAAAGAAACAATAAGAATTATCTCTTAAAATCTTATTACTTTACTGTAATTACTGCCTTCAACATTGTTCCACATAAAAGATGAGCTGAGGTTAAAATTGTGAACTGGCTTCATTGCATCAATTATCTTCTTGGCCCGTCTAAATGTATGAGGATACAAAAAGATGACTTATCCTTCAGCTTCTAGAAATGTACAAACAGCAAGATAGTTACACCTATTCTCATTTCTGACTCAAGAGAACCTCAAGTTCCTTTACAACAAAAAGAAAATAAGTTGCTGCTTTATTTTAGCACTCACTGTTTTGCGCTTTTTTTTAATGTTTGTCTTTATCACATCATATTGCTCACTTTCCTTATCAGTTACAAGGTTCTAACCTCTTCTCATATTTAAATAAGGAACATCTTCCACCTTCCTAATCTCTGAATATATGCTACTACAAGAAATTTCACTTTTCCCTGTTGCAGAAAGGAAACATACTGTATCAATTAAAGAGCTTTCTATGAAGAAATCTAATTATAAAAACACAAGGCCTGATTCAAAGCCTATTTTAGTCTATGGAAAGATTTCTGTTGACTTCTTTGGGCTCAAGTCCATATTCAGCAATGGTTAAATTGAATAAGAATAAACCTTATTTCCAGTTAACAAACAATTCATGGGCACGTTGAATGCAATAATATGTTTACATTACCTCTACATCTTCCATTAAAGAATACAAATTTTGAAAATATGGTATTGTATAGTTCATACGAGAACTAATACTCATATGTTCCTTAAAAAGTGGGTCTGTTTTAATATATCCATCCAATACACCTCTACAGCAGAATGGATTTTTACAGGAAACATATGGGATCAGGAAAGTATTTTCTACTGTGAACATCACATGATGGAGAAGCATAGTCTGTTTTTTTGAAACATGAGCATTCTTCAAGTACTTTAAAATTCCTCATCCAACAACTTTTTATGTCCAGATGTCTAGAGTAGTTCCTAATCAAAAAGCCTTAGGCTACTCTTTGTTATCAGTGGGCATTTCTACAGCCTTGAAAATCTGCCTCCGTAAAGAGGCCTAAGCACAGAAATTACAGAGAAGAATTTCTTCCTCTCTGCACTGACAGGATAGTGGAAGCAATGGGATTTGCTCCTATCTCGCATTGCCTATTTTCTGAAAGATGCAGCAAGGAAGCTATTTGTATGTGGAGCTGGCAGAGGAAGGACTTTCTCTGTCAGTAATACAGACTACACCTAGATCCATCCTCTATGCTTGAGGCAGCTTGCTGTGCAAAAGAAAAGTCTCTGTGTGGAAATTACCTCTCCACACACCTTCTTTCTCCCATGTGTGAAGTCAACCTGTCTAGGAAACTGCCAGAGCTACCAGCTGAGTAATTCAACAGAGGATAGTTAGGAACAGGGTCTGTAATCCAGCCTGTAAGAGTTGGAAATAAACCACAAATACTTCTGAGCTTATGCTGTTGTCTCCCTCAGTAGAAAAAAATTATATTTGCTCAATTCTGGCCATTGATACAAATGGAATGAAAACTCCATTTCCAGCTTTTTTATTTTTTAAGATAAGTAGTTGAGTAGTAGCAATTACACTGTTGAAGTGAAGTCTATTAGGAAACGTGCATGTATATACTGGATGTCAGCCAGCACAATTTTAAGGAAAGGTGTGAATTTTTTTTTAATCCAGAGAGCCTATAAATATAGCAGTAACTTTGCTTATGTATTCTCAGAACAAGCACAGTATGTGCAGTTTCAAAGTGGAAGTGAGCCTGAAAGAGACAACTGGTCTTAAGTTCCTGCTGAATTCAGTGTAATTTCAGAGAACTTTGCATCATGAATTCGTTCTTTCTTAACATATGTATCAGCATTTATTTACCAATGTACACACTGAACACAGCTGGCTAAAACAGCCTTTCCACAATTTCTGTTAAGAAATACCCTTCCTCCAATGCATTTGCATCAAAGTTAGATCTGCAAAAAGAAAAATCCTTTCTCAAAGGCAGTTTGCACTACGGCACCTTTACAGCAGCAAAGTATTATCAAGCTAAACAGCTTATACTGTTATTGTACATCCACAATCCTTTAGGAAGTAAATAAGAACAATAAAAATAAAATTTGCAATGCAAATATTCAAGCTTAAGGAGGATAGGCATTGGCATAGCAGGTCTTGACTGATGTTTCTGGAAATCACATCCATGTACGTAATACTATAAATATCTTAAACCTTGATTATTTGTGTGCATGAAATTCACTATGACTGACTAGACTATTCATTAAAGAATGAAAAGACAGCAAAGTCAAAGCATAATAGAAATAATCACTAAATACGTCATGTCTGGATATATTTTTGAGTAATCAACTCAGAACGTTTCTCTTGATTGATTTTACAGGATTTATTAAAAATTTATGAAAAATTAGTTCCTGTATCACCCAGCTTCCCTGTTATCTTTCATTTGCCAGGATTCCTCCTGACAAGTTTAACTTTCTTCATTAAGAACAACTATGGTAAAGCAGAAAAGACACTCTAGATTTAGCAACTCCCTTTAAGGACCAAGCACTGTTCAAATGCTTCTCTGCTCTTTCACACTTTTCTGTTTTGTCAGAGACTAATCATCTTGACCTAATTATCCACAATCACATCAAGCAGTTAACTTGATGAAAGTAACAGAAACCTTTAAAAATATGTAGGAAAAGAGGGAAGGATAGAAGCAAAGATGCGCTCGGAAAGGAATGCAATAAACTTTGCGTAAGCAAAAGACTGGAGATAACACTGCCCTGATACAACACGTTCCATAAAATCAATACACTGGGAATCAAAATTGAAAACAGAATTTTAACTTACATAATGATAGAACCATAGCATATGCTGAGTTGTAAGGGACCCACATCGATCAAGGAGTCCAACTCCTGATCCTGAACAGAACTATCCAAGATTTAAGCCACATTTCTGAGAGCACTGTCCAAACACTCCTTGAACTCCAGCACTTGGGGTCGTACCCACTGCCTTCTGGTGCAGCCCCTGTCCCTAACCCCCGGCTCCCCTCCCCTGACACAGCTCCATGCCGTTCCCTCGGGCCCTG
>JAOWBP010002052.1:38945869-38956489 GCA_028571105.1 Tragopan temminckii | reverse complement strand
CTGCACATAGCAGGGGGGTTGAAACTAGGTGATCATTGTGGTCCTTTTCAACCCAGGCCATTCTATGATTCTATGATTCTCCCCTGCCTGTTAAATAGAGAGGACTCTGATTTCTCTTACAAGAGTATCATTTAGATTATTAGGATATGGCTACTTGTTATTAAATATCCAATAAATTCAGACAGAAAGAAACCTCATCCATTGCATTTTACTGTAATAATTTTTAAATTATAAGACATTTCAAGTAGTGCTACTCATTTACATTTGACAAACATCATTAAAAAAATAAATAAATAAAACCAATGGGTACTTTGGGATGCTGACCACTTAAAATGATAAATCAGTGCAAGATACAAAGATTCAAACACTACAAGGGCGAGGCTTTCATAACACTTTATTTTGTTACCTCCACCTTACTAGTAACGATTATTTAGAGGCAATCTAAATATATAATTAGCTTCACTATCCTAAAATGCAGAACTGATAGACTGCAATGAAACTACAATGAGAGATGCAATCTTCACATGGTTAATTTAAAAAAACAACAACAACAACAACAACAACAAAAAACCACAAAGGAAAGTGCAAAGCAGGATATTAAATGATGGAGGCAATTGGCTTAGGTTTTTGTTCAGAACACACAACATCCCTGAGGGCCATGAATGTGTTATTGTGGATAGAACCAGACAAGAACAGAAAAAGAAAAAATTAAAAAAAAAAAAAACCATACACACACACACACACAAAAAAAAAACCACACTAGCTCTGAAGGTTATTTTGCCAGTCAAAGGAGTATTTTTTAACTTGTTTGTAAGGAAAGCCAATAACACAGCTTGTAGCAGCAGCCCTTTGAAGGATGTTTTCTACCAAAATTTTGTTAAAAACCTACATGAAACAAACAACTTCACTTTAAAATGCTACAACAGTTTTACAAACAATAGATAGTATCTCTTCCCACAGTTTTGATTAAACACAATGAAAGACACTTTCCTTTTCTTGTGCTCAACACTGCCCTTCCAATATCTCCATCTCCATTGTGCACGCTCATGACATCATTAATTTGTTAACATCTTGCACTAACCACAGACCACTACTGTTGACTTGAAAGCTGAATATCAGATATTTCTTATTCTAGGTGTAAGAAACAACCAAATTAGATACACAGATTCCTCAGGAACGAAGAGAATGACAAGCTGATTACAGGTCATCTCAAGTTACGCACCACAGAAACAAAAGCAGTTTCCTTTTAATTTTGTTTTGCATTTTTCTGTGATTTACTCAACTTTATCAAGAAGGAATGGTATATTAAATGTTACCTAATTCATGCACCGAAGAAGCTTTCCTTCCCAAGTAACCTTCTGGCATTGGCAGCATTTTTTCTTGGACAATTGCCTATGGGATGATTACTTGTAAAAGGAAGAAATAATAAAAAACAACACATCTGTAGTGTGCATTAAAGAGACTGCCAGCCTGATAGGTGATGTTTTAAAATCAATTAGGCGATCTTATGTGTACCAATCCTGGATACCAAAATCAAACAGCATATGTTTGATTTACCTTACCGCCTTGAGTAGAAATTCAAGTTTGTTAAATGCTATTAATGAGCATGCTCTTTCTGCCAGCTACACAAGTTTTGACTCACTCCTTACAAAAAGGATGTGGGGGCAAATGGGAAATTTGTCAGTCTGATCTGCAGAAACGATGGGCTCCTCAGGCAAGCGTGATTCAATAAACTATACGGAGTCTGGCAATTCTGAGAGTTGGGAGCATCTCCAGCTAGATGCATGCTGCATGCTAGAATAGGCACAAATGCCATTTACTAGAATATAAGAAAGACACTTCTGTTTACACAATTGTTATGAAATTCTAAAGCTAAAATTACCAGCATTTCTGCAACACTTGTTTTAAAACACGCTCTATCTTGATACTTCTCAGTATACACAACTTCAAAATGTTTTCCAGTTAGGAGAGAAAGTGTTCTTGCAATAAAGCAACATGATTACCAACAGATGAAATAAATACGTCATCAAAGAAGTACTTGACTTTGTTGCTGATGCAATGAAAGCCTCAGTTGAAATAGTAAGCATTTTATTTCTAGTGTTGTGGAGGCGACTGCTTATCTTTTAACAAAAAGGAAGGAGCAACAGATGCAGACAGTGAAAAATGTAAATACTGAGCTACAAGGTAGCGTGACGATGTTTCCCACAATTACGGTAGTTGACAGCATAAATAGCCCTCAGGAAAGTCATCTGGGCTACAACAAGTATACCACATCAATTATTGTTCTCCATATTAAAATTGTCTGTTACCTAAGGGCAGAACAGCAGAAGAGCCAGCTGCATGCAACCAGCAATAGCAGTAACTTGCCTTTTACCAATGAAAGGTTAGCTATGCTACATGTAATGAACAGTTCCAACATCTATATGGTTAAACTGCAACTTCTCCCATATTTCTTTTGAAATGAAAGAGATCAGGGAGGAAGATTTCCAACATATACTAGATGGATCCTCTAAAGACAGCAGAGTTAGCTAAACTGCAGTCAAATAAATAAATAAACCTTGCGGTTTTCAGGCCAAAGTTTGGCAGCAATTCATTCCTCTGAACTTATAAGCCCAATACGACAGGTTCTATGAATGACTAGCACCAAGTGTTTCATATATCCAAAGTGCAAGCCAGCTTCTCAAATACTTGTTTCAAAATTGGAACCCAACAGGAAAATAACTACTGCTAGAAGTAATTTGTCAATCTTACATGAGACGGCAATCATCTAAAAGAAAAGAATGCAACACAGAAACATTCAGAACAGATTTTTTCCTGTGGTTTTGAAACAAATTAGCTGTCAGTGATTTGTAGAATAACAAGAAATACTGACTAATTAAAAATACTGGAGTATGTGAGCATGATTTTTAGGAAAATCATGCCAATAATTTACTGGCTAGTTAGCTCCTTTCATTCTGCCAGCCATGGACAGTTCTAGAAATTAAGAAGAAATAGTGTAGACCTATTAATTTATCATTTTGTTCATTACAAATCAGTGACAGACATCTGTGCCAACGTTACAGAATAATATTCATTAATAATCAGCACTCCCAGCTAAGAAATGTATGTTCAAGCTTTTTGAGCCACTAGATGCATATTGGATGTGTTAAGAAATGGCAAATTATGTCTCACAGACAGTAGTTGTGGCTATATGCCTTTTTTTAATTTATTTTTAAAACTAAGAGTGAAAATTGGGACTTTGAGATTTAAGGTACCATTGTGCCTACAAAAAGACAGGAAACTGTTCCTCACAGCAGTATTTCCACGACCTGCAGCTATACAGCTTGAAAACAAAATCCAAAAGCCAGAACCAAGACAGTTTTCAGAGCATGCTGGGCATCTACTTCCATGGGAGTAGAGACAGTCTAGGACGTACTGTAAAGGCTAAATAATTTAGTCCTTAAATCAAAAATGAGACAGAAAAATTCCTATAAGTTCTCTTTGAGTACAAATGCTCTCTGTTCAGATGTAATACCCAACGCTAGTCTTTTTTTACTTATGATCCTTTGATATAAACTTTGAAGTTGTTACGTTTTGTATTTCTTCTAGGAAGCAATAAAAATGACCACTATATACTCTCTTTTTTCTTACACTGAAGGAGGCAAAACATTTTTGGATGAGATTTAACCTGTGGCGTTCAACTTTAGCTGCCAGGCTCTACCAACAGCAGCATGTACAAAGGAAGTGATTATTCCCCTCTACTAAGCCTTAAACCACACCTGGAGCGAGTGAAATCACACAGCATATGTGGGACAACCAGGAGATCAGGACTTGTCAGCATGGGTACACAAAGGGCAGGTCCTGCTTGACCAACCCAATCTCCTCCTATGATTGAGTGACTTGCCTGGTGGAGGAGGGAAAGGCTGTTGATGTGGTCTACCTCGACTTCAGCAAGCCTTTGACACTGTCTCCCACAGTATTCTCCTGGGGAAGCTGGCAGCCCATGGCTTGGACAGGTACACTCTTTGCTGGCTAAGGAACTGACTGGAGGGCCAGGCCAATAGAATGGTGGTGAATGGAACTAAATCCAGCTAGCGACTAGTCACAAATAGCGCTCCCCAGGGATTGGAACTGGGGCCTGTCCTGTTCAAAACTTTTATTGATGACCTGGATGAGGGGATTGAACGCACCCCCAGTAAGTTTGCATATGACACCAAGTTGGCAGGAAGAGTTGATCTGCCTGGGGGTAGGAAGGCTCTTCAGAAAGATCTGGACAGGCTGGATCGCTGGACTAAGGCCAATGGAACGAAGTTCAACAAAACCAAGTGCTGGATCCTACATATTGGCCACAACAACCTCAGGCAACACTACAAGCTCGGGGCAGAGTGGCTGAAGATTGTGTGGAAGATATTGACCTGAGAATGTTGGTCAATGCTCAGCTAAACACAAGCCAGCAGTGTGCCCAGATGACCAATAAGACCAATGGCATCTTGCCTCGTATCACTGTAGTCAGCAGAGCAGGGAAGTGATTGTCCCCTTGTATTCAGCACTGGTGAGGCCATACCTTGAGCACTGTGTTCAGTTCTGGGCCTGTCACTACAAGAAAGACGTCAAGGCCCTGGAGCATGTCCAGAGAAGGGCAATGAAACTGTGAAGTGTCTGGAGCACAAGTCTTACGAGAAGCAGCTGAGGGAGCTGGGACTGTTAATCAGGAGGAGGATGAGGGGAGACATTATTGCTCTTCACAACTCCCTGAAATGAGGCTGTGGTGTGGTGGGGTCTGCCTCTTCTCCTGTGTAACTTGTGACAGCAGAAGAGGGAATGACCTCAAGTTGTCCCAAGAGAGATTCAGGTTGGATATTAGGAAAAATTTCTTCTCTGAAAGAGTGGTCAGGTGCAGGAATAAGCTGCCCAGGGAGGTGGTTGAGTCACCATCCCTGGAGGTGTTCAAGAAATGTTTAGATGAGGGACACTGTTTAGTGGGGAAGTATAGGACTAGATGATCCTGGATGTCTTTTGTCCTTGATGATTTTATGATGCTAACTTTGGCCTGCACTAGGACAAGGAATATGCTAACAAACTAACAAATACATGGAGAGAAGCCCCCAAGACAGTCAGAGTTCAAAGTTCTTTGAAAAGAAGCTGCAGGACAGGTGCTCATTCATACCAGAGACAAAACAGCTTTGGGGCACCTCACAGCAATCCCCCAATATCGATGGGAAGGCTATAGAGATAATGGAGCCAGGCACTTTGCTAAGGTAAATACTGAGAGGCCATGATCATAAACTGAAGTCAGGAGGCTATGAAGCTATAAGGAGGAAATGAAAAAAATGATTATGAGAAAAATTAAGCACTGAAAGAGGTTGTATACTTCTGCTCTGCAGGACTTTCAGAACCCAAAAAGAAAAAGGCCTGAGCAGCCTGGTTTAAATTCACTGCTGACCCTGCATTAAGCAAAGGGTTGGAGAAGAGACCTCATGTTGCCTCTTCCTGCCTGAAGTACTGTGAAGAGGGTGACAAAGAGACAGAACAGAACCTATCTGATAATCATCACAGAAACCTTGCATGGGAAGTAGCCAACTTCAAGTGCTTCAGAAGAATGTGTTTGAAATCCAAAATGAATAACTAAGGAATTACTTGCCCTGCAGGAGAATATAATTCTAACTCCTCAGAACAGATGCTGATTTTAGTGACATAACTTGCTCATTCTTTACTACTTTAAACAACTGGTATATTCTATTTCAGTGTATTTTGACAATGATAAATGTGTCGACCACGCAGGCAGGATACACCGGTGATAAGATTCTTTTTTCCCCTTTCTGTTTGCAATATCGTGTAGTGTTGGAATAATCCTAATACGTTTATGCTTCAAGGGCAACAGGAAAACAGCTTCCTCCACAGAGGAAAGAAGCAAATGGAATTCCCCCAAATATAGTAACTGGGGATAGAGCTGTCAGGAAATAACCAGATCTCTCCCTTCTGCACTCCTAGTGATTCAAACTGCTTCATCCTCTGGGGCACACCAATGACACATTGGAGTTTCTGCTATTTGTTTCCCATAGCCAATACAGCTGCCTATTTGCATAGAACAAGATTCACACATCACCTCTTCTCTGCATGTTAACACATACTTCTTTATAGTAAGGGATAAATTGTTAAATGATCAGGCCAGCACTCACTTCTAGACCCTGAAGATGAAACTGTGGGGCTGTCTTACTCTCCTTACTATGCCTACATGCTACAACAGATATATAGTAGGTATGAAGACTGACTTATTATTGCTTTCAAAAGTTGACAGTGGCTATAATTTCTTATAAGGCTATTGGATCTTAAAGGAATTTCTGTATAAAATCACAGCAGTATAATAAAATACAGTGGTCTGCTGAAACATACACAAAAGAGTGTTTACCTTTGCAGGAAATTACTGAGAAACATTTGCAGAGGTCTTTGACCAACTATGACCAACCACTGCATTTGCAGATGGAAATGAAAAGCTGTGAGAAAGTTTTTGATGTTCATGTACACTAATGGGCATGACAACTGAGTTTGTTGATTCAGTTCAATGAGAATAAATGGATGACAAACTGAACAGTACAGAAGGGTATTTTAAGACGCACTGTGTCACTAGAATACACGCGCAGTATTTCTTGTACCATAGTTTGCCTCAGAGCATACACATAGACATTGTGCTTCAAGGTCAAAGAAATCAAAGAATTGGAACATGGAAGGAAGTTGTACTGGGTCAAGAAATTGTAAAATAGGATCTGTTTTTTCCAACGTGGGACTTCTTCCATGACAAAAGCATCCCTTGCAAAAAAAGTGAAGGAGAATAAGTCTCTCTGATCACTAACCATTATAAAAATTACAGAGCCCACAGTTAAAAGGAACCAGCCATCAAACAAGGAGATGAAGTCAATTATTGGATTCAATTTGAAAGGAGCTGGGAACAAGCTTAGGGTTTGTGTGGCGCAGAGTAAATAAGGTTTGTGTCGCTGACTAGGCTTTTTTCAACCCCAATTCATCATGCTTTCTGTGCTTTATCTTGGGGAATATGAAGGCTGCATAGCTGTCCACTGAGACTTATGATCTGCCACTCTAACAAGCACAGCCAGGCTGGCATAAGGAAGGCATCCAAACACACTCCAGGGAAATAAAAGGCCCTGTCCAAGCAGCATGAAGGGACATATGCTTTTATAGTAATATGGACATGAAAAATATTGCCCAATAAAGGCCAAAGGTCCTGACCAATATATCACACTGTAAGAAAAAGAAACTAAGAAAGATTTGTCACACTAGGCAAGAAGTAAAAGTTCACTTATTATAGAGGGAAAGCACAAAGACCTCCCCCAATCAGCAAATGTATGAAGATGGTTAATAAAATGCCTTTAAAACTGCATGAAAGGCTTTTGTTCTGCTTGTTAGAAAGGGAAAGCAGATCAGACTGCAGAAGAAAGTCACAAACAAAGTCAGAGAAAATGTGACATCAGACCAACACAGAAGTTTATACGAAGAAACATAGTGAAAAGAAGGAACTGTGGAGATTAGAGTTTTTCCAGGTAAAATCTATTTTCCACAATGTGCAGTACTACATTGGATTGAGGTTTTTTTGTTGTTTTGCTAAAATTGACAGTGAAGTGTTGGAAGTGCTATATTTGACTTTAACTTTACCAGAAACTTTATTTTCAAGAGCACAGCAATAGCACTTTATCTAAAGCATTTTTTTAAGGCTTTACTGATTTCCCTTTTTTCAATTTGGAGAAGACAAGCTATGGAGATGATACGTATTGTTTACATAGCATTATACTGCAAACACAGATGCCTAGCACTTAGCTAACAAATAAAAGACATAGGCCATGCTTCATAGAGCTTAACCATTCCATATTCTATGAAGCTTAGCTTCATAGAGTAACATATTCCAAGTCAAGCAGTAATTTGATGTGTTAAAATGCCTAGAGAAGAGAGAAGGAAGAATCAAAAACATCATGCAGCTTCTCAGGCTGATGGCACAAGAGAATATAGCACACAGCACTTTCACTTGAAGGAAACTAACACTTAGAGATGATGAATTTCTACACAGATACATAGAATTTTTGCCCTCAAAGAAAACATCCATGTTGCCAATGGCTCATGCAAAAGTGTGAAAAGGAAATCTAAACCTGCGCTTCCAGCACAAAGAACAGTCCTCCTGAAAGATACCCTGCAATACACACGTCGCAGGAAGTGATTTGGTCTCTGATAAAGCTTCAAAAGGTTAAAGTGTGGTGTTTTTCAGGCTGTTGTCTTGTAGAAGTGGTTGTAAGTATCTGTGTTACAAAAATGCAGCTCTAAGAAATATAATATGACAGGTTTTCAAATTCTAGGTGTTGAGAGAAGGACGAGAGAATTGAAATATATTTCAGCAATCACAGTGCAGCTACAAATGTTGTCTAACAATACTCTCATAGAAGGAGGCCAACAAAATGACAACATGACCTAATATTTATTTATGGCTATAAAAGTTTTCTACATAAATCAGGATTTATGGAAGACAAATTTCTCTCACTTGCCTTTGGCTTATGAATCAATCTATTCTCCGCAGTTAGGAAACTACTCTTCTGGAAGATGTCATAAAAAGCCATGACTATAACAAGGGAGAAAAAACACAACACACCAAACAGGTGCAGCCACTAGGCAAACATGTTTCACATCCCAGACATTTTCTAATTTATGACCATGTATTGAAAAGAAATTCAGAGTAAATGTCACTGTATTTGATTGCTAAAGGTTAGCAGGTGATTTGCTATACAAACAAACCAACAATACCAACACTGTAATCAGCATTACTTTTTACAATGGGAGATTTATGCATTCTTTTTCACTGGTGAGTCCCTTCTTAGCCTTTTAGACTCTTCCTGCATTTGACATAAGCTCAATCAAAATTTAAGGCTAAACTTACACTTGCATCTTGAATTACATGACTTCCAGCATGAGGCATTTGATAAAATTTATTCCACAAATTATCCAAGATCTCATTTCTCTAATAATGTATCGTCTACCAAAAACAACCATCAGCATACAGTTTGTTGAATGGTTTTAGCACGGCTAGGGACAAGACAGCACTAGTTTAGCACCTCTCGACTCAAATAGAGTTTATGTATCCCTCAGCACAATGAGAATCCTGCGCACACATCCTTATCAGTTAGAGAAATAATTTCCTCTGTGACTTCTGAACAAGGGGCAAAATTGACCCTTGCTCCAATACCACTTAAACATTTCAGTTTTAAGTTATGGTTCTGTCAAGCTATATTAACGAATTAGTGTCTTGGAAACAGTAGACAGAGTATGTAATGTCTGCAGTCCTGTGCTTATAATATTTTGCCAGAAGGGGAGTGATTGGTGTATCACTGACAAACACACAGACTCGCTTCTTTAAGCTTTACTTCATTTCCAAGAAGAGCCTCCAAACTGCAGATTGCATGAATGAGCTCAGAGGAGTGATGCTACGCTGCGCCGTCTGATCATTCCAATTGTAGAAGCGGCCTGTCCCAGATCTCCGTATTTGTGGGGGCAGTTTTAGTGCAATCCTCATCTCTTTCTCTTCAGAACTGGACAACTGATAGGAAACTCAGAGCTGTTAATTTCTACAGTTAATCTTAATGGTTGATTTTATGCCTTGTAAATGTTACTCTAAAGTGTTAGAGTAAACAGAACACTAGACTGTTGTTGATTTAAGTGATTATACATACTTTTTCCCATCCAAAGGATTATTTACTGAGGAAACAAACCGAAAATGAATTAAAGAGTATTCCTTTTTATTTGCAGCAGAGTTCACCCACGGTATTCATTGCCACAGGATATCATCAAAGCTAACATCAAAGCTAACATCACAGCTCAGAATTAATGAAACACGAGAAATCAAGATACAGAATAGCAACCTTTACATGACATTCGGGTTTTACTACTGCCTACTCAGGACAGGAAATGGACAGGTAAGACTCAGACAAAATCCATTAATTCAACCACATCCTGAGCATAATGCATCAAAGGGTACACTCCAAAATAAAGATATTGTATAACTCAACTCTTAGGCTTTTTCTTTTAAATATTCACAATTTTAGCTGGCTCATCTGACAAAGCAACCCCCAGCATGCCAGTTCCTCTCAGGACAAGAATCAGCAGACTCTGTCCGTCATATTTCTGCCACCAGCACATGAATTTTTCTGAAAACCTGTTATCTGCATGCTGCTGGCTTCTGCCCTGCTTAGTTTCAGAGATTCACTGGGATGACAGCATGAGGAGCTGCGACCACCACAAAAGTAATGCTGCAGATAACTATTTTACCCTACAAAACAGATAGGAAACAACTGAGCTACAAATATTGTCCAATCTACTGTAGCACAGTGTATAATCAATGAATATATGGATGTTATAATTAAGAAATATACAAGAAAGTTAGGCTAAACAGGTTATCACGCTAAAGAAGAATGGATGGAAAGCTTACCCTTGTCCTGGGCTTACTAAGAAGACTCCAAGAGGAACAATCCCCAAAAGAAATCCTTCCCCAGTGGCTGTGAGCTCTTAAGTGGGGTCTAGGAGAGGTGCAGCCAGGCTCCACCCCTTCCAGCAGCACAGGTGAATTGCCTTCACCTGTGCTCCCAGGGC
>JAOWBP010002052.1:38919070-38932075 GCA_028571105.1 Tragopan temminckii | reverse complement strand
GATTTTAAAAAGTATATTAAAAGACTCAGAACTACATTTCAAATCTCTCATGATTTCCCATGCTGACACTTCAAAAGATTTCCAAATGCCAAAGTTTAAGTCCTTCTCTGTCCAAAACCTACCTTTTTAATATTAGCCATTAACAAAACTCATTGTAGTTTTTTGCTTTCATGAATTTTTTTGAAAAAGGTATTTTATAGTTTTCAAATGAAATACTGTAACAGATATTCATTGTCACTTATCTCCAGGACAGCTGGTTTTTAAAATGAATATTATTTCAATTACAAGGTCTCTTTTTGGTGACTCCTGTGAATATCAATGTGTTCTGATTAATTTTACAGATCTGCATGAAGTGGAAGGATTTGTGAAATCACTACAGTGTTATCTCCACGTCTCAAATGAAGAGCAGCTCTAATTAAGCACACCAGCTACAGAAGCTTAGTGAAGACCAACAACTGTGACATCTGACACTACACTGATATAGCACAGGCACTGTCTGATAGTATAGCACAGGAGACTTACTGGTAGCCAACATAAAAAAAGTAACCTGAAGAAAAAATGTCAACGATGAATTATGAATGTCGTTAATCATTTCAACTCATTAAAATATCCTTCTAGGTTTGAATATTTTCAAAGATAGTTTGGACAATATCTGTACAATAATGGCAGAGATAACATACCTCAGTTTTATAAATACCTTAACACAAAGAAAAGCTCTAATGAGTGCCTTGAAATTAAGACTAGCAATGAAAGCAGTATTTCCACCTGTTCATAAAACTATGTATAATGTTTGTAGTCCAACATTACAAATTATTTGCATGCTGAGTATTGTAACTGCTTTGCTCCACAGGTGATAGTTTACCTACTTCCTAAAGCTATCTTCATTTTTTATATGCAACTGTTGTTCATAGAATCATTAAAGTTTGAAAAGACTGCTATAAGACCATCGAGTCCAGTCGTCAGCCCATCATCATCCTGCCCACTAACCATACCCCTCAGTACCACATCCACATGTTTCTTCAACACCTCCAGGGACACTGACTACAGACTACCTTTCTGGGCAGTCTGTGCCACTGCTTCACCAGTTCTTCCCAGAAGAATTTTTTCCTAATATCCAACCTGAACCTCCCTGGCATAACTTGGTCATAACCTCTTGTGCTGTCATGTTCTTTAGGATAACATAACCTTCTAGTTTTAAAACTTTCATACCTCACTCTCAGCAGTAATTTGTCTAAAGACATAGAATAGTGAATCATTCAAAACTAACTGCAAGATGAAAAAGTAGCAAGGCCTCCTTTAGAAGAAATTACACACAATCCTCTAATTATCTTGCACTGAAAAACTAACCCTTTTGATATCAAATGAAATATTGATATTTCATTATTTAAAGATCATTTGACAAATTAGCTTGAGAATTCAAAGAAGATAGTAAAGGGCTGAGGGAGAGGGAAGAGGATAACACTGCTTTACAAAGTTCACCATTAAGCTCAGTGTCAGTGGAGAGATCACAACGGTTCTTCTGCCCATACTAATGCAAGTGACCTGGGAGTTACTGCAGGCACTGGAGAAAGGCCCTCCCCTCACCTCAATCCCTATTCACTGCTTGAAGAGAGGATGGTGAGCCATTTTGGGAAGCAGGAGTCTGCGAACTGCAAGATGAAAGAGAAGGTCCGTGAGTGTGGCAGGAGTCTTTGCTATCAAATTATCGCTGCCTATCAGGAAAGTGTTACTGATGCTCTGTAAGACAGCTGAAGCCCAGGCCACTGCCTTGTTCTGTAATGCACTAAACACATAATTTCAGTCACAGCAAGTGGAGCCTGCTTGTAATTAAACTAACATCTGTTGATACTTAATCCATTTATTCATCTCCTAATACATGCACGCTTTTTGCATTTAATCTCTTATCCATGAGGTTGTTCCTTGACCTGTTCTTTGGCATTAGGCGATTCAACGTTGACTCATCGTAAGTATAACCTTAGGCCCCCTGTGTTTTGGAAGTGAGTATTTGCTCTGGGATTAGTAGTTCTCAGTTTATCAAATGCCACAAAGCTATAGCAGTTCATTACACTTGTCAATCTTTTATCAGATGCCCTGTTTCGAGTAGAAATATTGCATGCTTCCCCTCGCCTTCACAAATCATATTTCCTGACCTCCAGTGCTAATAAAAAGCAGCTAAATTTAAACTGACAAGCACATATATGTGTATCCTGTACCCCGCAGCACATTAGCAAATTATTACAAAGGCAGAGTTTGAAGGGGACAGAGAAAAATTCCGTAGTGATTTTCACAAAATTTATGTTCATCTCTGATGAGGATTTTTCTCCTGAACATCCTCCTATAAACATATTCACCAGAAGACTTCTGCAGGTATGTTTAATTCTATTTTCATGAGGCAATTTTTTTTTGTAGGGTGGTGAGATGCTATGTAAAATGAGAAAAGATGACTACAACAAAGGCAATCTAGGTAGTTTATGATGTACAAATTCTGTCACCAGAACAAGAATAATCAAAATACTAACTTAAGATGAATAAAGATTTTGTAAAATAAGCAAAAGACTTCTGGAATTTTAGGGCAGTAGCTCTCAGAACATTACTGTCCACACTCATGCCCTGTTCCTAAAATGAAATGAATAAAGTATAACACGTCCACTGTAATTGCTGATGACATTATACACATCAGGAACTACGAAAAATGCACTTTGTAAATAACTAAGTAGAAATGAAAGAATGCTCAAAATCAGGGACAATAACTTGGAAAATCTTGACCTCAAAAGATGCGTCTCATTTTTGTACTTAAATAAAAGTGGCAACAACCCAATTGCTTTTCTTTTTATCTTTTTCTTCTCTTTCTCTTTAAAATGCCCTCAGTGCCTCTCCCAGTATAAGGACTGGGTCACAGGCCCAAAGAGAAGAATAAGAACAGGTGAGTATGTGTTTGGAAGAATTCCTAGAATAACTGCACCTGCATATTACACACTGAAAATAAATAGATGCTAATTCAGATTTACTCTACTCCCCCTCCAGAAATAATAAGGTAATATATTCATGTTGCGTTTCCTAGCACGCAGCTGAAAATTACTGGAATTTTTCTGTAAGTTTGAAAGATGTGTTTAACCGTTCCACATCAATATTAAGTTTGATCTTAGAGCACACATGCAAAAATCTGAGGGCTTTTTTTCATAGAAAAAGTAAATTTTTAATCTGAATGCAAATTCCACAACATGAGTTTTCAAGTGCTTGTCAGAACCGTACCCATAAAATATCACAACAAAATTTCTGTCGTCACTTGTCAGAAACGTAAGTCAAATACAACTTCGAAGGAGATCACAACTTAAATGACGTGCTAAATGACACGTGTGCAAGTAAGGCACAGGCAGAAAAAAGCTGTTCATGTTATCTATAAAGTTTACTGAAATTTAAAGATTCAGTATTTACCTTAAAGCCAGCACAACTGTAGGAACACTTTGACTGGTCCAAGCAAAACTCTGCAAAGTGTCCAGAGGACCACACAGTACCCACACTACCACTGCATCACTCTTCACTGCATTAAATCCAGAGACAGGAAAGCTATACCCACACACTGGCCTCCCTGTATCAGCCCTAACACCACAGAATATACCTATCTAACATTCAGAACACAAGCAAAATTACTTTCACTCCCACAAAGGCAGAGTTTAGGCCCTTTTTACAAATAATGTAGAGCAAATAATTATTCAGGGAGATTCTAAGTGGGAGCAAGCCTATTTTTAAGAATAATTAAAAGCACTTTTGCATCCCCAATATATGGCTACAGTCAGCTGCTGCCATGTGCAAGCTGCATTCGTTTTTCATACCTGTTGACATCAACCTTTCTTATGGCTATTTGATAGCTGACCAACAGAGTATTTTCATGCTGTTGCTTATGCAGGTGATTTAAGAACATAAATTTCAGGTTCACATGATTGAAAGACAAAGTTCTGAATCCACGGTGAAATGGATTTTTTCACAATGCCAGCCCAAATATAAACAATTAGTAAGTATATATATATATATATATATGAAGAAATAACTTTTTCATCAAAAGTATTTACTTGTAAATTTATATACTCATGTACAAATTTTTTGCTGTTGCAGGGTAAAGAGTGAAGCAGATTCACAAGTTTAAAAATACTACCAAACATGATTGTATTTATAAACAGAATTCTGAGAGCCATCAGTAACGTTCCCGCATGGGCACAGTACAGCACAGGGCTCAACTAAAGTCTAGTTAAACAGTAGCTAAGAGTATCTGCATTTGGCAGATTTGAATTTAAAAAAAAAGAGGAATTTAAGAAGCCTTGTTTAAGGACAGCTCTGCTCTGTAAATATGGTTGTATAGACCAGCTCTTATTTACAAATTTCAAGTCTTGTCAAAAAAAAAAAAAAAAAAAGATCAATATCTATAGCATTTTCTTCCTAATGTTTCTCTAATCTCTTTCTTTAATTCTGTGAAAAACTATATAAAATATATATCTGTGTCATAAAAGCTACCTCTTGCATAGGATACCAACCTCCAGAAATCAGATACACTGGACAGAAATTATACCGAACATACGAAACAAGAAAATAAAATCCTATCTGCTTATTTATTCTCCACCAAAGAAAATATGTTAAAGAAAACAATAATATTGGGAAAATTTAGGAAAATATATTTTAGACTAGTTAACATGGTTTTTTAGGTTTACTTCAAAACTCCCCACCTAACGACTGTGGCTGGAGCACTCCCAGCACCAAGAACATGGCTTTCATAGAATCACAGAACGGCTTGGGTAGGAAGGGACCCCAAGGTCCAACCCCCCTGCTGCACACAGGGCCACCAACCTCTAGGTCTGGGACTTGGCAAGATTGCCCAGGGCTCCATCCAACCTGGACATGAACACCTCCAGAGAGGGAGCATCCACAGCCTCTCTAGGCAGCCTGTTCCAGCATCTCACCACTCTCCCTGTGAAGAATTTCCCCCGCCATCCAAAACTGCTTTGCAGTACCTTTATGCACATGAAGGAAACTGAAACACTGCTCAGCTTTCCAAGTCAAATTCTGTTTTCTGCTCCTGAATGATAATCAATGAAGTGAAGTTAGAGCCAAGCAAAATTGCAGCTTGATGCTCAGCCATTACTGCTCTTGGGGTGGGAAATACTATAAAAGGGACCATGGCTGCCCAGACAGAATAAGGGGAAGAGCAAATATTTCACCTTGTTCTCAAGCAACCTTTCTGCTTGACTTTGAAGCAAACAATCTTCACTGAGAAATCCTACATAAGCAGGACCCCTCTATCCTTTATTGCAGGATGGAAACCTCACCTGCTTCACACAAAAGAGATATAATAAGTCTGGATGAGAACTATGTTTTTAATTGTTAATGTGGCTAGGAAGGTTTTCTTTTCAGGTGGTTTTCTCAGGTAATTCGTTCATGCCATCTGTCAGCACCTCCTACCACTTCTGAACACAGGGTAAGCTGTTAGCACATGGAGGTGCACAGCTGCTGATGCCACCTTTGTTTTCATTGCCCCTGGAGGAAATGAGAGCATGTCAGCTCCACAATGCAGCAGGTTAGCAATGACAGCAAGTAAATAGCCTGCAGAATGTAAGAGCTACACATCTGACAACTCCACTAGCGTTATTCAGCAGGTCTACAGCAATATATTTTACTAGTATTTTTATTGCCATCATGATAATTTAAGCCTGGTGAAAAGCTCCTCTGGCCAAAAGGAGGAGATAGGGAAGAATTAGCTCAGCTCAGTGACTACACGAATTTAAAGAAAACAGCATCACCAGCTGGGGAAAAAATATCTCTGGGTGGAGATTTCCTATAAAGATCTTTATCTTCTCTCAATTTGGGACATAATAAACAACAAAATAATAAAGATTCATATATTTGTGTACACTGGGTAAAATTTAAAAAGAAAGTTTAATCTGTTCAAATCAAGAGGTCAAATAACCTCTATCCCCAATACTGGAAGAATTAACAAGTAAAGCTCAACCAGTAGCAAACATCAGCTCTTCTCAAGAGAGGTAGCACAAGAAGAGAAGCAAACACATATGACCAAAAAAAAAAAAAAAAAAAATAGGGATGTTCTAATTTTTTACGCCTATTTCATATTCAAAAAAAAGTTGTTAAGGAAAGAAAAATACACAAAGTTAGAAAGCTCAACTGCAGGCTTACATAGCAAGACCTACATAACATCTCTCTTAACCAGCCTAGACAACTGCAGTTAAGTCTTTGTTATTATTTCATCTTCAGTAAAGTGGTTGATAATTCATTCCCCATGTAATTTATTCAAAGAAGGATTAAAAGTGTAAAATGGAAGTGCCCGGAGTAGTGCTGGAAATGCTTTCCAGCTGCAGAAAGGTTATTAGCAGAGTTCCTCAAGGACAGATCTTGGCATGGATCTTACTACTTTTTTCAGTCGACTCGGCCATTAAAAATATGAATGATATTGAAGCTTGCTAATAAGACAGCACAGTCAACATAAAACCTTCCAGAAGAACTGTGTGACAAGAACAGAAAAAAAAAAAACAGAAAAGGGATTACATCTAGTAATATCAAAAAAGAATGTCTACATGCTTAATGGCAAAACACAAGCTGGTGTACACAGTGGTTAAGTGACTATAAACAACAGTGTTTGCTCTAATAGTAGAGCAAGTGACACTAGTATAACATATCTGCTAGTATGTGCTCTCTTTCAGTGTAGCTAACTTCACTGCTGCAGGAGACAGGAATACCATTATGCCAACTACCAATAGAATCCATCCAGACAGGTGTACATGACTTGGGTTATCCTTCCTTAACCCAGAGTAAGGCAGAGGAGAAGACGACTTGCAGAGCCACAGAAGAGCTCAATTTTTTTTTTGTCAAGCAAAGGATGGAGAGATAACACCAGATGCCTGTTAACACATAACAGGCAGAAGAGTGAAGATGTGAGTGAACATGGAACAAAGGCTATTTATGCTGAAGGAATATTTTTACACAGCAATAAAAAAGGCACAAGTTAGCTCTGAATAAATTTTCATTAGAAACTAGCAGTATTTGACCAATGCAAGGGGGATGGGAAGGCCCAGAAAAGCATTCTCAAGGAACTTTGGAGAAGGGCACACAAAAGTTTGATTTTAAAGTGAAGCTGGATATCTCACTGTGGAGACCACATGTTGCTTCAGCCTGTGTTGGCTGAACACATAACAGAAGAGCTCTAAAGAAATCAGTTTTGTGCCTGGTCTAGACTGCACAAAGAGAAGTGTGGCAAGTACATCTTAAGTGCAGAAATGATACGCAGGCTAACTTAAAAAACAGAAGTCACACTTTAGAGAAGAGGAGAGGAAAAAGAGCTTTTCTTTCGTGCGTTGTTGGGTTTTTTTGTCTTTTTTTTTTTGTGTGCGTGTGGCTAGAAGATGTTCTGATGTTTTATCATGTCAGATTCTCTCTCTAAGAGTACCAGGTTATTGTCGCTTTGTTTACAGCTCCTCTGCTTGCTGTAGTTCCTGGCAGTTCATGCATTTTTCATAGCTCCCTGTTTCTTGTTAAAACATACTGTACTCCTTAGAGGCCCAACAAAAAAGGGCACTTAGTTGTGGCTAGCACTTTGCAACTTTATCTTAACAACAGAAGCAGTAGCAAGGACAGCACCTTCTGAGAGTTTAGCAAGACTACAACTCATTTGAGATGAAAGAAATATGACAGTTCAACAGCATTCCAAAAGAATGGCTGTAAGCACAATTTTCAGTGCCTAACCACTGAGACAGAGGTAACACAAATGTACGAGTTTTTAAAAGTAGATTTTTGTCTTTACTGTGCAAAAAAGACCATGCAGTTTAATGCAAATCCACTAAAACAGGTTAACAAGCAAAACCAGTTACTATGCACCAGTAAAAGCCAATCCACATCCTTAGTTTTGTACCTGGTCTGAAAATTGATTTAAATATACAAACCTGATATTTCCACAAGCAAGAAACAAATGAGAAAAAAAAAAAAAAAAAAAGGAAAAGGAAAAGGATAATACACATAAATCCACAGTTTCTTCTAAGTCACTCCTAAACAAGCAAATTTGGAGATGAGCTATTCCATTTACGTAAATCCTTATCTTTCAAAGCTTTGTTCTTCCTTTCCCTCTGCCACATTTATTGACTCTCCCTGTACACTCATATTCACGTTCTCCCATTAGCTTCAGCATTAACTTACCTCATCCTCCAAGCACTTCTGGTCCCTAACTATACACCCTCCACACAGTGACAAAATTCTTCTTTCCTTTCACAGGTTTCAGCCTTCATCAGAAAAAAATGGAATAACTACTGGTGAATCTACTGTCAGATACCCTTGATCAAATTGGAATGATTAAGATACACTATTTGGAACTTTCAACAAAACTAGAGTCATTCCTTTTCACTGCTCAGCTGGGTGTTTAAACATAAGTTCAATTTGAGGTTTTGCATGTTCCATATCAAAGCAACTTGTTTAGGTAAAACTGTTCTAATGAGCCTACGCTTACATTCATAGCACTTATGAGAAAACAGTTACGAAGAAAGAAGGAAAAAAATTCAGCAATTTATAAAAAAAGATGCAGCTTCCCAGTAGACAAAATGCTAAGGAGTCCCAAGAGCATTGCAGCCCTAGCTGCAACAGTTTATGTCATTTCAGTACTTCACAATTGTCAAGATAAACACGTCCAATTTTTCAAAAACAGTAAAGACACTCAAAGGAAATAAATGCTTAAAAATCTTGTGGTTTTTCTCCCTCCCTGAGATCATTGAAAGAATTCCACTTTAATTTCTGTCTTAGTAAGTTCATATTTTAAAGTAGTAGAAATAAGAAGACAAACTCAAGTTACAATTTCAATTTTTTTTAGGAATCCACAAATAGGAAGTGAAACAGAAGAGTTAAAGAGGCAAGAAACTTCTTTCTCTCTGAGCAAAATAAATAAATAAATAAATACGTTTCCAATTTAAAAAAAAAATAGTACAAGAATCAAAGCTTTAGGGGTGCACGGGAGTTTTCTAAAACTCAAACTCAACCAACGATACCATGAAACACAGAAAAAATGCCTTTGCATATACTCTTTCAGTGTATGACAGCACTGCTTAATGATTTTTACATGTCTCCTGGAAGAGGAAAATTAAAGATTTAATTGCAGCACTAGCATAATAAGGTCATAACCCAATGAGATATGAGATGATTAAGATAATATTTCCAAGAAAAATCAAATTTCCTGAAAAATAGAAGAATGTAGTTAATTTATGAGAAGTATCTGAGTGTGGTCGTGACTTTTGTGTAAACCTGTTACAAAGCATAAGGAACATCATACTTCCAATAAGCAAAAAGACTAAAAGATGCATCAGAGACATAAGACAAAACTGAGTAGACCCTACACACAAGCCAGGTGAACCCCCAAACATTATTACTGGCTGCCTGCCGTTGATAATACTGCCCTTGAGTTTAATGAACCAGAGACCCACTGACTCATTAAAGAAGAATTTGACTCACTGGCTGACTGCCTAATTCAGATCTTGCTGCATCCAGAAACCTTGGGTTCACTGTGAAATACACCTAAAAATACACCATAAGATTGGGACTGCCTTAACTGGCAAACCATGATAACCCAACTAGTTGCCATGCCTGAGCGATGCGGAGCCAGGGTCTCCCTCTGCTGAGGATGTGGCAGGGCTACTCTACGAGCAACAAGGACCCAGAGCTGGAGGAGGACAGTGAGCCCTCATCTCTGCTGAGAAGATGGACACTCACATCACATTCACAGGTACTCAACCTTGGGCACCAAGACCTTCCATCCATGCAGAGACCACCATCCTTGCCAGTAACAATCCTCCAGCCCCTAACTGCCCAAGTGCAGGCAGTGCTGGGACCGCTTCTCAGGGACATGGAGATCACAAGGTGGTCAGTTGGGAAGTTGCGTGACCTTGGTTTTAATGCTGCCACTTACATAGACACCCACCCCGCTGCTTTGATCAAAATTTGAGAGACCAGTCCTAGACCACCTGAGCTGCTACCTCAGCCCTCTACCATTCAGCACAGAAATAACAGATGTCAAGGAATAAGGGCAGCAGTAGCAACACAGACCACTGAGAATCTTGAAAATCCCCATGAACCACAGACACAATAATGGCATGTGATGAAGAAAAGAGGGATAGGGAAGGAAACCATATTTAGGAATAATTTTATAATTTTGGGGGTGAAACAGACTCATACACTAGCACAATGTAAATCTTTTTCCTTTTTCCCCTTTGAAAAAAAATTAAGGAAGCCAGAATCAGTCAAAGGATGTTGGTATCTAGATGCTGATGTTTCACAAAATCAAGTAAGAGTTTGGTTTTGTTATCTCCAGAGTAACAATTATTTCCAGTGGGGGGAAAAAAAAATAAAATTCTGAATTCTATCCTCAGCAATTTTCAGACATGTACACTCCCCTCCCTGCTCCTAGCAGCACCACCTCACATTTGTCACTTTGGACTGGGATGTCCAGCTGCCTCAAATCCAGCCCAGTAAGTCTAGCCTTTGTCTTTTCTAGATTTCCATTGCTGTTTTGTCTGTCAGTTGATTCAGATGCATCTTTGGTTCTCTATTTCTGAAACCCTTATGCTATATCGAGTCCTGTCACCTCTTTCCATATCACCTTGAGGGTCCACACATTGTTGCTGGCCACCAGCAAGAATCCTTTGATCCCAGCTTGTCTGGTTGGTTGTCTTCTATATTTCCTATCTACTTTCAAACATCATTCTTCTCTTTAAACTCATCTACTCACTTTCTTGATCTTTAAAAACGAGCCAGTCAATTCTTCACTCCTTTCTACCTTTCACTTCCTACTTCTTTCACTTCCTACCCCAGCTCTCACTATACTTTTCCCTCATACTCATTCTTCGTACTTTCACTTTTCATACACCATTTGCCTTCTTTCCTGCTCTTTGCTTAAATGCCCTGATTTGCCTGCCTCCAAGCCCTTCATAAAATGAGCTTAAACTACTCTGAAATATATGATCTAATTACAATCACGTTATTATATAATTATCTTCCTCATTAATGATTCTCTCCTGTGACAACATTCAGTAGGTCAGAAAATTACACTCCATTTGAATTTTTTCAAACATAACTCAATTTGCTTCCAGAGAAGGTGACTGTTTTTCTGGAGCGACAGCAATACAATCACCATAACCTTTTGTTTTTGAAAAAAATGCTATAGCTCAGAAGCAGACCAGCTCCCACACAAAGGCATATGGTTTCCAAATGAGAAAGGCGAGACACCGAAGTTACAGCTTTACACAAGCATTTATTCTTCTAAAATCTGTCCAGAACAATGCTCATTCATGTTTATTTATATTAATACTTTGATCCATCTTGACTCTTCACAGAAGAGCCTCATATAGAAAAAATAGATATACATTAAATAAATAAAAATCATAGAGTGGTGTGGGTTGGAAGGGACCTTTAAGATCACCTAGTTCCAACCCCCTGCTACATGCAGGGACACCTCCCTCAAAGCCCCATCCAGCCTGGCCTTGAGTGCTTTCAGGGAGGGGGCATCCACAGCCTCGCTGGGCAACCTGTTCCAGTGTCTCACCACCCTCATAGTGAAGAATTTCTTCCTAATATCTATCTGAATCTACTCTCATCCAGTTTAAAGCCATTTCCCTTCATCCTGTCACTACCCGCCCTTATAAAAAGTCCTGCCCCAGCTTTCCTGTAGGCCCCTTCAGGTACTGGAAGGCCACTATAAGGTCCCCTTGGAGCCTTCCCTTCTCCAGGCTGAAAAGCCCCAGCTCTCTCAGCCTGTCCTCATACAGGAGGTACTCCAGCCCCCTGATCACCTTCATGGCCCTCCTCTGGAGCTGTTGGAGTAGCTCCATGTCTTTGTTTTGGGGGCCCCAGAACTGTTCCTGTAGCACTTGGAAAAGAAAATTATCACCAGTGTACTCCAGGAAACTCTTTGATTGCTGGTGCCTTGCTGTGTTGACCTTCCAACAAATATTGGGGTGCCTGAAGCACCCCATGAGGATCAAGTTTTGTGAATGCAAAGCTGTTCTTATCTATTTACAGAGGTCCTCATCCGCTCGGTGTTCCTGATAAGGTGAATTAAAATGATTAATTCCTGTATACGTTAAGAGAAATCATGTAAAACACTTATGAACATGTTACTGTACATTAACATGTTCACTAACATCCATCACAGACAACCGGCTGCAGGTCAGGAGACCCTGGTCCTACTTATTCAATCTCTTCAGACAAAGTCGAGTAATCGTGTTTCCTCATGGACATCAGAAAGATCAAACAGATTTTGTTCCATAAACAGGAGGATCTGCCAGGGCACATGATGCTAGAAGGATACAAAATATCTGTATCCCTATTTCTTGGAAAAAATTACCTACTATTTCACCATGGAAAACTCTCTGAATTATTTTAACAGACAAAATCATTCATGATTTGATAAAAGAGAAATCTTTGGAGAGAAACACACTCCCCATTCCACAGTCATTCTCAAGAATGGTTTTAGAAAACACTGAAGGACACAATGGTATAGGCAATGGTGGAAGATGCAGCAGTCACGTGACTCAGCTGGAGGTTATTTTCTGCATGTGTTATTATCAGTACTCAGTTCTTAGTCATGTGTACCTAATGAATACCTCTACTAGACTGTTAATTTCACATTGTGTTTCATATTTATACCTAATTCATAAAATTAAGTTTTCACATATTATTTTTCTTCTAGTCCTAATCCCAGTTTCAGATTTTTCTGGGTGGACTGAAAATTATTACTTTCAAATTACCAGAATTCCATCAACATACCTAAGAAATACATTTAGGGCTAGGTCTCACATTCTCACATACACACTGGAACAGGCTGCCCAGAGAGGTTGTGGATTCTCCATCCCTGGAGGCATTCAAGGCCAGGCTGGATGTGGCTCTGAGCAGCCTAGTCTGGTGGTTGGCGACCCTGCACATAGCAGGGGGGTTGAAACTAGATGATCATTGTGGTCCTTTTCAACCCAGGCC
>JAOWBP010002052.1:38906527-38918970 GCA_028571105.1 Tragopan temminckii | reverse complement strand
AAGCATCAGGCTTGAAAGTTCTTCAGCACCTAAGCCAACTTATATTTTAACTACAGCGTCTGAGTTTATAGCATGTATTACAAATTAGCTCACTTAAAGAGGAAAAAGACTTTCTTTTATACTACTAACCAAGACTTTTGCAGGCACTGTGTCCACAACAGATTCTTAAAAATGAATCAAGGAACGTCTTACCTTGCATCGTTGTTTTTGTGGGTTCTGAAAACAAAGGAATGAGCAGGAGGTAGATGAGGTAGACAAAGGAGAGTCCATTGTAACGGAAAGCACAGGCTGTGAGAAAAGAAGAACATACAGCTTAAAAATAATGTAATTCAACAGCATAGAGTGATCACAATTTGAATTTCTTATTTACCGTAGCAACTTTTCACCACCTTTAATATAATTTCTATGCAAGTCTTTAAGTGTCTGCTTAAAGTAAGTAATGAAATTAAAACTCTCTTGAAGTATTCATATATTAATAAACATTTTAAGCTTAGCACTAAAGACGCAAGCTACAAAGACTTTGTATGGAATGATGTACAAAGTCAGTTGCTAGCTCAAAGTTCTACATTTCTCATCTGTAAACTCAGAAAGCCATCCTCCATAAAAATATACAGAGATGCATAAATCAGAATTCATGGGCTCTCTTTAAAAATATGCTAGTATTTAAGGCAAAGGATCAGTGTTATCAGTCGGTCTACTACCACCAGCAATAAATTTATGAGAGTTAATAACAAACAAAAATAACTTGGCTGTGACTTAAGTTCAGTACATTCCCTATTATCATATCTTGGTTCTTGATCTCCATTCATCAAGTATATTTTTTTCCCCTTGAGATTATTGTTTTAGAAAGCTACTCTGCCACTGCAAAAAACTATGATCAAACATATGTTTAGCGAGATAAAAGAGTAAAAAACTGCAGCAGTGTAGTTACTGTTCTGCTCTGACTTTATTTAACAAATACGTAGATTCTTAGGTCGAATAGATTCACTTGCAAGGGACCTACAAAGATCATTGAGTCCAACTGTCACGTTACTATTATGAGCTTTCTCCAAATGCCTCTTAAACATGCACAGTCCACCAGCCACCTATTTAGGAAGCCTGTTTTTGCCTCTAACTAGCCTCTCAGTATTTTTCCTAATGTCTAGTCTGAACCTCCCCTAATGGAGCTTTGACCTATTCCCACACATCTTGTCACAAGATACTAATAGGAAAAGATGAGCACTTCTCTCTCCAGTTTTACCCCCCAGTAAGCTGTGGAGAGCAAAGATCAGCCTCCTTATCTTCAAGCTTAAAAATCCAGCGTCCCCAGCTGCTCCTCTTCATAGGGCATTCCCTCCAGCCTTTTAACCAGCCTTGTTGAACTTCTCTGGATGCATTCAAATATTCAAATCCTTTTTATATTGTGCAGACCAGAACTGGACACAACATTCAAAGTGAGGCCACATGAATGGTAAATAATAGTGGGATAATCAACTCATTTGACAAGTTGGCTATAGTATGTTTAACACACCCTAAAATGTGGTTTGCCTTGCTGATGCCAAGGCATGCTGCTGGCTCACATTAAGCCTGCTATCACCAGCACTTCCAGTTCTCTCTGCAGGGCTGCTCTCAAGCCACTCATCTCGCAGTTTGATTTTGTGTCCAGTATTACTCAATCCCAAGTGCAGAATCTAGCATGTTTCTGAACTTCACATCACTGCTGATTCCCAGCCCTCCAAGTAATCCAGATCCCTCTGGAAGGCCTCTCTCTCATCCTTCTAGAGAGTCAACAGCATTTCACAGCTTAGCATTATCCGCAAACTTGCTAAGGACGCATTCAAACCCTGCATCCAGATCATTGATTGATAAAAACATTGAGCAGAACTGACCTCAACACTGAACCTTGGGGAACACCACTAGTAACCAGCCAGACATAGCCCCCTTCACTGTAACTCTTTGAGCATTACTATTCAGCCAGTTCTCTGTCCAGTGCAGCATGTAGTTGTTCACCTCACACTCGGACAACTTGCCTGGAGGCATAGCATACTGTGAGTGATAATATCAAAGGCCCTGCTAAAATGTAGAAAAAAAAACTACATCTACCATCATCCACTAAGTGAATGACTTTACCATAGGCTATCAAGTTCTTATACTCAAAACCATTAAGAACAATTCGCTGGACATTAAATCTGCTTCAGCCTTTAGTAAAACAACAGAGGATGATCCATAAAAATTAAATGACTCATGATAATTTGCAGTTCCTTTGGCATTCACAAAGGTTTCTTTTTCAAGGCAGCTGTAAGCAGATGCCCACATCAGAGGTCAATGGAATTCCATCAACAGATAAAGCACCTGTACAAACAGTTTCTTGGCAAGCCAGGTAGCACAAATTTCTGGATATTTGAGTTACACTGGTCAGTTTGCACTCTCAGTTCTGTCTCAAAGTTACTGCAATTTTAACATTTAAAGTTTGTTACCTCTCCTCAAAATTGTCTAATCGATTAGCAAAATTAATTTCAGAAGAATTATTCTTGAACTATATTTACCTTTAAATTTACTGCTTTCTATTTCCAGAACTGAGGAGATCGTGTACTCAAAGCTTTTTTCCTCTGCAACTATATAAATTGGACTATTAAAACACATTACTTTTCCATAAACACCTTCCCTTATCTTCATATAGTTTCTTGCAGAATTATCAAAGTATTTTGAAGATATATATAAATATCTTTATAAAATATCTTATATATATGTAATACGTATGTATATATGTGTAAGATATATATGTACATATATTTACTTCCTAAATTGAAAGCAAAAATTGTTATTACCCAGGATGCCCTTAGATAAACTCAGCTTCTTAGAATAAGGTGGTTTACAGTTGTTTTTTATTTTTTAAACTTTAGGGCACCTTCCCTTGGGGAAAAATGAGTGCTCTGTAACACATAAAATTGAATTCTCCACTCATAAGTGATTATTTGAAATATTTTTGTTTCAATGCATAACACCATACATATCTATCTATATCTATAGATAGATATCTTTAAAGCCAGGGTCACAATGACATCTAACACAAAGCTATGACAATTTAATTCATCTTTATCCCATAGGAGTCAGAAAATAAGCATATAGGGAAAAAATATCAGGTAGACTTATCAAATTTTCAGCAAAGAGTATCATGAATTCATATCAGAATATAAAAGATAGCTGCAGTATCCTATGTTTCTTATATTCAATCATTTGATCAAAGAGATAAATTAATCACAGCCAACTGATGTTCATATTTCACCACATCTGTAAATGTACTCACAACTCTCCCACTATATGTAATACACATCTTTGAAAATGCATATATATATGCACTCACTAAAAAAAAATTTCTGAAGCCCACTCTGCTTATTTATTTTCAGGAGTAAAAGAGAAACCTCTTAGTCTCACAACAGAGAACATTTGGGAAAAAAAAAACACCACACTTTACAATCTTTTGAGAAATGCATGTAATGACTTCCTCATACAGGTAAAACGAATCAGCTAAGATAATTAACTTGCTTATAATACAAAATGTTTCCAATGATGCTACATTCACTACAGTAAGTATTTCTGTTTAGTGCCTTTAAAACGTCCAAGGAAGAGCAGAAGTATTAACATAAAGATTTATAATTTCTATTAGGTAAGAATATCAGAATTTGTTAGGTTGAAGAACCACTCTGTTGCCAGCCTTTTATTTGTTTTTCTTTTTCAACTGAAGAATTGACATTACAGCTGGGAATTCATAGATTACTAACATTTTAAGGGTTTCTTGTGCATCTCTTGGCATAGTCAATAAAAACAATATTTCAGCACTAAAAAATGACATTCATAATTGTATGTTGCTTTACCCTAATTTTAAACAACAACAAAAACTACAACAAAAACACCTGAAACATGCATTGCACTGTGACTGCACGAAGTCATGGTCTAAAGTTATGTGACAAGGATATAATCCTAAGTGAGATGCCTTTCAAAATTAAATTTTGTTCATTTTTTTTTAGGCTATACACTTTTATATGTCCCAGCCTACACGTTCTGTAGGTACGCAGTCAAAACCCAAACAAGGGATTCTGAGACAACCTGCAATTCATCACTCATTAAGAAACATTGATAATGTTTGATCAAACTATTATAGTGAGAATCATATCCTTAAGACAGACTTAGTATGAAAACTATTTTTCACGTTTTTGAAAAATAAAGACAAATGCTAACTCACTCTGAAGATAAGTACGTGCTATACCAGGAACCACCTCACAAAAGAAAGTTAATTTCAAATATTCCACCAGTCACAGCTTTGGAGGTCTGTAAGCAAATAATTAAGACCTAATTCAGGTGACTGAAGTGGGCTAAATTAGAAAATCATTTCTTTTAGGCACAACACGTGAACAAGACACTGGTGTACACCCAAGATGACACAGTTCTGGAGCTAAGGACCAAAGAGTAAAATAACTGCTAAATCAAACACATCTCCTGCAAATCAAGGTGCTATACAAGGCCATCCTTATATGTATGTCATGAATAATCAATTCTTACATGAATACAAGATTCTCCTGGATTGTCAATCAGATGCTGTCCCAGTGACATGATTATTAGACCTTTTTGTTTGTCCTCCAGTAAAGACATTACACAGAAAGCTTCAATATCTTTAGAACATTCAAAACTTTAGTTTGTTGTTGTTTTTATGTAAAACTATATATATTTACTTTAACCTCAAACATTTTATTGATATCAGGCTAAGCAAGGCTAGGAGGTCCTGCATTAGGCTCCAGACTGCCTTATAGTGGCGGTCCACCACGTCTTATTCTTCACTGTCCAGGATTGTTATAAGTTGAGTCAGGGCTTGGAGAAAATTACCCCAGCAGGCACAATCCTTGGAGGATTTGCAGGGAGGCCACGGCCTCAGCCTGTCCCCAGGCAGGTCCCTGACACCCTACTCCCTGGCAGGGTGGGAGGACAGGGCCTAGCTGCCTGCCCTGAGGGAGATGGGGGTGAGCCCACGGACTCTGGTTTATTGTTTGGAGAAAGGTCTATTGCCCTGTACAATATACGTACATGCTTTTATCCACTCCACAGTTATGAACAAACTTAGTTTGCACTGGCTTTAATGCTCAGTTCAGATTTTCTGGGCGTTTTAAAATGTGGTAAAGTGAATCATATTAACTTTGCACAAGTTCAAGAATGAGAAAACTTTCAATTCTAAAAGAGAGAAGGACAGTTAAAATGTACAGAATAAGAAAAACTCCAAATAAAGGACTTGGAAAGGAAAATGAGTTAAAGAAAATAAAAAATATATATTTGTATGCACTACCAAATATTGGAGATATGAAGTCAAGACCTGAGAAGACTGTTTTACTGCCATTTGGAGCTGAATACACTTTTATTAAGCTTTCTATTAATACCCTATCTTAATATCAACCACAAAGGTGAAAAGAAAGGAAAACTTTTTATATGGGTTCATGCACACAGTGCTCTTGAAAACCAACAAAAATACAGACATAATTTTACGCAATATTAATAAAAGAAAAATTAGTAAATTGTCCTTTGTTGTTTCGTTACAGCCACAGGTACGTTCATTGCTCAGAGAGGGGTGGATTTGAGGAGAAAGCCCATAAATATCACATTCAAACTACAAAGCTTAAGGTTAAGATTATATGGCTTGTGCATTTGTTTATGTATTATCCATATAATCAAGTGGTGAAAAGATAAGCTCATTCACTGTTGGCTGGATAGAACAATCCATTATAAGACAGGCACACAAGTGAACCTCTTGGAAAAAAAAGCAGCAGTCACTCTTGTCTCCATCTGTTCAGGCACAAAGGAGAGCAAGACCCACATCTGTTTCAACTCAGAGACAAGTGCAAACCTTCTTGCTTTGATTTCTCACTTTCACCTAACACAGACATGACCAACCGAGAACAGTAAAAATAATAAAACAAGTATACTTAAACTTAACATTGTTGGTCTAAGAATTTGCATCACCATGTTCTGAAGATGAAATGCACCATTCCAGTTTTTATTTTAGAGATACTCTGATTTTTTTCTACAAAATTCTTTACAATATTAAGAAGGAAACTGCCACTCATTGTAACGTTAGATACATTATAAAATAAACAAAAAATAAATAAAAGCAAAAAAAAAAAAACAGCTATTTTTATGACGAAAACTTCAAATGTGACAATGCCTTATAGCATACAGTGTGCAGTGCAGAACAACACACACCAACGCTAGCTCAAGGTAAGTTACCTCATTGAATACTCCTTCCACATGGTTCATAACAGCGCTTTTATAATCACATTTTTTCACTGTTCAGTGTCCATCAGGAGAGATGACTGCTGGACAGTGAATATTTTTTCAGCGTATTTGTTTTTACTCTTTTTTCCTCTTTCTTTCTCAGAACAGCAGTGTTGGTACACTTTCTCTCCATCAGAAATCATCTGGAACCAGTTATAACTTTGTGGCAGACTGTCTGGGAACTGAGTGCAGGGAGAGAAGACAAAATTTTGTTCTCTTTCTTTCAGCTCTAGAAATACATTTCTGGTACAGCAGTCACACTTCCCAGTTGTTTTTGAAGTGAGGAAAGTGAACAAAACATTTCAGATGTGAGCACAGTACAATCACGTTACTCATAATAATGTATTTTTAAAGACTATTCTCACAAATCAATCCAACGTCAATAAGCTTCTTTGACATGACTAGGTATACAAGCATTTCTGAAGTAAAAATCATGATGGACACCAGCATCACTAAGTTTTATCATTAGAAAAATCTACAGCACATAACTCATTTCAAGTTCAGTTGCAAACTTCTACTGCCCCTTGTATTGCCTTTAGTTTTTGACATTTCTACATGGTGTCAGTAATTCGTTACTCAATAAATGAATCTGACAAAGTCAAGTTGTTGGGTTTTTTTGTTTGTTTGTTTTTTGTTGTTGTTGTTGGCTGGTTGGATTTATGATTTTTTTATATTTCTTTACTTTCAATTCCAGTATTTTCCATCACAGTGGTTAAAGCTCATTCCAGGCACTCTTTCCTCTTCGCCCACCCACCTTGCACAAGTAACACACGCCAAAGTAAATTCCACTCAGAAAACAGTGGTCCCAGCCTCTGCCCCCAAAAATGGAGTTGGCAATGAACTTCCCTTTTTTACGTGACAAAATTAGACAGCAAATCTGGGATCTGTGTCATCCTCAGGCTTCAATCAGGACAGAATGCCAGCCATCAAAACAGTGAACACTGAACTTACTGAACTCAGGAAGGCTGCCCAGTTCTCATCCCTGCTCCAGTAGCTGCTCAGGAATTTTATCTGGTGCCTATTGTAATGGTAAATGCATGAGCTTGTTTTTTCTCTCCAAGCCTTCCATTCTCTTTCTAGGAAAGTAACTGGGAACTAAACAAACCACTCTGCTCCCCATTCATCTTCCTGGAACGAGAAAAGTGCATTCCTTGCCCCCTGGATACCCGGAAAGAGCAATCTGCTTGTGCTGCTACAGTTGCATAACCCTGACAAGACTCAAACTAAAAATAACAGCAAACACAGAACACAGATGATGAACAAACAGTACTGCTAAACAACATCAACCAAGGACAGATATGGAGACACTTGTACAAGAGAGAGATTTCCACAAGCAGATGTCCACCTTCGTTTATAGTCACGAAGAATCTGTTAGTTACCAGGAACAGCTACTGTGCCAAAATCTCCCAGCAATTAGAAGTGAAATTTTCAGCATATGTTTCTAATCCTCCACAGCTATCCAAACCCATCATCTTTTAAAACACAGAAGTCACCATAAATCAACTGACACAAGATGCAGAAAGCAGCATAACTTTTTTCTTCCCCAGCTATTGCTGATGCTTACACTAGTCCTAAAAAAACTCTGAGTCAGAGGAAGGACGTGGCAAAAAAACTAATGCAGACAAATGCCTCTAAGGAATATAAACATGACTAAACATCAGAGAGGTGTTAACACTAAGAAATATAAGTGTCATTAGTGAAGTTACAAGTAGGAATGCAGTGTTTAAAACTGCCGTTATTTATTCCAGTAACAGATAGATAGACTTCCTTTCTTGGTCCATCACTGGAAAAAGAGCTCAGAAGGTTGAAACTGAAAGTCATAAATCTGGGTGATGACAATGCTTCAGAGTGTGCTACAGAGCCACTGCGTTTACCAGAGGAAACAGAATTTCACAAGCAGTTATCTCCAGGATATGTCAATTGTGTAAAGAAGACTAAAATTCATAGGTCTTGTAGTCACGCCAAGTTGATGTTTCTTGTATAAAATAACATGTGTGTTGTTTAAAGAGAAATTGTGCATTTCTTTCTTCCTTTAAAAATATGCTAAGCATTTTTCCCTCATTGTGAACACGTCAAATTTTAATATGATATAAAAATATGCTCAGGAATACCACGAATTGCCTTGCAAAGTATTTGCCCTAACAAGGTACCTGCAGAGGATTCTGGGAAATCATGGAATCCTGAGAGATGTTGGGAGATCTTGCTACTGCAAATCTGTTTCGATCAATAATTATTTAAACCCTAATGAATTTCACCTGAACGTGATCATAGTACATATTATGAATTTGACAGCAAGCATATAATCATATAACAAAGCAGAGAATATCTTCATTTTACATTCATTCCGAGTAGAAACATTCCCCCAAAATCACAAGGCGCATATCAAAACTGTATCTATTTCTATACGTATCTCTCAAGAACTGCTTTCTGCATCCACAATATAACAATCTACATTTGGTCATCATTCAGGTTGCCAAATCTCTGGTGTTTGTGGGGGGTCTTCTATGAGTTGATACTCCATTACAGGCCATCTGCAGCAATGTTTTATTTCCCTGGAATAATAATTGCAGAAACTCCTCCAGACCTTAGATAAGCTCCCAGCCAAATTTTAAGAACAAGACTGGAAATTGAAAATGATTTAATACCTCCTTCATGTTTATATAACAAACCATTGTGTCCTTATCCAAGAACATTTGAATGTGGGAAGTTAAGAAGAAGTTTAAGTTGAAGAAGACTTCCCACACAGTTAGTAATTCTAATATGTTTATAACTAGGCTCAATATAAAGACTGACTATGTATTTCTTTGGAGTCAGGCCACTGTTCTGAAGACACCCAATGATATTATGCAGCACTATTTCAGCAGAAAAAGAAAAGCAGTCACATCCTGTTACAGTTGGTGTTACAGCTGGAAAGGTTACCGTAGTGAAAACAAGAAAAGAAACAAACAGGGAAAGAATGCTCACCTATATCCAAAGATCTCAGTTCACAGGAAAGACCCCACAGAGGAGGGACCTCCAGAAAAAGATCCTTCCCCAGTTTTGTCAGCCCTTAATTGGGGTCTAAGAGAAGTGTAGCCAGGCTCCACCTCTTCTGGTCACACAGCTGAATTGCCTTCACCTGTGCTCCCATGGCTGTCTCTGTTCATGCCTCAAGTGATCAATCAGTAGCTCAGGCTGTGACTCAACAGTTCCCATACACATCCCCACAAGAAAATTAGGATTCTCGATTCACCACTGTTTGAGCTTCAGTGCTCTCAGTGAAGCCAGTCACAAAAGAATAAACTGTTGCAGAGTAAGAAAAGAAACAATAAAAGCTTGTTTCCATTAGGTCTGCTCCAAATGCATGAAGACTGGTACAGGTAAACTTAAGGGTATCATTCTGAACCTTAATTCCCAAAATGCAATTTTCTAATTAGATACGCTTTTCTAATTAAAAGAAAAAAAAAAGCCACCCCCCCCCCTCCAAGAAAAAAACAAACAACAACCAAGCAAACAGGAAAAAAAAAAAAAACAAAAACCAACATCTCTTTAATTGGGCAACATCTCAAATTTAGAGCAATGAGTCCACTGAGGATCTCAGAAGATCCTTTTCTTGAGAAAGAGCCAAAGTATACATCCTGAAGGATTAAAAGTAAGTGAAGGGGGCATTAAATTTGATTTAAACATATCCTGAAAATTTAAGAAGGATACAAACAGCAAGCTGTGTTTCAAGCAAAAAAAAAAAAAGTGTTTTTCTTTGCAGTCTCAGCGGAGAAGCCAATGATCCCTTACTGACAAGGGTTCTATATACAGTGAAGATAACAGCAACAGAATTACTTAATTCCTTGTAACTTTATTTATAAGATTTTTTGATAGTATAAATTTTTATTTCATCAAGAAAGTATTTTAGTCAGTAAACCTATGAAAATTTATACCAGTTAGGAACATAAACCAATGATTCAAAGTGGTCTTTATCAGTAAACTGACCAGAATTAGTCTTGGATTATGTTTGTAATGCTACAGAAGAAATGTGCTAATGTAAGATTAATGTTGGGTTTTGCGTGAACACAAAGGATTCCCTTCATAAACAAGTAGATCAGTTGTACAACAGCCAGTCAGTTTGTCAGTATTGTGCTTATTTGTTTCTCTAGAAAAATAACTAATTTCTGGCTTTATTGTAGACAGTTAAGAGACATAAGTGGGAAGACGAGGGAAGAAAAACAGCAGCCACTTACAATATCTTGAGAGATATTTAACTTAGCAATGCTGTTGTGCTCAAGTGTTGTCAGGCCAAAAGAGTAGAGATTATTGGAGAGACGAGAAATTTCTTTCTTCCTAAAAAGAAGTAGCATTAGCAGTAGTAGTCACGGTTTAAACTAAGTAATTGAAATAAATTGGTTTATTTCCTTTTAAAACCAAGAAAAATGAATATTATTCTTCAATTTAAAAAAGGAATAAATAATGCCTGAAACATTTATGGCATAGAAACTGCAGCTGTGAAACTCTTTCCCACCTTATCCATTCCTACAAATCTTCCCCATAATTGCAATTAGCTTATACAGCATATCAAGCGATCACTGTAGTTCATTTTGAATTATTCAGCAGTCCCACAATTTCCTTGCCTTTTATCACTGAATGAATTTTGAGAACTAAGTTGTTTTGAATCTAAAACTTCCAAGTTAACTATAGCTACAAGAAAATACACCATTAAAAAAAAAAATTAAATCCCTTAGATAAGAATAAAAGTGCATCAGTGTATCTTAGTGTAACTCACCATTACATCAATTGCTAGCATAAAGTGGGCTAGGATCCTGAGATCAACATACGTTAAAAAAAGCTAGCGTCAGTGTGATTTCATAATCAGCACAAGTTGTAATTATATGATTGCAATAATTTACTCTTTGATTAAGGCATCACTGTCTATTCATGAAATCATAGCTCTTCTATAAGAAATGTTGTATGTCAACACTGCCATCAAATTTCTACAAATTTAGAAGATTCTCAAGATTCCAGTTTTAAAACAGTTCTAGCACAGTCCATGGCTTCACCAAGGGCAGATCTTGCCTGACCAATCTGGTGGCCCTCTATGATGGAATGACAGCATTGGTGGATGAGAGAAGGGCAGTGGGTGATGAATGTCATTTACCTGGACTTCTGCAGTCTTTGACATGGTCCCTCACCACATGCTTCTCTCTAAATTGGAGAGGTGTGGATTTGAAGGATGGACTGTTCGATGGATTAGGAATTGGTTGGCTGGACGCAGCCAAAGGGTTGTGATCAATGGTTCTGTGTCAGGGTGGAGACCAGCCACAAGCGGTGTTCCTCATGGGTCGGTCTTGGGACCAGTGCTCTTCAACATCTTCATCAATGACATAGACGATGGCATCAAGTGCACCCTCAGCAAGTTTGCAGATGACAACGAGCTGAGCAGCGTGGTCAATACATTGGAAGGAAGGGAAATCATCCAGAGGGACCTGGACAGGCTGAAGAGGTGGACCCATGAAAACCTAATGAGGTTCAATAAGGCCAAGTGCAGGGTGCTGCACGTGGGCCAGGGCAATCCCAGGTATTTATACAAACTGGGGGAATATCTCCTCGAGAGCAGCCCTGCAGAGAAGGACTTAGTGGTCCTGGGGAACGAGAAGCTGGACATGAGCCAGCAGTGTGCATTTGCAGCCTGGAAGGCCAACTGTGTTCTGGGCTGCATTAAAAAGAGGGGTGGCAAGCAGGAAGAGGGAGGTGATTGTCCCCCTCTACTTGGCTCTTGTGAGGCCCCATCTGGAGTACTGCGTCCAGGCCCGGGGTCCCCAGTACAGGAAGGATGGAACTCTTGCAGCGGGTCCAGAGGAGAGCCACTAAGATGATCAGAGGGCTGGAGCACCTCTTCTATGAAGACAGATTGAGGGAATCGGACTTAGATTGGAAAAGAGAAGGCTCCAGGAAGACCTCATTATAGCTTTCCAATACTTGAAGGGAGCATAAAGAAAAGGAGGGAGAACGGCTGTTTACGAGGGTGATAGGACATGGGGGAATGGTTTTAAACTGAGACAAGGGAGGTTTAGGTTAGATATTAGGAGGACGTTTTTCACTCAGAGAGTGGTGACACACTGGAACAGGTTGCCCAAGGAGGTTGTGGATGCCCCATCCCTGGAGGCATTCAAGGCCAG
>JAOWBP010002052.1:38890775-38906427 GCA_028571105.1 Tragopan temminckii | reverse complement strand
CTATGTTATCAGCTTCCGTAGTGAAAAGAGGAGTGTGCTTAGCTATACGTTTACATCTCGTTATCACGTTTGTGAATCGGGCTTGCTCTAGCGAATCAGAATCACAAGGTTGGAAAGGACCTACAAGATCATCCAGTTCAATTGTTCTCCCATTACCATTGCTACCACTACTATACCATATCTCGTAGCTCCTCATCCAGAGCCTCTTGAACACTGCCAGGGACGGCAACTCCACCACCTCCCTGGGCAGGCCATTCCAGTGCCTAACCACTCTCTGAAAAAGTTCTTCCTTATATCTAATATAAATCTCTTCTGGTACAACTTGTGGCCATTTCCTTGGGTCCTGTTTGTTGTCTGGGAGAAGAGGCCAAACCCCTCCTCATCACAGCCTCCCTTCAAGAAGTGACGTTAATGTGTTAATAGTGATGTTAATAGACAAATACACTCAGAACATGCTGGAGTTTATAGCGCTGTCTATTAACTAAGCGTTCTTTCATTTTACTGTAAAAATAATTAATCAATGAATTATTAATTTATAACTTATATGTTATAGGCTTATGTTTTTTACATATTATTATGCATAAACCTACTATACTGAAAACAGAATCCTCAAATTCTACTTGCCCACTTTATGCTTTCAATTTTGCAAGCAGAAGTACTGTGCTCAAGAATATGCTTCTAGTAATGTATAATTGTATAACAACTACTGTCTGGGGGGAAAAAGTGAAAGTCTCAACATCACCCCAGAATGTTCATTCCCACATTTCTTTTTTCTCTTCACTTTTAAAAGTGTTTCATATCGTAAGCTCTTCAGGTCAATTTCACTCATGAAAGACGCACACTTTAAAACAGGAGAGAACAAAACTAGCACTTACATTTGATGTAAACATTTGAATTCAGGCTATGGTGAAATGCACTGAATTAGATCATCATTATCCTAAAGGTCACAGCAGTACATGGCTTATTCCAGGAAAAGTGTCCTCCTTCCCTGGCCCGGAGTTCCCCTTGCTGAGTGCCAGAACACAACGACCCCAGAGGGGCACTTCAGTTGATTTCCTGTCCTTCATCCTCCAGAGAGGAGGAGGGAATGCTGAGATCCCACACACAGCAGCTGGGAAGAGGACACCACAGTGCCACCTTGCAGAAGCAGCTCCTGCACCAAGCTTCTCAAGTCTGTACCAAACCCAAACAAGCAACAATAACAAATTACTCGCTAATATACATATAGATCATTTTTTTTTAAAGCTGATTTTCCCCACTCATCCCAGCGCTTCAGTATGCATGAGGACCAGCCAGCAGGGACAGTGCGCACCATTCAGACAAAACTATTTTAGCATCAGCCATATCCAACATAAACTTTGTGACCGTGCACAACGTTCTTCTACAGCATAAACTTGAGCTGTTTGCCAGCAATAACCTATATATTGATGTGGTATTAGCAGAAACTTGGAGGCTTCGGCTGGGAGACAAACTGTCAACCAACCGCTAATTGGTTTTTATGACGTGACTCATAGTTTAGCAATTTCCCAGAATTTAATCACAGTGCACCCAGAAAGATCAATTAAAGAACAGGCTCAGAATTTGTGAGAGCCCTGTGTGAGGCTGGGGAAGGCAATGACCTCAGCAGTTTTGCCGCAGAATTTTATGAATGAACAAAGAAAGGATTTAAAAGGTAAGTTAAATTAATCTTGTGTTTCCTTGCAGACCCTATCATTGTTTTTCTAAAGGAGTGAGCTTTTTAAATGAATGGTTGAGATTGAAGGATTGTGTGTTGCGGCTACTGCTTATTTTACAACTTCATTTACACAGGTGACCATTATGTGTGTGACTTGAATTGCTCCATTATTTTTGGCTACTTCTTTTATATCTGTGTAGAAGAAGGGGGAGAAGTAATAGTAGGAGTAAATTCCTCTGGATTCTTGCACAAGTGTCATATCGCATTATAGGAATTTTCAAAAAAGAAATAAACCATTATTAAAACAGTCCTAACAATGGTCCACCACAAAAACGGAGAAAATGCTATTGTGGCTACAAAATCCTATGATGTCCATTGTCTCTTTACAGCTTTTCAAGCTTTCCCCCTCAGCTTAACACAATGAAATCTGTTATCTTTGTTTCTGCTTTCCACTGCAGATTTTTTTCAAGAACTGGACAAAAACCACAAGAAAATATGAACCCTTTCTTTTTTCACTTCTGAAAAGGTTTTGCACAAACTGTCTTAGTCTGATCAGTCTTACTCATTAATTTCATTGTTCTGAGCAAGTTAATACAGGGCTGCTCCAAAAGTAATGCCTCCCATTTTATGATCTCGGCCCACAACATCAGAGGCAGATGGTGGTACAGCAGTAGAGGTGGAACCCTCCCACCAATATTCCACATGTTGCTGTGTGACAGATGGCAGCAGAGGGGCAGTCTGACAGAATGGCATCTGACATGGATATGCATATGAAGCAAAGGTGTGTCACTGAATTCCACGTGGAAAAAAGGGCACCCACTGACATTCATCAACACTTGCTGAACATTTATAGAGACCAAACAGTGGATGTGAGCACAGTGAGGCAGTAGATGGGTGTATTCCTGCAGTGGTGACAGTGATGCAAAAGACAAGCCATGTTCTTAATGGCCATGCGCAGCTGTCACACTGTGAAATGAAGAGCATCTTGATCAACTCATCTGCACAATTTGGCTAATGGTGACCACGTTGAAAAACAATATTTCGTAGCTGATAATTTTCTCTATCAAATAACATTATTGTGCTCATTGTATCTTTTATAGTTTCCATGGAAATAAACAGGAGACATTACTTTCACAGCAATCTACATACAATTCACAAGAGAACTGCACAACTATGATGGAAGACTCATTGCCTCCCTCTGTTTTCGTTTAGTCAAAAGCTCTTATTCACTGAGAGCTCTCATAAATGGAGATTAAATTTATTTTCCTGCCCAAGCTAGGTGAAAAAGAATTACATTGAAATGGTCTGAAAAGTGAGAGTTTTGGAGATATAGCAACATCATTGCTATTATTTCAAATATTATTTAGATATTGAAACAATAAAATGTAAAACTGATGTTTCCTTGAAGTAACAATCAGCAAACAGAGTCATGCATGTTACATGCTAAAACATGAAGAAAAAAATAAAAGGAGACTTGTAGACACATGTACTCTCAAAGAAAGCATGGGAATATACAAGCTGGTGATTAGTACCTAAATGAAAATGCTTTGTAACTTCTTCAAATGAGACTTCAGCTCCTGCATTGATCATATATTACAGACTTACTGTCTCAATACCAATTTTTATTATAGGAAGATGACAAGCTAGGGAATGGGAAGAGAGGATGAGGAAGAGACCATAGATTTCTGGAGCTGCTGCTAGGATTTTACATGATTCACAAACCTGTTGCATGGACATGTCATATAACTCAGCAAGAAAAATCCTTCAGCATCTTGAAATTCTCCCATTTTCTCAGATGAATGCAGCAGCCACTCAGATGGTAAGAGGACGTCAGGAGCTGGAACAGCTCCATTGTATGACAATAATCAAATATTTAGGGTGAGGGATTTGAAGAAGAACAGTAGGAATAGCAGAAAAGCACTGCTAGCCAAGTGCTCTTGGGATGCAGGAGAACCAGATTCAGGTCTCTGCTCTGAATTAGAACAGGATGTTAACAAATCTGCTTGGGTTGGTTGCATCTTAGAGTTCTCCGCTTCATCCGGAGACAGAGCAGAAATATGTGAGTAATGAGAAACTGCACACCTAGCTCTGCTTCTGCACCAACAGCTTCATTTTCAAGAGTTAACAGCTCCCCCTAAATCACATTAAGACCAGAGTTAAAATGCTAATTATGGAGCATGTGCATATTAACTTTCTGCTTCCTTCTCTCCATAAGTAATGGGAAGGCTTTTAAATGCCATTCATTGGGTTTCTTATGGGCTTACTTGGTTTCTTAATATATTGCAGGGCACTTCCTGCACTGCTTACAGAAGCAAATTTCCCACTGCTAGTGAGTGTTTTCCCTGAGTAAGGTCAGCAGATTTGGTCCCAGGGGACTGAACTGATCTTTCAGCTTAGCTGCACTGAAGATTCAGTGGAAAGCAAAACAGATAGAATTCTCATTTAAAATTTGCTACTATATTGTGCCCTTTTTAGACACATCATCCAACACAAACAACTAGAAAATGTTTTGTTGTAATAATCCTTTCAATTAGGGTTCTCATTACAGTGAAACAGCTGCTGTCTACAGTATATCTTTGTCAGGGAACTATTTATTTCCCAGAAAACATTTTTTTTTAGTTTTCAAGACAGATGCAATAAACCAGATCCACGGAAGTAGCAGAAATCAAAGCAGTGAGCAACAGCTGACCAGCTGAACACCTCTGCATTGAAAAAGAGGTAATCTCTATGAGACCAATTTATTCTTCTGTGATGAAAAATAAAAATAAAGTTCACATCAGTGCCAGTGAGCTACACCTGAAACTGCAGTATAAGCCCTCATCATTAAGAAGAAACCAAAAACTGGTCTTCCTGCTGATCAGTGAAGTTTGCATAGGCACTTAAAAGCCTTTTTGAATGCCAGCTTGATAAATATTAGATGGACAACCCCAAGCTTAATGACAGTCAGGTAGGGCTGCTGGCATGTCAAGACAAACAAATCAGCACTGTTATTGCTTTCAGTTCCACACATACATGCTCACATCCCCTCCCTGAGCAGCCCGCTGCATGCTATCTATTTATTTTACTATCAAGTCCAACTCACAGTAACTGTCACTGGAATATAAACAGTAGTGACAAAAAGCATTATCATGAATAATTTAATCCAAGCATTTTGAGTGCTTCTAAATGAGCAGTCTTCAGACTCATTCCCTGTGATTTCAACTCCAGGCAGCTTGCCAGCAATTCAGACAACAGCAATAACAGGAGGAAGGAATGTTCCTCTTCCACCTGCTTGTTCCTTGTGGCATGAAAACCTCTGCCATCAGCTGTGTGTCTCTTACAGTGATCTGCAGTTAGGAATGAAGAAAGCAGGGAAATGAAGAGAAGCACATTCAGGCGATAAGCCAGGTAGTTCATAAGGTGTCCAAGACGACCAGGACACCTACATCCAAGACTAGCACTACATTCCTATTTTCAACCCTCATTCTTTGCCCATGACAGCCAGACAGATTCTCAGGCTGAGTAAGGTATCATGTATCTACCACCCGCACAGGCATTTCTCTAGATACAGTTCAAGATGCCAAGCTCAGTGCCATACTAAGTATCTTCAGAACAATCGGAAGCACAACTGGTAAACACTCAAGAATCTTCTAGTTAACTTTTCTACTCTCAAAAGCTTATTAAAAAAAAAGCACTTCATAAACAGTATCTATGCCTGTGCCCTCCTGGCTTCTTGTTCATAAACTTACTACAAGGGACAACTATGGGTCAGTGCCCCAGCACAACACTAACTCTGTGCTCATGGAAACAACACAGCAGTAAGAGCACCAATCAATGCACTAGGTGATTTAAATACAAAGCCCTGATCCCTAAACATCTTAAATCATACAACCAACAGGCAGAAGGGAAGGCAGACGACTTCAAGAAAAAGAAAAGAAAAAGGGATACAGTGCTCATTGAGCAAGGACTATCTTTGTGAGGAACGCTACGCCACGAAAGCACAACATTGATCACAAAGAAGTAACAGGAACCTAAATCACTAGTCAAGGCTCTACAAATTCCCAGGTATTCAGACTCTGGATTCAAATGCTGCAGCAGAATAAATAGGAGTGGCTGCACTGACTTTAAAAAAACAAACACTAGTGATTTAACTGGAATTCCAATCACCTACAGATCAATCACAATAATAAAAACACACCTAATATTTTACTGTATTTTCCTCCTCTTCTTTTCTTCACTATTAGAAGTGAGAAAATGTGAGCCTAGAATGTGTTTTGTATTTTTCCTACTGCTTTATTTTCAAAATCTAAACATCATCCTCTAACACCTCCTCTACCATAAATGAACCTAATAGTTCTGATTCTTGACCACCAGTACTGATGAGATGACTGCAATAATGCTCCAAAGTCTTCCGACACTGTCCATCATCTTAACCAAATCACTAGAAAATTTCAAGTCCAGCATAACAGAACCTGCTAACCCCCCTCAGACTGACCAGCATATGGGTAGCAAACCCCTGCAAGACCTCACACTGTTACAGTTTATACACAAGATTGTTAGAGATGTTAAACAAAGGATTTTGGTAACATGGGCTTGGAGGCATCAGCTGGATCACCACATTCTACTTCTGCCTATGACAGATGACCACAAGATAGAAACGGGAACATAAATGGATTGTATTTCTCTTTAAACTGAGATGGTCTTCATGTTCACTGTTTTATTAGAAGCCAACACTTAGGAAACTTCAAACCTATGGTCCACCACATATACAGAGTCATTACACAGTGTGCCAGCATCCTTGTTCAACTGAATAAGCCTTTCTATCTTTCCACTCTCCCAAATCCCCATTTAAACCCAAAACAATGATTTCCCCTCATAAGGGAATAGGAGAAAGTTATTACAAGATAAAAGAGAAAGGGGTGTGTTTAATTCTTTCTGGATCTTTAGCATCTTTGTTTGCATGAGTCTCCATACAGTCCTTCTTGGCCCTTTACCTGAATTCCCCTATCAAACATTATCTAGGTTATTTAGAACAACACAGTTTAAGAAAACCCATTCTCAGTTCAATCCTTTTTTTCCAACTTATATATTCTTCTCTTCCAAATTTATTCTAAAGTTCACAAAACACAAATTCACAGCAGTCCAGATGCAAGATTATGCCATTGGTCTTTGAGCATTTGAGATAATATTTTCATTCTTCCATCTAGGGTATCACAGTCACTTTCAGGAGGATTTTTCAGCCTTTAAAACCTAACCATTGAAAGTCCCTGGGTCTTACTTCTGTCTCATGTTCAGTAGCACTCCTTTTTCCAGCCTCCTTCCCAGCAGGTGCTTTCGCCCTTTTTCTATTTATTTACTGTTCTTATTGAGAACTGAAGCACACTGTCATGGTTTTATGATTTTTGTTTACTGATATTCCACATCACAACATCATGTAGTGCACTGGGAGTTACGCTGTTCATGCTCCAGTTCTGGGTACCTGTCCGGAAGAGAAGAAGAACTACATTCCCCAGAGGACTTAGCAGTCAAAGAGGAGATATAACCCCTGGCAAGGTCACCTGATGCACTCTTCTTCATCTCCCTGCCATTCAGCTGGACTGCACATCTCACCTCAGTGTTATGGTGAGGCCTATCCACCTTTCAGACATTCTCTCATTATATTTGATTTATTAGCTTCAATTCTAATTATATTGTATTATAGTGTGTTATCTTGCATTCCAATAGTATATTTAGTAAATTAGTTTGTTTCTCCTCAGATCATTGCCACTGTTTTTAATTATTTTGGGGTCCCCTGTTTCCCTTTTCCGGAGGCACGGATTTTGCGAAATCCCTCCGCCCTGCTAGTCATGGAACTGGGCCAAACCAGCCCGTAAACTGTTGACACATACTATTCTTTTGACTATATCTAGACTATGTTTAACTCCTATTCCATCCTTATTTTATTACCAGCCACGCTTTTTCATTATTACATATACTCACGTATACGTAAAGAACAGTTTTATACTTTGTTTCCATTTCCTTTGCAGGGTTTAAGCCAGCTTGACTTCTGGAAAATCTCATTTCATCATAAAACTACCTAATCTTTCAGAAGTGTTTCTTTATAGATTATCCCTCCCTCCCTTTTACTCATTCCTTGCAAACTCTGTTTATTTTTGATGATCTTTTTTGAGGTGGTTGGTCAGAAAGTTAGGTCTGGAGTTCACCTTTAAGGGACACCTGCACCTAAGATAGGAGTTCTAAAAATGTGACTGCATTTTTAACTAGAAAATGTCACCACACTGAAATGCTCAATAGCTTCACTATCTAGTTTCCCTAAACTAATTTTGCAATTAAGGTTAAGAAAACTTAAAGGCTGTTTTTTGTTAAGTTTGGATTGTAAGAACGATGATGACCAATTCCTTCTGACATTAGTGTCCCTCTAAAACCAAATTTAAATATAACACTGGTTCTTCACAAGTCAATAATTCTTTGAGAAACTGTTTGCAACAGGGAAGATTTGGCCATACAGCTATTAGGATCACTTATCTCCAATTTATAGTATCCCATAACAATTCCACATCTGTTGTGTTATTAGTATTATCTGAAATCAGCCAGATCTGATTAGCCTTTTACTTTCTTTACTTCAGGGGTTGAAACTAAATGATCATTATGGTCCTTTTCAACCCAGGCTATTCTGTGATTCTTCTTGCAATGTAATTTGTACCTCTGAAAGACTCTACAGTAGATCACAGAACAGTCCAGACTGGAAGTGATCTCAAGGATCATGAATATCCAACCCTCCCGCCACAGGCAGGGCCTAAAGCCTCCACATTTACTACTAGACCAGGCTGCCCAGGGCCCCAGATGTAGATGCATTCCTCCTATTTCTCTGTGATACACATAAATGCACATAAGATAAAGACAGTGAACAAACTAATATACACATACCCCTGCTGGTCACAACCAACAGACAGAACTGTGAGATTCTGCAAGCACTTGCATATGCAACAAGCTAAAAGAAGTGCATACTATTTAACTCAAGAGAAATATTTTCTTCAGAATTCAGAAAACAGAACAAAATCTTTAAGTCTTGCATCTCTGGTATGCAGAGCACTATTTCCTTTCCAACAAAATCTGTAGATGACTGATCAATTCTAGGATTGCCAGTATACCATGATACATACTCAATCCCATACTACAAACTAAAATGTTGCTATTTTTATATGATTTGTTTTAAAGTCTATTATTAAAATTTCATAATTCAAGTAAATTTAAAAACATGTCACAAGGTCATTCAGAGTTTAAAATCCTTTCCTAGCCACTACTAGTTCCCAAATTTGAGGAAGCATGCCCATTCAGGACAGCATTCTTGTTAGCGCTCAACTTCCACAGCTAGGTCTAAAGAACACTTTTTATCCTCGTTTTCCTCTAAATCATGCAGAAATTTCTCCTTACGCTTTAGTGGCGTTAGTTCAGAGAACTGTTAGCTTAGAACAAACTGTCATAAGTTACCATACTGCTTGTAGATTAAATTCCATTTTTATCCTTTCAGTTTCAAAATGCACAAACAAGAAAAGGTTTATTTTTTATTACTTCTGGATAAGGAAGATAATTGACCAGTTTTTTTTATTATTTTAGCACTTGTTCAAAAAAGAAGAAAAAGACGCTTGAAAATTAACTTTTACAAGCTATATAAAAATAAAACGTTGCCAGCACTCCCATAACAACAATGATAATGAAAACAGGACACACGATCCAATCAACCACTTAATGAGAGACCTTGTTTACATTTTCATTTGTGGAAATGACAAAGTAAAGCAACCCAGAAACAAGAATCAGCCCTCTCAGATTGGAATAGCCTACTTGGGAACAGCATTACAAAGCAGTGATAAAAGCACAAGTATTTTTTATCAGATGCAATAACATAAGACACACAAGAGTTCTGTCCCCAGTGCTGTCAGCGCAATACTTCTTATAAGCACACTTTCACTTAATTGATGAGATTTTTATCTCATTTCCTAAGAAAACATTTTGATAATAAATGGCTAGAGAGCACACAGGATCACTAACAGTTTTCTGGCTCATTAGATGCAAGAGGATTTCTGAAGTTGGTTAATTTAAAGGTATTTCTTCATTTTCACTCATCCATTTCTAGAACTTCCATGTATAAGCACTTCAGGATTTGGCCCGTGGATTATAAATAACGCACACCATTGTTCCCTCCCAAGAGAATACTTATAATGTTGGAAGTGAAGAAACCTAGCTGAGATGGACTATTTTCAGCCAAAGGATGTTTATGTAGCAGCCTGGCATGCCTCCATAGGAAAACACATGCTCAATCCACTAGAAACCCATTTTTAATTGCTGAAAAGCATTTTCTGAGTTATAAATAAATCTTCATACCAATTCTTCGAGCTTCTACAAAGACACACAGTAATTCTAAGGACATCTTACACAGCTTTCCACCCGCCATAATAGAGTGTCAGCATCTCTATTATTGCCCTCGTACTTCCTTCTGAGCACTTAAGGATAACAGGTAATAAATCATTTTTGTAATAAAGGAATAAATCACCTCTGCGGTAAAATAGGGATGATAGCATTCTTGAAAGCACAGAAACAGTAAATACAAATAGAAAAGGGTCAAAACTCAAGTGGTGCCAACCAAAAACATAAAGAATTTATTGAAATATGTTTGTAAAAGCTAATTAAAACATAAAGCCTATATTTCTCTTTTCCTAGTGTAGCTAATTCCTACATTTTAACCTACAACAAAATCAGGGCAAGCCCTCAGATGTACAATTAACTGAATCTCATTCCAAAGCAGTCAAGCAGAAACCACGTGAGCATTTTTCTTTCCAAAATCAGAGTTGATATCTCCAACCTACAAATTCATTCTTTGATGCATACAGCTTAACGAAACCAGAATGGCTGAAAGCACCCAAATTAGCTACAATATTCAAATCCCATTAATAATGATGCTGGAAAAAAAACTGTTAGAACTGGCTTAAAAAAAGAAACTTTTTCATCTTCTCACATTTTCAATGCAGAAAAAGATGTACATTTACAAATATCACCGTTTAAAAGAAACGGACATTAAGGACAGGTCCATTTTACCTGTTATTGAATATATTAAGATGTTACATTCCTTAAGCATTTCATTCTTTGCGAGTATACCCATATATAGCTTTAAATATCAAATTTATCATCAGTAGGACAAGATTTTTAGAGGACTAAGGAAGTAAGTGAATTTTGTTAAAAAATTATAAGTATAGCTTGAAATCAGCATATTAGCTTTGAGAGTTTGGCATTTGTTTAGTAGTTAGTTGGGTTGTTGTGTGGTGTTTTTTTTTTGTTGTTGTTTGTTGGGTTTTTTTTTGTTGTTTTGTTTTGTTTTTTTACTTTTTTTTTTTCCTTGAAGAGCAGAAGTTTAAGGAGAAATTTTACATAGGTAAATCAAAATAATATTTGTAGAAATATTTTTTGCTATATTCATCTGGATCAACACAGTGTTGAAAACTCCTGGATTATATATGGTGATTTAAGTTTGCCACTGTAGCCCTTCTTAGAATTCTATGCAAATTATTCCAGATCAGAAGCCCTTCCATATTTGAAAAAAAAAAAAAAAAAAGTCTCCTTTCCATTTATTTACCATTGTTTCAAAGATACTCAAAATAATCCTCAATTAAAAATTACTTTAATTTGGATTTTTCATCAGTTTATCAATCTACACATTTTCAAAACATCATTCTTACTGGTATGTGTTAAATTAATATTTTTTGCACAGAAGAGAGAGACATTTTATTATGCCAAGTATTATCTTCATTCAGAAACAGTCCCATTTCTTTTGCCACTAACCAGTCAGCAAAATCCAGTTCATACCTGAAATTAAGTATTTTTTTTCTAGTTTATATACATACTGGCTGACTGCAGTGTCTTACTGTTCATGTCTTTCATGTCTAGGATACCAGAAATAAAATTAACAAAACTAACTACATATAAACTCACCTCTATTACAGACAAGAATTTTAAAAAACAAAAAGCCACATAAAGGTGTCTAGCTAGTAATGCTAGATTGCTAGACAATCTAAATCAGAAGTTGGAAAGTAGGATTTTATAAAGTTTACAGTCTCTTTCCTCCAGTGAACTAGATGATCAGCAACTGACTTCGACATAAATTATATAGAAAACCACACTCTAAATCACATGGCTCTACAACGCATTTTGCTGTTTAATCATCTTTGTAATCACTGATATGAAGTATTACAAGTAATAGACAGAGCTTAACAAGACAGTTAACCAAATACATTTTCAGCTGCACATAAAAGTTCATGAATACAGTTTCCCATATTCAACTAGATCTATGGACAATTAAGAAACACTTCAGAAAACAGCACGTTCAGCTAAAACTCAAATAACTCAGTTTCAGATCTAACTGAAGGAGGTGTTTCCTTCACTTTAGATGATGTTGGTATTTTTGATGGGGCAAAGCAGTGTGATATCCTAAAGCTGATACACTGATCACACACAGACAGGATGCTGAGTCTCTTCCCCACAAACAAGGATTAATAAAGTTTTATCTTGGTAATTAGTTTTAAAGGATATTAAATGTTTAAGAAAAAATAGGAAAAAAACAAAATTTATAAAGATTTAAACCAAAATGTTTCAAAGAATATAGAATTTTTTCCCCGGGGTATCTAGCGGTTCAGGTTTCTTACAAAACAAAAATTAATCTAGGTTGATATCATCTATTTCAGACTATAATTACAAAGTTTATGTGTTCTATAGTTTCTTCTCTATTGAGAAAATCCTAAGTGCAATGGATAGAAGGTGCCTAAGATCAGTAACTGCTAGGTATAAGGTGATGAGGTGAGAAGACAGACAGAAGAACAAGAGGTAGGAAAGTTGGTTGGAGATTGTGACTGAGGAGTAAAGCGAGCCAGGAGAAGACAAGGAAGGAAAACATTCATGGAGGGAAAACCAGAAAACTCAAAAGATTTTTTTTTATTTATTTATTACAAAAGACTTAATCAAAGGCAACCAAGGCTTCAGGAGAAACAATGAGTTAAGCAAAACAGAAATAGGAGAAAAGACCAAAAATATTATTCATGTGAATGAAATTGAAAGGATTTTAAAAAAAAAGAAAAAGAAAAATACAGTGGTTTTGTGCTCTTTTTTTTTTGAATGAAGTTTGTTTTACTCAACTTTTGACTCTTCGATTTAATGATGATTTGGCTAGTTTTAGTTAAAATAGTTATAGATTTCCCTTTTATTTTCCATTCTCTAGACATCAAAAAAATCCTTCCACATTTTCTAGAAAAACTCATATACACACATACAGGTAACAGTAATAGTAGTCCAAAATGGTTACATTCAGGCATATTTAATTGACTCTAAAAAAGAGAGGATCAGTGCATCTCTACACAATTGCTCTTGGCATCTAAAAAACGGCTCTTTGTCCCATCAGTCACTTCTTGTGGCAGAGAAGGGGCAGCAAAAATTAAATGCACAAAAACAGCATGGTAACTGCACATTAACTGGGAAGCTGCACCCAAATTCCTCAGTGGGTGCTTCCCTCTCATCTGTCACCTTCAGCACTTTATAAGAGAAACTTAAGCTCTTACCAGTGCTGTAAAGATGACTGACAGCCTTACCTAGAGTGGGATTTCCTACCTTTTATGCTTGTTTTATTTATTTTTAGCTCTATTATTACTGGCCCAAAGTAAAACTGAATACTTACACAGTCAACATCAGCTACACCTACTCAGTTGGTACAGGTGCTGGCCCAAAGTCAATATGTTAGTTTCTTAGACTGACCCATAGCAATGGGGTGTAAAATGATGTAGGGAAGTAAAAGAGTATGGAAAGACATGACAGAAATCCAGGAATTAAGGTATGAAATACAGATGCTAAGCAAATCTCTTTCACTCCTGTACAGTAACACTTCACGATGGTGGCTCCTTCAAATAGGGGTGAGATATTTGAACTCCATAGCTAATAGCCCGATCTCAAAAGAGCCCTAGTTTTTAACTTACACATAATTCTGCCAAGACACTTAAATGCTCTAAGACTCAAAATTTGGTCTAATTCAGATTTATCCCCATCATGATTTTTATTGGTATTCCACATCATAACATCATGCTGTAAGCTCTCAGTACCAGGGGCAGCTGTAAGCAATTCTTTGAAATCTGACTTAGCTCTACCTATAAATCATCCCATTTATGTATAAAAACTAGGAGTACTATTATCTTCATGCAATACTTTGCACTTCTTTACCTTTAGTTCAGGTGTAAAGACTGTAATCTACATTGCATGTACCTCTGTCAGTTAATACCACTGTAGTCACAGGAAATAATTACAAAGTAAAACCAAAAAAAAGAAGGCAAAATGGGTTAATTCAATACAGATGCTCGTCTAAATGAAGCAAGCCTGTGGCAGGATATAATTTTGGTAAGTTTTTCAAATATTTATTAAAAGGATTTACATCTATCCTAGCTAAAATAATCGAAAAACAGTGAGTCATCATAGTTAGGATGGGTCTGCACGGCACAGATCTAACTCTGCCTTGCTTCTCTTTGCAAGAATCTGGAGGCGGTCTTCCTTATACAGTACCCCCTTTACATAGGCTGGGTAAAAATCTGCACCAGCAGAAACCTTATACACAAACAGGTGGTTCTCTTTATTTTTTTCTCTCCTTCCTACTTATGCTAATGGTTAATGAAAACAGTAGTAAAAGTTGGTACAATAAAAGTTATATTTCCACTTGTGAAAAATCAATATTGGTGCTGCCACTATACCACATATTAATGAACAGTTAATAAGCTATTTCTGAAACTTCTCCTTGCTTCTCAGTAAAAAGGAGAACAACTCACAGCATCACTCTAAAGCAGAATAGACTTCCCAAGAACTCTTCTCACAGAATTCAAATTTTTGTACATTTCTTTCCTTAGGGAAACAAGATTGATGTTTATATTCATATGCATGATACAAAAAAATGGATGCTTAGAAGGAAGACTGTCTATTACACTCTAGAGAAATCTGGGAAAACTTTCTGGAATCCCAGCAGTTGTGGTTTATTTTTCCTTTTTCTTTAAAAGAAAAAAAGAAAAAGAAAGGGTAAGAATTTCAGAGGTCCTGTAAACTCAGATAATGCTATGCTTATAGTCTGGATTTCCCAATTTGTTTCTTTAAGAAACTCTGTTGATTAAAATAGTAAAAAGTGATAAAAATTTCCTGTAGCCGTGAGATTGAATTTGTGAGTAGAATTATGACAAAGTCATCATCAGCAGTTCTTTATATGTCTCCTTTACTTTGATAGTATCATGGAACCAGATTGTTTTCTAAGGTACATCATCCTTCACACTATTTACATCAAAAAGATGAGAGACGAGTATTTTACTTTAGCATTGTGTAATATTATTTCTCACTGTGGTCTGAAGTAGAATCAGGAAAGCATGAACAGGAATGATATGTTGCATTACTACACTGAAATTCAGTCATCTGCAATATCATCTGAGAGGCTACTAGGTGAATAATATGTGAACATACCCTCACTGCAAATTCCAACAGACTGCAAATCCTCAAGTTTCAACACTTACACACACATCCCTGCTATCTTTCAAGAACTCACTTCTTTATGCAGACAGAAGGTGCCTTACAAACAGCACAATGTAGTATCTGATAGAAATGGTTTCTGTCCTCATAGGTTTGTACAATTGCTTTCATATTTACAATTGTAAAAGTCTAATAGGTATGTGATACATGAATGCTACTTGTCATCTCTACCAAAAAGAATTCATTATTTTTTTTTACTAAGACAGTTGAATAAAATAAATCAGGGTAATAACAGAGTTTAAATAAACACCTAAAACATAGCTGAGTAAAAAGACGGAGTTGAAATTTAATTCTTAACAGTAACTACAAATCCAGCCCTTCAGGCACAGTAAAGATGCCTTTGGGGACTCAATTTTTCTACCTAGACCATTTCACTATTCCAGTTGAAACAGCGCCATAAAAGTAACT
>JAOWBP010002052.1:38865190-38890675 GCA_028571105.1 Tragopan temminckii | reverse complement strand
GAACAAGCCCAGCTCCCTCAGCCTGTCTTCGTAGGGGAGGTGCTCCAGTCCCCTGATCATCTTCATGGCTCTCCTCTCAACCCTCTTTAATAGCTCCCTGTCTTTTTTGTACTGGGAACACGAGGAACATGCTTCCAGACTTTCGGTGCTTCCAAAAGTCTCTTGAGGCTTCTGTCCTCCAATCAACCCAGCAGGAATGTGGTCAGGATGCAAAGGCTTCATTAACCTTCTTCTAGCTAGCCCGACCGCAACATTAAATGGGATTCAAGAAGGCCAAAAGCTTTTCAAACGTGGCAGAGGAATCCATTTTTTATTTTCCAAAAGTAAAGCAGCCAGGAGCAGGATTAGTGATGGCATATCTCCTCAGCCACAGGTATGCAACCTTAGTGCAACTAACTGTTTGAACGTGCCCAGCTGGGACTGCTGCTGTCAACAAACACATGCATTTCTTCTCTGCTTGCATCACAATTGTTTGAAAAGGTGGAGCCTCCACCATGTATCCAGTGTAGAAAAATAGAATGATAATGTTTAGATAGGAAGTCCCATTATCTTTTTCTGCTACTCCTTTTGTCTAAAATAACAAATTACGACAGAATTTTTACTGCTTAATATGTTGAATTTCCTAAGAACTTATTCCAAAAGGATGTGCTAAAAGGACATGATGGACTCATCAGTTGTCACTGAGAACCACTTAAGAATCAAACATATTAGATTTTACTACAGAATCTGACCAGGAGCCCCAGGTTGTTGTGAAGAGCCTATCACAGTGGAAAACTCTTCAGTTGTTTGCAAGGTGCACTTTCATTCTACAAAGTTTTTTGTTTCTCTCATCCATTAGGCGGGACACCACAAAAAAACTGCTTGCATCTCTATCCTGATTTTTTTGGCAAGTACTACTGTGCATCTATATGCAGAAAGTGATAAGTTCAAAGGGAAAGTATGTACTCTCCTTGCACTGAGCTTGTAGTTTAACTGTAACCTTAGTGTTGAACTTTTTCAAGTCAGTTGGGTTTTGGATTGCACCCTGAACTGCTGCTACATTCTCAATTCTACTTCAACAGTTTTGCTTGGACATTTTTTTTTTTTTACAAAACACTTTTTATGCTGCTCACAGCAGATTAAATACCAAAGTACAAGTCATTTTTCACATGATCTTTGATAGCACACAGTGAGTGATAAATATTAATGGACACTTATCTTCTGAACTACTGACATTTCAGTTAATAAAGATACTCTATTACAGACACTCAGGATTCATCTTTTTTTTTTTTTTCATAAACCCTTTCATCAGTAAATGACAAACGTAAAACTAAGTATCTCTCAACCACAGTCTTGGCTGCAGAAAATTTGTTCTGTGGCATGGACAGGGTCAGTCCCACAGAATTTGTTTCAGCTTGTAATTTGAGAACTTCTTGATTTTCTGTCAGGAACCATAGAACCACCTCAGAGCCTAACTGAAATCAGAGTCTAGAAACTCTAATCTCTCTAATCTCCTACTCCATGGCTCCAAATATGAGTCTGTCAACACCATCTACAGTATGATCAGGGGCAACTGGGAGTGAGAAGATAATAAAATTTCTGTCCCGCGGACAAACCTGAAAGTTTGGGGGTAACATGATTCAAAGGAACAAAAAAATCAAAATGTCATAATTTTCCAAGTAAAACAAATTCCGTGTTTGATCAACTGTTTTTTTAAGTACATCAAGATACCATGACTTACTTACTGAGATAAATGAATGCTAAGAGTCCTGATTTGAAGCTTGTGCGATGTCTCAGAAGTGATAAAAACTACAGTTAGTTCCATCTAATCTTCAGAAAAATGCCATCACCAAGCTCCTCATGAACATCTGCCACTTTGGCCATAAGTGTCAAATGTCAAATTCACAAATTTAAGCATATACACAGATGAAAGTTTAAAAGCAAGAAAAAAAGTGGTGACATACCTATCTTCCATTTGTCAGGAAAAACTGTGCATTTCCGTACGCTCAGTCAGCAACACTGGAGAACATGACTTAGGCCCCTCTCCTGTATTCATAAGGGCTACTGTGCACTAACTGATGCTCTAGACAGCAGGACTGATGACCAAGAAAGACAAAGAGAGGGCTCAGATGCAAGCTGTAGATACAGCTGAGATTTTCAGAGATGCCTACTGGGTTAAACTTGCAGGATACAGGCCAGTTTAACCCAGATCAAGAATGCATTTAAGCATGTCCTTATCTTCAATCGTATGAGCTGGGAGCGAAGGGCTCTCATTGTTGCATAAAAGGCTCATAAAATAGGTTTGCTTGACTGCTTTACTGCTAGAGTATTGACAATTTATGTGGCTATGCCTTAGACCACACAGCTGGCAAGACAGTGGAAATCAAGCTGTTTTAGATATCCACTGTTCAAATCAGTGCTCTACAGAAGCTAATTTTCCCCGTTTCCTTACAACTACAACATGCACTTATGTCTGTGTGTAGAAGGTAAGCATAGCCTCGGTGCTTTCACCTCTTCTCACCCCCATGCACTTTTGGAGGTGCACAGAGACAGTGCTTCACAGTTTCAGATTCTCTTAAAACTATGCTAAGTCTGCCACTACCAGTTAAGCTATTATGCCATCTTCCCTAAACATAAAGTATCCATAGTATTCCTACATACATAGTACAGCTATGCTTCAAGAGATCGAAAAATGATACTCAGCCCTACAGAATGACTTGTATATTGATGGTCGTGTTGTAACAGGTCTTCATGAACCCAGCATTCAGAGATTTTGTACTGTTTGATGGAAAAATATCCATGAATGCTTTCCTCACTTCAAAAGGCTGTTCAATAACCTGTAATTGCTATATTTTAGATACAGGAACAAAAATTGTGTTAATACCACCGCTGTAAAGTTTTGGCCTTTTGATTGCTGAAACACAATGGGGCAAATGTATGGAGAAAGAAGAAAGGAAGGCAATTGCTTGGAATAATTATACTAAGAATAAAATATAATAATATGACAATGGCATGCATTGTACACAGTACCATTTGCAATTACAAGTCACTGATCCACCAAGTACAGCAACTACATATTGGCTCCTCTTCACTAAATCTCAGACATTCTTTGTAAACAGAGAAAAAGGTGTCATTCTTTCACTGCACAGCAAGCGTAATCAGGACATCTAGATTTAGCTTAATAAAACAAAAAATATAAAATATTTTTTTTCCAATGAGTATCTTACATTTCAGCATCATCTAGCAGGGAGTTTGGTCTTACTAGAGCCTTAAACAGTGGGCAGACATCACCACAAGAAAACAAAACCACTTGGTTCACTCACTGTATCTCCAGTAGGAAGACAAAAATAGAGAGCAATGAACTAATGCCACAGTCCATTTCGTATCTGCCCAGGTCCAAAACTTAAAATGTGTACCCACAAGCAGCTGCTCAAGATTTCCTGCCATTATTTTTAGCTGTTTTTAAAAATACCTGCTCAAGTAGCCACAGTGAAACCCTGACCAGAGGAGTACAAGATTTCAGACTCAGAATTTCAAGCAAGTTTCCCAGCATTTCAAGTTTTATCCGCAGTTTTCTGAATGCGCCCATTAATCTCAGTATTGCAATCCACAGCTCTGTTTAATGTAATAGAAAACTTTTCCAATAGTCCTTTAAAAATCAGGATTACTGTGTACAAAGTAAAATTTGTACTATATGATGTTCCTTTGCATTTAAAATAACTCTATTAGATTATCATAAAAACACGGGAATTTGTAACAGTTTATCACAAAATATGTAACTATCTAAAAATTTTACACTACTTTTTAAAGTAAAACAAAAACAACCAGTCTGGTTTTCTGCATGTAAAAAGCAGATTCCTTTAAGATTCTTGTATATACCCACGTATTTCCTTCCATTTCTCTCTTTTAGTAACTACAGAGCTCTAGAAAGGGAAAAAAAGTCAGTTTAGAAATGGTCACTGATATTTGCATGAATGCCAAACAGACATGGGTAAACACAGTCAAAAATGCTGTGTAATTAAAAAAAATAAAGATTATGAAGATGGTTTAGAATTGAAAACATAAGAAGTGTTGCATGGGATAATAAATGCCTACTTACTCCAGCTTCTTGCAGTATTTCCTGTTTTTCCTAGAAGTTTTCATGCCCAGAATACTTCTAGAACTGAGCTGTATCCTCTGCATCAATACACAATACCATCGTTCAAGCTGGTTATAATCTCTGACCAGCAAGTTTACACAGGCAATTTACCCATTTTGTTAACAAAATATTTGTCAGAAAAGACTCAGAACTTAACCATTCATTTTTTTCCAGATGATCCTCATATGTTTTCAAAGCAAACAATGGCTACTTGATGTCTGCTTCTCAATTTGACAAGTGACGGTACCAAGTTAAACACAGGAAATAAATATCATCTCAGATACTAGTGCATATGAACACTGAGTAATTTTAAGGCAGAGTTGTTCTTTCACAGGAGTATATGAGGTTTTAAAACACAGTTCCAGCTGCTTCCCATGAGGAATCTGAATCTCCATGTTTGCTAATGAGACAACATTTATTTTGAATTCAAATTAAGTCATTATTATCTGTCAGATGCAGTGCTTACAATGTACTTTACTCATATAGATATCACGGTCATAAGAAACAGGTAACTCTAACTGGAATTCAGTTCCGTCAACAAAGAGTCCAAACAACTCCAAAATAATGGGAAATAACAGCAGGACATTTGCTACAGTACTGAAATACAGTATGAAAAAAAATCGGTACTTACTGGGAGGTAAATAACTCTTTTTCCATTAAATACCTAACCACGTGTTAATAAGCAGCAAACAATTTGATGCAAACCACAGTGAGAAGGGAAGGCTAGAAGGTTGTGCAAATACGACTAATATAGCTATTGAAAAATAAACCCTAACAGATGATGTCTTCACAAAGAACTAAGTGCTGAACTCAGTGGAAGCTGTGCTACAAATTTCTACCCTTTGCAAAACTTCCAAGAAGCTCAAGATGCTCTCTCAGCTCAGGCAGAAGTCTTGTATATGGTCTACCATCTTAAGAATTTGTATTAGTTAATTTCTAGAATAATATAATACAGCTTCTAATTCAGTAAAGGGCCCAAAAGCTAATATATATTGATCTTTCAATTTCTCTGCAAAAACTTCCTAGGAAACTGGGCTTGTGAATTCTGTATAATTCTGTGGAGTAGTAGATTGGAAAAAACTGAAGAACTGCAAACTAATATATCTGACTTGCACACTTGGAAAATTGATGAAAACTTGAATATAGATTAGACTGAGAGGGTTAGGCACTGAAGAGGAGTTCAGGTAACTAGAAGACTGTAATGCCTACAAGATCTTAGAAGTCTTTGAAGAAACCAAAGGACACGTAGAGAATGATATTTTAGATGAAACAGTAAAGCTGGTTTTCAATAAACTTCTGAGCTGTATTTCAGAAGAACAAATTTCTGTCAATAGCTCTTAGAGGAAATGAATCATCATGGGAACAGAAGTGATGTCATCTTGGGACATACCAACTCTTGCCAGTGGTGATTATTTGTCATTCAGCTCAGTTGCAGTAGGTTCAGAACAGAAGTATTTTATTTCCTTATTAATGACAGAATTATTCCTATCTGTTACATTCTGTCTAGTATTCATATTATGTGTGGAATGGAATGAATGTAGAATGCTATAATCTTTAAAGTTCCTTCCAACCCAAGCCATTCTATGATTCATTCTATAAATACATACAAAACCTGGGGATTGAGGAAGCCCTCTACGCTTATAGAAACATCTGACTTTTCAGGAGAGGAAATCCCAACATCTCTTAATATTGCAGAAAAGGCTTAGACTAAGGATGAGTAGAACTCAGTGAAATGCTGAAATCCTAAATACTACTCATGAATTCATGCTAAGTATCGACACTCTGATATCTTAAATTGCCTCTATGAATAAAATGAATTGTTGATGGAAGGTATACAGGTAAGAAAAGGCCAAGAGTTGCATTCTAGTACACAAATCTAGAATGAAAAAATGTACTGATTGTTTTTGAATTTCCATCTTAAATTGAAGGCTTTAAAAAGAGATTTGAATTTAATAAGTCCGAGACCAGTCACTAGACAAAAAAAAAAAAAAAAAAAAAAAAAAAGAGAGAGAGAGAAAGAGGGAGAAAAAAAATTTTAGAATTTTTAGAATTATTTTTAAGCAGTTGGAAGAAATTCAACCACTGATTAAACCAAAACTCATGAATAGGAAGCTATAAAGAGCAAGATGACAAACAAAAAAGCCTTCTGGAACTGATTATTACTCTGTAATCTTCGTCATCCTACAGTCCACTGTCAAAATATGAGAAACTGTGAATAAAAAAGAAGCTATGGATGTCTTTATCTATGTTAGTACAAACCAGAAGTCCATTCAAAGTAATCAGAAGCGGCCACACACAAATGTCCAGGGAAGCATACCACTAGTTTAACACTCCCTCCAAGCCGCTAACAATTTCCAGATTTGTTGAACCAGATCTGTTTGGTAAATTTCTACTTCATGAGCTTCTTCTGCCTCACTCTGAGCTATGCAGATTTTCAGCATATACAACATTCTTCAGCTGGGATTACCACAGATCAGTTGCTCACTGAATTTCTGAAGCTTATTCCTATTTACTTCATGTGATGTTTCCTAGTTCTCATACCATGAGAAAAAGTGAAGTGCTCCTCTCTACCCACTCTTTTCATCCGAGGCATTACTTTCAATCACACGATTTTTCATTTGCATCTTTTCCCAGCTAGAGTCTCAGCTTACTCAGCCATTCTTCATACACTGTTGCATATACTTCAGTTATCCCCATCAACCCAACTATGAACTCTTTTCCAGTTATACTGCATCCCCTTTAGAATAAGGTATCACAACTACAAAAGACAAGTATATCATGGCTTTATACAGCAGAATAACATTGTTCTGTTTCATCGTGCATTTTGTTCCTTTACATTCAAAATTCAGTTTCTGCTGAGACACTAAACTGATAGTTCCATGAATGCATATATCACAGGCCTTGGATTACATTCTTAAGTGGCAATATGAGCTCAGTGACCATTGGTTTACATGAGAATGCATTATTAATTCTCATTATTATTATTTATTATTAACTTTATATATTCTGTCCCACAAGAACGCTGGTGGAATAAAGGAAACTGGTGGATTCACTAACTGGAGATTTCTTTTTCTCTTTCTTTCTTCCTTTTTTTTTTTTTTGTTTGTTTGTTTTACCTCAGAGATGCAGCTGTATGCATAGAAGTTACCAGAAATAACATGTTCTTTAAAATTTTTATATTTTATTAGACATTCAGCAGACCTCCACTCCATGAAATACTCTTCAAAGTTCTCTTGTCACATCAGAGACTTTTGAAGACTTTAAGTTTTATCTGCTTGCTTCTGTATAAATCACTTCTCACAAAACACAAAACATCTAATGTCTGGAACCTACAGTAAGGAAGACTGCTTAATGCTGAATCAAGAACTTATCACAGACCAATTTATTTCATACATAAATTAAAAACTACCTGAAGGAAGGTATATGCAGCCTTCAGAGATAAATACTCGAGTTCTCTCTATCCCTGTAGGATTTTACTGAATTTTTTCAAGATAGACACGTTTTTGCATTAAGAATAACCAAGCACTCATGGCAAGACGTTGGCTTAGTAATGTTTGTGTCCAACTAGATCTAGTATTTCTGGCATTTTGTCCTCTGAGATGGACATAAGAGGATCAGTAGTTCCATTCTTCCACATATGGCAAAACTGTGGGGATCCTGCAGCCAAACATAGTAAAACTGCTTAACACTTGAAACTGAATTTGGCATCTACATTCTGCACACATGTAGTACAATTGTTGTCCAAGCAGTGTCTCAGAATCCAAGAGGCCTCTAGGGCAGAACGTGAGACATCACTGGGATTTCTCACACATCTGCCTTTCTGCTAGAAGGATTTGGAATCAACCCCTACATAATAGTGGGGCCGGTGAGAACAACCTCCTCAAATCTAGCAAGAAGCACTACAGACTGCAGTATTTGCATTTCCTCTTTTAGATGTCTTTTAGAACAGGTTGTCTCTTGAGCAGTTTTAAATACTTTTTCCTATGATAGGAGATCTAGGTTTGGAACAAAGCAGCAGCAGTTGACTAGATGACCTTTCAGGGTCCATTCCAACTGAATTCTATGATACTTACAGAAAACAACAATGTGGAAATAGTCTGTAAGATGATGCACTGGAATACATGAATTACCATGTTTCATAGGGTACAGTTTAAGCATTCTGCAAAACAAGATTTTTTCATGGTCTGAATTTTTTCAGTGATTACTGATGCTTCCTTTTCAGAAGAAAAACTAAAGAGAATGCTGAGTAACAAAGTGTGGAAACTATGGAAGATATGAGGGATGATAATATTCCTTTGCTCTTCACAATTAATGAAAGCGATGACTCAGTTCTTTACCATGAAGTGTGTGCTACAAGCCTTCATGTGGAGAAAGGGGTAGAAAAGTTACCTCTGTTATTCTCGGAGACTGTGCAGGAAGAAGAAAACTGTTTACCTTTGAAGACTGCTTTGGTATTTTTCATCACCCAGAAGGTTAGACAACAATCAAAGACACTCAAACATTGTAGAATATTAACTCTAAACAAAAGAATCACCCAAAAGAGAAGTATGATTCTACCCCGCTATCCTGTGCTTTGTGCCTTTTTTTGAATGACCAAGAGTAACAGAAGGTCCAAGTACTCTGTTCAAAAGTCACTGCAAGGCAGGGGAACTTGAGTTTGGACGCAAAAAATATTTTATTTTCCTATCTTTGCAAGGATAGGAAGATAAGCAATGGAAAAATTCATCTGTATCTGTTAAACCTGGAGATTCAAGTGTGGAAGACTTCTGCATGACTGTATGTTCATATGGCTATATGACTTCTAAATACAATGTAATGCCTAATCTGCAGTAAGCATATCTTGACTATTGCTATGACAGTTCTGTAGAATGATAAAAAATCGCCTGAAATACGAAATTTTTATGATTAGGAGTAAATGACAAATATATTCTAATATGAAAGAAATTGAAATATACCACATGTCCCCCTGCATATAGATCCATCTTTACTTTTGGATAACCTCAAAATCATTGCTATGAAACAGATGCAAAGTTTGGTTTTGAAATTGTAATGGAGACACAAATTGACTTAGTTTATCACTGTGCTTGTACATACATACACATGCACATACAAGAGCTATGCTAGCAACATAAAACTATCCTTGCAGTGTAATTAATAGTCTCACCCAATGAGAGGGAAGCAACAGTATGGAAAATATATTTTTTTAATCTAGATTCAGCCTTGTAAAGAAAGACTTGTGCTTCAACAGTTACAGAAAACAGATGGCAGATGCTGGACACTGGAAAAGCAAGGATTCTGCTTTGTAAAGGATTACAATAAAACCACAACTGAATATAAATATAATCCGGCTAAGTGTCATATTAACATTCATAACATAAAAAACAATTTAAAAATTTAGTCTTATTTTAAAATAATTTGGTGTTTTCTATTTTTTCATACAATATTTTGCTACTAGTCTGGAATATTAAAATAGAGTTGCATAACTTAGGAAGAAGCAATTCAGATTTCAACACAGTGTGCTAATGAGCGTGTAATAGAATGAAATGTCCAAAAAACCACACTTCTGTGAATTTCATAGGACTATAGTTAAAATCTTTTTGAAATGTAATAAAGTGCAATAATAAAGGAGAAACATGTATTTGACATTATGTTCCAAAACCCCAACTAAAACACTGGGGTCCACTGCTTAAACAAAAATAAGCCATATTTCTTACAAATGCATACTCCTGGCACAAATCACATCTGTATCAGTGTAGTGTCAGTAGCCTAAGCTATTTTCCAGTCAGATAACTTCAGACTTTTTCTTATCCTACAACATACTAAAAATATTTCAAATGAAGCAGCATTAAACAAAGCTCACAAAAGTCAGTCTGAATCTATTTTTAATTGCCAATGTTTAATAATTCAGGGTGAAATTCAAATTGCTAAAATAACTTGTACAACACTTGGATGGAGGAATGAAACGCCACTGTTCAGCTCAAGAAATCAAAACTACAATTATTTAGCTTGAACCTACTAAAACTTAGATATTTTATTTCTTCCTTATTTTTTCTACATAGCAAAGTGAAGAATTTTCACTTCTGCAAATACCAACATTTCCCCATGAAAAAAAAAAAAATTGATTTTGTTGCAGCACATACTCCCTTCTAATAAGAACATCCAAATTAATAACAGTGCACTGGGAATTTTTCAGAGATGTTATGAAATCACGGAAAGAAGAAGATGTTGGAGAAAGAACAGCAGGAACAGGCAGCATTAGCGAGCGTCCTCTGAGGTGTTAGTGACACTTTAAGGCAGCACCAAATTGACTATTTTCATACAAGTGTAAGGTTGCTGTAATAGATGACGGCAAGAGTTTCTACAAGGAGTTCAGGGCCACTTGCTGAGGATAACCTCTGGAGCACATTTAGGGCTTTTTGCCACATGTAAGTAATGCAGACTTACAAACCTATGCTAATATAACCATGTTTGTGTTTATATAACTCCACGGCAACATTTGATCTCTCTACATAATAGATAGCTCTCTCTGTAACGTATATCTGAGAACACTTTTGCAGGCGCGGTGACATTAACACCACTCCAAACTCACACTGTCCCACACCTAAAAGCTGGGGTATTAAAGAGTAAATAAAATCAACTCCATTGTAAACACATTACATGGGCCACTGCTGCAGGGGTCAGGAAGGGAGATGGGCTACCCTACACCGCCCAGCTCTGGGGTAGACAAGCCACATCAGCCTGTTTTTCTCCCTCACCCTGCAAGGGGCACACACACCCTCCCGAACACTGAGATCTGCTCTGCTGCCAACACAAGCTAAGCTTCCAGCAAAGCAGTGCAGATATTTTACTCCCCGACCCTCTGCTGACGCCCAACACAAATATTAGGAGCACAACAGCCTGCCATGACAGTAGTTTAACAGCTATTTGGGTTTCTGCACTGCTCAGAGGCAAGGAAAAGAAGTATTCTCCTTTATTATTATACCACGTTTCCTTGTATATGTCAACTGTTTCTTAGTTACAGAAAACTGAACTCTTTCCAGACAAGTGTAATGAATCTTCAGAAAAGGAGTAAATTTTATTTATTTTTTAAAGTGTTTTAAAGAAACTCCCAAAAGGAATTAACATTTTTATTTACAGCCTTGTCTGGTCAGATGTGAACACATTTCTATGCAGCCACCTCATGGTAGTGTATCCTAGCCATCTTGTGATGAAGTTATTGTGAACGTATCAGTAAGACATGATCCCACATATTTAAGTCATTACAGAGAACTTTGGCATGGATCAAAGTACATTAGTTACTTTAATTACAGCTGAGTCAATCTCCATTAGGTATGATTAACATTTGGCCTAACTTTTCTCTGTCTTGAAGCTAAAAGAGCCTCCTTTAAAGTTCAAGATTAAATTCATATTTTTGAGGTTTACATCATTATTTCAGCTCTGACTCAACATCCCCGTTACCATTATCTCTTGTTTAGGTAAAATAAAAGGAATAGAACAGGACAGAAAATCAGTGTGCCCAACATTTGTTCATTAGACCAATAGAATGCCTAATTAATAACATATAGAGCATAACAACAGATTGAGATACGTGGCAAAAAGCTCCTATTTGCATTGTACTGAAGATGACATTTTTAGACATGTAAAAGTCTCTACAGAGACCTTCCAGAGAATACTGACCAGAACTGATAGGTGGAGACTGAAAAGAACTGGGAGAATTGCACTGATGATACCAATCTTGTTTAGTCCTCCAAAATATTTTTGAGTGTTTTGTTGATTACATTAACTAGCCAAAAATCTGTCAGTCCACTTCCTTCCACTGTTGCTGACCGCAAGAGTGACATGAAATCACATGCAAAAAGTAATCTCATCACTTTAGAGACAAACAGGCTCACAGCCGTAGAGGACGCCTAATATCTGAAGGGCAGCTCTGCACAGCATCCCATCTGCTGCCAGCTCTTGGCATCTTCTATGAAATCCCAGAGCATTCACCTCCCTAGTGGCACCATTCTCACAATAAATGTCACAATGAATGGCAACTCACCCTCATTTTCCTCCTTTGCTTATGGGGATTTGAACCCTACTGCCCACTGCATCACTGCCAGAGGGTTCTGCCTGAGCCTGCCCAGACCCCAAGGTTTGCTCAGCACTGAGCAACACAGGGAGCAAGAATGCAACAGGTATTACCTGATAATGATGAGATGAACTGCACAGACATTGATTCCAGCTCTCCCCACTTCTCTATGCCATAACCACTAACATATCCACTGATTCCCATTGTCATCTTCGAACCTACCACATTTTGTCTCCTGGGAAGTATGAACTAAGGGACATGAATGTATGCCTTGCAACGACTTTGATGCCAGACAACTCAGCCTTTCCAAGCCAACCTGGGGAATGTTCCTGCAGGTAGCAAATTTGAGATACTTGAGTTTAGCTGATAACTGGGCAGAGGTTTTGAGGAGTCAGTGTCTTGGGAGATGATATTTTATTTGGACATCACATGTAGAGCTTAGGTGGTTCTAAATATCTGTTTCTGCAATTCCACCTTCTGGCCTCAAATGCCTAGAGATATACCCTGTAACATCAGCAACCAGACAGACAAACCACACAATTTTTTCCCACATCTACACTTATCTGTGAGTAGAGCTCTGATGCACAAACTCTTCCATGAGTTGGTAAGTCCTGTGGTAGCTTGGAAATTTCTATATCTGGACAAAAAGGTGGCAAGAAGGACATTACTCCATAGTTCGAAAAACATTCAGTAACAGTTATCTACTGCCTCTCCTTCAATCTTCTCAATCCCTTTGATACGTATTTCTTAAGGACTTGAAAAGGCGAGTCAGTGAATAAAGGTAGCTTTGTGTGATTAATATAATGATTCAAAAGAGCCTCAAAAGGTAAATACTGAGTGACAAGCCCATATACCAAATTCTGAATTTTGAAAATGAAAAGCATCTGTCAGGGACACTTATTGATGATATCACTGCTCCACCTCCAAATAAAAATGTGTTTAGAAAAATGCACATCTAGCTCCTCACGTGCATCTAGAATAAATACACTCCAGACTCCAGTAATCAAGAAAGATCCCAGATGATGACTCTCTGAAACATATAGGTTTTGCAGTATTGAAACTGTAAAATCCATTATTCCTTGTTTAGTAATCTCTGTAAATCCTGAATGAATATTTCTATATGTCATGAAGATTCTTATTGTAGTACTGTGATCAGTATATATATAAACTCGAGTTACCATAACCAATTGTAGGATTTACTGGATCAGATGGGATCTGGATGGCTCAAAATGTACTTCCACAAATGTAAAAGAGCATACAAAGTAACCTGAGATGATGCTGTCAAAAGTTACTAATGTTAAGTTTAAAGAAAGTCAACACATAAGCAGGCTGTGAAAAGGTTGAAGGAATCCAGTAGTTCATCACAGAACTACATTTCAGTCTCAAGGACTGCAGTAAGTGGGAGGAAAAACTGTTGAATGCACATATGTATGCTGATCATCTTGTCTGCCCAAATTCCATCAGAACAGATGTGGGAGAAAGAATAAACAAACAAGCAGCATTTAAGGACTCTAAGTCACTTTACAGTAGGTGAATAAAGTAGCAGAAACAAGTTCTGAACTATAAAAACACAGTACTGAAAGTAAAAAAGTCAAGTCAGTTCTGTGTCATGCAGAAGAAATAGCATAGTAAATAAAAGAGATCCTTTTTATACCTGGAAATTGCAGGCTACTGAATGAAGGAGACGGGAAACATTCTGGAATTTGGAATATGCTTAAAAGGCCTAACAACTAGAACAGGTGCTGTCTGCCATCCAAAATGACTTTGAAGGGATGACAGACAATTAATGGAAACTCTGAGTCATCATCCAGTATTGCTTGCTTAGCCATACAGAAGTCTGAAGCAGAACACTAACTTATTTTCTACAACTTGAACACCTTCTGTTATTGAAATCTATGATCTTATGAAGCTCCACACACTGTAAAATCTGAACGCTGTAAATGGATTAGGAAACTAGCCAGTCTATACTGAAACACCTGAATATTTCAAGATTTAACAGACACAGTTCTTCCAAAAAATAACTGCAAGTTAAATGTGAACGGTGAATGCTTGAGCTGTTGGGAATCAACACTGCTCCACTGAAGTCAATTGCACTGCGCTGTTCAAAGAGAATCCATGCTCTGTCTAACACGAACAAGCTTTATGCAAGCATTCCCAATATTCTAGCGAAATTTTACATGCCAGTCAGATCACATTTCTTACCTCTTCTTCAAGAGTATAAATGAAGCAACTCTGTAGAAATTTCTGTTGGTAACATGAAGGCAAAATCTGGCAGAAGGAAGGCTTCCACAAACACTCAGCGTGGGTTTTAAAATATTGTTGCTTTCATACTGACAAAACTGATTTATCTTTCACTATCAGACGGACTCAAGTAAGATGAGTGAATTCTGTAAGAAAGATAGAATGCCCCACTTCATGTCTCTTACACTGCTACTCTCTGTATGCTACTTGGTATTGAATTCAAATTGATTCAAAAACCCAAGGGAAAGCTTGGTTTTCCTCCGAAACTAAAACAACAACAACAACACACTGTCTCACACCACAACTTTTAAGGGCTTGTTTTGTGTTATCTGCAGAGAAGTGTTTCAGTCAGCCTGTCTTTAAGCACCAGGGCATTCGATTAAGACAGAAACTAACTAGGAAAATAATTTCTAAAGCAAAAACCATATTGGTAACTTCAACAGCTCCTTTCAGTCCTTGAACTGAGTGCTCAAGATGTTCATATTCCTAAAGGTTAGAAGAAGAGTACAGCAGCTGGCCCTACCATGAGCAGCTTGGGGACCAGGCACAGTGCCCGTTATCTGTCTCCCCAAAATCACACGAGAGTCAGGTTTGTACTGCACAAATCCAGTCCTGGCAAAATAACTACTACTACATCCAGGAACACAAAAGATCTGCCTTCTACCAGCAATCCTACTACTACTACCAAAATAAAATAAAATAAAATAAAAAAGTATTTTACTGGCAGGCAATAACTACATATAATTTATGAAGTGCTGCAAGCACAAGCAGCAGAAGAGCAGCATAGGAAGCTAGATTCCCAATCTCTGATCCATGGCATGACTGTGGCAGACAGAAAAGCATTCCGGAAGAAGTGAGTCATGTGAGAGGGCAAGAGGAAAGGAGAAAGGACAACTCAAGTATGCACTGCAGATATAAACAGTGAGAGCTGGCAGTTGTACCCAACCATCCCTGCCTTTCCAAGAGTTTAGGTATGGCATATCAGAAAATCTGTCTTCCGCAAAGTCAAATACAAAGACAAAAAATGTGAGGATTAAAATGAAGTGGGGACACATTTTTAAAGTAGCGTTGTTCGCAAATATTTAGTGTTCTACTTTCTTATTCATTAAATGTGTCTCTATCCTTGGCTGCCTGTATGTGTTTATAAGCATCCCTTTCACATTTCCTGTAACATTCATAACAGTAAAATAACTACAAGGTCCCTTCTTGTTCATCACCTCCCTTGTGAGCCAAATAGTTTTAACCCTTTCTCTAACTCAAAAAAACCCAACACCTTAGACTTTGTTTCTGTGAGTCACCTAGGTAGGACACATCTGAGCAGGTCACTGACTTCAGACATGGTGTTTATGTTTTCCCTGTTTCTGTTTTCCCTGTTTCCTGTCCCTTTCTTTCTCCCATCAATTTGGAAGTAAATTGAAGCTTTGAATCCAACTTTGTACGGCCAGGATCCCCGCCTAAGGAAGAAGCATCAGGGCTGGGTTTTTTTTGTTGTTGTTTTATTTTTATTTATTTATTTATTTATTTTGAGATTTCAAGGCTGTGAAGAACAATGTAGTTGATAATGCACTGTGCTGTTCTACCATTAGGAGTGATTCTATCCTCAACAAAAGAAAAAAGAAAACCATCAACAGCCCTGTGACAAAACATAGTGCTGTGAAAACAAGGTGAGCTTTACTTTGTTTCTATCCTCAGTTGGTGCACAGTCACTATTCAAATCTATGAGTTATGGAGCTCATTATTAAATGGAAATACTACTCTAACTAACTTTAGAAAAAGCAGCCACCCCAAACACTTGCAGCGCTGTTCTGATTTTGCTCCACTTTTCCCTAACAGAAAAATAAGAGAAGGGAAAAAAGTGTGCTGGGGTTTAAACCTTCGCAAAGTTCTGTTGAAAACGATCATGGAATTAGCTGAAGTTTTATTTACCAAAGGATTGAAGTAACTTTCCGGGTTATCGGATGCTGGTTCATCTGTCAGGTTCAGACTACAACTAACTTCAGTCAGTTTGGTGTCTACTCTCCATAATCGTTTTTATATAGCTCTTAAAGCACAAGATACCTCATGGGATTCACTGGGAGGATTTTTCCTCTGCCCAAAAACCATTAAATACTTTCTCAGGCAATACTGTTATTTCCTCTACTACTAAAACACACAATTATCTTAAGGCACTTAAAAGCAGATAAATTGGTCAGGTCTAGTTAATTTATGTCTAATAATCATGGGTTTGGTCTCGGATGAGGGACTCATTTTAATTTTTATCATCCATTGGACATCATTTGTTTGAGTTGGCTGTAGTGTGGTAGGAGTGTGACTCATACCCTGAGATCCAGAGTCTCCATAGAGTTAAGTATCCTCATTCTCTCTCCAGATCTGAAAAAGAAGAGTTGTTGCTTTGTGACCATGTTGCTCACTGTCTTGTTTGCTATGTTTAATTTTCACTGGTAGTAGTGTCTTAATAGATTGTAAGGAAGGATACAATCAGCAGCTCACACCAAGACAGGCCTAGCCTAAAAGTTTTTAATCTAAACAGGTGAAGGGCGGATGGAGGAAATGAGAAGTAAAAATGTTGCTGGCAATATAGTTATAAACTATTAAAGCCATTGTTACAAGAATGATAGATTCATCTTCATCTGCTGTTCCTGAAATTTCCTCTCCATTAAAAAAAAAAAAAAAATTATTTCCACTATCTCATTTGACCATCAACTCTCTTTAGGTGCAGCACTAGGTAATCACTGCAAAGAGAAATTCACTTGCTGTGGTTTTATGCAAAGTGAACGGATCATATAGACTCATAGAATGGCCTGGGTTGAAAAAGACCTCAAAGATCATCTAGTTTCAACCCCTGCCTGCTATGTGCAGGGTCGACAACCACCAGATCAGGCTGCCCAGAGCCACATCCAGCCTGGTCTTGAATGCCTCCAGGGATGGAGCATCCACAACCTCTCTGAGCAATCTAAAAAGGGGAAAGGGGAGATGACTTTCTAAGATAAAATTACCTGTTAACAAGGAATAATGTCCCAAGGAGTGGAGAAAAAATAGATCTGATTTTGTATTTCTTTGTAGTGCTGGGTTGCGTTCTCCAGTACCTGAGGAGGGGCACACTGCCCGCGGCTTTCCCAGCAGTCTGGCATTAGCACTGCTGAGCACCACTCAAGAAATGTGTTGGCATGGTTCTACTGCAGACAGCAAATAACAGATGTCAAACACAGCTTAGCCCAAACTAAAGAATCAGGAGCATAACTAGAATTATAGAGACATTCCGTAACATGAAATAAGACAGTGTTATCTGTAAGGTAAATTTTTTACAGAAAAAAACATTGGGTTTATTTAAATTTAAATGCTGCTTTGGGGAAAAGACTGTAGCTTGTTTTGTTTTTTTTTAATGGCTGTTTTTAAAAGTGTATTAACTTAGAAAAGATAGATAACCTCCAAAAAACACTCTTAGTTCACACACTTCCTGTAAACTTGAGCAAACACGGTAATTTTCAGGCCAGGCCAACTTTTTGACTCAATTATATTTGGCTTCAAGTAGAGTTAATAATGAATCCTGGCAAAACTAGAGACCTTCTCCCGTATATAAGCAAGACTGTTCTAAATGTGAGTCATTTGAAAATCACCATCCCTGAAATGGGTTGATGTTTCAAAATGAACTTAATAACATTTTAAGAAACCAAATCTGTATTTTAAAGTAAAACCAGAATATTCTAAAAATTCAACAGTTAGTGAAGCCTCACATGAAATGTAATTGCACTGTACAGTACTGTACAGAAAATTTATGCTTGTTTTTGAATGACACTAACTCTAAAATCTTTCCACAACATTTCTTTTTTTTGCATATGTACACCATTGGTATGTGTAGTATGTATGCACATAAACTGTTTCTTTGTGCTTAGAGAAAAAGAACTTAAAAAGAGATGAAGCAAATGATGTGTGCTAGTATTATTTTAGACTTTCTCAAGAGCTCTCTCCTTTTTTTTGTTTTCAATTTTATTTCAAATTTCCCAGCTTAAAGTAGAATACAAGTTTACAAGAAAGACTCCTCAGCCCCTTCCAACTGTGCTCAAGTGAAGTTTCACCATGACAGTTTTCATATTTGATAGCGTATCGAAACTAAATATGCTTATGGCGTGGACTATGACAAATTACGTGAGATTAATGAAAGAGATGATAACTCCAAGTGAACTGGAAGAAATGAGAAATTAAGGATCCACAAATTTCTCCTCTGTAAACATGGGGAACAACATGAAATTTGCCACTCTCAAAAGCACCGAGGGCTCAGGTTGAAGCTAAGCCAGCACAGTTTCGATGAGAGAGACGAAGCACTCAGAAAAGGTAGATATGAGAGTCTCACAGTATATTTTAAGTGCTAACTCACATCTAATGCCAAAAATTGGTTAATCTTAAGGTTTTCAGTGACACATCAACATCCTTAGAATCATATCGTCATTTTACTACAGATCTGTAGCAGCGATGGTGTTGCAAAAGGGTACTACTGTCAGCAGACCATCAGCCCACACCAGCAGAGGGAATTCCAGAAAAGGTTTTAGACTCCTCAAGACAAGTCACTACATTCGCTTCCAAGAAATAGGCAGAGCTTTACATGCAATATATACAATTGCTGAATATATATAATGGTAAAAATATAACTTCAGAAGCAAGCATTCTCTACTTTTTCAGCTATGTGCATTTTTCAGAAGTCATGCCATTAATATCCAGCCTGGTTTCCTTGAGCAGGCTATTATTGATTTTTAGGACAAATAAAGAACCTACTCACAACACTTAATGGATACAGTGTGCGTGCATGAGGAGAAATGCTTTTCAAAAACTATCTTATAAACAGACAATAGGCCACAAACATGTCAAATACACATAAATCTTATATGAATATTGCCATGCTTTGGAAAGGAAAGGCCACATACACACATAAATTCTAATAATCAAGGGAGGAGAAAAAACATGCTTTCCTAACCCTTGCAGAGGATATTGCCTCAATCATAGAATCCACAAAAAATTTTAACAGCGATAATGAGTTTTAATGCCCTGTTTCAACTACCATTAACCCTCATACAGCTGCTTACCCCATTTAAGTGAAGCAGCTAGACAAAGACACAACCTACATCCTTCCTTTCTCAGCTTTCAAGGTTTACTATTTATCTGTCATACTAACCTGTATTATCTTATTAATTCTTGTCACTATTCTCTTTTTTCTTATATGTTCCATAGCATGAGCAAGTACTCATCTAGTCATCTGAATAATTCTGCTACAGTAACAAAGGAAGTTTTTGCATAACCACGTGTAAAAAGTTTTTCAATATTGTATTAAATTATCTTTCTGATTTTAAGTCACGTTCCAGTAACTGACTCCTTCCCACATGCCCAAGAAAAAAAAACCCAAAGGCTGCTGAAGAGCGCATGTCCTGGAGCTAGCTGCCAAACCTCTCTCAAGTACTCCTTTCATAATCAGGACATTGTCTCCAACCATAAATCGGTCATTTCTGTTTTGCAGATTTGGAAAAGGTTAAACCACCAAAGCAAGAAGCAGAAGTAAAAAGTGGATTTCTCTAAACAGTTATATTTTTGTGCTGAAATGAAACTAAAGGTTTGAAGAAGAAAACTTCAAGTTTAGGATACTATAGATCGTCTTAATAGTAGATAGAACATACTCGTGCTGCATGCATAGTATTTCTCCTATATATAAACTCTTAGTCTGACAGGAGACGCAAAAACAAGCAACAAAACATCAAACCATCTTCTGTGCATAATGAAGCATCATACATTTCTTGTTGATCTGTGCACAATGCAACATAAATTACCTCATGTCTTGCAGACTGCTTATCGATCCTGATAAGTACCAGTATTAGCAGCGAAAAGAAAAAAAAAAGAATAAGTTTTACAGGTAACTCTTTCCAGTTGTCATTTTCCTCCAAAATTCAAAGGTATGGCTCTTAGAAAGAGGCTCCTGGTCCTCACTGATGATGATTTGGCTCAAGTTTAAGCTAATCATTTGGGCCATTTAATTGTAATAGTAATCTTAACAACTGCTTTCAAAATTCCCAAAGAAAGTAAACAATTTCAAATTGTTTTGCAGACCACTAGGTTTCAGGTCCAGACCACTGCTGTTTCTGAATATCTGTGGAGGCCGATTACAGTTTGGCTGACCTACTACAGGAAAAAGTCTAGCCAAAACTGATCCCATTCTTGCAAAATGGAGAATTTGCTTTTAGGAATATATCATATTCTAAATTCCTTTTGCTACGCATCTGAATGCAGTGACAACTTGCTTATGAAAAATCAAGGCAAGAATTTTCCAAGCAATACAGCATATTATTGCATGAGAACTTTTAATGCTCTCAGTAAAGGAAATAGAACAATTTCAGCTCCTAGGCCTTATATACATTTGTGAGAAGCAATATCTTCAACCTCCTATCCATGATCTGCCCAAACTGCTTACTTGCTGCCTAGGTCATGTAAGTACACATATTTTGGAAATGAAGGTGTGAGGAAACTGATGAAAACATTCACCAAAAGACTCACGGAACCAAGATGCTTCTGAAAAAGCAAGTACAGCAGATAGCTGTAAGCAAGCATGGCTTACACCAGTGTCACAAAAGAATTAAAGAATTACTGTCTAGTGTTTGATATCATTAACTCTGAATTTTCTATTCATCTAAATAACAGTCAAGCAAAACAAAAGAAATACAGAAAAATAATAGTAAAAGAAGGAAAGGAAAGGGATGCAGTCATAGCAATGATAAAATGTTAGAGTATCACTGATGTTTTCAGCTATTTACTGTCTGGCTCATTATATCACTGTGAAGTTTCCACCAGGAGTTACTTGTTTTCAGAAGGCTATTACTGTACTAATATCAGGATCTGGCAAGTGAAAAACAAAGCAAAAGCCAAAGACAGTCATAAATCACTCAGTCTTTGGCTTGTCCTATATCCCAGTCAGTCTTCTATGATATTAGATATATTTTAAATGTGGATTTCAATATTTTGTCTTGACCTTGTAGCAGTTCTACAGTTAATGGTTTAAAACATAGACCGCCATTATCAGGTTACAATTCCTTTGCTGATGCAACAGTCTTCCCAAGACTACTTCCAGTAATAACATCTCTATTTGGCTTACCCTGATTTAGTCCTTTAGCATAATTACTTCTTATCATCAACTCAATCTAACATTCAAAATTAGCAATTAATTTGCACATTTTGCTGACAAGTCACATGAACCAAAACCAGGTTTAGGTAGAATGCATTCTTTCTTCCACAGAGGCAGAGGTGGTAAGGGGATAGCATTAAAAAAAAAAAAAAAAAAGTGAAGTTATCCATGCTAGCCAATTTTTTTTATTATTATTTTTTTTTTTTTTTACAAAAACTCTAAACTGACGAAACAAGATTTCACTGCTACTTACCCACATTTAAACAGAGGTTACTATGAAGACTGTGCACAAAAATAATGCATTTTTACATTTTAAGCAGTCTCTTTTGACCTGTTAATGGATTCATAGATATATTTTCAGTGCCTGTCTTTTTTGATTAGGAAATTTAATATTCTGTCATTCTGATTATTTGCCTCACTGTCTTTCACAGTGATAAGTAAATACTCATCAGAACTCTATCTACCCAGAAAAGCTGGAAAAAAAAGTTAAAATAAAAAGTGCTGTAGCACCTAAAACTTCTGCATGGTCATAGTTGACTAGCTTGAAAATGTCTTATTGCAGCTTAGAAGAAAACAGTTCCCAATCTGTTCAGAACAATCCAAAATAAACCTCACATATATTAAATCAGAGTGCTCACATGGGGATCTACAGATTTAAATCACAAAACAAGATCTTTGTTTTGTAGTTGCTGTGGAGCCAATCTATAGTTTTGGGGTTAAAGTAGGGATTCAAATCAGTGACTTCATAGTTGAAAGGCTGAGGGCTTGGATTCATCTCTGATGAGTTTTCTGTAAAACTAGATATCATAAACCAAACAATCGTATTATTAAAAGCATTGAGGAAAAAAAGTTCTTAATGTGAAACCATCTTATTAACAGAAATCCCGGTGCTGTGCATGCTGTCTTGCTCAAGATCTCAGAGTCTTTCACGAAGCTGCCTGCTGTGTAGCTAAGTTTCTCTCAGCTGAAATGAAATTGCCTCCAGGACAGCACGAGAGCTATCCTGCAAATCAAAGCAACACAACACAGATCAGTTGAGCCCCTTTGAGGAGCCCTACTGTTGGTAAAGTAAACATAAACATATCGAGAGTTTCCTCTAAATAATAAGTTTAATAACATGTAAATATTCTATTAATGGATAAGTGTCAGCAGGTAATACTCAAAAACAAAAGCTATGTTTCAACAAACAGCTCAGACCTCTTGTTTTTGAGTCCTAATGGTTTTTTCTTTGTAGTTCTTCATGAGTTGTTAGTGGTTAAGTAATGAACTTGACATCTGATCAGTGAATTAAATCAGGGGGAAAAGGACTAATGGCCATAATTACAAGACAATTTCTCACAGGTTTTAAATAATGCTCAGGAACTGTATGTAACATTTTTGTTCTCCACTCTTCTATTTCCAGCACGTGTACACAAAAATATACTTCAAAACAGTTGTGAGATAACACCGTAAGGTGTGCATAACTGAAGTACAGCATCTCTGTCCCTATCCACAGCTCAGCTCTTCTGACCCTTTCCTCACTAGATCCAAGCCGCTGGCTCCAGGCAGACTGCGGTAGAAACACCTGGGCTCCTTCTGTGAGCAACGGGTGCATGAGAGCGCTCTCTCTTCTACACAGCAATTAATTTGTCCTTTTAAAATTAATTTAAATATTTATTGGTTTAAGCTGCCAGTTTAATTAAGCATTATTTGTGACAATTCCAAGAGTTGAAATTCTGGGTCTTCAGAATGCCTATGCCAAAATTCATTCAGCCAAATCACATTTTTTTGTTCACTGCCAGCTGAGTATATAGAATTTGGCTCTGAAAAATAGGCCAGAACCTGTAACACTGCACCACATGCATATGAAATGCCTGAAGGTGCCAGCAATATGTACCGAACACAGCTTGACTTTACACAATGCATATGTTCAAATCACCAGATCAGGACTTGGAGTAACACCCCCCTTCTCAAAATTAAGCCAGAAAGCAGTTCTTTTCTGTTGTGGTTACTGTATCTGTTTCTATCCTAGCAATGCTAGGGTGCACTGTGAATTCCCACAATTACAACCTGGGTTTATGCATGTTTGTGCATATGTAAATAAGCACTCATTCATACCATTCCACACACAGTTAAATCAGACATATTTCTTCAGTCTGCTTTTCATGCTAGATTGCAACATCCACTGTAGCTTAAGTTTTCACACCGACTGTCCCAGAGAAACACAGGGAACCATGGTCAGAGCAACACAGTTCTGAAAGAGCCATGGTACCACTACGAAAAAAACAAACATTAAAGGAGCTTTGTTGACTCCTCAGGATCTCTCTCCATCACAAGTGACAAATGCAGATACACTTAAGCAAAGCCATTTATAAAACACCTAATTAATGATTTTATTTTCTACCTCTGCCGGTGTTTAAATTCTGAAAAAGAAGTGTGAGACAAATGAGACCCTTCTGTGTATTTCTGAAAGTACATCATCCCCGAATAGCAAGGCAAATGAGGGCACGGATGATTAATATGAAAAACGATTCGTGTTCAACTACTACTTTACAAAATGGACTTCCCCTCCTAAAGCCATCAGCCAGGTAGGTTTAGACATGGATCACATGCCAGGGGACAGCTGCCCTCCAACAGCACAGGACACCATGGTCTAAGTAATCATTTTTCATCTTTGTTTCTTCAAGCAAGACTCACGGGATTAATTACACAGAAGAAGAATAAAGACAGCTCAATTCAAGTATTATAAATAGCATGTTCCAATGCTAACGTATACGCACACACTTATCAGTAAATGGAAGTTAACCTAAATTACTGGATTATGATCATTTCTCTCACCAGACTGAGTGTACCCTGGAGGTACATTTATGCTGTATGTGCTGGCTAGCCATAACCTATCACTCAGCAGCCAGCCCAGAGGAGACAGATTCAAGCATCACACCTCCAGTTCTATTCTTGCATTATGTAATTCATCCTCTATACCTTGAGCATCCTGTGAGAAGGAATAGAGCTTATTCCGTATTATTATTTATTTATTTACACAATTCTACCCACGGTAAACTGTACTGTAGAGACAGATAAAGCCTTCTAGAAGCCCTTCACTCTCTCATGCTCCAACAGCTGTGACTGTGGTTCAAGGCAGGTGCCATCTGTGTGGCTTTCCCTGGATTGCCCTGAGAAAGAAAACACAGCATGCAAAGACAGGAAAGGAAGAACAGGCTGCAGTCAGCTGTAATACATTTTCCAGGCCAGATGACTGGCAGCTAGGTTGGAGGACGATACCATGAAACTCATTTTCTCTCAGTGTCCAGCTTGACGGAGAACAGACTTTAGCTCTTGCAGATATCGATCCCAATGAAGTACACATGCTTACACTGCTTTTTCTCTCCTGACCGCATCATAAATTGCGTCAGCTTTCATTTCAAGTGTGAGACACAAAGTAAGCTTTCTTCCATCAAGCAGATGGACAAGAACTAAAAACATATAGCAGACATGTACACCAGTGTTCACATGACATAAGGCCAACATGGATCCATCTATCCAGAGATCTGCTCCAGTAGCTCTGCCCAAAGGATCTCTAGCAAATCCTGCACATAAAGACGAAAATTTTTCATGGATGGCGTCTACTTTCTTCAGGACTTTTTTCACTGGAAAATCAAAATCCCACTGCTTTCACCCTAAATGTCAATATCTTCATTTCCCGGCAAAATGCACTACAGCTTTTCTAAATGTTACAGTAACGGAAACCTGACAAGTTCTCAATGTATTAATTTTTATCATAAAATGACAGATTTTCTACAAAGACTATTCTGATCAGGGTAAGACTGGGAATACTTCAAAAAACAGATGCCTGCATGCCTGTAAATAGTTATTTACTAAACACTGAATTAGTTAAGAAATTTGATAATCAATTTTTCC
>JAOWBP010002052.1:38831552-38865090 GCA_028571105.1 Tragopan temminckii | reverse complement strand
AGTTGATTCCCCTCCTCTATGTAGGCTCCCTTTAGGTATTGAAAGGCTGCAATTAGGTCACCCCGCAGCCTTCTTTTACCCAGATTTTCTCAAAAATGCCCCCCTGCCTTAGCCATAACCAGTAGAGATCAGTTTTCAACTCCTGCTATTTTTTTGCTTTTTGTCAGTGTCATTATACACACAAGCTACAAAGAGCATAAATATCTCAAGATGTACAGGTCTGCCAGGCAACTACATAGGAGGACATGAAACTGGGTCATAGTTTGCTTGCTGCTTTTTCTCACTCCTGTGGGAAATTTAACAGACTGAATGCAATGAAAGCAACCACAGTTCTGTTTGAATGCTTCATCATACTTACTTAAACTGAAACCAGAGTATTGACAAGTAAAGATAAACATAAATTGGGAACAAGCACATTCTCTGGGACTGACATCTAGTAGCACCAGAGTAAGACAAAGACAAGCAGCAATGTTGCCCAAGTGAGCCAAGAGAGGAAAGACACAACGGAAGCAACTTTAAATCTAGAGAATTTCACCATGAAATGCACATTGTGCAGTGAGTGCCCATACCAGGACTATAACAAAACCTCAGATTAGTACAGAAAAAATAAGACATTAATATTGTCAGTAAGAAAAAAAAAACAAACACTCTGTAGATGTTTCTCTTACCACCATTGTATCTGCAATCAGTTAAAGGCATCAGCTCAGAAATTGTAGTGTGATATTCATCAAATCTGCAGCATGTTAAATATGTTAAATAGAACCTAGCAGATACTCTTCATCTTTGAATTCAGGACACTTACTGCAGGTCTAGAATCCAAAGACTCAACTTTTAAGAAAACTTAGGTTGTTTGGTTTTTGGTGCTGTTGGTGGTTCTTTTTTTAATGCTAGCATCAGAATCATTTCTACTCAATTAAACTTTTCAGCCTAGCCCAAGAACACTGTGGTAAATCTCTAAAGAAATAATACATTTTTCTGTACAATTTTATGTAGCATTTGCTCCTGTAAATCACAATCTGTGCAAGTAAAAACTGAAGCTAATATAACTTAAAAATTAAGAAAGACCCTAGAAAAAAACAACCATCTCTAATGAAAATTTCAGGGCAATGGATCTTTTTGTTCAGAACCATTATGACTATATCCAGCGATTAATGTAAAAACACTTTTAATTGACCCCATTCAGTCCAAAGCAGACAGGGATTTCAGGCAGGCCCATATCCAGCAGAGTACACAGAGATAAAAGTCTTCAAAACTGAGGTGAAGAAAGCTCTACCTTCACATTATGGAAAAAAATATGTCAAGTTCTGTTCTGGAATAACTGAACAGTGTATATAGTTTGATCGGTACCAGGAGTTTCTACCGTGACAGCTGTCTTTGATTGAGGTGAGGTAAGACTTCTGCCTGCACAGCCACCCAAGTCACTTTTCACTTTTCACTCTTCACAGATTTTTTGCAAAGAAGTCCTCTAAACACACCTTTAAAATCAGGAAAGCAAACTTCATGCATGCATTCAAAATATGAAAGCAAAATAATCGTATAGTACAATAAACCATCAACATTTCACTGAGATACATAAAGACCCACTCCATTAACATCTACTTTTACAGATTATACTCCAAACCTGTCATCTCTTGCACACTCTGGAGTATATCTGGTGTCATGGAGCAGTGGTGCATCATCGCTGCTAAGAAGCTGACTGTGCCACTTGCTCCACCCATAAGTGCAAAGCAGATGTGAGCAACTCTGCATGCAGTCTGTGTGCTCCTGCTGGCTGTTCAACCAACAGTTCAAAAGTTTTTGTTTGAAGATTTGAAGACTGTTGAAGAAAAGATATTTCAACAGTACTTCTTAAAACACAGACCAGTACCGGCATCTTTAGTCAGTGTTTCTATTCTTTCCACTGTTTTGTATACTAGTTATATGAATTTTTCACTCCATGGCTGGCTGCACTTCAGTTGCATTATATATATGATATATAGAGAGTCCTACAGAAGAGAGAGAGAGAGAGAAAAAAAAAAAAAAAAAAAAAAAGCAAAAGAGAAAAGGGAATTGGGTCTCCACTGGTTTGAAATCATCTTTTGGCTGCATCTGGTTAGCAGAATGCTCTTTGAATTGCATGTGGCTCCTCCAAGGCAAAGCCTGCCAAGAACACAACTAACATTTCATATTAAAAAAATATACATCTTTTTTATGGAGTCCTATTTTAAAATGTTTATGATCTAAACATTCTGTTTTAAGATTTGCCAGTTTCATTCTCAATAGTATCAACTTCTATACTACACTAACAGCCAAAAGTAAATACCCTGAGGTAACAGCAGCACTAAGAAGAATAACGCTATTAAAAGTCTAGAAAACTTATTATTTGATTTAAACCTTTCCCAGTGCTTCCAAAACATTAAACAAGATTTAAGTCACGTAACTCTCATTAAAATCAAAACAGGAGTTTTTCACGAATTAAAGACTTGATTCTGCTCCCAAAGAAATCAATCGGATTTTGGCTATTCAGTTCAGCCCTTCTCTGCTGGGAATGTGGAAAACATTCACCTGTCAACTTTCTGCATCAGACCACTGCTACACTTCGGTTGCTAAGCTAATTTGGCTTCTCTTTGCTTTCTGTTTTTTACCACCATGACAAAAATACCAAAACTGTTTATAAGAATATCTTAATTTGGTATCCATGTAATTAAGCTTTTGTTCCAAATATTTGCTCCGGAGTGCCTGACCATTCCCATCTGTTCCAAAGATTCTGTTTCACATTAACAGCACTAGCTTTAAAACTCTTCAGAAAGATGAAGTATAATGTACTTCAGGAATTACTGCTCACATTTAATAGGAACAATGCTAAAATGCACATCGTGCTCACATATGAACTCTATGAAATTCTAGAATGAGCATATAAGAATATGAGATTTAATAAGATAAAATGAAAGGTATCTTTGTGAAATGGAAAGTTGTCTTCTTTTACACGTAGACTTTCATTTACATGGCAGTTTGCGTGTTTGATTTGGTTACAACTACCTTATGAATCAAATGAGAGGACTCATAATCCACTCTTAGGATACTTGCCTTTGCAAATCATGAAGTTGCCTGGCTTATGAAGCACAATAGTAGGCTTACCAAAAGCACAGTGTAATATAGTAGATAACTGATTTTCAGATACTGATGGAGGTGGCATAACTATTCTCTCAGAGCCAACTCACACTGTATGTGCCTGCACAGCAGAGGTCTGTAGCTGCTCCTGGATAAAGCTGGCGTGCCTCACATTTCATCCCCTTACAGGTATGTGATGAAAGTCCCTACAGGTCCGACTGTATGCAGTGATTAGTTGCAGCCCCACTACCTTCTAACTTCCCTAGAGTAGTAGAGTACAAACAAAAACAATGGTAATTTTTGCATTATTTTCTCACTATGATCTGACATAAGAACTATAAACCTAACTGAACCAAAAAACAACATTTGACATTTTTCAATAAGCATTAAGTGAGCCTGTCAGAATTTGAGAAATCAGAGTAGTACAAAGATCGACAACGACTGGAATAGATGGACAAAATATCTGTAAATAACATTAACTTGAAGGTAAAACAAAGAATTGCATAGGTTTCTAGGAGCCTGTCCATCAAGCAAGTATCGAGCCACACAGATTCTCTGAAGAATCTACCAAGGCACCAGACATAGTACAGTCACACTTAGTTCATGAGGTACGTGCAGATGGAACCTACGTAACCCTGCTATGGTATTTTAGAAACAGGTAGGTGTTCTTGCAACAGTAACTGCATTGGTCTCTTCTCATATTCTAAAGGGAGTTTCAGAGAATTCATTTTGTACAGTTTAGAAAATTCCTACCAATTTCAGAATTTTGATCTAAAGCCTGGGAGAGTTACTGGGATGCTTAGTCTCCAAATCAGAAGTAAACAAAAAACACTTTAAATATCCAAAAGATACAAAACAGTGATACAGAATACTCCAGAAACAGAAAGGAACAACCTTTCTGATGCAGGTTTCACTCTTAACGTTTTCTCAAACAACTTAGCAGAGAACAGCATACGTGTCACAAAGAACAGGCCAGTTAGACTAGTCAGGAACCCAATATCGAATCCACACCTAAAATTTCTCAACAAACTGGAAGAGCAAACTGGTTTGTCCTGCCAGAGCTTTCTTTTGCTAGAGATACTTGCAGCATTTAGACCATCTGAAGTTTCTCAATTTCTTTTCTGCGGACCGAGCAATGTGGGTCTGCCATATCTTCCCCTTCATCACCTTATTACTTACAGACCTGTACTGCTAACTAGCTGAAAAACATAACTGCAGCTGATAAAAACTGACATGTTTGGAACACACGCTTTTCACCAACTTCATGTACTATTAACCATCTTTGTAGTTGCTTGCTCCAACTGGCAAACTTCTATCTTCTCTCAGAAATATTTTAGATTATATCTTCTCAAATATCCAGTTGTGTTTTGGTTTTTTTAAAATCAATATAGAATTTCTGCTATTATGAAACAGACTGGAGGTTTTGAATACAGAAATGTGTGTGGGAAGAAATTTCTTAGTTTCTCCACGGTACCATAGAGGTAGCGAACACTTATTTGTATATTAGCTATCCAATTGCTAGATGTTATATGCACTGTACCTCTTACAAAACTGATATTTTCTCTCTTGAAGCAGTATCAGACAATGCTACCTTAACACTTAGCAACTGTCTCTCTATTTTAAGAAACAATTCTCTCATGCACTTCCTCTTCCTTTGATTGGAACTACCTAGGCTGCATCCTGCACTCCTCACTCTGGTATTCATCACAGTATATAATACGGGATAATAACACCACATTCTTTTAAGGTGATGTCTTTTAATATGGCATGTTATTACTCTGCTGTGTCTATGGTAGTGTTTTAATTGAGATCAGAAAAGCATTTCTTTAGCAAATCTCCTGGCCATCTCCACTTAGCATGCTCTGGTTTGCATGACAGGATTCCTTTTACATGAAATTAAACCACTCCCCAAGGATACAAGCTGTTTTTCAACATTTAACAGGAATTCAGCCAGCATGACCAGACCAGAGCTAATCCACCATAAACCCCACTCAACACACATATGGCATGGCAGGCAGGGCCACTGTGCTAAGTGCTCCATTCCTACCATACAGAGCTTGCTAATGCAGATGGGGCTCACACCACCATCCCCAGTCCCAGTATGCCCCCAGAAGGGCCTTCCAGTCACAGTCACCTAGGCGAAGGAAGGGGCAGGTCAAGGTATGACTTTAGCATTTCTTTCTGGGTTGTATCTCATCCACTGCAGGGAGGAGAAACTATTCTCCTGGCCTGACCCAGCATGGGGGACTCTCTTAAGCCAATGTGGCCACACTTCCCATGGAACCCAGGGAGTCAGTGCTGGAAGGCAAAAAGGACAGAGTATTTCATTTTGAGAACTAGTCTGTGAGAAGGAATAAGAAATAAATCTTGTTATGGTGTGCTGTAGAGACTAAAATCACCAGTAACGTAAAAGTGAAGGGGCAACAGTCTAGGACACTGGCTACATGATGAAAATGTTTACTGAATACATACCAAGCGAGAGGTCACGTTAAGAGCAAAGACCAGACATCGCAAGCCTTTACTCACACTAGTTTTCAACAGGTTCGTGACTGAATAAAGAGTACAAATTTGATCCCTATGTGATAATGTTATGGGAAAGATTTACTGTGTGTTTTCTCCTGTGAGGCCAATATCAAATTATTATCATGAGATACAAAAATGACTTTCCTATTGAAAAATAATTCTTGACTCACTCGATGTTAACTGGAAAAATAATAATAATCAAAACCACTAGGTGTTCCCTAAGGAAATTTTAATGAGCGGGAACTATTACTAATAAAAACTGAGCAGATTAGGAACACAAAGCAAAATGCAGTAGAACTGATAGCATGCTTGTGCACATGCATGGAGTTGTCTATTGCTTTAAAATGAATATTAAAAGGACAACAGCTATGGTCAAGAAATTAACAGCTGTGTCTGGCATTCTTGTCTTCCAGTCTGCAGCTTCCCTGGAGCTCTGGGAGCCCAGATGGATCAGCAAAACTTCCAAATGGGGATCCTAACAGCAGTTGCTCCATAAGCCCAACCCCTATTCTTTCTTTTGATCCTGATTAGCACCAGAACTGGGGATAACAGGGAAGACTGTTATTAAAATTGATCAGTGAACTGAAAGTAGGTAACCTGGCATGAAACAATCCCTGAGATATATGGGATTCAGCATCACGCTGGGCAGACTATGCCAAATGGAGGCAGGGACAAATCCAGCTCACTTTGGGTGAGGGTAAGACCAGTGCCTCTACCTGATCCATGACCTATAGAAATAACTGGAATTATAAGCATCAAGTTTGCGGATTTTGATAGTTTGGCTGAAATGTAATCAAATAGTAACAAAAATCCTATTTATCAGTAACATAAACTATAGTTATTTTTTCTACCCCATTAACAAACTACTGATCAGACAAAACAGGGGTAGTGTTCTGCGGATGATCATTTCAAGAAAATGGGAGCAGAGAAAGCAAGTTTCCTTTATTCATTAAATACATGGGGCAAAGCTTGCTCTAAATATGAAGCTTATGTGTTTTGTTCAGGAAGCACACATTATATTTTTTAAGCAAAGATGACATGGTAATAAAACAGCAGAGGAAAAAATAACAAGCAAAAAAGAAAAGCTGTGAGAGCATGTTTGTTCTTCTATGTCAGATCTGTTTAAAAGATCTCCAGTTAATAACTTCTACTGAAGTTGAATAAATGTCTTGATATTTTTTTAAAAAAACTTTTTCACAAGGATTACAGTTTTTTTAATACCGATATTGACCTCTTCTGTTTGCTTAGATATGTGAAAACCACTTATATGCAAGCATCTCTTGCAGTACATACATTTAAAACCACACTTACTTTAACTTCATTTAATTTCAAATTTGTTTCCTGAATGAGACAGCAAACAGCAAAACCCACAGCAATACAAAATGTTTGGGGAAACTGCTTCAGATAAAACTTGAGATAGATAGCAAATAGAATGTTTTTTGCTGTTTGTTTAAACTAATCTATTATTTATCCACTTGTTTCCTCTAATGGTCAATGCTCTAATATAACCTGAATTCTGTGATTAATTCATTCTGTCAGCTTTAACTTTTTTTAAGTAGGCCTGATTCCCTTCCTCATGAGTGTAAACCATTGGAGGAAAAAAAAAAAAAAAAAAAAAGTCATAGAATCATTAAGGTTGAAAAGACCACCAAGATCATTTACTCCAACTGCCAGCCTATCGCCACCATAATGATTTTGCACATTGTGCAAAGCAGAACTCGGCAGGCTGCTAGCACAAACTCACCTTGCAGGAGTAAGGCTGAAAAGAATGGCACACATATAACATATAAGGCACACATATAACCAATCTTTTATTTTTATAGCAGAAAAAGGCTTCAGGACTCTGAGGACAAGTCTCAAAGAAAGGTGAGATTGCTCCAGATCTTTGGAAAAGAGGCCAAGTAATAACTAAATGGGCCTTTTTTTCAAATATGGAAGAGCAGCTTTGATTTTCAAAGTCAAAGCAAAAGAACTTAAAGAAAACTTGTAGTAAGTTTTATTTTTCATAAACCTGTAGAAGATGAGATTTGTCTCCATTTTTGTTGGCAGAGAAATTCTCTCCTCTCACCCCAACCAACAGTGCTTTGTCTGCTAAATAGCATCTTAGAGGCAAGGTTTTCACTTCAGAGCGTAATTGACGGGCATGCTTCCAATTTATAGAGCTACCCTCTGCTTAGTTTTATTGTAACATAATATACTGTTATGAATTAAAATGTCGACCTAGTTTCCTGCAGTGATGAATGTGTGTAGCGTGCCAGCCCAAGGAATTTACTTTTCATTGTCTCATTTTCTCTTTTCGTCTCATCGTAAGAAGGAGGAGTTGGCTCTTTCCAAATTCTGTAGCATAATCATAGGGGAAGGGAAAGAAAATATAAAAAAGTATGTCTTTAATAGCACATCCATACACAAGAAATTATGGACAAGAGAAATAAGCATCAGAAACCAGGAAATCGTGCACTGAAATAGGAGTAACATTAAAACAACTGAGAATCAGCATTCTAGCGGTAGTGTCTTTGACTCCACTAACATTGTGTAATGCATGCCTTTTCTCTGAAATTGCTTTTTTGGAGTACGTTTCTTTCTAAAGATAATAAGGAACAATTTCATGCATGTTTGCTTGCAGAAGAACGCATGCACTATGTGATGAAGGCATCAGCACAGTGGTAGGACTGAGGAACTCCCCATCTTGAAATTATTAATTTAAAAAAAAAAAATCTTTCAAAAAAGGTTTTGGTGGCTAAAATGACAGTAGGTACAAAGACCTGAAGTGACATGGGGAGAACAACATCCAGAATAAAGCTTAGAAAACTGGCTTGAGATGTGTGTATCCTCAGCCCAGCACCTTCTACAGAAGAAAACAGGACTTTCAAACTCTCTTTCTGTTTGCTTGTCACTAAATGAAGACCTCAGTAGCTGCACAAAGCAGCAAGACATTTGGGGTGTGAAATCTTAACCACTCTCTGAGGCCTCTTCATAAGAGAAAGCTGGATCTGGAAGGAAGAGTTTCTCTGAGCACTAGCATGAAGCAGACATCCATGTTGATAACATTTGCCTCAGAGAAACCAACACCTGGGCTGTATCTCCTGCAACTTCTTCCTCTGCACACCTGGAACAATTGGATTTCTCTTACCCCAATCCCAGGTGAGCACCACTCACCTCTTCCCTGCTCGTGCTCTGTGAAATAATCAAGATCAAGCAACAGAGATGCCTAGAAAGATTTCAGTGAGAAGAAATGCTATGTGATTGCGTTCAGTTTGGTCTATAATAGACTGCGGGATTACATCCAGTGTATTAGCAGATCATTTTCCAACACTTAATTAGTTTTCATTAGGATGCCACAAATAGCATGAGCACTACCAACAAATTAAAGAAGTCACTGGGTTGCCTAATTGTGTTCATTTTTAAAAGCAGTCTGTGCTTTCTGTCTTGATGCTTCAAGAAGTTTACAAATAGTTTGATCTTTCTACAGTTACGTGCTTAATAAGGAGTACTAGAGAGAAATTACTCCTGCTTTGTTTGGCTACATCTTATCCTTTCCACATAAAATCAACAAAAAAATTGAGATGTACGCCATTCTTATGAACTAATAGATGACAAGAGTAGTCTCACACTTACTTAAAGTGTGTTTACTTAGCCCTCACTGGGACACATTTTAATTAAGGGCTTCATAAAGGCATTACGAGAGTTATATCATTTTAGTAAATACTGAAGAGGATGATGAGTGGTAATAATTTCTCACTCAGTGGGGATTTTTATGTTACAGAAACCATGGGCCATTGAGACGTGTGACTCTCAAGTGCATTTTTAAATGGTATATTTTATTTATTTATACACTACATGGTTGCCTTTGGAAGCGACCTTATATCAGGGACAAACAGAGAAGGGACAAACAGCACACTGTACTGTTCACTCCCCCTCAAATATATATGGCCAACAACAGCAGTGTTTCAAAACTAGTGCCAACTGGCTTTTTTTCCTGGCCCAAGCAGATGTGAAGAACTGGAAGGTCCCACAGTAGGATATTCAGGTGATGGAGCACAGGTGCAATCAATTCTGTTAAAGCGGTTTATAAAATATCTTCAGGGGTATAACAGATATGGGTTGCTGTGCTCCAAAAATGCTATAGTTTAAGATCTATGGCTTGCATGAAGGTTACTGGCCCAATTTCTGAAACCATTTATCTCATCCCAAACATTTCTTGTTATCTATTTAAAACAACAACAACAACAACAAAACTATTTATACTGAACATACAAACCAGAGCATCTTGGCCACATTTTCAGCAAGGCATAACATAAAGTCTGTCAGAACTTCTCATCTTTGCCATCTGGAACACATTATATGTACATTTTATGTACACATTTTATGTAGTTGCACATGGGAACTATTCACAGCAGTTGGGGACACTGTACTCACTACAGGCTAAAAGAGAAGTAAAGAGGTGGAGGACATAAGAGTATATTCAGTAGGAAGACAGGCTGAAATGCATAAAAGGGATCAGTTTCTAACAAAGTAGTAGTCACATGTAAAAAAGCCGGTTTATACTGGAAATATATGTAAATGCCTCATCCTGCAGTCTATCACTAAACTAAAATTTAATCATATTTTACCTGGAGTGACTTTTTAAATCAGACACTTTGTACGAGAAAAAATGTTCAACTCTCAGTCCAAAACCTGTGCAGCACTCCTAACTACTACTCTGGACAGGAGATTTAGGTTCAGAAATAAAAAATCATTCACATCTCACTTAGTTGTGTTTCTATTTCATTTCAACGCTTTGGTACTTTCTTTTTTTTTTTTTTTTTTTTTTAAGTTAGTGAATGTAAAGTAATAAAAACACACTGGAGCTTTCAGTATTACTTCATCCAGCCTTAAAAATATTTTCTACTGTAGATTTCCTGAAGTTTTTACATGTTTGACATCATCACTACACCTGCATGTGACAGAAGGGCAAAATGAGACCTAATTGATCCTGCTTATGGGAGAAAAGTTCTAAAGAAAAAGGCAGAGGGCTCCACAGGTTAATAATTAAGCAGAGAGAGATACAAGAAGGAATCAGTTAAAAAAAAATTCTAAAAACTCCTGGATAAATTATTGACTTTGAGTATCTGTTATTAATCTTCCTAGCTTTGTTTGTGTTCGTTAAACAAGGCATATCTCTGCGTGTACTGTTTAAAGGTTTACTAAAAATATGCTGATCTGAAAGTGTACCATGTTCCTATGCAGTACAGAACTGATGAGATTTACAGTACTTCAGCAAAGGCTTTGGCTGGGTACAGTCAGCCCAGGATATATCTGAGCATCAGAATTTATACAAACAGTCTATGCACTGTCCACTGCTGCAGTGTAAATCAGACAAGGAAGCTACTCCCACAGACATGGTTAACATCAGTATCCTCATTGAGGAAACAGAAAATTGCATCGCCAGGCCAAGTACTTAGAAAATTGAAACCAGAGGAACCACATACAGTAGATCTGGAACGTATGATCCTTTCAGAGGATTTGGAAATCTGTCCCCTGACATAGGCCAACCTTCCAAAATCTGCACAGATTTAAAAAAAAAAAAAAAATTAGAAAAGTGTCAATTTTACAATAAATTTCATTCATTCTTATGAATTAATGAATATTGGTGTATGGCTCAACAAATATTCAGTATAATAAAGGTCTTTTTTCTCCTATAATCTAGACCAAAAAAGCTGTGACCAAAAGAAATTACTTCTTGATGGATATTTGAAGGCCTGTGTGAAAAATTCCTGTCTGCCAGTAAATTTTTTAAAATGCCATATTTGCTGTCCGCTGTGTATACCAGAAAAGGCACCAAAACGCAAAAAAATGTTACTGCCTGGCTTTGGACATCTGAATGGCACTCATCCTCTTCCTTCACCACCAGTGCTGCTCAGCCCAACCCCAATATTTCAGCTGCACAGTGGAAGGGAAAACACAGAGTCTTCACATTACTGTCTTGAAGCGCTTTTCATGTCAAAAACCCAGAAAAGCTAAAAGCCTCGAGGCAATAAGGCCAAACCTTCTGAGGAAAAACACTTGGAAACCCTGAGAACAATCCACAAACATCAAGCAGCTCCCACAGGAAACACATCACACTGTTAATGTGGACGCACAGGGAGATATGTAGGATGTATATATGGAGCTGGAACTAGATGATCTCTGAGGTCTCCTCCAACCCAAGCCACTCTATGGTTCTATGACATGTCTTTTTTTCTATATTCCTGTTCTCCTCCTTCTTCCAAGGCCAAGAATGTTGATTTGGTCACAGTCCCTGCAATACACCAATATGTGGTATAACTGTTGAAGAGGAGCTGTATTCAAACTGCTCAAGAACAGCTTCTGTATAAAGAGTTAAAGACTGACCATTCCAGCTAAAGAAAAAGAAGTAATAAAAAATAATCCCTTCAAAACTACTTATGTACAAAAAATAAAATAAAGTAGAAGCCCTGCAGGTTATTCATTATTAATCCCACTTACTTTCTCATATGGTATTAGTTATGTGTTACTTGAAATTTTAGAGCAATTTCTAGTTTTAAGTAAATATCTGCTCAAATTAAAATTAAGGATTAATTTGGGGAGAGATTTTAGACGTCAAGTAAATTTTTTCCTATTAGTGCCTCATAACAAAGTAATTGTTGAATTAGCAATACATTTGTCAATCCTGGTAAGTAATTATAGGTAATACATATAAAACAAATTACTGCTTCATTTTAGAATGTAAGTAGTGAAAGTTTGGCATGAGGTTCTAATTATCTACTGAACATGAGTCATGCCAAAACCAGTGGGACAAATCATATCTTAACTCCTAATGCTAATGTGACCCCGCTGAATATGGCTTCCCTGCATTATGGCACCGATCCTGAAAGTGCAGCACACTCTGGGATTTGTACAGGTGCAGCAGCTGGCTCGCGTTCCCAAAAAGTTGAAGGGTGAAGGTGTGAACTGCAAAATGAGAACCACTACAACAAGCCAGCTGAAGGGATTCAGCTCCAGAGGCCAGACCTCTACTGAGAACAACTAATAGCTTCTTCACAACACCAGGGTGAGCACACTATGTCAAAAATAACACCCAGCATTACAAACTTATCTGAAGAGAGAGAAAAACCACAGAAGAACAAACAATATTTGGTTGACAGGTTTTCAGACATGAAGTACAAAAGATGCTAGACAGCCCCAACTCTTACTAACACACTGTAAGCAATGAGAAGAAGGACAGACAAAGAAGATTTTTAGAAAGCCCATTAAATAATTCAGGGATTTTTCTGCAGTGCAGCTGCTCTTCAGCAGTGTTCAAGCAGTGATGTGGGTGGTATGGGCAGACTTGCTGAATGAGCTCTGAACTTTGAAAGGTGATCAAAACTTTCTATTACGCTGTATGCCGAAAAGTAAAAAGGAAAGCTTGTTAGAAAGCAATCTGACTCAAATACTGAATTTTACAGGAAATGGAGTAGAAATAAATGCATAAAAGGAAAATTAAGGAGCATTTTCTTACATTTCCAGCACACACATCAAAGATAAACCATGAAACAATTTTTGTATTTTGATTTATGCACAGGTTCCACAGGGGTCTAAATGACTTGTCTTAAGATATCTTGCATTTAATGCATTTCTGTGCCAGGAACACAATTCTCTAAACACTTCTACAAATTCAAGGAAGATATCTTTTCTTATGGAATTGCCAGCATCAGCAATGTCTAAGAGCCAGGCAACAGTGGGAACAAACTGGGCGGGGGGGCTGTAAAAATAAAGAAATGCAAAGACAGCACTTGCCTTGAAAAATCTGCAGTCCAAGACACAAAGACTGAGGGAATTGTTAAGATACAATGCATCAGGAGAAGCAAAGACAAAAGGAGGGTCTGGTTTATATTCAGCTGGGGTGCAGCAATGAATCATATGTTCAGGAACAGGGTTCTGCATCTTCTTCTCTTTCCTCAGCTGGAAGATTCTCTTCAACCAGCTCTCAGGTTACAAAGGGACTTTCCAACTCCTTTTCTATTAGACCCAAAAATTTCCTGTATTTCTCAAATACTCTTTCTCCTTTTCTCTTCAATGCTGTCGTGACAGAAAAATAAGATGTTGGGTGTTGGCTATGCCCCGGAAGATGTCCTCTGCTTGCATGCAAATCCCACAAGAAGAGAGAAAAATAACGAGCAACAATTTATGAATTAGTGTGTATCACATCTCTCCCTGTCTCCATCCAATTGTCTCTGTTAGTGCTGGAAGACACTGAAGAAGAGAAATTGTTTTACAACACTTTATGACTCCCAGGAGCTCTGAACCCTGACACATGGATCCTTGCGTGTGCCCAACATGTAACAGAGCTCCTGGCTGTTGGAAATGTTATCGTGACATCTTCTGGAGTGAGCTGTTGGCATGCATGCCTGAAGAAAGTGGGTTTGTCAAGCAGTAATATTAGAATTATGAGACTCAACTGGATACTAAAACAGCTACTTATGTTTTCAAGATATTCTTTTAGTGACAACAGAGTGAGGCCATGCAAATACCAGTTTTTTATGTGACAAAACAGTAAGCAATAGCACTTGCACTTCTGCAAGAAGGGCTAATGTTGGGAAACTTCCTGTCAATCTCAGGAAGCATATTCAGAAATGTAAGCAAAAGCAGAGATTATCAGAAAAAAACAAAGCATCCAATTATTGTAACAAATCAGATGTCTGTAGCCAAAGGACCTGGGAGGTCTACAGAGGATATGCATGGAACTGGAAGAGGAAATCAACTGCAGAAGAAATCCAAATATAGCATGTAAAGATATGTTGGACTAACTGAATATAGATGCATCCAGTGAATGACATTTCAGTGGAAGATGATTTATGCTTGGCATATGGATAAAGCAATTAGCCCATTAAGAAAATCACATTAGATGACAAGAAGTAATAATGGCACAATTTAATACAAAAGAAACTGATTTTTACAGATAAAAAAAGAACCATAGCCTGGTTTCTGCATATTCAGGCTGCGTAGCCATTGGATCCTACCATACACTGTGCATTCTAGTACACTTGTCATTGCACTATCCTAATGTGACTGAATACAAATGAGAAAATACTCTTGAAGTAAAGTTTGTATCTGATTAAAACCAAATAAGCTGAGAAAGGCCAATTAGTCACCTGACTGAGGGATGGGAAACTGACCCTGGAGAAACAACTATTGGGTTTGATGTGCAAGGATCAGCACCTCGTGGGGCCAGGTGTGGTTTCTGGCACACTGACAGCTATCAGTAGGTGAACTGTGAAGAAAGAAGCCAGAAGGACCTCCACACTGATGCTCTTCAACACAAGAGTCTTGCTGGATGTGACAGACTGAAGAGGAGATCTCCATGAAGAGCCCTGAGACAGCTCCCACTGTCACTGATCATCCTACAGGCACCAATATAAGTACTAGGGTAAGATACATTAGGAAGTGGGTTAACGATAATTCATTAATACTAACATGCTGAAAACTTTCCTCACAATGTCTGGCAGGCTAGATTTGCTGACTGGTTAACATAAGATGAAAAAGTTGTCTCTGCACATGGATACTTGAAAATCTTATTCTCCCAGCAACTGGTCAGTCTTATGCACCAAGCAGTACTGACTCTCCATGGCCTCACCAATCCTGAATTAAATATGTTGTTCTTCAGTCACCTGGAGGTATCTGCACAGTAACGATGATATTCTCTAACAATATTCAGTCTAATTTATTATGTCCTAGGGGTAATGACATAAGAGCAAGGATCACAGCTGATCCTGGTCCTTGATGTTATTTAAGAGGATCTCAGACCTTTGTTTTTCATATATACTGAACTTCATCTTAGTTGTCACTCAAAGCTTCTAGTAAGGGTTTTTTAAGCGTTTCTATGTTTCATCCTCATCTATGCTTCTCTGCAGAGGACAAAGTAATTGAGAACTTCCACACAGTTTCTGGAACAATCAGAAAAAAGTTGGTAGCAAGCTGACTGAATTGTCACAGACTCCAAGGACAATAACTACAAATCAATGTCTTGACTGAATACTGATTTTTAAACAAGAAAGCAACATCTACTTCCTGAGAGAGCAACAGAAGAGAGAGATCAGCAACAGCATTCTCCCAAAATAGCACAGGACATGTGTGAAGACACATAAATGCTTCTAAATGTAAGATATTTCTAGCCTGAAGCACATTTAACAAACGTTCAAACAGGAGCATCGAGTGAGATATTGTCACAGCCATTAAAATGAATAAGCAGGTGAAATAGATGAACATGTGCAAAAATATGAAATGTACATGAATATATGAAAACATACGTTTGAGCCGTCCATGTCAAAGCCCCATTATTTGACTCTACTCTGCATAAAGAAGCACACGATTTCCCGTAATAGAGATCATCACTCACAGCCTGCCCAAACACTGGGAAATATCCAGGGAGATTATGACCTAACTATCCACATCCTGGACTAAGAATTAAAAAAAAAAAAAAAATCAACTCACATTGTTATTTATACTGAAATATTACCCAACTTCTCCACCACTTCTGAGTTCCAAAATACACTAATCATCTTCATAGGAATATATTATTTATTTCGTTTTAACAACTTTCATATACAACCTCCAACTGAGAAAGGGGTGATGAACAAAAACATTTTACTATGAAGTTTCTAAGGAATAGAGTGCTCCTGATGGGTTTGATTTACATCTGAAAGGATGTAGCATCAGCATTTGGAAATTGCCAAAGTCTATACTACCCTCTCCAAACTCGAATTTTGCAGCTCATAAATCTTTTGGGATAATATAACAGCTTGCTTTGCAGTGTATTCTGCACCCATATGCTAGGGGGTTGAGTTTTATTAGTATTAATAGTTAATTGTAAAATTACATAAAACTTTGTGAGTACTGACCCAAATAAGGAGGATATTACTTCAGAATTAAACTCATCCAAAAAAAGATACAACTCCAGGGTGAAAGTAGCTATTTTTACCACAAACAGTGAAAGCAGCATAAACCAAAAAACCATCTGTAAACATTGGATGACTTTGGCAGTGGCCCTAACTCAAGAAGAGAACATGACAGCAACTCTTTAGCTCAAGGTTTCATAGATTGGCCTGAACTGGCTTAGCAGAGATGAATGCAGTCACTGTGTGACCTGTTGAAGGCACTGAATGAAAGGAAGTGAGCAAGTGAGGAATATTTCCCCATTTGCCATAATCTGGGTCTTTTTTTTTTTTTAATTTATGTTTTTTTCCTATCTACAAAATCAATACCCTATTGGCAAACCTGAAGAGACCTGGCAGAAAGGCACACAAAACTGGTACTTACTGTTTCAATAACAGCATTAGTATACAACAGAGTATAACTTTTGTGCAAAGGAATAAAAATAACTGAATTTGATATTGGTGAAGATATTTTTTTCTTCCAAAATAACAGAACTGATACTTCAACCAACTTTTGAGAAGTCTTTGAAATCAGGAGCTGCCACAAACCTATCTAAAAAGTAAGATTTTAAAAAACGACATACCAAAGCACAGATGTTAATTTTTACCTTTTGATTAAATACACCACTCACCAATTCAATGCAACATATATTTTCAACTCCCGCAGCTGCTGTTTTATAGCCTTTCATTCTTTGCTACAGCTTAAAAAAAAAAAAAGGCAAAAAGTGACAGGAACAACTGAGAGCTATGAAAAGGAGGAAATGAGATATCATTTTCTTGCTGTTATCCAGAATGACATAGAATAGACGTAGAAGCCCATCTTTGACTTTTTCCAGATGTCTGTGGAATCGTATCAGTATTCCAGCTTTTCTTTATGTTGATGGGTATTTTTGTGAAATTCTTTGTTCAGGTTTTACTTTTTTTTTTAATCACATCTGAGTGAATTTTGACAGCATTTCAGCCAGGGCATGAAAAGTTGCAAAAACAATTTTAAAATTCGTGTATCATAAGCATTGCACAATCTAATTGTAGAAAGGCTGTTGAGAGAACAGGATGGTAATGAGCAGGTGGTATTTCGCTCTCAAGGCAATGCAATTTAATGAGCTGAAATTTATTTTGGTTAAAAGTCCTCATAAAAATGCAATACCATGAGATTACAGTAGCAGAAGATAGGTCAGTCCTGCCTGTCTGGTCTACTCTAGGCAGAATCATGGCTCATATTATAAGCCAACAAGGCAAACCTGGTCAAACCCCTAACATTTTCATTTACAAATTACTTAAAATTCTTACTGACACTTTGAGGTGGGTTTGACAGTGAAGGGTTTATGTGACCCAGTGCCATGACTGAAAAAATTATTCCTGTACATCATTTTCCTTCCCCAGATTTTGCTGGGGCAAGAGATGCATGAAGAGCAGCCCTGAGGACTGTTCTATATTAAGTCCACTATAGACCAAACCAGATACTGGTGGACAATATGCATGCAAACTGCTGACTTCCTTTCTTCATGCATCCCCTCCTCCCAGATATTTCCCTTTTCATGGCTACTGAGCATCCAAGAAGTGCCCGTTCAACAAATCACTTCTGCTTAATATCTCCCTTCTGCAGAAAACAGTGATTTATTGCTTGACAGAATGTAAGTTCTGCAGATAACAATACTACAATTGTTTCCAATTTCATAACCAAATCACTTACTTTATTTTTCAGACCTCAACAAACTGCATCCCTGTAATCTTGCTTGTTACAGCTCTCTGTGTCTTTTGGAAGCACTCATTTTTGGAGTTGGACTCAATGAATTCTTGAAGCCCCATCCATGCCCTACAATTCTGTGACAAGCTCAGCCAAGGAGGCATTGCTCACACTGGCTTCCTATCTCAGCGGTACTCTTTTTTAAAACTGGGGAAATTTAATGACAATCAGTTTTACTGGTGAAAAAACTGTGCTGAAATCCTCCCCCCCAGCCCAACCTCTTAGCTTAGCTAGGTTTGCTAATTATGTAATTCAGTTAGCTTGATTCCTGAAATTGCACAGGTTGCCATTCAGTACTAAAACTTAATAATCACAGAAAGCTCATGCTGTAAGGAATGAAGCCCCCGAAAATGAAACGTGTGCATGTTTATATAAACAGAAAGAAACAAACTCAATTTGATAGCAGTTTAAAGGTACCTCTTGTCCCGCTCTTCATAGGGGTGATTTTTATTGTATACTTTATTCTTAGCCAAACAAAATATCAGATAGCTAAAAATATGATGAAGAGTTACCACAAAATAATGAGAACTGGTTAAACAGCAGTGTTCTAAAACTGCTGAACTGCCGTTAGCACAACAGCAACTATTATTATTAGTTTTGGTTTTGTTTTTTTTACTGTTGCAGTATTTGTCAGTTGCAGTTTGGGAGAGCCTCTAGCTCACATCTGCATGAATATATATATAAAAAAATAAAGATTAGTCACAAAAAGCAGTTTTTCTCTCCTTTACATTGAAACACACAGAAAAAGTCCAGACTTATAAATAAGGCTTTCAACAGTTGGTCTTGTAATTCCACAAGTTTTATAATGCAGCTGTGTTTAATTAACACTGGGCCACCACACCCTCCAGATGGAAGATTTTGAGGACCATTAAAATCCGGCCTGGCACCTTCACTAAGATCTGTGTTTCTAAGAATGATGGTTGGTTGCTAGATTCTACAATAGAGCCTGTTCTGGGTGTAATTTGAGTCCTTTGATGTTTCTCTGGTGGAGGTAGGAACATGAGTTCTCTCATGAAACATTGCATTATTCACAGATAAACCTGTGAGGTCTAGAACAAGCAAGAAATTCTTGGAACCTGTTGCTTCGCCATGTGTGGCATCACTGACAAATTACAGGGAACAATCAATGATCAAGTCAATCTGCTGGGTCTACAGGATTAGATAAGATCATTCTTTTACATTTCAATATTCTTAATTTGTGTGCCAAAATGATTTTATCTGGCTACATGAAGTTTCTCGGCCATAATAATTTTATAGGTAAAGTGACTCACGAACCAAAAAAAATGCATGAATTGTTAACAGTTCTTATCACTGTGTCCTTTTTGCTGGCTGACTTCTTTTGAAATGTCTGACTCTATACATAACAGACATAACTGATGGGGCTCTTAAATAAATGTACTCTGAGTTAACAGTACTCACCATAACCTTTAGCAGAGGACTGAAGTTCTGTTTTTATTAAGAATGGCTTATTTCCTCTTTTAAGTACAGAAATAAACTGAGGATGCATCGCACAAAGCCTGAGCAAGCTCTCATCAAACACTTGTGCATTAGAGAACACTTAGACATATCCAGTTACTCCAGTTTTAAAATAGGTACTTGGTATCATTGTATTTGGAAATGAAGTGCATTCTCCAAACACTGGACTTTGAAAAATAGTACCCTACTTTCCTTATTTCTAGACACAAAAATATGATTACAGTTTTGTCAAAAATTCTTTTCGTTTATTAAAATTTTCATTGATGCCACTGAAAGTCTTGATAGTTATAGTCTAGATTATTACTATAACAGCTCTGAAAGTCAGTTTATTGATTCCTTTAAATTTCTAAAAGAATGTGGTATGGTAGAATTCAGTAGCAAGCATCATATGTATGGATGGAAATGATGCAATGCTATTGATCTAGGTATCAGGAAAATGCTAGACATCTACTGAAACAAAAGAGCAACGTTTAAGATTGAAATAAAGTCTTCCCTTCTGAACTCACCTAATGAATTCTCTTCCTTCCGAAGATTTGAAAGGTATTTTTTCTTCCTGTATGAGTGCTAAGGAATTTTACTTATTTATTTTGCCGTGTGTTAAATGCAAGCATGACAGATGTGCTGCACATTGTTTACACAAAAGTGGTAAGGTACGGTGCCTGCTCACATGCCCCGTGGTTGTTGATTCAGGCGTATATCTGGCAGAAATTGAAGGAAATTTTAAGGCATTTTCCATTTAGAAGTGGACTCAAAGCATGCAAGTTTGTTCAGCATTTGACCCAGATTGTGGGCTGCATCCTAACACACTGACACAGAAGAGCCCACGAAAGCACTGCTAGTCCAAGCCTGTGAAGAAAACTTCTCCCCAGATGTCTCCATGCTATATTATGTGAATGGCATCATTTTCTTCGTTTCATGTGGTGATTTATTTTATACCATGCAACTGCTCGGTAAACTCAGTTCATTCTACTGATGTTAACTTTGAGTCAAGATCTGCCTTTGTCCTGAGCAACCTTCAGTCTGCATTGTGAGGCAGGGCAGCTCACCTTGTAGCTGGGACACTCGTGGCAGAGCTGCTTGGCTCAGCAGCTGTCATCATCTTAACTCAGATTTGCCATTCCCTTCCCAGGTGAGGCCACAGCACACTGCCAACACAGAGCATCATGAGACATGGCAGGCTCAAGCCCAAGGGCTTGGATCCAGGAACAAAAACCTGCTCCAGCTTACAGTGTAAACGCATACAGTCTCAAAGCATCACCCTAGCAAATCAGGGTTTCTAAAAACACTCAAAATGAAGAATAACAATAGGTAAAGATATTAACAACAGCCTATTTCCAAAGATTTATCTCATGCTGAAGTGAAATTATTTTCAGTGGAAAGCATTTTTCTAAATTGTGTTCAACATACAAATATCTGGTTTCCTGTTTCTGCACAGTAACTCCAAAAGAATGCCCCCTAAAATATTTACGTTACAGTGATTTGGATGATCTGCAAGAGAACTTTTCAACATGATGCCCTACATCAGCACAGAGATGCTGGTTTCTATAGTGCTACAGCTTTGGTCTTACTACTCACTACTACAACAAAACTCTGCAGATGATCCAAAACAACCCAAAACAGTAGTGTTGGTGTGTGAGGTCTATCCCTGCAAAAGGACATACAGTCCTGAAACCAACCGTGTGAGCAGCCTGCTTCTAACCTTCCTGGTCTTCAAAACCTTTCTCAATACGAAACCAGACCTGCTAGTAATTTGGGATTTAAAAGCAGCTTCCATTGCATTCTAATGAGATTTTCATAGGAGGCTCAAGCATATAATTAGTTGATAAACAACAGAACAGCTACTTACAAAAACATAGAAGGCTCCTTCTCACACATTGGCTTCTTAATTTACCAAGAGAATTGACCAAGAATACAAATAAACAAGAGCTACCCTTCTGCTTTGCCTTCCCCTATCGTGTTATGTTTTATTGTTTTCTTCCTCAAGCTGGACCTGATTCTCCCACTTTTTTTTTTTCTTTTTTTTTTTTTTTCTTTTTTTTTCTTTTTTTTTTTCAGACGTGGCAAAGAAAACTGCCCAAGTCAGTATCACAGTATTAGCAGGTCCATTGGGTGCTTTCCTTGGTGGAGCATCAGCACACCTTTGGAAGCACACCAGTTTCAGAAACAATTACATGCTGCACCCAGTGGCTTCCCAACAATTCTCTCCAATGCATATCTGACTGTCAAAAACACAAACTCTGTCTGGCAGTAAGAAGGATCACCTCTCTGTCACATAAAATTTTCTGCTTCAGTCCAGACATTTCATAAAACTTCAGCCAAAGTTTCAGTCTGTACTGATTTTTTTTTTATTTTACTCTGAAATTGTCTGATTGTACTGACACTTGTCACAATGTAAGTTATCACAGAAATCTGATGTAGATTATGAGATAAGTACCAGGCTTATGTTTAGCCAAGAAAATGCGCTGTGATGCATGAAACAACCTCAAAGCATGCAGCATATATCCTCTTCCACTACATCAGGAATACAAAGAGAAGCATTATAAACTCTAAGAAAGTATCCTGAAATCAGTTTCAGACAAAAGCTCAAACAAATAGCCTTTTGAAATTCATGTCACGTTCAGAGTGAATAGTTTCATGTCAGAAAAAAACAGTGAATTTCTATGTATGTAACCTGGAGCACAGGATTTTTTTTTCTTTTTTTTTTAAATAATCTTAAAGGAAAGTATGAGAATACTAAAATCATTCCTCCATGATTATATACATTATGCAGAAGGTATTATATGACAGCACTGAAAAAAATGTTTAGAATATTGCTGGATTTTCACATGGCAGCATGCAAGTCTAGAAATAAAGACGCAGTAAGTACAATGAACACCAACTTTCTGAACTGTTATGCACTAACACCCCTTAGGAAATTAAGCAGGACTTATCATACATGCCTAAGAAGCAATTACAGAAGCTTCTGTTTCCTCAGTCATAAATTTCCTGGCTGCATAAAGTTACACCAGAAGTGTTGAAGCAATGTTGACATTCAGTGTGTACTGGATTAAAATGAAATTGACTTTTATGTGCAGAATAAACTATTGTAGCTTTTTTCTTTCTTTTTGGTCATGAAAAAAAAAAAATCTCACAGTAAAACCTTTTCCTGATTAAAAGTTTATCGTAGGGTGTGTTCCACATGATCTACTGCATGATGCTATAAATTCTTGACTCTTGGTAAGACTGAAGCAACAGTCAGAAAACGTTATTGGTAATATTGTACAACCACACACCTTTCTAGGATCTTGTATAATAACTGGATTTGTGCCAATATAACTTATCGTACTGTGATTTTCACAGCTAGGCATTCTTTTTAGTCCTGGATTCAGACACTGTACATCACCAGTACAAGAAACAGCACACTATGAAACCAGAGAATGACAGGAATCGTGCCTACTTCATTCTTTGTATCAAATCTCCTGCCTTTCTGTCATTTGCTAGGTTTTCAGGAGTATGAGGACTGCTCTGAAAGTAATGCCTCCTATTTTATTGTGTTGGCCCATGACATCTGAGGCAGGTGTTGGCAGGCATGGCAGTAGAGGTTGAACGTTCCCACCAATATTCCGTTATATTTTGTTGCTGTGTGACTAGTGACAGCAGAGGGGAAGCCTGAGAGACTGGCATCTGACACGGAAGTGCCAGTGAAGCAAAGGGATGTAACTGAATTCCTCCGTATGGAAAAAATGGCATTCACTGACATTCACTGATGCTGTAAGCATTTATGGAGATCAAACAGTGGATGTGAGAACAGTGAAATTTGAACTGCATGGGCAATATTCTCCCAGCAACAATGCTGTCATAGCAGCTGTGAAACAGTGGGTCACCTCTGCTGGTGCAGATTTTTTTGAGCCCTGCATACAGGCTTTTTGTTCATTACTGGCAAAAAAAAAAAAAAAGCATAACTAATGATGGTGATGGGGTTGAAAAATAGCATTTTGTAGTGAGAATTTGCTCTATGAAAGTGTTATTTCCGAGGAAATAAACATGAGGCAATACTTTTGGAGCAACCTACGTACTTGACATGCAAAGCAGTGTGAACTCTCTACAGACAGCGCACTTTTGCACTATCTGTGCTAATCTCTCCAGAATTTTCTGTCTCGCTGGAGATATGGATAAATGGTCATTAATAGCTTTTAAGCTTATTGTTCTACAGGAATAGCTGCTGAAATGAGGGATGCTCTGAAGAAAACCTTATGTTATTACTCTTTAAACTTTGATATCTCCATAAAGCTTAGGCCACGAAGCTGTCTCTCACTGACAGCCATACAGTACTAACCACAGAACAGGAGAAGTCCTTTCTTACATGTGTTTACATGCTAAACCACAGCAAGGATTTTCAGTCCACATGGCACCAGGCAGAGGGAAGTACCCCAAAGAGTCAGTCTTATTGCTTGGGCCAAAACGGACAAATCCGTAGATTAACGGTTAGTAAAGAATCGTAACTTTCACAGTTCCCTTTCATTTTTGAAAAGAAATTGTATTAACTGGTCATTCAGGAACATTTTCAGCCTATCTTGTGCTCAGCTTACAGTATCTTACTGTGAATCAAGCTTTATATAGCTTGGTGTGGACATACCACAAAGCCAAAACACATTAAGTATCTGAACTCTCATAAAATCTGAAAATAAAATTTCACATAATTAACCATCTGTGCTGATTTAATCTTCAGTAAAGACTGTAGCTCAGAACTTCAGAAATGGGTGGATATATGAATTCCACTAAAATTCCACATTTTTATTATGGGTTTTAGTAGTCAGTCTTACATGGGTGCCAGAGAACTTTCAGAACCCATACAATCTATTCTATTATAATATGGTCATGTAAATTTGGTTCCCACTGAAAACACCACCACCCCACCTTGGAAGTGATTTAGCTAAACATCTAGCATTTCATATTCAGTTCATACTGTAACTGCTATAATACATGCCACAGGCTCAGAAAGTGTCTAGTTCAAAATAAAAATCCCCACAATGAAGAGTCATTTAGAAGACTTATGAAGAGTTCATTTCATAAATTCTTGACTGTGTGCTTAATAAGGAAAGCCAAAATGGACAAAGACTACAGAAAACAGAATCATCCATACAATTCTTTAGCACGTTATTGCTAACGTAAGTTTTAGTAAAACTTCCAGTAGTTCCAGGCAAAGGAATCAATTAGCAATGCAGTTTCATCAAAATAAAAATGATGGCAAGATATTGATTCTAATTGTATGTGTAAACTTACAAATTTTCTTTGTGCCATGTGGACTGATTCCATTTCATACGAAGCTGTGTAATTGAAATGAAAGTTTCCAAAGCTATCCAAGCTATTCATAGAAAAATTTCAGAATATTTGTTTAATGGATTCTTTTGTCATTTAGGAACAGGTTGAAAAAAAAATAATTAGAATTTCTCATTGCCTGAAAAATCTACTGCCAACTTTCAAGACTGCATTTTTGTTTGTGCTAACAAAGAAAACCCCAAATTTTATCTTCCTGCCCCTCATGCTGATACCACACAAACACAATCTAGCAGCTTTTCAGGATACAAAAACATGAAATCTCACTAGGTACCTAGGAAAATGTACCTGGTACTCACTCCTGTGAAAGATCAGCTGCAATCCTGGATTCCAGTTTTCAGTAAGAAACCTAATTTGCTTATACTGGATATCACTGCTTCCTAACATAACCCAAAGCCCCAGGGACATACTGGTAGTAATGCAAACACAGGATGGTCATTTGACCAATAAATCACTCAAATACATATAAAGCAGAAAGTTATTACAATTCCGTTATTACAATGGTGACATGCATTTGTTTGATATGTTGGGGACAGGGAATTATCTGAATTTAGTTCCTATAATGTGATAGAGAAGCTATCTAGGAAAGCTTTAAGTCTAATTCAGTCTATTCTCCTTTTCATTACACATAATCATTCTGTAGATAAAACTTCCAAACTGTTTACAGTTTTAAAAAAATGGTTTCTAGTTATTAATTAGAGATCCAGTAGTTCTGTTATTTGATGTAAAATAAAAATAGCCAGAATTGCTGTGAATGACCATTTTGGTATTCTAAGAAACACTGAATCCAAAATTAAAGTAGATTAAAAATACAACAGATAGAAAATACAATTTTTAATTGTATTTCTAAGGACTAGTGTTTTAAGTAGTAAAAAAAAAAAACAAACCTGTTTTGAAAGAATAAGCATTTCAGAAGATCAAACTGTAGATTTCAACAGCAAGAGATAGAACAGTCAGCAGAAAATAAAAAATGAATGTATACTATTACAAATGAGAGAAAAATAATTTGCGATGTTTTCACTTAGTACTAAGCACAGGAAAATGACACTTGGACGAGTAGTCTAGCAAGGAATATTTGCACTCATCTACTGAAAGTTTAAAATAAACATCATGGAAAACACTGCTGTTGCTGGTGGAAATGTCATTTTTAAAATTGTTTAAATACAGTCCTAAGAAAAGACTGTAGCTTGCTTACTGAAGAATGAGACTCTATGTGACCTTGTGACCTAATTTTCCATTTCTGTATGCAACTGACATTGCTTAATCAAATTACCAGAAATCTATTCCATCAGAAGTAAAAATTTCATAATGAAATTCGATGTATTACATCACGAATACTACCACATTTCAAAATCTGATTCTGGATATGGAAATATCACTGAAACAAGACTGATCACATTGCTCTCAGTTGCTTAAGTTTACCACAGTTCACACTCGCTGTATTTATTGTTTTTCTTCTCTACTATATGAAGTCTGATTTAATGTTAGTTCTAAACAATGCAGCTGTAACTAACTAGAAATATTTTACTAAGTTAAACAAAATACTTTCAGAAGGTACAATACAACAGTTTGAAAAGAAAAACTTAAAACAGAAATTACATTTTGATTCAGAAGTTGGCATTTGAGTATACTCAGACAAACTACAAAATTTGGAGATAAAGGGAGACTCCCCTCTCTCCAGTTTCTTGAACTGCCAGGAATTAGATTAACTATATAATGCAACAAATTTTAAAGAAAACAATTTAATTTAAACATTAATTCATTAATTTCGGACGTGAAAATGATGGAATCAGCTTTAACTTCTCTATATCAGGAAGTCTGGAGAGCAAAAAATCAATGTAGGAACATATTAAAATTTCACAGACTTTATCACTGGATCAATTAAAAATAAAGCAAAATAATTAGAAGATGGAATTCTCTTTTTCTCTTTTCTGCTTTTACACCTTTTTCACTCCCTCCTTGTCCTTTTACCCAGCACAGAAAGTATTGCACCAAAAGTCCTGGTCTACTTTTGCACTAATTATTTCCCCTTCATTTACACAAGGGCAATATACGTAATGTTCCAGCAAAATCAAAACAAAGATTAAACGTAAAGAAAAAAAAATCAAGAGTAATATAACCAAAAATCCTTCAAGGTGCTATTTGCAGATGTCCCCTTAACGAGGGGAGATGAAAAAATCAGAAGACAGAATTCAGAAGAGTCTTGATAAATGAAAGCATCCTGGAAAAATGTGGGTAAGCACACATATATAAAGTGCTTATACGAATATGAGATAAGGAAAAAATATATATCTGCTTTACAGAAAAGGATTTTTCCATTATAATGAATTAAAAATAAAGTGTGAGACACCGCCACTCTTGCAAATAAATAAATGAATAAACTACCATGTAGTAACATATAAACAGGAAATGTCAGTCACATACATGTGGGCAACTTTATATTCAGCATGTACTCTGTGAAATTACTGCCTTGCTTTGGGCACTGGACTTCAAGAAGTATGTGGATCACTTGGAGCAAACAGAGGTAGACGAACAAGTAAAACATGACCTATGAAGAAAGTTTGGAGGGACTGAAGTTCTATGAAAAGATGAGAATGAAAGGAGTATATACGACAGACATTACTTCAAATACTTAACAGGAACCATAAAGAGAAATGGAAATTTATCCTCCATTTCCACAGTACATTGAGGGTGATGGATAAGATATTTTTACTAAGGGGGTAAAAAATTCTATAATGATAAACATCAGAAGAGACTATATAATATTTCCAGAAGGGCACACAGGGCTTAGGAACTAAACAAACAGCCGTAAAAACTGTTTCATAACAGTTGATTCTGGTATGGATAGGGAAACAGAAAACTCCAGTCTTCTAGTCCACACTTCTGCATTTCTTATTGAGTGAAAAGAGTTGAATAAACATTAACAGCTAACTCTGAAAGGCAGAGATCATAACATTGTGCAGATGCTATGGGCACGGTGCTGTCATTTCTCCAGCTATGGCTTAGCACACTGCTGTAGTCAATTTTGCAGAGCATTATTCATATAGCTAGGGAACAGGAAATATAGTAGGGCTGTTGTCACCAAATAATTACAAGCAGAAATGCTACCAAGTACTTTCTGAAGTGGGTGTTTTGTCTTTTCCTCACCTTCACAGTACCACATACTCTCTGGTGCCACTTAACAATAATAACTTATGTTATCAGCTGATCTACCAAGGGACTTGGCATTTTCTGTCTCTTTCATCCACAACAGTCCTTATATCTCCTTCATCTTTCTCTGCCCCTTGGAGATCCAGTACCACGTTCCCTTCTTCATTGGCTTCATCTGAAGCTGACTGACTATAGCCATACCACTAAGCAAAATGCTGCCAGTTCGCTCTGCAAGCATATTCAGGCACTGAAATTCGTCTGATTTTTTGGACGACTAGACTGTTAAAACAATCTCTAGAACAACTTCTTTCAGCCAGTTTTTCTCTCAAACAAGTCAGTCACTGTTTGGGAGTTTACATGTGACAAGTACCACTCCCAGCACGGTAGGATGTGGGTCATTTCATGCCAACTGGTCTCAGTGCCAGAGAGCAACCCATGGTACCTTCAGTTCACTACCACATCCACACTCATTGTCCTATGAGGTTGCCCCCACTTAAATGTTCCTGTGTCGCTACTGCAGGAAAGGCTGGCAGAAATATTTACAGCAGGAAGGAAATTCCTGCTGTACAGGAATTGTACTGCTTACAACAGGAAGGAAATAATTATTATAGCATCTAGAAGAGAAGCTGTTGAATTTAGCAATATTAATTACAGGTAGAAATGCAAATGTCCTCTCCTTCCTTCCTGCAGGAGTGGACTCTTGAGAATAAAGTAATCCTTTAAATCGGATTCCACTGTAGAACCCAGTTCCCACTACAGGACAAAGAAAAAGTGATGTGGCTGCATCTCCATCTTGGATGATTAGGAACTCTCTACCCATACAAACAGCTTCTAACACTGATACAATTACTATAATTTAAGTAGAAAGAATATATTTTTGCCATAAGATGGTTAGATGTGGGAAATCAACTCATCTGGTTCACTCTATCAGTACTATGCATTTCTGAAAAAAAAGAAAATATACTTTTTGACTCTGAATGTCTGACGTGAACTGACAAAGCCTGTGACCTTCCTGTTAAGAATGATATAAACACAATTATGCCTTTTACTTCAAGAAATGGTTTCAGCTAAAAGCAAAATTGTAATGCACGCTCCAAGTTTCCTTACGATTTTGTTGCTTTAAGTCAAATACTTTACTTCACATAACGTTTCTTGTAGCATAACTGTTTACCCAAGTGGCAGCAGCCTACTCTGAGATAAATTAAATGGACATTTATCAAGGGCAAGTTGACAGTTTTAAATGTTAATCACAAGCACTGCAAGACAAGTACAAATAGCTTCTACCTGGAGGTTACATATCCAAATCAGTGGATAGATATTGTAATTAACTTCTACACAATAAAGTACATTTGCTTCTGAATTATTGAAGAACATTTCCTGAGAGAGGAAGATGTAAAATGCCATGCAATATATTTATAAGTAGAGTTTACATATAAATAAAATCTGAAAATCCTTCTGCCCATTTAACACAGGCAAGAAAAAAGGAAATACTGTTTAAAAATATAAATCTCGAGGTCAAGATTTAACTTTTAATTAAACAAACAGCTTAACAGAGTTCCATCAAACAGAGGCATAATACATGAGCAGAGGGTTTTCTTATTACTATATCTCATTTTGTTTTAGTACAGTGAATTATTAATTAATAAGATAACCGTTCAGCTACCTCAGGTTCTGAGGGAATTTCGAGAAAGCCTAGAAGTAATCATTGCTAAACCAAAAGAGAACATTCATCTAGTGGGAACAACAGTTAACACACTTAATTTCTTAAACCACTCTAGAATTTTTGCCCTAGTCACAGAAATTATTAAGGAAACAAGTTAAGAAAGATGAAGAAATTTTCATAAAAGCACAGTGGTAAGTATCTTCCCATCAACCCTTCACCCTTCAAACCACTGAAGCATCTGCACACTTAAAATGCTAATAAAAGCTAAAAGGTTTTACTTACAGTTAAAACCAGGTTCAATAGTTCTTCCAGCTTCAAGACTGTTTATTGTAATCTGAAAGATGATGTGCAGCAGCAGAAATGATAGACTGGTGAAACACAGAGATTTTAATAATCGTCCTGTATGCCCTAGAAGACAAAATACATATATATATATATATATGTAATTATAGATGTAGTTGATGAATTTCTAAGCAATGTTTAAAGGTTTTCAGAAAAAAAGAGAAAAAAAAAAAAATTCTGACCGAGGATATTCTGCAAGTCATTTCAACCTTACTCTTGACTGACTCTCAATGGACAACACCATAGCTAAAAGCAAACTTACATAAATGCGCCCTTGAGTATTCTTTAACTACAAAACCCACTGAATGTTGTTTTTGATATTTCCTTCTACTCTTCCATTAAAATAAAAAAATTTATTTAGTCTTCAAATAGCAATTTTTAACACTACAAATAATATAATTATGCTCCATGTTACCTGATACAAAATATGTACAATACTTCCAATATTGAGAAAAATCAAAGGCTATTAATCTAATTACACTTTTCAAAACAAATGATGTGGAAGGAGGAATAACAACTCGGGAACCTCAGTTTGGCTCAAAAATAGAGACAAACTTCCAAATGAATGCTTTGCTTTGTGTAGACTGCCCTCTTTCTCTTCTTGTAGTAGATTTTTCGAAAATTATTTGCAGTATACACTGAAGAATGTTGTGCCAAATACACTTGGTTTTAGCTCCTCTATGATTTACCGGATATCTATAGCCAAAAGCCAATATCAAGTGCTTGATGGAGACTTTGAAAATGCCTTATAAATCCTCTAGGAAACACTCAGCTTTATCACAGGCAGCCAAATTTGCAAGGGATGAATAAATAAAGTAAACCATTAGTATTTCAGAAAATATGCAACATTAACAGTAAGCTGTATTGCTGATAAAAGGCAACATTACGTATCACCCTACTTGACCTATTTACAACAAAATTCTATTTCTTAAGTACTTTATACCTAGATTTTGTACCACCTACATCATGCATTTGAAGGTCATTTGATAATTTACAGACTGAAAAACTAAACTGCTTCAATTATTGTATGGGTTTATAAATGAAACCAAGGCAACAAGGGGCAGAACCAGCAGATTATACTTGGGAAATGTTCACCCTACATGCATTCTTGTTGCTTTTATACCTACTCTGTGTGAGTCTATGGCTAGCAACTTCTAGAAAGAAGGTGATGACTAAGACTGACCTACGCTTTGATTCAGATTGGATCACTTAGCTGATAAGTTCACAGATGCATGACAGGGAGTCAACTGAGTTGTACTGTATTTTTTTATTTGCTTCTAGTTTCTCACTGCTCTTGTCTGTTAGTAATAGGCAATAAATTACTTTAATCTCTCTATTCTGAGTCTGTTTTGCCCATGATAGTAATTGGTGAGTGAACTCCTTGCCCTCATCTCAGCAACTGAGCCCCTTTTTCTATCATATTTCCTCCCCTGTTCCTTTGTGCTGGGCAGTGAGAGAGCAGCGTAGCCATCAGGGCAAGACATTTCAGGCATATCATCAATGGCCCAAACCACAGTTTAAATGTAAAGAATCAGATAAATATGGTTTTGTAGCTTTAGAAAAAGTTTTAACTCATCTCACTCCATCAGACTCAAACTTTTGTTATATGTTTGCTACCCCAACAATGCAAATTTTTATTACCAAATACCTGTGATGCTCTTCCCTTAAAAAAAATAATGAGTTTAAATAATTGAAACAAAATGAAAAGGCAAGCTTAAGTATGAAATTCTGAAACCTGAAAAGGAAGTTATATTTACTAACTACATGCTTTGCATGACCTATTCACTGGTTTCCAGTGATCGGTCAGACATCAGAGTTCTCAGATATGAGACAATCCAGGCTGCAGAGCATTACAGAATAGACAAAGTTTAAATTCTTTATGTCAGAGGTCATTTTTTGTTCTATGTGTACAGAAGTTGCCCAGCTGGCTTAGGACAAAAACTTCCAAACAGTATGAATGCATAAGTAGCAAAATATCTCATGTATTCAAGTTCATGAAGAGTGAATATATGACAAGCTACACATCATTACATCAGTTTTTAAGTGTGCTGCCATATTTAATGAAATACAATGACTGGCAAGTCTCAATATTCAGTAGTTCTTCCTGCATTACCAGATCCCAGGCCGCATACTCTTATATGTATATTATATATTTGTTTTTAATATACTTTCAAGGTGAAGACAAACTATTTGACAACACAGACCCTATGCACCCAGCATTTCTGTTCAAACACACTTGTAGATTGAACAAAGCATTTAACAACTTTGTGATTGTCTTCCTTTTAGGAACTGTGAAAAATGTTGAAAAAAGCATTTCTTGAAATGCTGAAATGTCAGGAAAACATCTGCACAAAGTCAAGGAATATTTTGAAAGGATAATTAACACTTATGATAACAAATGAAGACTCAGCTTGATAGTAAATATGGCAGAGGAAATACACTGCTGAACTACATGCTAGACATGTTCAGTACACAATATAACGTTCCTCAAGGACTGTTCTCCTCATGGCCATCAGTGCAACAGGACCACCATAAGACCATACCAAGCAGCAGCCCTTTGCATTCCCTGTCACATACAGCTGTGACAGCAGAAACTAGAAGTTTTTGGAGAAGAATAAGAAATACTATGCCCCTGATCTCAAAAGTTTTGGAGAGACATCAACAACTTGGGAGAAATCGGAGTGCTAGAAAAATCAGTGAATTATTGGATATGTAATTTATGCCAAGGACGAAGCGACAGATTTGGACAAAGGATGAGTTTCAATTTATAGTGGGTTTTGGATGAACCCATTTGTCTGTATTTTTACCTTCATATTTTTTCACTCTACTGAAAACTCAGTTCTAAACTACACAAAGGAAAAAAATTAACTGTATGTGTACAGGACTGAGTGGAAAGAAAAGAGGAAAAAAAATCTCAGTTCACACTGGAAATCAAAATGCTACTGATTGCTTCCCTTTTGTTTTAGATGTATAGACTCATATATATTCATAAAGACTATTATAGGAAGAATATTCTCACAAAACACCTGTATTTGTAGCTTTAAAATTGAGTTACAATTTTACTCACGCTGGTGTGGCTCCACCAGCTCCAGCAAACCAGAGTGAATGAGTAGAGTATGCCTCAAAACTTGCCTGAATGATTAAAAAAATGGATCTGCTTTCAGGAATAGTGTGCTGTTCCTCATGGTACCCCGTAGGACCTATACCTGGCTTTAGAAATGTCTTCCAGTGCACTTCAGAAACACACAGAATCACAGAATGGCCAGGGTTGGAAGGGACCACAAGGATCATGAATCTCCAACCCCACTGCCACATGCAGGG
>JAOWBP010002052.1:38815278-38826420 GCA_028571105.1 Tragopan temminckii | reverse complement strand
AGGGGGGTTGGACTCGATGATCTCTGAGGTCCCTTCCAACCCCTACAATTCTGTGATTCTGTGATTCTGTGATTTCAAAATCCTTTCACTTCAAAGTTATATGTGAATATTTCTAGTGAGGTGGTTGACGCCCCCACGTCTGTTTTACTCAAGATGCATTTGCATAATGCCTTCAATAATATGCTTTAACTTTTGATTAGCCCTGAAATGTTCAGGCTGTTGGAATACATGAACTCTGAAGGTCCCTTCCAACTGAATTAATTCTACTCCTGTTCTATTCTACTCCCATTTTATTCCATTCTATTTTTGCCATCTGATTCTTTTGTGTGTATTTATTACTTTAAGTTTGGCAATAGCAGGAAAAAAATACCAAAAAGATTCTTTATCTCAGAAAAACAAAATGATACAGCGTGGAAAAGAAAGACTATACATCATTTCTTTCTAGAAATATACTGAAACATACACGTCTCTGGTACATTCATCTGAGTTTATCTAATGCTGTATACCTTTTTACAGGCAGGAAAAAGTAAAAGCAAATTAGAAAATAAAAATACTCATGTTTTTCAAACAGAGGTAGAAAGAAGTGGCTAGGTTTTCAGAAATTATGAATACAGACATTCCAGCTGGAAACTGAAATCTTCAATGGCCCCAAAATTATGAATTTACAATGCCATGCTAAAAACTCAGTACTTCCCATCCCTAAACTGTCTAACTTGCCCAAGTTCTGTTCTCAATAAAACATGCAGTATTACAAACGGAGTATAATATGAGATAGTCCTAAGGTGAAAAAATTGAATTCGCATTTTTACCCAAATTGCTCAGGTAATCTACCTTTAAGACTGGAAGCATGGATTAAGCACATATTAATCCCCACTTTTTCATGGGGTATTAAATTATCCTGTTTCCCAAAAGCTACCCGCAGGGTTGGATGCATTGGAAAGTAATTTTATAGAAGTATTTGGCTTGGCTTCTAAATAGATATTTGCTCTACTGTTAGAGAAATACTACAGTGTGTAGAAACTACCTTCACCCATGCTGATAAACAGATGTTTCAAGATCTGTTTGAAGGACTTTTCCAAATGGGGCATATTTCAAAGTTGACTCTTTCTTAGAGAACAAAAGACCAAACAGATACAAAAGTCACAACTCAAAGGTCAGCTCTCCATGGCGTGGTTTAGGAAAAAGCAACAGCTATAAAGTTTCTACGATGCTTAGCTACAGCACAGCTCAAAAGAAAACATTTTACATGGACTTTGCTCCAGTAGAATTTCCTATTTAAATTTTTATGTGAGCGTGACAATAAGAACAATAAATGTAGTAATACTGTTCATTCATTAGGAACAGACATATTAGGAAGCATAAGACTAAGGGAAGACTGTGTTTAAAAAAAAATGGATTTTTTTTTGTCAAGAAAATGAACAAGGGTAACGAATAGTACATTCCTGGCTTCTGAAATACTGCAGTAGAGGTACATTTAGTTAATACTTCCATTTGGGAAATTAGAAGTAGGGAATTGATTCAGTTATATTCCTAGCACTTATAACAAAGATTATACATAAAACGTTGAAGAGTCAGAGTTACAAACTCAGTTCCCGAAGTGACTGAGGCACTTGGGAGATGTTATATTGATGCTTATAAATGTTAAATTGTTTGATTAATTGTTTGATTTTTACTGTTCCCATAGTCCAAGAGCACCTCCCTGCTCACCCCTTCCTTTATAGCAAAGAGAAGAAAGGAAAGGGGAAGGGAAAAGGAAAAATTCTTCACAACCTTAATGCCAAACTCCACAAACTGGTTGAAATTTGAATATGATCACCCAGTCTTGTTATCATTGCAAACATCTATGAAATAGTCTCTAGTGGGAAGTAAAGACCATTGGCAAACACATGCTAATATTCATCCTCTACTAGATCTGGAGATAGATTAAAATATTTGATTTATCAGTAAGTGGGAAATAAATGGATAGATAGATAGACAGACAGACAAACAAGGAGGCCTATTCACAAAGGATCTTGTAATTAATAATGCTGATGTGCTTCTCATCTACCCATGGTCAAATTTGAGATTTACCATAGGTATATCACAGAATTCAAAGACGGTTTATTTGCAAAAGAACTGTCTCCAGGATGTTTGCATGCCAGATTTTTTGGTATGTGAACAAGAGACTGGAGAGGAAGGAAAACTGTCATGCTTCCTGTGAGTAAGTGACTTCTTGATTTTTAGCATCTCCACGCAGAGGATTAACAGAAAACGATCACACAAAAGTGTGATTTGTATAATGAACAACACGATTTTCCTCTCGGCTACCTGGAATGATGTCCATCTTGGATTTTCCATCTCTAAACTCTCGATAAATTAGACCGTTTAAAATGATTGAAATAACCTACTAGATACATCTTTTTTTTATGTTGCTAAGAATCAGTTTATGCTTTGGTTTCCTAATGTTTACTTTCGTAAGATATACCCTTGAAGTCTACAGGGTTGCTTAAGGACTGTGTGTTCAGACACCTCGAGAATTCACACTGCTGCTTTCAGTGTTGTTTAAAAAGAAGGTGTGAAAATAGCTGCAATCAACGCAGAGGAAATACCTTTCTTGGCATATTACAGTGATGTACTCTAGAGAAAAGTCATGATTGCTATAATTATTTTAGGCAGAGATTATTTATGTTACCATTAAGATAATTGCTTAAACAGAAAAATGGGGAATTAAGAACTAGAAAATCTCTTAAATCTGCTCAAAACAAATCAAGTTATTTTAGTGAATGTTTATATCTTCTATGATAGGTGGTTTTATTACTTTTGTTTTAATAAGAACAGCTTTGAGAAAAGCCAGTAAGCGAGGAAGTAATTACCGGACTAAGTGCTTTAGGCATATGGAGACCATCTCCAGAAAAACTTTGAAAAAAACTTGGTGAATCTCTTTACCAACACACAGGTGAGCACCATGAGGTCTACAAGAACATCAATAAAAATATCTTAAAAGTACTTTGTGGCATGATTGCTAAAAAGAAGTGTATTTCCATTGCAAAAGGTAAGATAGTACATTACAAAAAAAATGCAATGACATTTGTCAAAAGTCAGCTTAAGTTTAAAAGTTAGCTGATGTTTAAAAACTATGCTGAATAGATTTAAAATAATTGTTAGAGGAAACAACAAAATGTAAACTGTGTCTTGCAATAAACAGAAGATTAATCAGCTTCTAAATGGTGCCTCAAGAGTTATCTTGACAGTGCATTTGCCCCTGGGGAATGGGATACTTTCTTACCTAACCCAGAAAACATTAGTGCAGATGAGCACCTCACCAACATGCAACATCCCCGCGCTTCATAGATACATGCTAGGACTGGAGTTAGAAGCAGAAATTCTTCACAGGCCACAGCTATTAAGGCTGTGGTAAACAAGTGGTAAGTGGGATAAGTCTAAAATGAAGGCCTGTTCGTCTTGATCTTGTTTCAGTTTATACTCACTGTTTGAGGCAGGGGGTATCCTGAATTATTTCCTTCTCAGTAGGAGAAAAATGGTTAGGTTAGTTCACACAGTACCACAGTGTGTTAAATACAAGCTATTGTTTGTTAGGAGATGATTGGAAAAAGCTTTACTCACAGCAGCTTTATGTCTGAGCACACTGGACTGTGCACTGCTGCTTACAGCAATATTGGAATGAGAAGTGGACATTGCAATGAAATCCATGAAGCTAAAACTATTTTTTTCTATTTAAATATGTAATACCAGAATATTTCAGCTGACACAGTATTACAAAACAAATCAACAAAAAACCCACCACTGTTCATAACTTTTTAAACAACGGTTTTGTTCTTTGAAAATATAATCCAACTCTTATTCTGGCTTTCTCTGTAATTGAAATTTCTCTTTCAAAAGTTTCACTTTTCATCAGAACTGCACAGAAAACTCAATTTAGTACAGAACCTTAGGCATGCATTCTATATCAGATGAAACTGAAAACACATTTCTTCCCCATTTCCCACATTATAAACAACATCAATGGTTCGACACGCACATGCACAAATTCCACAGTCTTGGCCACCACAAAATAACAAAACAGGGCAAGGAAAGCAACCTCAGCCCCCGCTGTCTTCTCAGGACTTGGGATTCAGTGCTCCACTTTGCCTTGAGACTACTCTGTGCATATGGGAAGAAAGCCTCACTCACTGGTTTTTGCTCTTTGAAAGAAGGCACTGGCACAGCTGCCCAGAGAAGCTATGGTGCCCCATCCCTGGAGATGCTCAAGGCCAGGTCGGATGGGGTCCTGGACAGCTGAGCAGCTGGGGGACAGCCCTGCTCACGACACGGAGTTGGAACTGGGCAGGCTCCTGTGTCCCTTCCAATCCAAGCCATTCTGCCATTTTATGAAGTGAAGCATCATAGTTTGAAGTCCTTCTGACATGATTTTCTGCCGTCAGAACCCTACCTATCAATTAGATGACAGCCAGACAATAAAATGACTAAACTGATACATGACCTGGAAGATAATTCTGCTATAAGCAATAAACCGCAGCACAAGCAAAACAAGACCCTTTTATTTATGGTCTCTGAAGGACAGGTGGGGAATTAGTGCCTTTAGAACACAAAAGCTGAAGTCAGGAGAAACACCTGGGCAGAGAAGTTAAGTATTTGCTCAGGTGCTCTGTCCTCCAAGTTGTACCACTATGCCCATTCTTCTTTGTCTTCCCAAACTCAAATCATCTGACATTCGCAAAACATAGTGAACGTTCAGACTGCACTGTTTCTTTCAAAATAACTTCGCATGAATCAAGCTCTGCAGTCTCTCACAGCCTCTGGCTGAGGCAACGTTCCCAAAATGATGTCAATGGGAGCAGTGCCCAAGAAAGGACTGTAAGATTCAGCTGTATGTGAAGAAAGTGCTCAAAATTATGAAGCGAGCTATCAGGATAAGACTTCATATTTCAAATATATATTTATTCTCTTTACTAAATCACTGCAGAGTGTGGGAAGAGTGAGGAATGCCACTATAGATAACCATATGGTATTTGGATTTTCAAGCCAGAATTGTGTATAATAAATATTTATAAAATCCAGTGATATTCTCTTCTTTCTGTTTATTCTTTACATGTCACCTAGAGAAATTCTGCCCAAGCACCAATCAAACATCAGAGCGAGTTACAAGCAATCAAAGCACTTTTGCCAGTAGGCTCATAATTAGCAACCTAGACCTGAAAGAAGACACTTGGGAAGTGTCTCTAATGTGTCTGGATTCCATGCTCACCACACATCACGAGTGGTTCAGGAAATTGTGTTCTAAGTCTCTGCAAGGGGTAGAGAAGATATACACAGTGTTTTCAGCTAGATCAAGCAGGGGCATATGTGGAGCAGCTGCAAAAGCAGACATCTGTCTACATTCAGAAAACCATATAGGAAAAAAAGGGTATCTCTTAGCGATGACAGCTAGCTTGTTCCTAGCTTCTGCTGGGAATTCTTTGTCTCCTTACCTGCAGCATACGGGGCTGTAGCATTTAGTTTGCTTCCAACAAAAGCAAAGCAGGTTGTCCTTATCACTTCGTGATTAAAGAGCAGTTGAAGAAGCTACTAAAATGCACAGAATAACTGGAATATAACACAACAAAAGACAATCTTCTTATCCAGGGATTAGCAATGACATAGGAATGGACATCTGCTGTCTTTTCTTGGCAATTTTTTTAATTATTTTATTTATTTATTTATTGAGATGCGAAAACTACCAGCTCCAACCTAGCATTAGAAGAAACTTCTCTGAAAGAACAGTCAGGGACTGGAATGGACTGTCCTCACAGGTAGGTAGAGGAGTTGCCATCCTTGGAGGTACTCAGAAATGCGTAAATGCGGTACTTAGGACATGCTTTAGGGGGCAATAGTGGTGGGAGGTGGACAGTTGGACTAGATGATCTTAGAGGTTTTTTCCAATCTTAATGATTCTGTGATTTCCTTCTTCAGATACAGGAATAGGATTACAAAACCTGAATAATAAGGCCAGAAGACAATACACAGTACTTTATTAATAGGAGCGGCTTTCACCATTGATCACGCTCAAAACAACTTTAACCAGAATCAGAAATACTATGTTGCATTTTCTAAATAGATATTGCTTCTGAACAAATACTACAAACGTCACATTAAAATCATAAAGAGCTAGTCAGCTTCTGCATATCTAAGAATCTCATTTAAAATTAATAAAAACATTTTGCTTTTTATGAAAACAACGACTATTTAAGCCCCAGTTTGAAGCTATCAGCCAAACAAATCCTGTGCATCAGTACAGAAAACTCAGCTTTTAATGCAGATAATTAGATTTTACCAGATGCATGTCCATAAGTTTTCTGTCACTGAAGTAGCTATTATGAAAAACACACTAATCAAATGTTGACAAAAGTGTAATAACCACAGATGTTATTCTTCAAATACATATTTTTAAAAACAGTTGGTATTTATAAGTAACAACAGCTATTAAATCATTTTTATGGCTGCCTTGTGGAACCTTAATGTAAAGCATTACACACAAGGGACAAATGTGAACAGGGAATAGTTGGGCTGTTAGCTGCTGAGGAGTCTGTAGGCGTGTTAGAAATTACTACTGAGAGAAGAGCAGTAAGAGGGAGATTGAAAGTCTGTAAGACCTGTGGCACAATGAGTTTTAAGAGGTTTGCTTAAAGTTTTACAAAGATCAGATCATTTCTAGCTCAACAAATACATAAGAACAGAAGACATTTCTCTAATCAAGGCAAGAATGTAAAGCTCCATCATCTGGTAGCTCAAATTAGAGACATTTAAATGAAGTAAAAAAACCAGAAGTGACAGTTTTCCCAGCACTGGCCCTTTCCAGGCTCTGTGCTTCAAGTCCCAGAGCAGCTGTGAGCTGAGAGCATGGGCTATGCTATGGAGGGCCAGCTCTACAGTTTACCTCAGCCTCTCTGCTTCTAAATGTTAACAGGCTTTATGCATCAAGTTCTCTTTTGTATTGTCAGAGTAGCCAGGAAACAAGCACAGTTGCTGCTAATTGCTCAGAACTAACCACAAAGGAGTCTGAAGGAGCCATTTCCACTGGGTCCAGCCTATGGCTGAAAAAGCCAGTGAGCTGAACAACGCCTTTCGAAACACAATTTTAGTCACATTTGGAAGAAATTAGAACTGAGCTTTCTGGACATTTTAATGAATATTTGGGTGTCATTTAAACATGCACAAATAATGAATGTGGCAAAAACAACCAAACAAACAAAAAAAACAAAAAAACCAATCATTCTATTTATCCCCAAATCTGCTCGCTTTGGTTCTCCGGTATCCAAGCAAGATTCAGTTGTTAAACGCACAGTGCGAGGTGATATTTTGTATGACATGCCAGTGTGACACACGTTCAGCAATTTAAAGCACATTACTTGTAGGACAGTATAATACAAAGTAATATGTTTCATAATTCTCTGAATTTTTCCAAAATGTCCTGCAGGAATTGTCGTCAAGATGGTGTTGAACAAAGGTGATGACTACAATGACTACTACTTTATGTTACAGTCAGCTTACTTGTAATGCCTCAAAAAACAATCAATAGCAAAATGACCTTCATTTAAATCTATCAAACCCAGGTACACTCAGTTTAATTGCAAAGCTCTTAACTCCAGTCATTTCCTGGATATAAGACTACTTTACTCGAGCTACAGCATTTTTAATTTCTCTTGCACTGAAAAGCAGCATACTCAGCTCACAAGTAATGCTTGCATAAAAGCCTATCTGTCAGGTCTCTTGATGTCTCTGTGTTTTTCAGGATATGAAGACCACAGCACTGTAAGCACTCCACTATTGCAGAATAAACATTGCATAACCACAAAGCAGTGATGACATAACTTGTATATTATATAGGATAAGCTTTCTGTAATGTAAACTGAGTGTCCACATCTCTTTCTGCCCATCAATCCACCTGAAAGCAGCATGTGTAGAAGAACTGATTTTGTATGATTTTTCCATCCTTTAAGCAAGACACATTCCTCCTAAAGGAGGCTTTCCTTTTGTGTATCTAAAACTCTTACTTCCTCCAGGAATAACAATATCTTTGCTCAAACAACACATTTAAATGCTACGGATATTTCACAGCTGACTCAGGTGTGCTTAAGTCAACAGCTAGCAGAGGATATGTTTTTAAATAGCAAAATGTGTTGCTGCTGCTTCTTTTCTTAGTGTTGTTATACAGCGTATGAGAACAGCTGCACAGGATCAGATCTAAGAGAGATCTAGCCTACTATCTTGACTCCTGGCTATAAAGGGATGCCTAGTGAAGGGAATAAAACTAAAGAAAACATGTCGTGATACATTCTCAAATAATCACTCACATTTGAAAGATCTGCAGATCTGGGATTTCTGCTTAAGTTAAGTGTGCTGCATCCAAGTATTATATATAGTAAGGTAAAACCTGTCATTTACTTTGGAAACTATTCCTTTAAGCATGAAAAACACTGATCTTAAGCAATCACGTATGATATGATATTAAGCAAACACTGCTATAAAGAACTATAAAGCTGAGATGAAAACACTTATGCTTCTATGATTATATCTACCTAAGTCATTCTAATCTTCACCCCATCTGTGCTAATGTGCTGCTTCAGTTAAACTTATTCCAAGCCGTCAGACTCTCAGAGTGCAGAACTGTCAGCTTAAAGTTGTTTTCACACTGGAATGGAAATAATTGAATCTGCACAGTAACGTTTTCTACATATGTGCCTCCTTTGAGGCAAGCTTCTCACCTGTAATGCAGTCTATTAAGATTTCTCCATGTTTCATGTGGTACCTACATTACACATGCACAGATATTATGGGTTCTCCTTATTTGAAACACCTCTCAGGTTGGAAATTTCTTTCCAATATTCCAGAAATAAAATTTCTTCTAAATCCTGCTTAAATCAATTGATCATTTTACATTAGGAGTTTCAAACATAAGCCCCAAAATATCTATTTATCCTGTCTTTTCTCAAAGCTTCTTCATTTTTCCATCCTGGCTAACAGCAGTAGCAACTGCTAATTCTTAATCTTAAAAAAAAGAACAAGGCAATGAAAGTATCAACACTGTACCACTAAACCTTTCTGAGTGGTATGATAACTTGCCTAATGAAATGCTCATCAAGAAATTGAATTAGATGTAACTTGAAACAAAAGCACAATCTATTAAAAAAAAAAAAAAAAAAAAACCCTCAAAGATATTAAACCTTGTAACAGATAGCGTGTAATATTCATTTTCTTCTTTTAAAAACACTCTAAATAGACACCATCCAGTACAGTGTCACAGTTAAGAGATTTCTGTCTGATACCTGACTGCGCACTGGATCAGCTCAAATCATAAATGCTTACAAACCACAGTCCTTCCCCCGATGTTGTACCAAGGTTGAATAGAAATCTAACATTCTGAATTAGTGGTAGGAGATAATATATTTAAGCATCAGTCTTGTTTTTAACAAAAACATAAGTTTTATTGTAATAAAAGGTCAGAAAAAAAATGCAGTTTGCCTTCTCTTTGTGAAAAAGTGAGCAAGAAAGTAGTTATTTTCTGTTTTATATGGTCAATATATCTATTTACTGATTTCAAAAGATTAAACTGCCTCTGGGTTTTGCTGAGATGCCCCAGGCAGTGTGAACAGTATGTATTCTTTCAAGAAGGAGAAGAGAAATCCCTTCTTGTCCAGTCAACGGTGATTCAAGCATATTGGTGTACTGCAAACTACTCCACAAAGGGAAAACAGCAAAACATTATCAGAGTGGGAGCAGACTTTTCTGCTTACCTTTTGTAGAAGAATAAATAAGAGATGGAGCATTTCAGCCTCAACACCAGATTACTCTTTTACTGGGTTTGGCCTACTTTAAGTTCCAAGAGAGACATATGTTTCTGGTATGATGACCTTGTGGTTAAGTTTGGCTACAAGAAGTTCTTGCACTTGAGGAATGCTGAATTCTGAATTTTCCTCTGATGCTAAATAGGTCTCTGCCAGCTTTGGTGCTCTTTCAACTTCATTTACTTTTGTCAAGTAATATGTCACAGTTAAGAACTTTCACGGAAAAAATAATATGACTGAGAGCAATATTTTCATTCATAAGTAAGACTTCTGCCCAAATAGTGTGTCACCTTTTTTAATACTAACACGCTATTTAGTCGCCAGCAGAAAAACACAGTGAGCCAAGTTAATATGGTGAATAAGCTGCTCCAGATTGTAGACTGGGGAAACAGAAGAGGACATAAAACAAGAAGCTAAACATATACGTGCATGAGACTGCTTAACTTCCTCTCTAACTTTGAGGTCACAGATACCTTTGATCAGCTAAAATAAATAATTCTGCAAACTAGCCCATGCCCACTTTTCTTCCCTTTTCTTTTGCACTGTTAATGAAACAAATGTAAGGCTTACCTTTCAAAACCAATCTGCCGTAATGTTTTCTCCCATGTAGAACCTATACAAAGAGGAGAAAAAACAAACACCCTCAGTAAAAAGCCTTTATTGGACGAAGTCTCTTACTCTCCTGTTTCCATCGTGCAGCTGAAATACGTATAACAAGGTGATTTTTTCACCCCAACAGAAGTACTTGTAAATAACATCTGTTTTCCCCAAGGTGAAGAAGTGTTAAGAGAGGTTACCACTGGACGACATAACTGTGGAGGGGGGTGTCAGCCTATATAACTCCCTCACACCGCAAAGCAGCCGGTGACTGCTACAGTTCACTGCAGTTCCAGGGGTGGTCTCCTCAGAGCAGCGGGATCTGCGCACGAGTCCTGAAAGCCCTGAACTGGCATCTCACATCACGCGCTCTTCACATTTCAGCTTTTCATTTTACTGCAGCGTTCGCCTGACTCTTGCTGAAAGCTTTACAGCTCCTTCTGAAACCCAGCCCTTTTATTTTTCAGCAAAAGCATGAAGATGTATTTCTGCTTTATTGTTTAACCCTCCACAGTCATAAAAATGGCTGCAGTGGACTTACTCACTCCTTCTCAAAATGATCAAGAACATGGCCCTGCAAACTATTCAACTGTGTGGATCCATTAAAAGAATTTCTTCAGTAGTTCTCACGCACTGAACAAAACTTTTCACAGAATCACAGAATGGCCAGGGTTGGAAGGGACCACAAGGATCATGAATCTCCAACCCCACTGCCACATGCAGG
>JAOWBP010002052.1:38793572-38815178 GCA_028571105.1 Tragopan temminckii | reverse complement strand
CACGGGGTGCCACAAGTGTCAGTGGGCCCAAACCACTGAGGTTATCTTCTACATCTCTCAGTTCCCTATCTGCAAGCTTTTATGAATACCTTAGTTCTCTGCCTTATTGTCTCCTAGTGGTGTCACTAATGCCCCAGTCAATGATTATTTCAGTGAAAAGACTCTGAGAGCTAAGCAACTATAGGTTTGACATTTTGTATACAAACATATCTGTTTGTACTTTGGTATCCAAGGTGAAGTGAAGTAGCTGAAAGGCCATGTTCCTTTCCTGAAGTAGCTGAAAGGCCACATTCCAGTGTATATCAAGGAGACAAACTTTGAGTTATCCCACTCTCATATATACCTCGAACCAATTGGGTAAGCTGGGACGGCTTTCCAGTTTTTCATGCTGAATACTTCAAATTGCCAAAGGCACGCAAACAGTGAACAGTTCTTACATTCAGCATGGTGATAATGTGCATGTTGTTTTAACACTTTCTGATGATTAAATAGCCATGCAAGTACACACTCATCACAGAACACCATTCCTCCAGTCAGACGGTTTTGCAAAGCTCTTTTTACTGTGTGGATTAGTCCAAAGCTACAAACCCATGCTACGTAGGCTACAGTTAGAAAAATACTTTTACTTCCATAATAAATTACTTATTATGCAATTACAGGATCCCTGTGGATGCTGATTAAATCAAATAAACTTCTCCATTCAAGGAGTATAGAGCATTTGTGAAGTCATAAACATGTGTTTCCATGACCTTTGCTCTGCAGAGCAGGGCCCCAGGACTTTTTATAAACAGACTAAACGCAGTTTAGGTTTTTCAGCAATCGTGTGGAAGTCCCAGGAGTATTTATTGTAAAAAATTTTTTTAAACTGCGAAATTGAGAGAGAGTACAGGCAAGGAAACAGTATTGCCTCTGTGGCAGCTATGGCAGCTACTATTGAGGCCAGGGCCAGAATGTCCATTAGCTACTTTGGGGGTTGGTTTATTAACATCTAACTTTTACATGTTTCATCTGGTACAGTATAAACACTGCTGCATAAAGATATCCTCTAGTCCCAGAGATATATTTACTAACAGGAAGCTCTAACTCCAACCAAAAGCCCATTCTTGCTTCAGAATTTTCCTTGCTTTGCACCTATGCTTACTGCTATTGTATCTGTGAATGCAAATTTGCTTGTTTATTGACTTTTCAATTCTATAAAGGAAATGAACACAACGCATCAAAAATCCAAACAACAAGAGCAACAAAATTTAACTAACCAGCCCTGTTACAACTAAGGATACATCAGTATCTGCCAATGGGTGCAAATCCTATGCCTGTGAATGCACTGCATTATCAACAGCTCTAAAGTATGTGCTGCTAAGCTCACAGGTGTAAATTCTCATAAGAGTTCAGGTGCTTCCTCCTTCCTGTTGGCTGATAAATGCTGTACAAATAGCTTTTTTTGCAGGGTTTTGACATTTCCTCCCAGCCAGAACCAGGAAACTAACATAGAGGAGTGAGTACATGAAAAATAAAACTGAGGAAAACACACAGTCAGGTGAATTTTGCCAACTTTTTACTATGTGTTGCTTCTAGAACTTTTAATAAAGGTTGAATGGATTCTGCTATGTCAGCTCTATTTATCTGTAGATTATGTGGGAAATTAAAAAAAGTTATTGAGAGATGATGTGATAAGCCTCATTATCCAAGTCAATGGTGAGATGACACTGTTTTCCAGGTGGATTACTGGTGGCAGAAGTGCAAACTGCACTATGCATCGTGTCTTCTTCTTCTTTTTTTTTTTTTTAATTCTAGTTTTTTTCCCTTTTTTATTAAACTGTCTTTATCTCAACCTACATGTTCTCACACTTATACCTTTAACCCAATGTGCCCCCGTCCCACTGGGAGGTGTGAGCAAATGGCTATGTGGTGCTGAGCTGCTGCCAGGTTAAACCACATTGAGCAGTGACACCTGAGATGGCAAAAAAAAAAAAAAAAAAAGCAAGCATCCCAGCATCCCTGGCACTGCCTTGCTCTCAGGTAACTTGACTGTCCCCTGGTTGCACTCTGCACAGCGCCTCTGTGAAGGAAACTCTGGAGGATCAGAACACCTTATGCACACTCATGTTGCCCCTTACTGAAGCCCCTTAAGGCTGCAGAGTTTGTCCTGACAAGGAGCTACCGCCTGGAGCCTGAACCTTCCCTGGGCCCCCTCCATAGCAGTCTTACCCTGTAACTATTTTCTAACCTTTAACTGAAGAAAGCTGGCGTGCTCAGTCGAGATGGACCATATCAGAACATGGCTGAATTCCTACTTTCAGGCATACTTAAAAAGCCCATTTTTCTTTTTCTTTTTTTTTACCAAAAAGCTCCTTATTTTTAGAAATTAGATAGTTACAGGAGTAGGAGGAATTCATCACAAACCTACTATTAGAAGCAGTATCTCTAAATATACCCTGAAAATGCATGTAGAAAAATTAACCAGAGTAACACAATATTCTCTAGACAGATCCATCTGTGAGTACAAAAGCTGGAAGAGAAATTTAAGTGCTATTTGTTTTATCATCAAAGGAACTGCAAACCCTTAATGGGATATAAATGATTGCAGGTTTAACCTTCAGTCAATACTAAACCACACTAAGGTATTCATTTATTGCATTTCCAATTTCTCAAGAAAGTGGAGAACTGCACAGTTCTTATGAAATGTCCAGCATATGAGAAGCAGTGTCTGTCTGCTTTTTCAACCCCAGAACAGATACAGAAACTTTCATAATGACAATTCCTGTCATTCAGCTTGAGCTGTATGGAAACAGAGCTATCTAGCAAGAGCATCTTCTTTAAGATCAGCTTGTATGAAATAGATGTGCTCAAAAGAGAACTCAGATGAGTCTACAGAACCTTCCTCTACGCAAGCAGAGAGGAGGTAGGGCTGCAGATTACAAGCCCAGGCTGCAGAAGAAACCCACTTTCTGGACTCAGCAGTCTACACTCACAGTCAGTTTTGCACTAACTTCAGAGGAAAAACCTGCTAAATAAGCAGAGCAAATCAAATGTGTAACAATTGCAATAAGTAAGTAACTTTCCTAGGTGTAAGGTTAAGAATAAAAGGCCTTTTGGAATTTGAACAGCATTCTAAAACTGATTATACCAAGAAGAAAAGTCCTAAATCATCTTTAAATCCTATAATCTTAATGAAGAATTTTATCTCTGACTAGTCTAAAACATTCTAAATCTTGGGTTAAATGCCTAAATACTACATAAATTTGGAAGAGTTGTGCCATCAAAAATAACTTTCAATATATCTGCAGGTTTTGATAGAAACGAACTGTGCGCAATTCCAGAGTAAAATATGCTGTAGGAAGGAGTCACTTGTTACACAAAAAAAATGATCAGGATATACACTGGAAGCATTTAGGGACAAAGGCATTTAGAGATTCAGAGAAAATGAAAAAAGAAAAAAGAGAAAAAAAATAAAGCACAGTTCTGAAGCAGGATAGCAGGAAGTCAAAATCATTAAATCCTGTATACAATAGATATTGTACTGAGAAGGCCAAAGATAGTTTCACTTCCAATGTACCTACTGCACCTGAGCAAACATCAAGTGATTTCAGAACAAGACTCACTTAGTGAATATGGAAATAGAGTTTCACATTTCAACTTCAAAAAGCTGTCAGACATATAAGCCAAATGCAAAAGAGAGAGGAAGTCACAGGCAGAGTTTGGTGGTTTGGCCTGAGATGATTAAACATGGTTTTTAGTGAAAAGGAAATAGGAAGGCTTGGGTTATGACTACAAGGCACAATTCAGTACGAACTCCAAATAAGCTAGTGCAGATATGCAAAGCTGCATAGCACCCATATGGAGTAAATCCTGGATGAAGAAGTACATACATTGTACCGTAATCCATCATGCCGAGAAATACGATAAATAGCCCTACTGAAGTGCCATGATTATTGCAGTATTGCCTCAGCTCATATGGAAGTAGCCTGGGTACTTCTCCAGTACTGCCCTACAGAGCCACAGACTACTGGGATGAATGGGAGAACAGAATATCTAATCTGTAGAAAGATACAAAATTGCTTGACTTCTTTCATCTTGCAAAACAAGCATCAAAGATTTATATATATATTTGCTCTCAAAATACCAGGGAAATAAATGCTGGAGAAGAAATGATACTGAATCAAAAGTGCACAAATACAAAATAACATAATGCAGTCAGGAATACATGTGGAACCTAAATTAAAGGATTTCTAACCACCAGGAAAACAAACAAACAAAAAAATACAAAAAAAAACCATGAAACTCCAGAACAGGGTCTTGTCAGGAGCAATGAGATGAGGAAAAATAGCCCCATTTTAAGATGCGACTTCCTGTCTTCCAGAGGGAATACAGCTGCCTGAAATAGTAGGAAAGCAAATTCAGATCCTTTCTTGGATTGTGTTATTCATATCTTAGGCTGATAAAGGAATTAATATTCTAATATTTTGCTCTCCTGGTTTACAATACTGCATCTCCAAACTTGGAACTGAAGACTGTTAGAAGAGAAAACCAATAAGACCAGTGGAGAGCTGTCACAAGAAGAATTTCATTACACATCTGCCTTGTTTCTAACCAAACCAGGGCAGGTGGATGCTGAAGTTTCAAGCTAAACAGGCTAACAGCATTTGGTAATACATAATGTATTGCACTATGTAACATTATCTCGCTGAGGCACTGTTGTAGTGTAATTGCGTATTTGTGTTAAGACTTATCCAAATACATGTGCATCAAACAAAGAAGCTAATGTAACTTGTAAACTTCTGACCCCAGTTAAGACAAGATGCATTAGAATTGTTACTGAGGGAGGCAGAGTAAGGTCTGGCAAACTTCACTACTACAAATGCTGCAGGCAAAGAGATAAGGATACTTTCCTTAAACCACATAAATAAGGTGTTACATCTTACTCTCACCACATCCAAAGCTCACAAGGACCAACTGGGTTTGGACCAGTTGTTCAAAGGTCAAAATCAAAGAAGTATTTGTAATCTATTAGAAAAAGTGAGCAAATGTCATCTTAAATAAACATGCTGAAGGGGAAAAAAAAGGGAAAGAAAAAAGGGGTGAGGTGAAAGATGAGAATACAAAACAAGGTGTCTTCATGAAGCTAAAAAGAAACCAAGATATTCATTACCTCTCTCTGTTTCCCTCTTTATCATCTGTAGCATCTTGATATACTTATTTTCCATCTCTGAAGAAAAGCAGATAGTGAAGAAGCCTAAATTGCAGGTGGGAATATGTCTACAGAAGTCAGAGCCAGATGGTCAAGCCAGGTGAATGTTTGATACTGTTAGAATAATATTAGACGAAGATAAACATAAACACAAAGCAATAAACTCAGGAAAACTAGGCTCATGCCCGGAAAACAGGACAGTCATCTAGACAGGATCATGAGCACCACTGTAAATAGTTCAAAGGAGACCTGCAGGTGTGAGCAACTACAAGGAGTGTGAAAACTCATCTTTCCCAGAGTAGGCCTTAGTCTGAATTAGTTCTGCTCATTACACAAGTTGTCCAAGTAGATGATGCACTAGTAGATTCACCCTATCCAAATCCTCTGAATCTTACAAGGATTGTAATTGTACCATCATTTAGATCATTTATCTGAAATGCTGAGGCATTGATATCCCCTGTAGCTCAAGAGAACATTAGCTGTTTCAAAGAAAATAATGAAAATGACCAAAGAAATGAATAAAAAAAAAAGAACAGGGATTGCTTACCTTGTGGAAGATGAATATGTAAGATAATAAATAACTTGATTTTCCTTATACCATCTCATGCTGTTTTACAACATGTAATACAAGAGACCTTCCATAAAATTAAAAGGTGTTAAATTTAAAATCAAATCAGAGAGCAGTTATTAAGTTGTGGAAGTCCTTGCTTCATGACGCTACTGAAGCCAAGAAATTAATGAGGTATTAAAAGGGACTGGATAATTATATGTTTAACAAGACTATACAGAGTAGCTATAATTAACAACAACATTTTTGGAAGGGATATGAAACCATATGTTTTAGGATTAAAGCCAGTCTCTCACTAGGAGAGATCAAGATAAACAGCAATATTGGAGATGGGGAAAAAGTTATCGCTAACTTGCTTATTGTGGTAACACACAAGGTACCACCTACTTCCAGGATAAGGGTACTGGTCTAAATGGACCTTAGACAAAGCATGGGATGTGTATAACTCAGAGCTTGTCTGAACTGTCCTGTATATGTTGCATTTGCACTCAGAGACTCGAATCAAAAGAGAGCTCTAAATGGACTACCTGCCTGATGTAAGTGTACGACAGATAGCCCCAGCCTATCAGCTTGATGATTAGAAAGCCAAAGTTAAGAAACTGAGCTTTATTACCATTCCAGTTTGCTAAGGGACACAGAAGCTAAGAGACAGATGAAGTAAGCAGCTTCATTTTTCTGAAGAGAGTCAATGAGAAACAAGCTCAAACAAACAAGGCAGCAAGTGCCTTGGAGGAAGCTGTACTGAAGACTGCAACTGTTTATTTCACTTAACATCAACACCTCTTGTAAAGATGAAGTTACACAATCTCACAAGGATATTTTTACCCTGTCAATTACAATATCAGGCAACAGTCACGAGAAAAAGCTACTTCCTTTCTAAAACCTACCAGACTGTATATACTGCATCTGCATTCTGGCATTTAAACCACCATCTGTATCAAATCAAAAATGTCATACTTTCAGCTGCAGCTGGGAGTTAACTGTTCTCTCTCATTTTCTTCCACCTTTTACACCTTGTGACTGGCATTGTGCTTTTCAGCATTTGCAATCTGGGCCTTTCTCCAGCTGAATTCACCTGCTTTAAATTTTCTGAGCCCTAATAAAAAAGGCCTGCAGACACGTTTGCTCCAAGTGTGCAACTATTTAGGGGTGGTAATGAGTTGGACTGCAGCCTGGTATCTGGCAGACCTTCCTACTTCATGACTCACTGTTAATTAAAACCACACTCTTTGCTTATTCCTGGGATAGCGTTACTTACAAATAATTGAGAGTCTCTTACTGCCTTCCAACCTCCTATCCCCAGTTCTGTTCTGTAGAATACACTTTTCTGATGAAGATCTGTTTCCCTTAAAGTTGGATGCAGTGTAATGAAGAAGGACATCCATTTTTCAACGAATCCTTGCTGTCCTTAATTCAGATTCTGATACTTTTTCTCATTTTGAGTTGCAGCTAATCCATGAGCGATTTGATCCACTGTGCTCTACAGACCATTTCTGGATGCTACTGCCGCAGCTATGTACACAAACTGCTACTCAACTCCAGGCATTTTTTCAGCATGCCCAGATAAAAATTGAAATATGATGGATTCATACAGAGCTTTAAAAAAGTCACTTTCAGGGCTACTAAAATAATCATTGAACAGGCTTTCTTGTATTTAGAATTCAGAAGGAGTAGATATGCTACTCTTCCTTTTTTTAATTTAGCCTATTTCCAAAGTATTCCATGCTCCCCATAAGCACAGACGTCTGAGAATTCCTCAAATAATTTCATGCAAAAAGGCAAAGCTGTAAGATAAATTCTCTGTTGTGCCCATTTCTTGATGTTTAGGGCTACCTGTGACTAGGCTTTTATCAATCCAAAAAGCTACCTCTCTTATCATAGGATGGCTTCTTGATGTTTAGGGCTACCCGTGACTAGGCTTTTATCAGTCTAAAAAGCTACCTCTCTTATCATAGGATGGCTTAGATTAAAGGGAACCTAAAAGATCATCTAGTTTCAAGCTCCCTGTTACATGCAGGGCTGCCACACACCAGATAAGGCTGCCCAAGATCCCATCCAACCTGGCCTTGAATGCCTCCAGAGACGGGGCATCCACAACCTCACTTGGCAACCTGTTCCAGCACCTCTGGGTAAAAAATTCCTTCCTAACATCTAACCTAAATCTATCCTCTGTTAGTTTAAAGTCACATTCCCTTGTCCTGTCACTATCAGACTGTGTAAAAAGTCAGTTAAGCACCCTTCAAATACTGGCAGGTCACAATGAGGTCTCCCCAAAGCTTTCTCTTCTCCAAGCTGAACTAGCCCAATTCCCTCAGCTGTTCTTCATAGGAGAGGTGCTCTAGCCCTCTGATCATCTTCATGGCTCTCTTCTGGACTCACTCCAACAGCTCTGCATCCCTCCTGTACTGGGGGCCCCAGGCCTAGACACTCCAGATATATACTCCAGATGGGCCCTCACAAGGGCAGAGCAGACAGGGACAATCCTCTCCCTCTCCCTGCTGGCCACCTCTCCTTTTATGCAGCCTAGGATATAGCTGGCCTTCAAAGCTGCAAGAGCACACTGCTAGGTCATGCCCATCAAGAGCCCTATGACCTTCTCCGCATGGCTGCTTTCAAGCAGTTTTTTTTCCCAGTCTGTACTTGTATCTGGAATTGTCTTGATCCAGATGCAACACCTTGCACTTTGCCTTCTTAAACGTCATTTATGGATCTGTTGAATCAGTTTAAATCAGCTTATGCATTTTTAACAAAATTGCGTACCACAGATCTCTGACAAGTGGTGGCAGGAACTCTCAACATAAGCTCTTCAACTCTCTAATTGGCTGTGGAGCTGTTCTAATAAACCCAGGACTATTTCCCTTAGAGGCACAGTACCAAGCTCAACAGTTCTCCTGAAGCGTTTGTTTGTAGGGCACTTATTTCTTTAACTCATTTTGTACTTTCTAATTCAGTGGAGTTACAGTATCAGTACAGAGCCATGGCAAAATAAGCATCAATTAGATAATGCTGAAGTCTACTCTTCACTTAGTTTTCGTTTTTTCAGTGGGCTTTATCAAAGAGGAATTGAAAATTATCTCGTAAAACCCACACGGTTTGGACTCATTTTAGACCATGCCAATATTTTTCCAAATTCAGACACTCGGCCGCATGCTCTGCATATGCATTAGGTTCCTTACAGTCCTGCCAATTCCTAGCAGATTCAGCTGCTTCTGCAGCCTCCTAACTAGCAGAAATGATTCCAGGATGTTATATGCAGACACCTACAAAGAGAAAGTTGAAGTTTGGAAAATATGTTTAACGTGTATTTAATTTTCCACTCTCCATTTTACTCCATCTTTAAAAACAAGCAGGTTATTCTGATGTAAATCCATAATTTCAGCTGTGAAGATCAGAATTCCTCAAAACACTGGGGATCACCTCACATGACAGTATTACACTTCAAAAAAAAAAAAACATCAGCTGTGGTGAAGTTTTTGGTGCCACTATATCTAAACACAGCTGCAGTGTTCTCTAAATAATCTATAATACATACAGCACACAGAACATAAATAATATTTCCTGGGTTTTGATGTGAAGAAGTGAAATATATTTATGCAGATTTCCATTTGCCCGGTATCAGTGTCCCTTTGCAGTCAAAGTTTTCTCTTTCTTCTCATCCCCACTCTTCCTTTGTGGATTATTCTGGCACCTTTAATTGTATCAGTGGAATGCCTTGAGGTAGCCACGAATCCATGACACATCCAATTTAAAGCTGCCCTCTGTTCTATGTGATCACTGCTGGTTAGTTCGTTTTTTTTTTTTCTTGCATTCCAGGCAGATCTATTGAGCTCTGCTTGGCAGACAGCATCCCTTGTTTCCATGAGACTGAGCTCCCTTCTCCTGCCCAGACTCTAGGCTCTGAACTAACCAAAAAGTTAATATTTAAACACTATCGTATAGATTCAGAGGAACCTCAGCATGTTCTTTTGTCTTTCTTCCGAGCTTCTGCTATTACATTACTCCTATTTTATGCATATACAAACACATTTTCTATCCAGGAGACCAAGGGCTTCAGAGAAGTTTATCAGAGCGCACTTTGGTAAAATATAACTCTTTCAGGAAAGACAGATTGAACACAAAATCTAACAATTAGCTACTTTTCTTAATGCTTCTAGTTTCTCCCCTTACAGATACAGCCCTAGATTCTAGCTGATAAATCCATTCTGCACAGCTCCAATGATAAAGCAGATTTAAAGCAAGTAAAACTGGCTTCCCAGAGGCACGGCAGAGTCATGCGTATTCAGATGACATTGAGGCCGATGTATCCTCCAATGTGTAGTAAAAGGGTGTAATCTTCAGGCAACCCTCAGCTGCCTGGAGAGCACCTAAGAAATTACAAGCAACTGGATGTAAAGCACAGTCCTGGTACTGATCTTTCTTGGGCTAGAAACTCAACTAGCTTCTGGCAATACCATGAACCAGACAACAGAGAATCACACAGAGATTTTTCCCCCTCTACAGTAACACCAAAGTGGACAGCTGATCTCCTCAATGCTTTACCATCTTTCAAAGTGCAGTTTCTATTTGCAGTGAGCAACTTGCAACTTTCTCCCTTAAAACTGGAGTTTTGAGGGTAAAGAAAGAAACATTTCACCCATATGTAAAAGAAGGCTGAAAATGAGACACAAGGCACGCTAGACAGCCTGATAAAAAATATGTCAAGACTGGAACTGGGAATTTCTCTGCACCCTGGGCTAAATTCCCATTACAGCTTTTTATATTATAAAATTGTTTCCCTTTATATGTGGAATTTTATGTATTCATTATCTCTGCCATTCTTCCCACCAGTAAAATACACAGCAAACACATCAACAATTCCAGCTGTGTCATTCCCAAGAACTATCATCAAGCTCGACTGCTTGCATAACCACTGTTTTAGATAATTCCCTTCCTGAACATAATGCGCAGTCTCTTCTCACTTCTGCTAAGAGGCATTTCTGATCATTACTTAGATTCTGCTGTTCTTTAAACCAAGTTTGGAAATGTGGGTACTAACTAAAAGGCTGAGCAACGTACGTAGCAAAAATCCTTTTCAGACTTAACTGGAAGCCCTGGTGAAGAAACACGTGATAGTCAGCCTACCCGTTAATTCAAAACAATTTGAAAATTCAGTAGCAAAACTACCAGTTTTCATATTCTGCTCTGTTTCCTTGAGACAATAACCACAGTAGCTTTTCCACTTTAAAATCAAGTGTTTAGTTTCCTGTAAGTAAGTACGCTTAGCATATTCCATGCTCATCAGACTAATTCAGGATACAACTCCCAACAAGAATGCCAAAGCTCAATATCAGCTATAAGCAGTACAGACAGAAATGAGTATTTGATACCATTTCCTCATTTTCAAACTGCGCGTTGCACTGCACTGCATCCTCGCTTATTGCCTTCTGAACCATGTTGCGGCAGAGGAGCCATATTGTCAGACTCGCAATGAACATCCCGATGTCTGGTACAAATAGTCTGATCACGTTGCCGGCATCTGCTCCTTTCACACTGTATGGGATGAAAAAAAATAAAAAAAAGAACAAAAAACATTTGTTACTTGTAAGGACGCTTTCAATTGGAACAGAAAGTTAGCTCAAGGCAAAGAAAAACTCCCAAAACCCAATTGTAAGAAAGATTCAGAATTCCAGGAATATGAGGAGGACCAAGAACTCTAGACAGAGCTATTTTTGCTCTCCAGAAGTACAGAATAAGTGATTATTCACTGGGAGCTCGCATCATCATATTTTGCTGATACTTCATGTTTTGATAAACCCAAGTCTGAATTGATTTTGCAGTGAGCAACACATACCAGAAACATTTCAGGCGAGTTCCTAGGAGAACTATGTGTGTAAATGGCAATCTCTTTATAGACATCACTGGCAAAGACAAGAGCATCCAGCTCCACCAAGCTGGAGTTCCAGTCACCCTTGAGAGGTGACATGATTGGAAGGGTCTGCAATGTTTTAACATGCCTCATTTTGTTAGCATTTTAATATGTTAATATATTTTATTCAATCAAACCTTCTGAATATCTTTTTTGGTATTTAAGTAAGAGCACTTCAGTACTAATATTTAAATATTAATTAAAGAGAAAGAGCTAGCTCCCTACCTCTCTTCTACCCTACCTTTCTTCTCTTCTGGATGAATTTTATCTACAAAGGGAGTATCACTACTCTGCTATGTAGATTTAATTGTTTATGCTGGAAAATATGACTTTAAGGTTTTGGACACAGTGTTCGAATTTGGATCACTGTTAAAATGGAGAACTTGGATTCAGATTTAGTGGCACAATGAACGGTTTGTTAAGCTGCTACAAGTACTTACTAAACTTTTAACTTTTATTAATGAGAGGATATAGTCTTCTAAGTTTTATTAATGAGATGTAATAACTTTAATGAATTCAAAGTGTACTGGCCAATCATGACATTAATGCAGTTCTGATTTTAACAGATTTTTTTAGGCCTTTGTTTCTATAATCATTTCTGAGGACAGATGACGCATCTGTATAGCTCCTTGGATTTAGGTGAGTGGGTTAGATTAGCTCTTCATTGCCTGCTACCAAAGTATAAAACCTTGATAGTTTATTTTACAGGTCCAAAAAAAAAAAAAAAAGATATCCCTTCTGTCCTTTCTTTACCACTAGCAGCTTTGAAGACTAAACAAAAAAAGCTATGTGTGAAGGAGTTATTAGCAACTTTTTTGATTTGTCATCATGCTAGGAGATCTGGAGTACCTAAAAACCCTCTTATGTGATTAGGACATGACCACTATCAGGAATCTTGCTGGCCCGCTAATCTAAATCCAAGACCCTACATTTCCATTTTTGCCACCACTACTGCTGACCCAGCATTTCCTTGTAAATGAAGGGAAAGAAACTTCAACCCTACAAACAAGAAACTTCTTCCTTGGATGCTCTTTACTGTTATAGTTACACATTCTAGCAGCTAAGCGGCTTCAAAATGTTTCATTAATGGCATCAAGTAGTACTGAAGCAGGAAAAAAAATTAAGTAACTGAAAAGCTTGTAAAAGAATGAGGTGGCTAAGTCCTCGATGGACTGCTTGTATGTTTTCCTGTGCTGCTGTTTCAAGGAAAATGTGCCACGGAGTCGTCTGGTGCATGACAGGACAGCCAATCTGTTTAATGTTACAGAAAATACAGTCTTGCATGCCAGTTCATTCTGCAGCGCTGCAGTTCTGACACTGAAGATCACCTCATCAAGGCACTTACTTTACAGCATCTCCTTTGGCAGGAAGTAATAAAAAGTACACTTTTAATAAAACAAACTCCCAACAACAATGTAGCCGGGATTCACAACCATAACAATGAATTAGCTGCACTTATCCCAATTGCTATGCTACAAGCCGCCTATTAAGGCTGTTTTCCTAAACACGTGCCAACAAAATCTGAATTCTTGATTCTGAAAAGTATCACATGGGTATTTTTTTTTTAGAATAAGTTCAAAAAAACTGAAAGCAGTGTTAGTTTTAGGAAAGTATACATTTGCTAGTGTCATATTGAAAAAGGATCATATATATGTAATACTCCCACATACAGGCTTTTTCTGTACACAGGTATGGGGTCCCAATAAAAATTAGTTTTGCACCACATCTGAACTTAAGGCACAAGTCAGTCATCTTCAACCACTCTCTCACAAACAAGTTAAGAGCCTTCATAACCAGCACTGCTGAGTTGTACCAGGTTCTCCCTGCTCACATTGTACTCCTGCGGAGCCAGGCTGGGTCGTCCTCCTCCTTCAGTACCCCCAGAACAAGGAGACCCTGCGGGAGCACCGCCTCTGTCACGGCTCACATTTCTTTCCACTAACCCAAACCAAGTGTCTCTGATTTTTCAAAATAAATCATTAAGTTGTGTTGTTGTGAAAGATGTAATGTGCAGCTCAGGCTGGCAGTAGAGAGGCTGAGCAGTGATACTAACCACAGAACAGGGAGAAACCCTGTAAATGAATAGCTTATTCACCAGAACCATTCACAAATGCACACTGTCCCCAGCTCCCCATGAAAAGGAAAACAAATTGACCTCAGTGTGATAATTAAAGAGGAAACAAAAGTTCACTTGAAAATGGAGAAATGTATATTCTTCTATGAAGCAGAGAAATAAACGGCTTCATTTGACCCCAAACAATTTGCTACCCAGTTTTTCGTAGCATCAGCTAAACCAAAAATCAGTTATTCCCATTTGTTATCTCTGGCAGGACAAAAAAAGAAAAAGGTAAATACTGCAATAATTCCACAAACATTGCTCACTTTATTTATGCATTCACACATGGTCAGACTTAGCATTGATAACAGTCTACACATTGTGCTTGTCCCTCCAAAGGAGGCTCTCTTGTGATGGAATTAAACCAGGAACACAGTAAACCAATTCCAGAGATCTCCTAGAGAAACCGTTCATTTTAATCGCTTCAAGAATCAGAGTAAAATGAACTGAGCATAGACATAGTACAGCATTGTTTACTCACTTAGACTACAGAATTTACCTACAAGGAGAGTTTAATTGCAATAGATACCTCTGGCTGAAACTTACACAGTTTTTAAGACAAGGAAAAATGACTAAGACTAGGATTGCAAGAGCTCCTCTGCAACTGTGTGAAACTGTTCTACCATGTCAACAGAGAACATAGTTACCTGTGGACATGCAGCATAAAACTGCTCTCTTATTTCATACGCACAGAGAGAATGCAAATGCACTGGGGGACTGAAGTGAGCATTATTTAAACAATATAGTCGTCCTTGATGCTCCTGAAATAGCATTTGAGTTTTCTGAAAATAGTTATATATTTTTCTGCTTTCTAGAATAACAGTTTCTCACAAATTAGAGTTACTTGTTTTTCTACTGAATACACAAAGCTTTGGTTAACAATGAAACATTGATGCTGCATTATCCGGTTCAATTTCACTTCTTAGGAATGGTACCTTCCTTGCTGTTTCAGATTTGCAGAATAAAAGTAGCACAACACCAGAGCTATTAGAATTAAAAATGCAATGACTTCAATAGAATAAAGTACACAGTAAAACACATAGAAAGCAATACGCATAATACCAAAGAGAAAAAAAAACCAAACAACTTCACCCAGAGAATGAACATCAATAGTCTTTGAACTTTAAATATTTAATATTTTCTTAAGAACAAAGATGTTGGGAAAAATCCTGTTTTAAAGAGAATTCAGATTAGCTCAGTATCTATCTGCAACATAATGTAATGTTAAGCTTATGTGAAATGATAATGCTGACAGTCCTAACAAAGCCTTGTAAAAAGCCTGATCTTATACTAAATACTTGTTCAAAAGTATTCAAAAATATTTTTATCATAGTTTTACAAGTTCCTCCAAAGCCATTCACTGCATGCTGTACAACCTACTGTATGGAACATGCTTTAGCAGAGAGGAGGCATGGACTTGATGACACCTGGAGGCCCCTTCCACGCTCTGTGATTCCATGATTCCTTCAGTTCCCTCAGGGGTTTTTGATAGTAGCTGACTGCTTTCTAATGAACTGAGTTCATAAAACTTTTTAGGTAATGTATTAAGAATTTATAGGTGATAAATTAAGGAAGGGATGCATAGTGTCTAAAACTTTCCATTCGTCTTGCTTGGTTCTTATGAGATATCTGACATTTCAAAGTGGATCTCACATTAAGGAGTAATTAATTCAACACCATAGATGTGTGCAGCACAATTTCCATTGGTTTCATCTGCAATCGTAAACTGGGTTGGAGGTAAATCAAACCCAAGAATCACAAGCACAGTCCCTGAAAAATGTAGACTTGCAGTGTTACGTACGAGCTGTACCGTGAAGGAGCAAATGCAGCTGTTTATCAGCAGTATCCTCTCTGAGACCGAAAAAAATTGTGGAAACTGAGGATGCCAAAGACAAGAAATCAGACTGCCTTATATATGTGCTTGCTGTTGGAAGTGGATCTCAATAATGGTTGCAGCTAGGAACAACTGAAAGACATCCCTTGTCCTCTCTGCCTTTGAACTGTGGATAAAATGTCTGCCTCCGTACTTCCACTGCTCAGGGATTCAAACATAACCTGTCAGGGTCCAAGGACTGTGGACCTCATCACAGACACAGCCAACACTTCCCTGGACACAGGGCGCTCAACAGTCTGTATTCACACTGGTGTGACTTTCCCTGCCAGTTCCAATGGCAAGTCAGACCTGAAGTTAGTTCCAAAGGCAACCTAGATATGATCCTCAGGGCAAACTACACAGTTTGCTGAGCGCTGGTAGGTCTGCCTTCATGCCTTTCCTTACCTCATGCTCACCCGCTAACTGAAGGCAAGGAACATTACAAAAGCAAAACAGGGTTTTACTGTCATATTAATATTAATGTCCACAGGGCTGTGCACAACCACTGTTAATCCTGTGCTTCCTCAATATAACTGTCAAATGCCATGTTTTATCCAAAATACCTGAAATTGCATTTTGAGAGAATTTTGGTCGTGCAAAGTAAAAAACCGGGAGGAAGAGGGAAGCAAAAATGCAGAGAGATAATTATAAAAATATTTAGCATGCAGTGACCTACCCAACATACAAGTTCAAAAGGCTCCTGAAGTATTCGTAAAATCTTAATCACTGCTTACAAATGACATTTGCATGAATTCAAAAACCAAAAGTACACTTCACTTTCTCAGGACAGACAGCTTGCAAGGAAGAACACTTTCTGTATTGCAAAAGTGCTTAACCACATATTAACCAAACATTTGCTTCCCAAATACTGCTGTGCATGCAGAGGGAGTGCAGCTATTTGAAACTAAATGCAAGTGGCGATTTTGGTATGCCACTGCTTGCACAAACCATTCAACATTAAAAAATTAACATGTGGACATGTGCATGGATATGTGCAATATGTAAAAAACTAGTTTATGCCAAGTTTTCTTTTTTAAAGCACCCACTGTTTCTTGTTCATCATCACTGATCCTCTAGGAAAGGGCAAATTCCAGGCTGCCCCAGGCAGCACACACAAGGCATAAAATTTAGCAGGGATTTAGCAGCTATCACGCAACACACTAACTTGTGCTGCTGCCAGACTCGTGACAGTACAACATAAAGCTTGCTTTGCCCGTGTCCCGCAGCTCCAAATGTGCAGCAGAACTGAAGCTGCACAGCCAAGGAGGAAGTGAGCACATTCCCATCCACACCCATGGTGCAGTGCGTGCCAGCCCCTCAAGGCTGTGGGAACGACAAGTCAATCCACAGCACAAATTATTTCAGGTCAAAATGGGAGCACAATCCTGAACAGGGGCAGAGCCAAAATGAGCAGAAGAAAGCAGAGGATGCTTCAGCTGCAGGAGTATTTTACTCTGGATTCTTCAAAGAGACTTTCTATCACAAGAATGTACTCACACATATACTTTATAAGGATTTGTCCAAAGCACTAATTCAGGAATCACTGATCACTGCAAAACACTCACAATTAAATCAGTCGGTCCATAATGCTCATAAATACTTGGTGAATGACAGCTAACTGTTTATGGAAAGGCATACAGATACATTCCACAATACTCCTGATTAAAAAAAAAGTGCTGAAAAGACTGAAGGAGGCTGACATTCTGTGGTTATTTCAACACGTATTTTGCTCTTTCTCTTTGCAGCTTTCACTGGTTGGAGCACAAACAGACCATCATTTCATACTACTTTTTATTTCATTCTAGAGCCAGCATATAATGCACTTACAGAAAATAAAAGACACATCTAATTTTTTCAGTCAGCTGTAGATATTTTCCTCAATTATAGCAAGTGACATTGTAAATTACTGTCATTTTACAGAGCCAGATTATCCTCAATACAGAATAAAGGCACGCAGCCACTAGGAAATGCTGCGGTTCAAGCTGGAGTGCCCAAAACATTTCACTGTAAGCATGGAGGATCCATCTGCACCCACTTGCCTATTCCTAATTCAAAAATATCCATGTGTCATCCCTGCCAAGTGGCAGGGATGGGAACATCCATAAAGACTGGACAGAAGGGAACAAGATTACCATCACCTCTGTCACTGTCAAGAAATCCCAGTGGTTTAGAGGCCAACATCCAGTTGATTTCCATTGAAACTGGCCAGAAGTAGCATCCTGATTTAAATTTGGTGCACTTTTGTGAAATCCTAGAAATGAATGTCAAACTAAATATCCTGATGCCTCAGTTGTAACTTCTTATTTTTCTTAACATGGAACACATGAAATAGTTCCCAGGTGATAAACGTTCTTTGTTTATATGGAAGGGGAGAAGACAGATTCCCTGCATTACTTGGGGCTACCTGGTCAACAGTTGGGATGGATGGCAGCTGAAGACCCTTCTCAGGCGCAGGAGCCAACAGTGGTACTGTTTTGTTCTGTGGAAGACTCCTGCCTTGGCCAAGCACTGTCAAGGATAATCCCATCCTTGAGTCTACTCAGACCCAAGTGGAGCAAAGAGGAGATGAAGCGAAGCACTCCTAATTTTACCTGAAAATGGAGTGCCCCCATCAGCACCCTGCAGTGGCCTGTTTAGCCCCTGAGCATAGTTCAATAGCACTCCATTTGCCACAGCCTTCACAGAATCATAGAATGGCTTGGGTTGGAAGGGACCAAGCCCCTTGCTACAGCAGGGCCACCAACCTCTGGATCTGGTACTAGACCAGGTTGCCCAGGATCCCATCCAACCTGGTTTTGAACACGTTCAGGGATGGAGTATCCACAACCTCCATGTGCAGCCTGTTCAGCAGCTCACCACTCTCTCTGTAAAGAACTTCACCCTCCAATCCAATCTAAATGTCCTCTCCTTGAGCTTAAAACTTGTGTTTCACGAGCCAACTCACATTTGGAGGTTTAGTAGCATCATAGCATGGCTTGGGTTCGAAGGGATCTTAAAAGATCATTCAAATCCATCACCCCTAAATGATTTATTCATGAACAAAATGCAACAATAACATCAACAGAAAAAAAATAATAAAACAAAGCTAAATGGTTAAGCATGAGTCCTAGAAAGATTCTGGATACTAATTGCAATACTGATTGCTCTCCAGAGGAAAACAAAGACTGGCTCACATCTGACTACTGGTGACTTTACCACTGCATTGCTCTCAGCTACCACTGTACTGCAGGAGGTCAGGCTGTGCCAAGAAAAACACTGACAACAGACTAACAGTTCAAGAGCTTGAACTACACAGGCCATAAAATATCCTCTATCAGATGTTTGTTTCCTTTGAATCTCTACATTAAAAGGCATGAGAAGTTAGCTGAAATTAATTTAGCTGAAAAAAAAAAAAAATAAGCAGACGAGGTGGCATGAAACGAACGACATAATAACCTAACAGAAACAGCTGGGCAAAAAGTTTTCTATTGAATGGAGGTGACTTCTGAGAGGATCTTAAGGAATTGCTGATCCAGCCTAGACCATCAGATCAATATGACACCATGAAGTACGCTACAGAGGCACTAGAATTCTGCAGCAGAAATTATACGACTGTCCAGATGCAGAAAAAATTTCTTCTTAATGGCAGTTAAGGAAAACACATCCAAGCTATAAAATCTAACACAACTATGAAATCTCACTTAGAGAGACTGCTCTGTCATTACTTCCTTCTCTCTGTTCCATGATACTCCACTTGTTGCAATCGGCGTTTTGCAGACATACACAAAATTGAAGGGCATGCTATGAAAAACCTGCTTAGAACCTGAAGTGCTCCCAGTGAGAAGAGTGTGAATGGTGCAGAAAGCATCCTTAGCTGCTCCTGTTGGGACTATACTGGACATTTCTGCAAACATCAACATTATCAGAGCAAGTCCTAGAGGGGAAACTAGACTGAAGGAATAGCTGGAATAGAAGGTCTGGTCAATAATGAGGAGTTCAGAAGGGATGCGGCAGCATATGTTTTATTTCTGATCCTTGAGCTAGAGTACAGACCTGAGGAAAGCTGATACATCAGGTAAAAAAAATCATAATGATACTGCTTGCAACTAACAAAGCTGTATCTCAGCTCATATAGATTCCTTTAGGAATGTTTAGCTCCATTTCTTCCAGAAAGAACAAGGTTTACAACATGACACAAGGTGTGCAAGTGAATGGGTTATGTGATAACACAAAAGACCCAGAAAGACAAATCCACAGGAATCCACAGGAATCCACAGGCTTTGTTATTCCGCTGCGTACTGCACAATTTGTTCGCTCTTGACTTTAAGACATTGAGATCAGTATTTAGAGTAAGTGGATCAATTAAGTAATTTCACCTTATAGTGTCAGTCCCTGAGTCTGTTTCCCATTGTAGTAACCATGTCATAAAGCCTGGGACTGATATCAAAAGTGACACAAAATTGAAGTTGGGCTTGAAGACGCTTTGTTCCATCGCTAAAGACATACAGAAATAAAGAGAACAGATGGAGTAGGAGGATGTTTCGGAGACAGCATTAAAAACTAATAGAGATCTTTGTCTTTCAAAGGTTTGTTATCTCTTGGACAATAAGAGTAGGATGATAAAGTTCCTGATTCACTCATTTTGCAGTGGAAAAAGAGAGCCAAATCATCAGCTGATATCAATTATAAATTATTGGTCAAGATTAGAAAAGGGATATGAGGGCACAGCAACCTGATTTGTAGCAGCAGTGAACTGGAACAGATGTGAGCATCAAGCCATACACTCTATCCCCCAATGTCTTTTCCTCTAGATGGTAGCCCACGAAGGAAAATCTTGGCTTCTCAGTGTTCACTTAGTTCCATATTTCACAATAACTATATATTCCTTTGCATTCTGACAGTGTGCAAAGGCTACACGAGTCCCTAGTGAACTGGGGATGTTAACCTCTGCTCCATTTTTCTCATCATGTGCATATGGAAAAGAATATTTACTGGCTGCTTGAAAGAGCACAGAACATTCAGTCATGTCACAAAGCCTACTAAAATTTTCTGTGCATTTGTTTTTTTTTCTTTTCACGTCTATTGTATTCCTCTCAGTTTTTGAGTCATTCTGAGTATTTCCAGAGCTCTCAAGAAAGATGACTGTTTGTCCATACTTCAAATGTTTTTTAGAACTAGAATACAGTGAGGCTCTCGCAATTAATATATCATGATGAACATGCTTGAGATACACAGCTAATCAATATTTTACTCAAATGTTATCAGCTAGAAGACAATTGTTGAATGAATGTGAAAGAACTCTATTAATCAAAATTAATAATCAAAAATCAAAATTAATAATAAAAAAATGCATTCTTTTGCCTTTGAATTATACCAGGCTTTTCGTATCACTGCATGACTTCTTATTCTTGGTTTTTGCATTCAGGTGCTCTATCCACTGACTGACTCTTGACTGACATTAAATTTTCAATTTAAAAGAAACAGCTGATTTAATTGTTCATTCACAACTGCATCTGCTATAGCAATGAACCTTTTGGTAATGCAGTCACTTGCCAATGTCATCACACAGCAGGGAGACGCAGTCTGATGGCAAACATACATACGGTCAAGCTGCAAGATGACAGCAAATAAATAAAATGAAACCAAAGTAGCTTTTACATGCTGAAGCAGAAGAAAAAAATTTCATGTCACTACAGTGAGAGTGGGAGGGGAGGGAAGAAGAGATGACAGATGGAGAAGAAGATAGATTACACTGCAGTTTGCAGCAATATGGAGCAAATGTAAAAATTGTACTGCCTTTTCCACCCTGGAAGCTTGATTACCTGCAGTTTAATGAATTAGATATCTAGTAGTTTCTTGTCTTTCTCATAGTGCAGATATCAGGCTAGCATATCAGGGACTAAGTTAAAACCATTCCCACATTAAGATTGAGAGGCAGCTGAATGATCAGTGTTGCAAAATGGTCTTTCACAGCATT
>JAOWBP010002052.1:38753103-38789905 GCA_028571105.1 Tragopan temminckii | reverse complement strand
GATCTCTGGAGGTCCCTTCCAACCCCTACCATTCTGTGATTCTATGATTCTGTGATTCAGTACTCTTCTGTAAGTGTCATCTACAAGATATCTACATATACAAAATGGAAAGAGCGTTGGCACAGTAGCCTATATGTGAAATGTTTAATTGTTGCCAAGTAAAGCACATATTACACAGCTGTATATTTTGATAGCACTTACAGATGTGAGAAAGAAAAGGAACCATTAAGAGTAACAACTAAAGTGTATCCTCATGTGGGAACCAGACAAAAAGAAAAGGGATTTAGACAATATAACTTCTCTTGGCTCTAGACAAATCCAGCCAATTGCTATAAGGCAAGTTTAGTTCTCCATTCTTTTTAAGACTCTTTATCCCAAACCATTTCTGTTTTCTGGCTCCACTTAAAGCAGATCCTTCACTCAGTGCCATGCAGCATGTTTTCATTCACAGTGACTTACTTACTCAGTATACTTCACTATTCTGATCTTCTATCTCCTCAGATTAGGACGAGATTACATTTAATTCTGATTAATTCTAACTTTCACTCATTCCTAATCCTCAGATTGGCCATAACCATGCTGTTCTATTTATCAGGAACAAGGGGGTGCCAGTGTTTAATGCATAGGTCAAAAATATCCTTATGAATAGATTTGGGGTGCATTAAAATACTAGCTGCTTTTTGCATATAGACATCAAATATTTTGAAAAAAATAATTTTGTTTATTATACAGACAATTTTGAAAGTACACTTCATGCGTCTGTGGGAATATAGAAATTAAGCCATGTTATATATTTTTTTAAATGCTTGTTCAGCGATAGCTTGCCTTCAAGGTAGGTTCACTTATGTTTTGCTGCCATACTGGGTGAAGCATTTAGAAGGAATACATTAGCTGAGCTTAAGCTCCATCTGGGAAACTGCTGCTGGCAAGACAGACAAACATCTACAAAATAAGACACGTACCAGATATTAAGGATTTGTCATGAATCTTCAGAAAAATAATTTCACTCGTCTACACCTGCCTTTCCTAATGTTCTGAGTGTTTCTCGTCTACTGTAAAGGTCTTTGGAAAAAGAACTTTGTCTTAAATCCGCTGCACAAAGCAGCAATAACCTTTGTTGTTACTTGCTCCTGCAGATTGTTAGCAGTTATAGCAGCCTGTATAAAAAAGAAGGACATGTTTGGGCAGCTGGAGACAAAAGATGTCCAGAAACCTTTAAATGGAGAAAATGGTCTGCTACCCTCTGCTTTTTGCTCCTACAGTTTGTAATTTCCTGTGCATTTGTTCATGTGAGGATATACCTTTCTCCCACTCGTCATATCATTTGTTTGGTTAAGAAATGGAAAGCTAAGTCAATGAAAAACAAGTAGCAAAAGAAAAGAAATGAAAATAAAACCAAGTTGAAAATCTCTACTAGCAGAGAGGTAGCAACCATTGCAAGGTCTGACATGAGTGATGACTAAGAGGCATCCTGCTGTTAAGCACAGTTCAAAGTAGTATTCAGAAATAACCTAAAGGTTTGAAAAGACAGTATAAGCAAAAAATAATATATTGCAATTTACCTCTAAGCCAAATTTGTAGAAGAAGTAGTTTATGAAATACTTGACACAGTTTACCAGTCCATCATCCAGATGTGCTCTTGTAATATCATGGAAAATAGTTTTAGTTACAGGTGCAGTAAGGTTATTTCGACATCTGTAGTACTCTTGATGACGGTAAATTGTAACTTCAAATGCCAGAATAGCCAGCATCAGTAAGTTATTCTACAGGAGATACAATCAGAAGGATACTAAATAAAAAACAAAACCACAAGAAGTTATAATACCTTCTGATAATCATAAATCAAAGAATACTAAAACGTATGTTACCACTGAGAACTTTTGCACTCCAAGATGCACTGGAACTTATTCTTAGCTACTAACACTGTAATAAAGTGAGGTTCCTATCACTTGCTGGATTTTGTACTGAGATGCAGAAGATGAGCTCTTCATTAAAAAAATACTATAATGAACACCAGTTGCAGAGAAGAAATTAGAATGCATTGACTTATCCATTTTCCCTTTGTTTTGTAGCTTCTATGAAGGAGAAGGAGATACAAGCATCCACAAATTCAGTTGCAGCAGTTCAGATGGCAAGCACTAGCTTTCTGAAACCACAAGGATCTTCAGTTCTGCAAATATATCATGGATATTAACCAGCTTTAAAAGTTGCTCAAAATCCAGAGAAAACCTCTCAAGGAGAGCACAAATAAAGCTGAAGAGGCAATCTCTGGATTTCTATTCACAGAGAAATATTTGGGACACAACTGTCCTAAGACAGGTACCACTGATACTTTCAATTAATTTATTTGATTGTTTTTAACAAGAATTTATTTCTGTTTGCCTTCCCTAGGCTTCTTGCTCTTAGATATACACAATCCACAACAGATGGGTTTCTTACTTCAACACAGACATCTTGAATGTTTATTATTAAGGGGGAATATCAGAAACACAGTGAGACTTGAAAGTTGGGGAATTCAGGTCTAGCCCTGGACTAAATTTCTCTACACAGAGGATATATTTTTCTTGCTAAGACATTGAAAACCTTTCTAGAATAGCGCGTAATCACAATACATTATCTATTTATAGAGGTAAAGCACCTAGCATCAAGCTACTTGACAACTTCACCCTCCATGCAGAATTCTTGTGTCCGCCTGATCTTCCCCAAATACACTCTTAACTGATGGAAGTGCATGGCTAAAGGAGTGAGAGGAAGAGGTGCTGCAAAGGGCATCTAGTGAGGACAGAGGAATCTACTACACTGACTGCACTTGGCTCAGGGCTATCCCAGATATGAGTACAGACTGGAAAAACTCACTGAGAGCAGCCCTGTGGAGAAAAACTTGGAGGTTCTGATAGATGAAAAGCTGGACATGAGCCAGCAGTGTGCTCTTATAGACCAGAAGGCCAGCAGGATCCTGGGCTGTATCAAAAGAAGGGTGGCCAGCAAGGATAGGGAGGGCATTGTCCCTCTCGACTCTGCCCTTGTGAGGCCTCACATGGAGCACTGCGTCCAGGCCTGGGGCCCCCAGCTCAAGGACGTGGAGATGTTGGAGCGGGTCCAGAGGAGGGCCACAGAAATGATCAGAGGCTGGAGCACCTCTCCTATGATAAAAAGTTGAGAGAGCTGGGATTGTTTAGTTTGGGGAAGAGAAGGCTGCATGGAAACCTCATTGTGGCCTTCCAGTACTTGGAAAGAGCTTACAAGCAGGAGGCAGACTTTTTATGCATGTAGATAATGAAAGGACAAGGGGGAATGGATTTACACTGAAAGAGGGGTGGTTTAGGTTAGACGTTAGGAAGAAATTTTTCACTTAGAGGGTGGTGAGGTGCTGGCACAGCTGCCCAGAGAAGCTGTGGTGTCCCATCCCTGGAGGTGCTCAAGGCCAGGCTGAATGGGGCCCTGAGCAGCTGAGCTGCTGGGGGGCAGCCCTGCCCATGGCAGGGGGTGAGGCTGGATGGGCTCTGAGGTCCCTTCCAATCTACGTCATTGTATGATTCTGCGATTCAAACCAAATTCATGGTCTCAGGGAAGAAATGAGGATTTAATCCACTGTTAGATCAAAGCCTGTTGTTGTTCAGTCAGCAGATTTCTGACTACTTTAAATTGTGCATACAAGACTTCGGAGATTCCTTAAATCAAGAAGTGACAGGCAAAGTTTCCCCTGGGAAATGATACATTTTTATTGTAGTGTTTTTTAATCAAGATAGGAATAATAAAATATTGCTGTTATGCATTAGCTAAAGAGAAAGAGAAAAAAAAAATCTAATGTCTGAATGAATGATTACCTTAACTCATTATTGTTTCTAAACTGTGGCTATAAGGAATAAGCACTTAAAAAAATTAACAGCTCATAGCATACACTGTTACTTGAGGCAATTACTCCAATTAGACCCATCAGTCCTTTGGTAACTGAAAGCTATGTACCTCTTCATTACTTTGAGCTCTTAAATATTACATTTCTTGGAGTGCATTTAACAGACAGTAGAGTCAGAAAGCCATAACTTCTACATGCAGATACCTTAATTGGTACTGAACCCCATCTGGAAATGTCCTCTGTAAACAAAATGTGTTTCTGCTGTTTCTTCCAGACTGCAATTCCCTAATGTCAGTGGCTTTCATTAATTGTATGTGTGTGTGTGTGTACGTGTGGCAGATGATATACTTCAAAGACAAATAAGAAAATATCTCAATACAGATTATTAAAGAAATTACCCTTAAGTATAAAAGTAGGGGATAAGACTTTCTCAATCCAACCCATTCTGCAGGATCAACCGGACCGCTGTAGAGGACTGATGTTTTGAGCTCTTCTAAATCCACCTTTGTTTCATTTTCTCTAGGCTAAAAAGAAAACACAATGGCTTATAAAAAATCAGTTTAAGGTTGTTTGGAACTGGAATGATAATCAACAATAATATAACAGGAGAACTTTGATTTTCAATAGTTGATATGCTTCCTTTTGCTCTTCTTCATTGAAGAAAGCAGCAAACTTTTTAATGTACATTTGTACTCACCAATGTACAGTTACTGGAAAAAGTGCTGGGATCAATAGTTGTGAGCTGGTACAACATTTTGCAGACAATAATCACACATGTCCAAACAGTGCAGATACTTGATGCCAATGGGCGAAATTGAGCATATGGCAAAGCAAGAGCCCAAACAATTAAAAACACAAAGTTAAACAGAGACACCTGAAAACACAAAAACATGGTGGAGAGAAATTACATGAAGTAATGAGAGAACTGAGAGAATCTGACTTTTTCCATAGTAGTTAAAATAAAATCATTCAAAACAAAGGGACATAGAGAAAATGAGAAAAATCCTGGAAAAATCACCACATTTTCACAATATTCACAATAACACAGACACAATATGGTAAGTGAAGAAAGGAAAACTGATATTTTAGCAAGAACATTATCTCACACAGAGTATGAATACTCTTAGACCCACAGCACTGTATACCCATCCCAGAAACAACAGAAGTCAAGTAAAAGGGACCAAATGTTGATCCTGCTTTAGTTCATATGAAACAAAGATGATACAGACCCATGTGTATGTGAAACTCACCTTCAAGCACGTGACATTTTTTTTTCCCCCAAAGATGTGAGTAAAAGAATTTTGATTTTGCTATTTAAGGACTTGCGTCCTACTACTCTGTTCAAGAAATGGCTGTGTCAGGTGGAGAACTCACACTGCCCACACCTAAGGCACAGCTAATGGTGTTGCTCCTTTTTTTTCTTAAGATGCAGTTCCCATTGCTGTTTCTTCAGTTTGAAATCTGATTTAAGTAATTTTCCTAGTTGCTCTTTCCCAATCTTCTACATCTTCCATCCTTAGCTGATGACCAGATACTACTTGTGTGGGGGAGAAGTTCTTTTGAATCCAAAGAACTAGACTAAACCTTAATATCTGGGGAAAAAAGGAAGGACTGAGAATATCTGGGCAGTAAGACTATTTCTGCAAGACACAAGACCAAGGCAAGTCCCCAGCAGCTGATAAGCTCAGTTGAATGCCACAGCTTCAGTGAGGTCTCTCACATGGTCACTCCCTATGCTTATGTCACCATGCAGCAGATGTTGACAAGCCTCCACCACAGGTTAGATTGTGACAGCAGGTGTTTACTTGCCTCTTTTACTGTGACCCAGATGATGTAAGAGGAGACAATTTTGATGATATGCAGCTCCAAAAGCCACCACACAAAGACTTGCATCTTATGAAAGTACTCCAGGAATTTCAAAAACAGCACCGTAAGGCGGTCAATCACCAGATGCCACTTGTTTCTTAGGTCTGCAGAGATTTTCAAGCAGAACCATTTGGAGGAAAAAAACAGAAGGTCTTTGTGAAAAAAAATACTTCAACAGGGTACAACAAGCTTTCTACTTCTGCTCCTCTAAGCCTTAGAGTAAGACACAAAGAAGATTAAAGGTACGGTTCAGTGGTTAACTAAGACAAAACATGGCTGAGATCCACTCAGCTATGGTGCTCTCTGTTCTAACCCACATTAACTTCCCCATTTCAAAAACATTGGTGGTGTCTGGCTAGAAAACTGTTCCATAAGCCTACTACACATTAGCATAAAGAGTCTTCACACAGTATTAGGGATTTCAGAAGCATTTTGTAAATTAGGAAGGATTTTGCACACTATGGGAACACTCTTACAACCAATATCAGGACTGGAAACATCTCAGAATGGCTCCAAAACATGTCCCCATATAATCTGTTAAAAATACAAAGGAGTAAGCAGCTTCTGTATGCACTTATTTCAATTTATCTGATTATTTTTGTATATAAGGCAAACCAGGATGGCTATTCTGTTCATATTTGTGTGAAAAAGCACACTGTTGCAAAGCTGATTTTTGGAATACCTGAAAAGCAAATTAGAGATTTTTTTATCTTCTCTTTTTTTTTTTTTTTTTTTTTCCCCAAGCACAATTAATAAAAATACTGAGTGATGTACACTGCATGATTATGTAATTAAACTTCACAAATTAAGCAAGCAATAGAGCTCTAAATTAACATGATTGCTCCCATGAGCATGATGAGAGTATCTTAGGAAAATATCTGCAGAATTAGAATTATAGAATTTTTGATGCTCTCTCTCACACTTTCACTGTATTTATTTTAATCTGTAGTGTTACTACTACACAAGGTATATCCAAACAGTACCAGTGAAGTGGAATAGGGCAAGTAAGATCCTGTAGTGAGCTCTGTCTACCGTGTTGAGGCACAATGTGCGCAGACCTGATTCTACTCATTGAAAAATTGTATAACAAAGTCTGTACACGTGAACATGTCAGAATAATGATAAAACTCACCCACATGGCCATTTAACAATGATGTAACTCTTTGGTAGAAATAAATGCATGTGCAGCTTAAAGATGGATCACACACTGGCAAGCAGCATCTCATGTTATTGCCAAGCCCCACACACTGCAGTGCAGAGGGGGCCCCAAGGAGAAGGCTGCAGCTCCCACTTCCCTGCTTGCATGTAACTGTACAGGGTAACCTTCAGCAGCTGGCCTCCACCCTCAGCCCTTCCAGCATGTGGGGATGGCCAGAGTGCAACAAACTCATCAGTCCTTGGAAACTATATGAGAGCTGGCCAAGAAAGGTTTCCAGGTCCCATGAACATCTCTGTGAGGGAAGGTGTCCCAGCCAGGAAAGAGAAATAGATGCAGCTGAGCTTCCATAGGGCAGCTAAGCCAAATACAATGACATTTTGCTTTGACAAAGACCCTGTCTCTATTTATGTATCACAGTCCTATAAAAATTGACACAAACAACTAAATCTGTGATAGGGTGATTTCCAGACAGTACAGCCTCCTTGGGTGTTAAATGCCTCTCCCTGGTTTTCACTCATGGCTCATATTCCTAGCAGAGATATGGAAGTAATTCATGCTAGGAGTTCATGCTAGCACTATCGATGATGACAACATCAGCATTACCAATGTCTGCCCTTAAGTGTTTTTATGTTTTCATCTGGCATCAATTACACATTCCATATTCAGAAGTGAAAACCATGACATTAATGTGCACATGAATAATGAAGCAAAGCCATTTGGAACTTCTGAAGCTAATTGTCTTGAAAGCATATGGTGTCAGAGATTAAATATGTATTTATATTATCTTTATTTTAAAGAGATTTCACTGTAAAGGAGATCTTAACGTCTGTGGTAACTATTAACACAACCCAGAACACTTAGAAGAATTTGGTCCTGAAAGAGGGGTATTTTTGTTTTCATACTCTCAGAATCCTACACAAATAGTATGATTTTTCCCTAGAACATACTGCAGCCTGTTGAATAATTGACAAGGAGCCATCTGCTCAGTTCAGGCTGTTTTGGCAAAGACTACATGTAAAATCGGAACGAAAAGGTGACAACTGAAGTGAGCAGAGAAGACCAAGCATGACGAGCATGAACGATCTGCTACCACTGTTATCTAAGGCTAAAGAAAGACAAAATTTGTAAACCGTGGAGCTTACCTGTAGTTTCTTCTTCTTCTGATTCATCATCTACATCGTCATCTTCCTTCTCCTCATCTTCCTCTTCTTCTCCTTTTCCTTTTTCAGCCCTCCCTTTCCCTCCCTCCCCATCTGGCTCTTCCATTCTTTTCTCACCAGCCTCTTTCAGCATTTTCTCCTCATCCTTTTCACTGCTGGCTGTTAAATTCATCATAGTTATGTCAGGCAGGCTTCCATCTTGATGCACCAGTCTGTTGGTAAATAATAACATCTCAGCAAATTGAGCAGCAATGACATTGTAGTCTTGTTCTTTTTCAAGGTGTGTAATTAGAAAAAATAAATAAACTGTTCATGGAAAATGCCTTAGAAGTGGAAAAGTTAATGATTCTGGTACTTTCTTCAAACACACACTGCAAATTGAGTTGGAATATATTAGTAATTACTTTTCACTCAGATACTAAAGGTTAGTTAGTAATGAGTGGTACTAACACTTAAACTTGACATTTTCCCCACTGGAGAAAATGGTCAGAGTTTAAGATGTAGAAGCATGAAATGACATTGCTTAAGAGTAAACATTTCATGACTTCACAGGGGACTTACTCATTTTGGTGGTTTGGTAATTTTTTCTTGAGGCTGCTCAAAATAATTGGAACAAAAAGAAAAAGGGAGATGAGAACAGAGGGGTTACAGAAGAAGGTAATCGACAAATATGTCATGCTAAACCACAAGTAATAAAGCATACTCATAGTCCATCTGCAGAACTTTCTGATGCCAAGAGCATGCCATCATGACATTCACAGGGCACTTCTATAAGAAATATGGAGCTGAAGCATAGATGGAAAGGGAATAACCTATTTACACCAGTGCTAAACATGGTCAGAGCTGTCCAATGCCATTCATAATGCAGCTGAATCATTACAAGTATCTGGTGGATTACTGTAAATACATTTTCACTTTCTTCCAATTGAAAGATTGAAGAGATCTAAGGAAATCCAAAGAATTTGCAAGTATTCTTCCAGCGAAGTTTATGAACAAATAGAAGCAAAAAAATTCCTTGGCTTTGGCTTCAGTATATTTGATCATATCTTTCTTTGCTAGAGACATTCATTCTCTCTCTTTTCTACATCTCAGAGTTTGTCTTAAATTTATAACTGTTTTATGCTAAGCCTATTAGTAATTTTCAGAGTACAAAATCAGTATACAATTAATTTAACATAGAAATGCTATTTCTCAATCACCATGGTGCCAACTCTTCTGAGATTTATGCAGCATTTCTTTTACCTTTTCTAACAAAAGAGGCATCATCTAATGGATTCAGATGAAAGTCTTCAGTTTCTGTACACGTTTTTTTGTTCGTTTGACTGGGTTTTTTTTTTTGCTTGTTTTTCCTCCAGCTGGGTTGCTGGGACTCACTGTATTTGCGGAAAATCTGTTTTTCCTAGTTCCTTCATTCTATGCGCTTTTCTGAGCACAGCATTTACTGCCATAAATAGTCACTTTGAATAGGACTTGCAATAAAATCTCTCTTCGGCAGGTGTGTAGTTATATGCTAAGATCACTTAATGTTTAGTTATGCTATACTGAAATTGCTATATTCAGCATATTTCCAAACACCTGTTAGACTGTTCCTGCACAACAGTAAGTTTAATATTTTACACTATTATCTCAGGGCTCTGTTTTTCATGATGTGAAATTCTGGCATATTACCATACAGACTGGAAATTCTGCCAATTGTAATTAAGGGTTTTTACAGTTCAAGAAACTAAAATCTAGATATAGCCATCTGATTGTTAAAAAAAATAAGAGCACAGATTAGCAGTTAATGAGAAAGTCAAACAAGCAGAAGTATTATTACAGTATTTGGGAGGTGCCGTTTTTGTATGTTGGAGATTTCAGTAGCTCAAGTGAGAGATAAGCCATACAAATTAGACTAAGCAATGCTGAAGAAGTAACAACATACTGGTAGCCAAAAAGAAGAATATAAAGCTTTAGAAGCTTAATGAAACAGTTAAGCATGAAAAATTCTCACTGATTGAATACATCCATGACAATAACTACAAAAATCCATTATCATGACCGAGACTATCAACCTGAGGGTCCATTAATCTGAAAACATTTTATTCTCAACAATATATTCAGCTACAGAAAATAAAAAGTCAATATACTTTGTTTTCATAGATAGTATATATATAAGAAAGGATATCCAAATCTCAATAGAAGGACTAAAAACTAATATTCCCTAAATTGATATAATCTATCTTTGCATACTTATCTAAAACTCGAGTGTCCCACAGAAGGGTAATATATAAAGAAGAGAAAATGAATTTTCAGTTCAGTTTCAACGCTATGGAGATCCCCAACTAATAATATTCATCAGAGCCCAATTTAAAGGTGATGTTCAATGAAATGAAAGTATCCCTGTAACTAGACCAATTTTGCACTGGTGCTATTGCATGGTAATGAAATATCTTCCCAATTGACTGTTGTGATGGAAAAATCTACATTCACACTGGTGTAAATCAAAGTCTCACTAACTTACCTCAATGGAAACTGGGAAGGAACACAGGAATCCTACAGGATTTGTATGGGAAGACTAATCCTTCTCTTATTCATATAACTCCCATTCATATCCAGGAGGTGATGGGGTTATAAAGGCGGGTACATGCAATATATACCTGATGAAGCTTCAGTAGGAGCTTAATTTCCAGTATGTCAATCAATGACATCAGTACAGCTCAGGAGATTTAAGGCTAAATAAAAAGCCCTACCCACTCTTAAAGAGTCTACTTGAAATCTTTTTCCTAAACTTCCTCATTTATTCCTAGGGTTGTTATTACTTGCTTTAGGCATCAAAGTGATTTCACTCTGAGGGTTTGCCATTGCAGGCATATCAGCGTCCACACCTCTCTGACCCTAGCGCCCTGCTTTGCCTCAGATATGTCTCATTGCTCACTGCTGGCAGCTCAGTGGGCTGTGGTTGACCCTTATGACCACCACCAGGCCCAGCCCTCAGCCTTGCACTGCCAAATCCCCAGAGCTGAGAGCCTACCCAGTCCTGCCTCCTGTCCATGCCCCTCTGCTTCCAGCTTGCCAGCTTCCAACAAATCACTCGCCCTCGCCACTTCCAACACTTCTTGCCACGCAGTCTTCCTCAGGCTAGCAATATTACATAAATCCTTCAGTTATCAAAGCTGTTTATACTAAAGATTACATTTAATCCAGCCAAATATTTTGAAAGATAACCCCTTTATGGAATTGTTTTCAAGATATAAAAGGATAACTACTGTAACAACATGGACTTTTATAGTTTGGATCCTGTAGCACCCAACTTGGTTTACACATTAACAGCCGTACCACGCAGTGGTTTCAGCATACTGGATGTATATGAGTATATACTAATATTTTTCCTGAAAATAAACACATATTGCACATTTAATTAACATGACCCTAAAAATCCCTTTCTGTGAGGTGGACAGGGATGAGCATTTGTGTGAGTTTGAACGCGTGCACATGCAGGCATGCATTGTTTCATGCACAGACAAAGGGTAGGTAAACGAGCATCCTCAACCAAGTCTATTGTCTGCAGCCAATTTCAAATAGCACCAATTAATCCTGTGTTGAGACATGGGCAAAGTTTGAGAGAAGAATCCCAACTGGGAGATGAACTCACAACATATAAATATGGAGGAGAAATGCATTAGCTGCTTCATCAGCTTTAGAAGACTACAATACCCGAACAATATTCTCTCCCTGCTAACTTCACAGTATGGTGCAGCAAGAACATATTTTATTTGAAGGCAATTAAGAAGTAAAGAATAAGGCATAGTATATCTTTTTTAAAGAAAAGGAAAGTTTGAAGTACCCACCTATTTATTATTAGATAAACACGGCCATTGACTTTGGCATGGCTATGAGGTGGGAGATGAAAGCACAGGAATGCATAAGATGACAGTGGTAAATGAATTAGAGAGAGAGAAAAGGAAACTGTTAAATAGGAATGAGCACACTTTCCTGATTACCAAGAGACACATTGTCCTAACAGAACACAGTCTGAAAGTTTAATGCATACCATGCAGTGAAAAGTCTAGGAAGACTGTAAATATAATACTCTGGCATTTAGACTGTATGCTGCTTCAGTTAGACCTGAATGCTCTTTTCCAGGACCTCCACTGCTTCAACTCAAGAAAGCCACAGATAATTCAGCACATTTCTAAAAACAGATCTTTTGCTTCTGTTTATTTCCATTAGTTATTTATTTTTCTTTAAAGGTGATTCTAATGGAGCATCATACCATAGAAATTAACCAGTCTCATAACCTTTATCTCCACTACATTGCAATTCATAAAGTTCATTTTCTTTAATTTTCTCTTTTTCTTCTCTTTTGCAACAGAAGCAACATAAAAGCACTTTCAGAAGGCTAGTTTTTGAGTGAAAGCTAGTGTTTTCAAAGCAAAAGGGGAGAACTGAAGCTTTAGACACGAGTCTTTAATACGCTTCAATTGTGCCTGCAACTTATTTCTTCTTCCAGCTTGATTTGAGTTGGAGCTGTTTGTTGTTCTAGATCTTATCCAGCTTTAAGCATCCTCAGTACAACTGTCACTGCAGTTCTCACCCTGAAGCTCTGAACTGTAAAGTCTGCATATTGTTAGTATTGATTTATCATGTGAAAAGAGAAGAAAGCAAATGAATTTTCATATGTCAGGCAGTGTTTGTGGTTGTACAAAGCAGAAAACATCCTGATTTGGGTACTGGACAAACTTCTCAACGTTTCTGAAGAGGTCAAATGATGTATGTGGTAACAGTGATTCTGAAATATTGCAAAATGGCAAAGGTAGTACATATGCCACTTTTAAGAACTAAAAATATATACCAATCCTCTTCACTTGCCACTTTGCTTAATTAAAATCCTAAAACATTTGTTGGGACAACAGATCTCTACTTTCATCTCTCTCAGAGGTACTTACTTACTCCTGGCAAAAATATTACTGACTACAGATAAAATCCATATCCAACAAAATTAATTTTTTATATTGATCTTTATTTTTTTTCTGCTCTCAACTAGACACAGATAACATTCTGTGACTTCAATGTCAGTGTTTCATCATTCAAGAACAGTGCAATATTAGTTATAGTGATTTTCTTCACACCAGCACTTGGAGAACAGTGACTAAAATTTTTGGTATCTTTCATGCATAAGATTTGCAGGTAGTGGTTTCACAAGCAGGACGTGATGTACCGTGATGAGACCATCTAAGTCCTGGGGCCATCTAAGTTCTTCTTTCTTCCCATTTTATGCCTACTGGATCACTATTGATAGGAGCTGGAAGCTCTTTCTACGTTAGTCAGCACAGCGCAAAATATTTACGCTACAACAGAGCTTGTGCATTTACTTCATGCTGTCACACATTTCCCCAAATATCACAGTCGAGGAAAAGCTCATTTCAGCCTTATTCATACAAGCACAGCTGAGTTACACGTCACTGGACAGGTAAACACTTTAAAATTATGTCAAAATGATTTGCCTCTTGAAAGAATTAAAGAAGAGGTGCTGCATAGAGTTTAATATAAAACCATTTCTCTCTCTCGTACTCCTGGAGTAGGATCCGAGGACTTATTTTTTATGTAGGGAAATATTTAAGAATTAAACATAGTAAAATTCTGAAGAAAGTGAGGTCCCAGTATCATGAAAAAACACAAGTGAAGTTCTTGATGAGAATGCTGAACACCTCTGAGTATAGTCTCACTACTATAGTCAAGGGCTGGGACTCTAAAGAGTGATCACAGGCTTTGGATATTTCCATTTATGAAGCTCAGCTTTATAAAAACACTTGATTGTCCAATGTGTATGTGGCATTTGCCTCAATTTGGCCTTCAAAAAGGACAATAAAAAACAGAAGTGATCCAAATTAAAAAGCCATATTTTCTGTTACTGACAGGACTTACAAAAAGGCATACATAGCAATTAACCATCTACCTACTAAAGGTGAAAATCAACAAGATAAATGCGTAAGTATCAGTGTATTTGAAAATTTATCCCCAAATGAGAAATCTTTGCCAAGTAGTGGAAAGTGGGGGAAGACAGATACTTTGGTTGTAGCATATTTAGCAAGGTGCTGGTTGCTAAGGGATGCTTAATTTTTTTTATCCTTTCTTTTTAACTCAGGTAGTTACAATAAAAGCAAATAACATCTAACGAAAAGTTAACATTACAAAACAGTCAGAAATAGCATTTTCATACGGATAATGAATAGGTCAATTAACATAGTTTCTTTACCTGTAAATTGTATTGTCCTGTTTGCTGGTTACAGCTTTTAAATCAGTGAGCTGGAGGAAACGGTCATGGAAATAGTGAAGGTGTAAGATACACGCCAGTAGGAAGGAGGTAGGGATAAAGATGCGAGTGAATAGCTCAGCCACAGAAAATCTTTTTAAACCAAGGTCTGCTAGTCTGGAAAAAAAAATAATAAATCCACTAAGTCATTGGTTCACACCAAAATCTTTTCCTTGTCATGAGACATTGCTACAAATCATTTAATAATAAATGTGAAAATAAGGGCTGGTACTTGTTATATGCTTTCAAATCTTTCAATTCTTCAAAACTAGACAGTTTCACAATGTAGATGTTTTGCATTGGGCTTTAGTAATTGTAGAAAGATACTGTAAATGTACAGAACCAAATGAATCAGTCCTGCCACAATTCTCTTTACAGGAACCAGGTGGATTGTCTCTGACTGAAAGTTCTGCATCAGAAGTCCACCCATATTGTATATAATTTCAGACACAAACTACTGTTGAGGAACTCCCAGTACATCATGAGGAGGAAGAAACCCAGCCCTCCTCACTAGCAGATGACCATCTTCGTCATCTCCAGGCACCCTGCAAATCTGCCTGTCTCTCCCTGGATCTTGCTCCTATGGTCAAAGACGTAGCGAGAAGTACTGGCGCTGCAGTGGGAACACTAGGAAAACCTTGGCAGCAATAGGGGAAAACATATCTCTCAGAGCCCTTCTCATGCCCTTTTTCTCCTCTTTTGCTACTCCAATAAATCAATGGCTTCAGAGCTGAGTGCTTAGTCATCTATGTCTAAGGATGGTCTCACAATGTTTTTTCATTTCAAGAAGGAAGAATGCTTCCAGAACACACCAAAACCAGAAGTCCAATGGAAAAAAAATGAAATGAAAACACTTACTTGTTTTCATCCAGGCCTGTCATATTTTTCCACAACCCAGGGAATGATTCAAACTGGTATGTGTAGATGAAGATAAGTACCAACATCGTGTAAACAACAACTGACATCCAAAAGTATTTCAGAATCCTTCTCCACCATTCGTAGTGCACCTGAAAATCATACACTGAGGAATTTAAAAGAAGCTCAAGGCAAAGACACTGGTAAAAATACTAACAAAGCTGTACTGGAAACAAAGACTAAGAATACTACTTTTCTTGTTGGCCTGAAGTAAATAGCAGACATGGATCTTGGTGATAAAGTTCTTAGTCCTGGTACATATGCCACCAAGTACAAAGTTCTGTGTAAAAATGTCTGTTGGGACACAAACAGACATAAAGGTGAGGGATAGATACTGTCATTCTATTTCATTGCCATTAGGCAATGAAGGTGCAGAAGGAGAGGGATTCCTTGCTCCATGGCTGTGAAAGCTGTGTGAACCAGCCATCACAAAAACTGGTGATTATGTGGGATATGCACAGGTCCAAAACTTTCCCATAAGGTTTCCACAGTTCTCAGTGATGTGCAGTGGAGTCTCACAGAGTAGGTAGGTCAGATGCATTACCTAGTAGCACCTAATTTATATGAACTTTACCTGTCACTCAAAGGAGAATCAACTCTTTCAACTAATCTTATTATTATAATGCTGTATCTAACTAAAGAACAAAGACAATGTTAATAATAACATCCAAGCTGCTTTACTACAAAGTTAAAAGTACTATTGCATTCAAGATCAAAATTCAGTTCAAACAGTTCTCACTCACCTGGTAGAGGGCCACACAGAACAGGAATAACACCATATAGATGATTTTGTACATGACAATTCTACCCTCAAAGCTGACAAAGAAGAACATGCCTCCACAGACGTAAATCCAGTACTTGATGAACATAGCCATCACCAGCTTCCCCAGAACTTTCATAATATCCTGTTCATCCTCATCATCATCTTCCTGTTCCTCTTCCTCCTCCTCCTCTTCTTCTGCCACTTCTCCCTCTTGCAACTCTCCCTCTTCTGCAAATACACAGAGTTGCATTTGACCTCTATTTTAGGGACCTTAGAATTGAAATGGATGGAAAGTAGATCCTCTACACACAACACAGAAACTTATACACAATATTCACAACAACAGACTGTATTTCTGAATCATCGTGAAGCCTCCAAGCAGAGGAAAGCATTTTAACATCATATGAGCCCCAGCTTGCTCTTAGAGCCATACAGCATACTGGTATACACCTAGACACCACTCCTCACTTTGTCTGATATGCAGGCAGAAAGGGAGAGCCTAAGGATTGTATAATGGGTATCAGTCAAAACACTACCCATAGCAGAAAACCAGGCAAGAGACATTTTAAACTGGAAAACAAAGAAACCACTAGCACCACCAGAAAACCTCTCTTCTTGAGTTTAAAGGGATAAATGTCCTTAAGAGAATACTGTGGCTTCCTTCAAAAACCACAAGCAAGAAAAAGCATTAACATAAAATCAAACAAGCTTAAAAAATATATGCGCTGCACTAACATTGCCTTTTGCTTTTTTTTCTTTCAGAGAAACTACCACTTTTCTTGCTGCTTCTACTATACCTAAATTACTGCAGAAAACCCAACTGCTTTTGCCTTGTGGTCAGGACTTGGGGTCATGGGGTCAGGACTTCCCAGTTACTCAGCCTGGGATGCTGGAGGGCATCCCCCATGAGCAGGCACACATGAACAAGTATCTGGATAACAAGAAAATATACACGCTTATTCTCTCACTGAAATCTGTAGTTTAATTTCTGATTTTGCATGTGTTTACGCACAAGCTCAGCTCACAAGAAATCTAGCAATTGCTTTTTCTTATGTAAACTTTTATCCTCCTGTGGTTAATTATTTTTTCCTATGTAAACTTTTATCCTCCTGTGGTTGAATTCCTACAACAATTTGTCTGCTAGTTTGAGTTTGGGACACAGCAATAAACTGATTCTTGGAAAGTTCCAGAGCATTTTTCAAATGAGTCATTTCATTTACCTTTTGTATTTTGCAGTTCAACAGTAAAGAGAATTCTTATTTTATTGATTTTCTGAAGTTCAAAACTGTTTTAGTTTTGTATCTGCTGAGAGATAGTTACACATAGATTTTGTAATACCATGCTTAGCTAGTAACACGTATCCATACAAACATGAAAAAGAACTTTACTGTGAGAGTGACAGAGCACTGGAACAGACTGCTGAGAGAGATAACGGCGTCTCCTTCTATGGTGATATTCAAGACCCATCTGGACACCTGCCTCTATTACCTACTGTAGGGAACCTGATTTAGCAGGGGGGTTGGGCTCAATGATCTCCAGAGATCCCTTCCAAACCCTAACATACTGTGATTCTATGATCTTTCTAATTGATTTCTGCATTAAGAAAACACAGTAACTTGAACTTCTATTGTGACTGAAGGACTTCAATAAAATGGATGTAGCTTTACCTTTTTCTTCATCTTCTTCACTTCCAACTTTGACCTCAGATAAAGTAGCTTCTTTTAGCTGAAGTGCTTTCTGTTCAGTGAGGTGTTGCCTAAGCAGTAGCCAGAAAGTAATCGTAAAAAGAATCTGCAAACAAAAATCAAAACAGAAACAACAGGCTAACGCAAACGTATCTTCATAAATTTTGAATGTTTTGTTTTCTTTGTCTATCAGAAAATGGCAATTATGGCATTAGTATCAAAGCACACCTTTGTGGAATTAATCTAAGAAAGACTGCATTAAAACCAACATTGCTTCATTTGCACTTTTCCATTAACTTTTCACTCTCTTTTGTTAAATATATTTACCTATATGGTTCTATTCTACCTTGTTCTTCTTGGTTTCTAACTCCTATCTTATAAGTTGAAGGATCTCCTCGTTATATGTTGACTGACTATATATCGAACCCCAGTCTGTCTGTGTTCACTTCCACTTTCTGCAGGGATTGAGTATAGTCAGGTGAGTGTTTTGTCATTAAGTTTGCTATATCCTAGATCTCTTGATTTCAGAGCTTTGATACTTCAGGTGCTTAAGTGCAATTAATTTTTAAAAAATGGTGTGTCTTAAAGTTAGAAAAGATAGTTGAATGCGTTTTGCACTTGGAGCATTTGCAAGATTTAAGGTGGCTCTTAATTCTTTGAAGAGACCATAACTCCATAACAGTAGAAAAATAGAAATGAATAAAGAGAAAAAATAGAAAAAAATAGAAATAAATAAATTTGTTTAATGAGGAGTGTATTTCTGTGTTTTGCAAAACACTGAATTCAGCAGCTTGCAATTCTGAGACAGCCTAAATTCAGAAAAGAGCCATGTTGCCCATTCATTAAACAATTGATTTTGTATTTTGTAGTAGTGCAGACTTATTTCACTACTTTATACAGCAGAATAAAATCTCAAACAGGAAACATATAAAAGCCAAAGAGTTTCTATGCAATAAGAAGACAAGGTCTGTGGTACAAAGCAAAAAGATGTCCTATTTTTCACCTAATGTGTTTTGCGGGGGAAAGGAACTCCAATCTTTGATACTGTGAAGTACAGACTATTTTGCTGTGACTAGCTTTGTCTCACTGCTGCATTTGCTTGTTGTTCTCCTTGGCATTTCTGGCATTTCCATTGAGACTACTCATTTTATTTCCTGTTCAGACCAGGGAATATATTCATAGTATGCAGAAAATTAGACAGAAAAAATTACAGGTTTTTTTTTCAGTTTTCCTCTACTTGCAGACTACAGTATTTCGCCTTTATTTAAATTTAACCTTCATTAAAAGGGCTTTAAACAAGGAATGACAGGAGAGAGTTACCAGCAGTTTTGTGAGGGAGTGATGGTCAGGGTTGACAAGTAGAGGGGTCATGTGAAAGAATGGAGCCACATAATCAACAAAGCAGAAATTAAGTAGAGTCACCCCAAGCACTTGTATGAAAGTAAGGAAATGCCTTCAAGTCACCATCATGGGGAGACCTTCCAGAGCCTTTCTGGGGAATCAGCATGCTGGGATGCCTCTCTGAAGTGTCTGTACGTTAATTCATGCCGTACAGGAAATAAGCAACACAGAAATTAGAGAAGAGCGTGCAGATCCATGGCTATGATCTTTTGCGAATCACAGAGACATGGTGGGATTGTCTGTATGACTGCAGTGCTGCAATGGAAGAATACAGGATCTTTACAAAGGACAGGCTGGGATGTTGAGGAAGTGCATGAAGAAAGAACTGGAATGCATGGGACTCCACCTGGGGGTGGGCAATGAGCCAGAAAACCTGGGAGAAATACAGACACTGTCTGAGCACACAGATGCATTTTTAGGAAAGTAAATGCCGACCTGGAGTTGAATGAAGGCATGGGAAAAGGAACATGAAGAGTTTCCATACGTATTCCATAAATATGTAAGTAGCAAAAGAAGACTAAGTGACAAGAAGACACACTGCTGAACATTAGACAGGTTGCCAGAGATGTGGGATCTCCTTGAAGATCTTAAAACATCACATAGATGTGGGCCTGGGCACGCTGTTCTGGGTGGCCCTGCTGGAGAAAGGGGTGGGCCAGAGGGACCCAGAGGGCTCTGCCCCCTTCAACCCTTCTGTAATTCTGAAATTTACATTCAGCATAAAAAAAAAGTAGGCATCTTGTGTTAGTTTCTTGCACGTGGCCAAATCCTCATATATGCACAATAGCTTTCTTTCTTAACAGTATCTAGTTTCAGATATTTGATTGTATAGTTAATAAGAAACTACGTCAAAGGCACTGATGAATTCAAACAGCTAAAACTTCTTAGAAATTTACAAAGCTATTTCCACTGGAACTTGAAGAAACCCTTGAGCTTTTGCTCTCTTACTAAACCATTCCTACCTTTACAGGAGAAATAACACAGTATTTACTAATTTTCATATGCATTAAAGACCAATAAATGGTTGTGCAAATAACACTGCCAACAAGGAAGACCATTTGCAGAAAAACTGTGAATTATAACTTGGAGGCATGAGGAAAGCAATTCAATTAGCTGAAGGGGAACACTGCCAACTAGCTCTACGCTCTGAGATGCCCTCTTGGGTACTCTACAAAACAACTTCCTATTTATGCTCATTTTCTCCCTCAAAAGCACACCTGCCAAACACAATGATTTTTGTAGCGCATTCAGGACATCAATGGAACAAATCTACCATTTATCATGCCCTGAGGTCAACAAACTCTTTTCTTTCTGACATGGATTCCAACTCATTCTGCTTCAGGTGTAAGAGTAAAGAATCAAAGCTCAGCCATGTACTGCTGCTTGTGCTAAATCATAAAGAAGTAAGTAGTACTGGCAATTGCAATGACACCACAATTCTAGTTGCCAGCATATTCCGAGACAGGCCTGACATTACGTGAGTGACCGTAAAATGCCACACTAAGTAAAGGCACTAGAACCACAATGTGTCTATTTAATCACAAGTACTGAGGTTACCTCTTTTTCACGGCTTCATACTGCCCTTGCTGTGTTCCCATTGCAAACAGTGGATGTTTTGCCAGCAACTATACAGGTTCTGTGTTCACAGTTTTGATAGCCAGAAGCATTCATGTGCAACATTACTGCTGAAGGTTTCTGAAGCACCTGACTTCATGATCTCAGCTACAAGAGGTGAGACTTCAAAGGATATAACATTTATCTAACAAATCAAATTGTAACTATTTCAGATCCATGCTATAAAGCCAAATTTTCTATCCACTAACAATGCTCCACTAAATTATCAAGAAAATCTACACATACGTCTGAAACATTTGTTTTGGCATTAGCTTAGTGAGTAAGTACATTTCTCCACAGTGTTTTTTAACTACTCATTCTTTATTGTAAAACTGTTACTGAACATGGCTATGTCAAATACTGAGGATACGCTCTTAAATGTCAAGCAATCTACTTTTTTTTTTTTTTTTTTTTTTTTTTTTGTCACAATGTATTTTGTGGTTTCATGAAAATCTCATCTGTTTGTAACACCTACCTTTGATGCTAACTCTCCAGGTTCCTTTCTTTCTAAAAAACCTGACACTTGAGGAAGCTCATCATTCTTGAGCTCAATACTCCATATATATTGTAATATTAGCAGTAAATTTCCGTAGAAAACCATGAATGGAGAACTGATCATTGCATATTTCCTTCGGTCTCGAATCATCCACAGTGTGCAAGACCAGATCAACAGCACAAAAGTCAACCAGCTGTGATACGTGATACTCCATGCCTTATGGAAAGAAGAAAGAGAAGAAGAATGTGCATAGATTCATTCAGGAACAACATAGCAACATACTGCCAGTTACACTTATGTTTCTCTGCTTACTACACATTTTCACTGTCATGAGACTCTTAGCCACATTAATCTGCTAGTGGGCCAGCTACAATAAACTCCTTGGAGAACATGTTGAAAATGGATTCTTAAGAAGTACGGCTGAGGGTAAACCCTTCTTCGTGCATTAACTGCACAGCTGTAAAGACTGTGAGCAGGTTCACTGCTTATGACTGCTCCAGAGGTGGATAACTTCGGGCACACAAGACCTTCTTGCTAAACAAGCAACAAAGAGTTCAGTGTAGCAGCAGTAAAATATGTCTTGATAACTGCCTGCATTCAAGGCCTTCAACAGACTAAAAGAATCATGCAGACTCCAAATTGTTCTAACTTCTGTGGAATCACTTTAAAATGGAAAGCAGTGGTAAAGACACAGCTCGCCTGAAGAACATTTAGTCTAATCATATTATGTTGCCTCCTGTACTCACAAATATATAATGTTTTAAATTGTTTGCAGAGAACAGTTTCTGAAAACTACTCTATAAAACACTTGGGGGAAAGGATACAGCTAGTGCTGTTATTGATTTTGGACTAAATTCAGCTATATGCTGACAATAAAATATTTTAAATTTTGTTTCAATTTAAATGGGAAAGTATGAAACATTAAGAACATCTCAGTCTAGTTCATTCTGCTCGGAAATGATGTATTTTAAAGTTATATGAAAAACGCTAATGTGTCACCTTTTTGTTTACATATTAGAAAGCAACTGAAGCATCATCTGGCTTTGGTGTAAGTGGAATATTCATCAGATCACAAACCACAAAGGAATTTGGATCAAGTCATATGAAATAGAGATATACCACTAGGAAAATAAAAGCTAGCAGTACCTCAACATTGAGGTTATGAACTCATATTGAGATAAGAACTTAGAAATGAATTTTAAAAGAATTGAAAAATATGTGGTGAAGGATGCAACTTTAAAAACAAATGGCATTATGAAAAGAACTACTTGTTAATGTCCTGAATGCATCAAGCCAGATCCAGATTCTACATAAGGAGTCTGCTCTTTTAAGGCGAGAAATTTTTCCTGTTACAGGACAGCAAACAATGTTTGAAACTATATGAAGACAAAAAGCAGCCAAACTAATTTGTTTCAGCTTTTTTTTTTTTAATGCAATACTAGGCCAAGAATCTTTATGGTTAATTTCATCACAGTGGAAATCTTTCCAAAATAGTAAAAGCAAAGCTTACATTGGGAATATAGACAGAGATCTAATCATTACACGGAAAATTTGCCACAGTGCAACTCAGGGCACATGCATCAAGTGAGCTAAAAAAGCAAATAACATCAAAATGAAAAACTAGGGAAGCAAGTAAAATAAAAGTGAAACCTATGATAGTGACAAAGTCGTATTTGCCTTGAGACCTTTCTGTGACAATAAAAGATAGATTTTATTTTTATTTTTTTTTAACAGGGAGTAATCATTTACATTCTTCAGTCTGAAAGAGGAACTATATATTTAAACTTTACTATTTGATTCAGAAATACTTTAATTTTGCAGACAGAATTCTCAGTGGAGCATGACAGCATGACAGTCCAGCTTATATAGAAGCTTTGAAATCAGTAAAAAACCGAGCCCTTTTTTCTTTTAATTGACAAACCCAGTCAATGAAACTTAGTGCTCCCAGTGCTGAAAATGCAATGCTTTACCCAGAACCATGCAGAACCCTACTGCAAGCTCTGTAACAAGCCTGTGAATTATTCAGGAATAACCTAGAGCAAACCCAAAATGCTACAGACAGTGTATTGATATTTTCTAACCCTGATGTGAACACTTACTGAAAACCAACAGATGAGATTACTGTCAGGAAAACATCAAGGAGGCACATTTATTTGTAAATCAACAGCATTATCCATTTATTGCCAATACTTACCATCATAGCTATCAAAGCACAAATGTAACTTTGCTTCATGATAAATTGGAACACAGAGACCAGGGCATGCAATTTAACATTTTCTTTTTCCTCCTGAGTAACTTCTTCCTCCTCTACCTCCTCCTCTTCCTTTTCTAAGTAGAAAAATAAAGTCTTATTTGCAATTCATGCTGGTCTAAAAGTAGTATGAGTACTATCTTCAGGTAAGTAAACCCAGAGCGATTTCACTTGCAATCACTTGGATAGCTCTTCTACATTTGTTAGCAAGCTCAAGATAGGAGCCATAAAAAATCATGTTTGAGTGTAGTAAAACAACACAAAATCTGTAATCACTGTGTTGGTTAATGAAGAGACAAAGTATTTTAGATAGCACATGCCTACAGCCCCATTTACAAAACTGCCAAGTGGTAAGCAGTTGTTAAAGAACAATTATATAAACTTCAGCAGGTCAAGAAGTTTACTAAAGCAAAAATAAATGCAAGAGGCAGTGAACTGAGATACAGAACAAGAAAATATGGAAATAAGTAATGGTAATATGGTAATTCCCAGGCAATTCTTTTCACTACCTGACATGTCATCCGAGGGCTCCCATTTGTACTGTGGTGTTGAGTACATGTCTGCTTTGGCTGGACCATTCTCTAGTGGCAGTGTGGGGTGGATGGTGTGATAGTCAGCAGGGTTCCCGTTCACTGTTACCAGCAGAACCTGCCAGAAGATGGGACAGAAACACTGCATTTAGGGCAGCTCTTATGAGAACAAGACTCCTGTACTTTTCTAGTGTTGGACTGTCAACAGTAAAGGAGCCTAACCAGTAACTTTTGTTGGCTCCTTCCGAAGAAAATGATACATTATGGTCATGCCGCATGCAAAAGTAGCACATAACAGCTTCTCAAATTATTTCTGGTAGCTTTTCATGCAATATCAATAGATTTTAGCAAGCTATAAAATACTGCTGCATTTTGAACTTCTGCAAATATCTCCTTTAAAAGATTTAAAGTTTTTTCAAATTCCCTAAGGTGTTACTTCAGTGTGCCTAAGAGCAATCTGAAAAGGCATAAAAGTGTGGACACACAAGCAAAAGCGATCATGTTAAATGGCTATTTACATGCTCTTGGCCCGTCCCACCTATAAAATTAAATGGAAAGAAAAAACTGTGTAAAGGCAGATTAAGTTAACACATCCACAGCAGGGGAAGCCAAGGCCAACTGCATGGCTCAGCACACAAACAGTAACTCACTGAGTTCATGTTCCAACACCCTGACTGTAGAATCTATGGGCAGGCATGTGTGGGCTGATTGAGGTTCTCTCATTCAGAGCAGTGTCTGGGTTACATTTAGGTGTGATCTGCAGCTAAACAGCCTGAACACAGGCTGTGGAGAACATTTAGATTTGGTTGTAGATGCTCTCAAAGTTCATCTGCATCTCTTCTTCTGTGTATGCTGAACAGAGTTGATGTTTTTGCTTTTAGGATTGCTATAGGAGTCAAGACAATCATCTGCTGTCGGCTCAAGCAGAGATTTTAATTTTCTATAATCTTTATATTAAACTCAAGTACTGTAAGTCACTCTTAAAAGACGTCAGCATTTCAACATGATTGAAAGAAAAAAAGTAAAGAAGCTAAATTAAGTTTCAAGATGGTTTGCATTAGAAAGCATATATTGAGATCTTATTAAAACCCAGTGAAATAACAAAGATCGTTTGCCAGTTGATACTACTACTAAAAGAACTGTAATTTCAAATGATCCATTTTAATGCTAATTAGCAGTTTTTCAGTAATTCTTAAGGAAGCAGAAGACAATTATATTTAGGATAATCAAGGTTACAGGGTAAAACACAGGCTAATCAAAATACAGAAGATTTTAATATGCCAGCTGAGTGTGTATCTACAGGTATCAGTGTAATCTGTATTCACCCAGGATAAAAATAATTACAAAATTACAAAGACTAGCAATATACTAACATCCGATGGCTTGTATTCATCTTGGGTCATTGACAGAAGCTGCAAAAAGCAATGCAAGGACAAATTATTAAAGAAGCATGGCTCAAGCATTAATAAGTTATTTTTTGAATACAGGCATGCATATTTGCTGACTTTTGCAGAATATCTGCATTAAGAAATTCAATAATTCTTCAAAAGTCAGCAGAATTGTACACTATACTCCATAAAATGGTATTTAGTGTACTAAAGCCATTGACATTTCTTTACTGTATGCTTTTGTGAATTCTGAACAAAAACTGAGACTGTTGCATTGAAATTGTAGGTATTAACTCAAAGAATTAATCAGTATCACATTATACTGATTAACTGCTTTCTAATGTCTTTCTAATGATCCCAGTTTTAATTGATCATTAGAATTACTCTATAAAACTACTTCCCATGTAATGTTTATACAAATATACAATGTGGCACCTAGAATTATAATTGTCAGCAATTTTATTTTCCTCAAGTAGAACTATTTTTCATTGAACAAAAACCACTGACTTTATCCAAGGCTGAGTAATAAAAGTTAAGTGAACATGAGAACATGAGGTAACATCTGCAATTTTAATGTGTCAAAAAAGTACACTAACGGATCAAAAGCTACATACAACAGTTCTATCTTTTTAGAAATATCTTCCACTGTAGTCACTAAGAAACTATCATAAGAAAAAAAAATTGCACTTTTGAAATTCTTTTAAAAGTCCCAAATTCCTCTTTCTGTACCACTTTTTGGTTACTCCATGTTTGTCCACAAAAGATTTTCAGGAATATTTTTAATGCATGCCTTCTTTAGCTTTTCTGTAGTAGCTGTAGAATATATTATTGGAAAAAATTAAAATTTCCACGGAAAAAAAAGGAGGTAGCTGAATGTTAGAACCTAGTAACTGTTGTGTTTCTTTCTTTCTTTCTTTCTTTCTTTTTTTTTTCTCAGAGTAGGCTAGCTCATTTATTTGCTAGTTCATTTACCATTACCATTATTATGATGCAATTTTGGAGAACTTAAGTCTATGTGGCTTAACAGAGTATTTATATAAGACAAACTTATCTGCAACTGGTCCAATGAAATACTGCATTGGAGCTGGTGGGGACTGATAGATAAGCTGTATCTTTCTAGGAGCTTTTACATCAACTGCCTTCCCTACCCTGCCATAAACATCCAACAGGAGCACCAGTACGCCAGTACTGGTAGTTCCCCTTTATCAGTGTGAGCAGTAATTAGAAGTTACAAGGCAGATCAGATCTCTACATTAGGCTTTGGGAATTTCCAGCTCTTTTTCATAAAGACAGTGGCCTGCTGCCAAAGGACTTGCCCTAAACTTCTTCAGTGGAAGCGAAAATCAAGGAATGCGTCCTTTTACTTCCCTAGTCTGGCTCTTGTTTTATTAAGTTTTACAGAATAAATTCCATACTCTGCTACACAGTCTTGATATTTTAACTTAGTCCTATAATGACTCAGTTCTTAGTTGTGACCTAGCTGATGCTGCTTCCATTAATTCCAAAGTAACTGTGATAAAATTAAGTGATAGCTTTAAATACATTTAATGCAAAGACCCTTCCCCTTGCAGCCTTACTTTTCTCTCATCAGTTGTATAGTGGCTTGCATACCACAGACTTCGTCTTCTCTCTGCTGTCATTGGAATTGGGCTGCAGGGTATTTCTTTGTCATCTCCTCTGCTCTCAGATTTCTCTTCATCAGGTATCTGCTAAAGAATACAAATGACAAGACTAGTTACAAATCTTCAAACAAAAATCTCTCAAGAGACAGTTATATTTTCCCCTAACTAACACTCCCTCTCAGCATATCTTTGAAATATCTATTAGTATTTAATGCACCTTGTCTGATGGATGACTTTGACTGAGATGACATTTTCAGAAATGATGACAGAGCTTTTCTATAACTGCTAGTCCTTCAATGTCAGGATGTCTCCTGATGATTACAAGACACCAGAATTACACAGACTTCCACATCTTACCGTAGTATACAGTCATACCATAAACTATTACATAGATGTTTAATTTTCAAAGCAGAAAGAAAGCTAACTCTTCTCAACTGCATACATATGTGAAAAGACAATTCTCCTTCATCAAACACCTGAAGAATTGAAAATACTTGTGTGCGCATTCACTCTCACATGAAGGAATCAAAGCTGACTGGAAAAAGCGTACGTGAATTTACCAAGAGTAAAGCATGCTTGACCAACCTGATCGCTTTTTATGCAGAAATAACTTAGTGGATGAAAGGCAAGATTCTATTAGCAAGTTGTTTAACACTGTCCTACATCATCCTTACTGACAAACTGGTAAAATACATATTGACCAGGCAGATCACAAGATGGGTGAAGAACTGGCTAGACTGTCTTGTTCAAAATCAGAATGGCAGTCATTTATGAGTGTAGTTCCTCAGGGACTGACATTTTATCTGGTAGTATTCAATATCATCAAAATCATCTGGATGATGGGATTGAATGTACCCATACTTGTTTTCTTGTGGGGAAAAGTCCTGTAATACTAAGCATGCAGGCTTGATTCTAATAAGAAACAAAAAGTGTTCTTCTGGGGTTCTACATTCCTGTTGAACTTACCAAAGTCCAAGAAAATTTGAAGTACCAAATTTAAAGACACTAAATTCTACTTTCTCTCTTCATGACCTCCAGTTTAAAGTATTGAGCCAAATCCTCACACAGCTGTAAGCCTTGCTGCTTAAAACCATGCCTGCTCAGCTCCATAAAGCCATCTCTAGTGAGAAAGTACACAATTACTTTTGCAACCTAGAACACAGGGCCAAGTCTCACTTTATAGGAGTTTAATAGGATTTAAGTCCAAAAGCTCTGCTGAGCTGCAGCAGAGTATGGACCAATTGTAACAGTACTATTCTGAACCTACCCTGTTATTATCTACAGAATAACTGACCAAGTCAACTAATTGTCACATTTTATTTCAATCTAAAGAAATGGTTTGTGAGGATTTAGAATTTTTCTCTTGCCTGTTTTGCACTTTCTACTTAGCAGATACTTGTGTTTCTGTTTCAAATGAAAACTTTGAAAATCAAACTTTGATTTTCAGCATTTGCTCTCATACTAGTTTTACTAAAATTCTGCTTACTGCCAACAAAGAGATACAGTATGACATAAAAGCTAGTTTTCAGAGGAACTTGGTGTCTCAAAGGCAGGGACCCAAATTAAGCTTTTTATGGGAACTAGCTGGTGGTAAGGGTTCTCTTTGCTTAAGCAAAATCAGTTGATGCATTAGAATAAGAATAAATCAGGAAGGTGGGCAGAGGTCTGCAAAGTTACCCATGGGAACAGAACATGTAAACACTCCAGCTGGTCTTGAAACTCTCCATTCCAGTCTTAACACTAAGGTCCTATTTTTTAAATCTTGACTTACATAAACAATGGTTATTAATTTGGTTTTACTTCTCAGGCACAGAGGAAGCAAAATTCAGATATGATTGTGTATTTATACTCGATTGTAAAAGGGCACTCCTAGCCAAAGTGTAACAAGAAATATACAGAGTTTGTGCTTAAAATACTTACTGCTGCTATTTAAAACTTTGATGTAAATAACCACCATAAAAAACTGTTTATCAACAGCATTTAGTTTGGCACAGGGATGACCAGAACAATACCAAAAGACCTGGGATGTAGACAGTCATTTTAGTAGCATATTTTTAGCCTTCTTAGAAGAAGAAAAGTAAGAAAACACAGGATTAGTTTTAGAATCATAGAATTATAGAATCATAGAATGGCCTGGGTTGAAAAGGACCACAATAATCATCAAGTTTCAACCCCCTGCTATGTGCAGGGTCACTAACCAGCAGACCAGGCTGCCCAGAGCCACATCCAGGCTGGCCTTGAATGCCTCCAGGGATGGGGCATCCACAACCTCCTTGGGCAACCTGTTCCAGTGCCTCACCACCCCCTGGGTGAAAAAGTTCCTCCTAACATCTAACCTAAACCTCCCTTTTCTCAGTTTAAAACCATTCCCCCTTGTCCTATCACTACCCACCCTTGTAAACAACCATTCCCCCTCCTGCTTATATGCTCCCTTCAAGTACTGGAAGGCTACAATGAGGTCTCCCTGGAGCCTTCTCTTCTCCAAGCTAAATAATCCCAGTTCCCTCAAGCTTTCCTCAAAGGAGAGGTGCTCCAGCCCTCTGATCATCTTAGTGGCCCTCTTCTGGACCCGCTCCAAGAGCTCCACGTCCTTTCTGTACTGGAGGCCCCAGGCCTGGATGCAGTACTCCAGAGGGGTCTCACAAGAACTGAGTAGAGGGGAATAATCACCTCCCCCTCCCTGCTGGCCACCCCTTCTTCAATGCAGCCCAGAACACAGTTGGCCTTCTGGGCTGCAAGCACACATTGCCAGCTTATGTCCAGCTTCTTGTCCACCAGGACCCCCAAGTCATATGGTTGCAATTTGTGGAAGTCCTTTCACTAGTTTAAATCTTCCAGTTCTTCCACTACTTGACCAACTCTCAAACTCTTCTTAATTCAGACAATCCTAAAAAGTTCTTTTATAAAAGGACACTACATTAAAATGCTCAAACTCTGTTGAATTCTATACTATTCCTTACCACTCAACAGATAAAATGAATGGGTCTTATTCATATACTCAGTCCTACAAGTAACAAATAGAACTTGAAATCCTCCGAGGCAGATCCATCTCTAATTTGCAGAGGCAGAATTTCACAAGACTCAACTTTAGAACAAATTAGGATCCAAAATAGCAGGCATAAGAAAAGCAAAACCTCCACTGACCTCCAAAGGCATTTTGCAGAAGATCCACATAGAATCCCACAGACACACCATACACTCTTTGAAATTTCATACACACTGTGTTTTAACAGACTGTGGTGCACACACAAAAAGCCTTCACCTTGAAACTCAAGATTTGAAGTGAGCATTGTTCTTGTAAAATTGTTGATCAGCTGCAGGATTCAGAGAGAATCTCCAGAGCATGTCTCAGAGAGACCTCCTATTCAAATTCAGTAGTACTTTTATCTTCAGGAGGACCTCAAGATGCAATTCATGCAAGAAGGATAAAACACCAGGTCTACATGTCCTAAATTCTGCTTTTAGAATCTAGTGCTCCTGTGTTACATTTATATTTTGTATGTCTTTTTCAACTGAATCAGTATTCCTCTATACCTAATCTAGCATGCATGGTTTGTTCAAAGCAAGTTTTGTTCAAGAGATTCTTTTGAACATTTGTAATGTGAGACACTTGTTACTGTACTTTACAGGTATTTACAGAGAATAATTGCTTTACATTAAGCGGCGCATAGCACATTGTCATTGTCTTCTATCTACGAATAGGCTGGTTAGTGGTGAGGTCCTAAATCCAGAGTAATTTGAAATCACTGAAGGGTGAAAAGGAAGGATACATCCTTAGTCTTTAATGAATCAATTGCTTGGTATGTTCGTCACAAGTCAAAATTTTGTTCAATGAAACCTGAAATAAAATTATTTCTGGATTTAAGTAATCAACAACAGTGACTAACAGGAGAAAATTAGAAAGAGAAAGATGAATTCCAGATCAAGGGCTTCAGTAAAGAAAAAAACGCATATGAACAAAAATTGGCAAAAGAAAAAGGTATATTAAAAATAGTAAGTTTTGCAAATCTCATTATTTCCTTTGACAAATGACAAATACTTGCAGCACTATATCACCTGCCTCAGAAATAAGCATTAACTTATAGGCATTACCCTTTTCATTCCAATGTTCTCCTTTTTAAACACTCATTTCTCTTCACAGGTAGAATCATTTCCTTGGCATCTGAAGCTTCCTTTGTGGGAGGCAAGATTTTGTATTACCCTTTATGTAGCCACGCTTTTGAGAAACACTATCTGTCATTAAACTACTCCCTTCTAATAGTTACTCACTCTTAATTTAATTGCTTGGAAAGCTTCTCTAACCAACTTGTTTCCAATTCTCAGAGACTGATTTTAGTGCCTTATGGGAATATTCATCCTATTCAACATGAGTAGTCTAAATGAATTATGTGCAAGCAAGTTCACTATAGTTTCTCTCTGGCCTGTAGAGGAACTTTTAGGATTCACACTGTCCCGTGGCAGGCCAATTCCTCTCCACAGATAAAGCACAGTAACTGACTTAGACCAATTACCAAACTTTAAAATCGTGAAAGTTGGATGAAAGGAGCCTAAGGACTGGAAATGAATTCCCAGAGATGCTGAGATCACACAGCTCCCTCAAACTGCATTTCACTTTTCACATTCTTGTGATTTTATTATGAAATTTGCAAGATATTAAGTATTAGTTATGGCCCAAGTGCTAAAATCATATTATTATCTACAAATCTCAATTTTCATATAAGTAAAGAAAAAAAACACAACCTATTTTTCCAGCTGCTGCAGCTGAAGAAAATAATAATAATAATACAAAAATTAAAGCAACTCAATACCAGAGAGCACTGGATCACAATCTTTTAAAAATGTTGTGACTTCAAAAAAGCCAGTCTAATGATTTCTGGAAACTTAAGATAAAACTTTCTAATAAGTGAAGCTGGCAGTTCTGGCATCATTCACTTTTTATTATGAAGTTCAATATATTTAAAACAAAAATTGCAGACATCTAAATTCAGAGGTGATGTCTGCCTTTTTAAACATTAAACGGTAACACTATCCATTACATGAAGAAACACCTTTAAAATAAGAAAACAGTAAACATCTTTACTTACTACTGCTAAAGCTACTCATTCACAGATCAGTCACAAACTACTTTCACTGTGGTTTACAGCACTGCTAAATCTGATCTGTAGAACTCAAGTCAAATTTCAGAGGATCATGAGATTAAAATAAATAATTCTTAGGATTATACTCTTCCATTTTCTAAGTTGTTAACGTACACATGGATTATTCTTTCACTCATCATCTGAAACAGGGGGATTTAGATTAAATGTTGGAGGAAATTTATTACTGAAAGAGTGGTGAGGTGCTAGAATGTGTTGCCTAGAGAGGTTGTGGGTGTCCCATCCCTGGAGGCGTTTAAGGCCAGGCTGGATGGAATCCTGGGCAACCTGGTCTAGTACCAGATCCAGAGATTGGTGGCCCTGCTGTGGCAAGGGGGTAGGAACTTGATGATCCTTGAGGTCTCTTCCAACCCAACCCATTCTATGATTCTATCAGAAAGCCTGAATTCAAGTTAGCAACTTGCACCTGTCTCTTTCCCTGAGCTTACTTGAATGCTCAAGTAAGCTTCCTCTGCTAGGAAGTACCTGCACAGGCCAGTCCAACAGTCATTAGTGCTAAAAAAGAGAAGTGAATCATTCTTACAATGGGCTCTTGCAGCCAAAGGCGGATCAGAGTTGCAAGGGTGTAGTACATCACCAACAGTAAGACTGGATTGGCGTGGTGATACCAGTGTAACTCTTGATTTTTGATGATCATCCAAGTGCTTGAACAATTTGTCTGTGTAAGAGAAGTGACACCAAACAACCTGTGGATGTAAAAAAAAACAACAACCACCAAGTTAGAGAATAAACATCAAATTTTCCACGGTTAAAATATTTTTGTTTGAGAAGTATTTGCTTACCTACAGTGCTCTGGTCAAAAAAATAAAAATGCAGTAAACATCTTCATTCCACAATATTTATTGTTCAGGAATGGTTTTTGTTGTTGTTGTTTGTTTGTTTTTTCTCTTGGTTTTCAAAATAAAGCATGGGAGTATATCACTGCACCTATCATGCCAAATGTAAAAACTTTAAATGACCTAATCCCTTTCAGCTCAAGACTGCAGAACAGAGGGAGAAAATCTGGCTGCACGGCCATTTGGCAAATCACAGCAACATGACATTTCAAAGCAATTCACTGAACTGACATACAAAGCCATTCCATACACTCTGCCAGGATACAGCTATCTCCTAGGTACATTATGAAAATTCTTTTTTTTAGAAGAAAAAGATAAAACTATTATTAATTGTCTAATTATGGAAAAAACTTGTAGATGCACAGACCTCCACTGAACACACAGCTGCTGTGAGCAGAAAAGGACAACATTTGGCAAAGTGACAAAGCAACTTATCTGTGATCAAATCATGGAGAAAAAAAATGAAAAATCAATTCCATAATTAGTATTAATATAGTTGCAGTACTAATATCAATGAGATTAGTTGATTATTTCTTGAAAAACTAGGATTTCACAATATTTCTATTGGGTAAGAAGCTTACGTTGGGAAAAGAAACACTTAAGAATAGAAAAAAAATCCCCAATATTTTTAATTTTAGACAAGGTGTTTGATGCTTTGTATCCGAAATCAAACTGGTAAGAAGTCATAATTATTCTGGTTCTTTCAGTCTGAAATTTTTTTCTGAGTTCCAAAGCTAGTTCATAAAGTCACCATATCATACATCAGTATTCATCATAGCAGTCTGATTTATCGACAACTTTCTACAACGTGCCTAAGAGTTTCCAATTGTTACAAGAAATAAATTCAACTCTAAGAGAAGTTTAAGGAGAACAAACATCCTGAACTTAGATTTACTCTGAAAGAGTAAAACACAAACATTACAATAAATGTGTGTGAGGGGTGGGGGGGGTATTTTTTATTTTTACTGTCAGGAAATTTAAAAATAAACAGTAAAGGTCTAAAAGATTACTTCTTTTACCTATTAAAATCCAACATGAAAGGGAGAATGAATACAAAGTATGACACTGAACAGAGATGCACTGCCTGAAGTCTGCCCATTCAATACTACTAAATGAAAATCTAAAGAAAAAAGAGAGGTTGTTCATTCACTGGGGATTAGTGGCAGGGGTATAATACCATTAACTGCCAGAACTAGTGCACTACAATATTAAACAGTTTATCAGCACTCCCTTCTCCTGATTGTCAACAAGAGCCAAAGGCTATAAACTTTAAGACTTAGAGCTTTTGGGTGGATACATGGTTGGAAAGGATAAGGAAAAAAAAGAAAAAGAAAGAAAAAAAGTCCTGAGTACAAAATAAAATGTTGTAACTTAAATGAGCTGACAGACCTGCGTTTGGAGTTGACTCATATTCAAACTTCTGTAGCATCCAGGCAAATTCAGACCCAGTATTACGGTTTGGCTGCACCTGACTGCAATACATGCTGGATTGTATTCTGTTCATATTTCTATCAGCATAGAGGAACATTCTGCTTTGTCTGCTTTCCTCTCTGCCAACTGACTTGTGATTTTGACTCCTCAATTATCAGGATTATTGAGCTCCATCTTCCATCTTGATTTCAGAGTGCATTCCTCCACTTTTCATTCATCTTAATCTTTTCTGTGTAAGCACAGCACCAATCACACTGCTTCTGCTTCACAAATGTCTCAGAATCAGGCTGCAGTCCAGTTCTTACTGAAGTGAGACGTCTTTCCACTGACAGTGAATTCTGAGTATTTCCTACAGAAATCAGGGAAAAACCCTTCTGCCAGGCAGACCTGAACTTATTATCACATATTTCATTTTCCTGTATGGCGTACTGTAACAATACCATCTCAAAAACTTGTGTTTTATCCCCACTGAAGAAATATTGCATATAATCTTACCAGTTGGGAAAATGAATTGTTTCGGTTAAAACCTCATTCTCCTAGCTTCATCTACTCGCTTCAAATTATCCATGCTTTCTTCTAAGGGTATGAATTCTGCTCCCATCTGGTCCTGCATTCACCAAATGCCAAGTTATAATGTACCTCTTCCATCTTAGTTGTGAACTAACCAGCAATACATTTAAGTCATTTCATCCTGTCTCATAAATCATTACTCTAGAAGAACTGCTGCTCATTTCTAAGGTCTTCTGAGTTTTTGAAGATTGTTAGTTAGAAAGGTACTCAGCACAAATTCCTCATGTCCAAATTCAGAACACTTTGATGTCTTGGAAATGCTCCTTCTGTCTACAGGTCTTCAATAGGGCTACAGGTTGCTACTCATTCAATATTTACATTCAACCATTATCTTCAATGAGAACTGCTGATGTAGAACATTTTTCAATGACAGGAGTCATTATCTCATATTTAAAGCTTTTAAATAAACAGGAATGGCTATCATAAAACATGTAAGCATTTACAGTAGGCAATATATACTAGTGCATTATTCAGATCTGCATAATTCATTCCACATAGATGACATTATGCTCAGCTTAATGAGGTTTCACTATATTTGTTACCAGCTCTGTCTTTCCCAACATATGTACATACAATTAGTAAAGCCAGAATGCATCTTAGGTGAGGGAAACCAGATGCCAAACAAGACAAGAAAGTGCATATCTGGATACAGAAGACAAATAAACATGCAAATACCGTTACTACTGGAGTCTGCTTACTTTCTGCATTTAACTTCATAAACAACCAGAGATTTGCAGGATGCAATAAATTCATTTTTCTATTCTTGCAAAGAAGCAAAGTCTGTGTTTTTCAATGTCCTCATTCTGCACTTTATTTAAAAACATATAGCAGAAATAATTCAGAAATTTTCAGGAACTATAAGGGGTCAAGAGGAACTTGAATATCTGACTAAGGTATGTTCTGAAATATCACAGTGAAAAGCATTTCCTAAATTAAAGGTGGTATCTATTTGTCTAATTCCTACTCTATTCACTTGTTTTCCCAGCAAAGCTTCCTACTGAATCTGTGAATCATCCTTCTGGCAGATGCACTTTCACCTTTTGTAACTCTATGGCAAAGCTGTGACCATAAAAACAAAACACACACGCACACAACCCCCCCCAAACAAAAATACAAAAAAACCCACCACTTTCTGCTCTCAGTCTACTATTAAAAAACAGAAGAACAATTTTGATTTTAAAAATCCTTTTATACTCCCATCTATTTGACTTAAGGAGTTACTGATTTTATGATTCCTCTATGCACATTGCTAAAACATCTCCAACACGCATTATTTTAGTATGACTCTAATATAGAAAATAATTGACATTAACTACTAGTCATGGTAAAAATATGAACAAAAATGCTTATATAAGAAAAAAAATTGATAGATAAATATGTGTCTTGGATACAGAACTATTAAACACAGTTATTACATATCCATTCAGTCTGTGAATTTTGCCTCTGGTAAAAACAATCTGGAACATTTTTCTTTGCAAAAATGTATCTGTCATTTCAGATCTTGGATATACTGATGCTATAGGAGCTGATTTGAGACCAGGATTTATTTCACGATTTCCAAGACAAGGATCGGAAATAATTCTGACTTCCTGCATAGCATGGGAGACGATAATTCTTGTATTGAACAAGTGATTTTCTGTGATATGGTCTTTCAGGGATATGGTCTTAAACTGAGACAGGGGAGGTTTAGGTGAGATATAAGGAGGAAGTTAAATATTAGGAGGTGACACACTGGAACAGGTTGCCCAGAGAAGTTGTGGATGCCCCATCCCTGGAGGCATTCAAGGCCAGGCTGGATGTGGCTCTGGGCA
>JAOWBP010002052.1:38713056-38753003 GCA_028571105.1 Tragopan temminckii | reverse complement strand
TTTTTTTTTTTTTTTTTTTGTGGGGGGGGGGGGACCCTCCGCATCGCCCTCCGTTTCTTAATTACGTTAATTAAAAAGGGGGAAAGGGGGGGGATGGTGGTGGTGGAGTGGGGTGTACGTTATGTCCATATTTTGTTTTTTACCTGTGAAATAACTGTTTACAAAATGAATTGTGTTTAGATGACACAGACAAGTTCCCTACACTGTTAATGAAGTAAGGCAGTTTAAAGTCCTAGAGTGGAGTTAGCCAAGAGCTGAAGAGGGAACAGTAATATCTCTGCAGTGAAGACTGCTTTGAGCCATGCAATGAGAAATGTTAGATTTTCAAGTCAGTCTGAACAGGGATGTAATAAAAGATTTCATGCAGCAGGCGACAATATCCACACCACCTCTAGAGCCATGTGGCAGAACCAGGGGAGAACTGCTCTTCAGAAGAGACGTGGCATTTAGACCTTCATCTCTAGAAGGATCAAGGAGATTTAAATTCACATATTCCAAAAGAGCACGAAGTTATAGGTTACTCTGAGAGAGACATATTCCACTAAGTTGTCTAAATCAGTGTGCAGCCAGAAAAGCAAGGTTTCTCTTAAGAAACTAAGGCATAAAGGTAGGAAGGCATGGCCCAGGTAGGAGGTGAAAGGAATAAAATTCTCACCACTACTTCTAGGAATACTTTAGTTTGTATCCAGATACTATCTCATAAAGGATGTAAAACAGTCTAGGGAGTAGGGAACTGAACTAGAGGCCAACATTCTCTGTTGAGTACTCAGTTATAGGCCAGTTTTCTCTCACCTGCTTTGTTTTTGAACTAAGTTGAGAATATTTCATTACATATTTGTACAATCTAGTTCCTTTCTCCTCAGATTTACATTGGCAACAGCTATTGCTGTGGAAAGGCACTTTGACATTCTGTTCAGGAATGAGACCAAGAAGAAATTCGTTCATGATTCCAAAGCTTAGCTACAACTATTTCAAATTCATATTCAAATAACTTGGTAAAGCATCAGTTTTCAATGAATATTGTATGATTACAAGGGTTCATACCTTTCTGTCACTCCAGGCAAGATAAAGAACATCCAGAAATGAATCCCAAAAACAAGGATGACCTGGAAGATGACCTTTCCCATGACAGTCTTTTTGAGGTAGAGTGCTCGGTCTACCACCATGGTACCAAATTGAATGAGCACCATCACCAAAAATGCCTCTGGAACCTGGTCCTCTGATAATGAAGAGGTAATATCTGCTGCTGCAGAGTGTTTCTGAAAAGAAAAAATAGAGTGGTTGAGGAAGAACAATTACATGGCACTGAGCAATTATGACAAGGCTTCCAACCAAGGATTTACATAGATGCCCTCTGTGACATACCCCAAAAGCCCAAAATCCAAAGACAATGATGATGAAGTCCACTGTATCTGCCAGGAACATCAGCACATATACATCAGTCACTGCACTGTAGTCTGGATGAATAAGATTGTAGAAAAACTGTCTGATGGGCACATACACCTGGAGAGTCCTGAAACAACAACAACAACAATGTGATTTAACAACGCCGTAGCCTGTATTGAATAAGAGTGACTGGAGGTGATATGAGTAATGCTTGTAAAAATATACTTCTATGCTTCTCTGACAGCCTTCATAAACTTCACAGACACCAGTCCCTTTCTGCTAAAGCATCGTATTTGCATTTGTTCAGTAGAAATATGCATAGTCACCCAAGCCAGTTCACATAGGATGTTTAACCTTTCATCAGATAGACGAACACCCTTGCAGTGCTGTTAGACCATCTGCTCATTTGTCTGAAGTTCAGTTGGTGTGACTTAAGAGAGAAAGCGTCCCAGTATTATGAATAATATATATATCCATTCATCCATTTGAATTAGCAGAAGTAACCCTCACTCTTTAAAACATTTTACTCCACTAGTCAGCTGTTTCGAACCTCCCCGCAAGCCCACCCAAGTCCTCACATTGCTCACTTTTTAATTGTAAAGGCCTTGGCTTTGATCATTTGTTCTCGAAACTTTTCCATAAGAAGTTCTTTCCTAGATTTTTGCTTGATGCTTAGCACACTGCTTCCTTTCTGACTGCTGTTTCTTGTACTGGTGCTTCCTGAGAAAAACGGGGAGGGAAAGAGAAGAGAAAGAAGCTAATTCAAAATCAAAGCTTAAATGCAAAAATTAGAAAGTAAGAGATATGGAGAAATCTACCTCATACCTAAGTTCCTCACATGAAAGATGCTTGGAAATAAATTCTTATGGTAATTTATTTCTGATATCTTAAAACCTTGAAAACATTCAGTTACAATTTCTAGAAGAAGAGCGATAAAGGCAAAAACTTGATTGATCTGACTTGGTCATCTCAACTGGAACAACAGATTCAGGCTACTGCAAGCCCTTCTTTTTCACAAGATGGGAAAGGTCACTTAACCAATTTTTTTTTTCCCCACTTCAAGTTCCATTGAATGTAAATATGAAAAATACACGTGCTTTGAATTCCCTCTAGCTGAGGATTATGCTAAACCAGAAATTCTGGATCTGGGCCACACTGGACATTCTTTTCCCAGCTTTTGGATAATGTCATTTTAAAAACATAGTGAATCACAAAGTACAGTTCTTCATTTGAACTTTAAGAAGGTTTGGAATATGTTCAAACACAAAGATATTTTGCTTCATATCCTATTTCCTCACTGAGGAGCAAAAGTATTCAGTAGTTTCTGGGTTCTCCACAGCAAAAGGCAGTATGGGAAATGAACATTTGCTCTTTAAGTCCCCAAGATGCCACAACATTTACCTCTCTTAGATCTGTGTGAGGAGAAGCTGGATCTGTGAGAAAGCTGTGATGCACTGCTGGAGCTCTTCCTTCTGATTGCTGTTTGCTGCTCAGGGAAGTGGACATGGATGGACTCCACTGATGCTGCAAGATTGACAGACTTCAGAGACCCAGAAGAGTCTCTCCTGCCTCCTGGCAGAGAAAGCTCATCATCAGTATCTCCTTTATTACTGGAGTTGTCCCCTTTCTCATCTTCATCCCACAGTCCATGGCACTAGTGGAAAAAGGAGAGCATTTCAAATTTGTACCTACTGTATTTACGTGTATTTATGTCACAGTGTTTATTGCAGGCATTTATCGCAGTTTCACCAGGGAGACAATAAATTCATGGTGTTGAAATATAACTTGAATGACTAAAAAATTAAATACAAAATAAAATATCACATGAACTCAGCTCACCTTTAAAATGGATCTGTGGAAAAATAAAGCAAGGAGCTGAACAAGATCATAGTGTACATAGCCCTCTTTCTTCTCTATTCCAATAATATTGGGTGGATGATAAGGTTTATCTTTTGTGTAATCCACATATTTATTCCAAGGAAAGAAGCCAAACTGGAAGAAGTACTTGATGACAATGGCTACCTGTTCAGAAACACAACACACTTTGGGTGTTTTCTAAGCATGGCAGCCTCATAACATTAAGAAAGAAATATGACAACTTTGTCAGCTTTGTGAGATGATTAGCAAACATTCATTAATACAGAGGAACAACAGTTTATGTTTCTTGAGTCGTAAGACCATCAAGGACTAAATTCAGCATTTACCAACAGGTGGTGCTCAGTGGTACTGGAGATGCCACAGGCAGTGTATACTGTCGCTTGATTACCAACTATATAGTAGTTATTTGTAAATGGGCTGTTTTTGTGATAACTGCTTTACATGCCAGAAAGGATGTTGTCCCCAGCAGTGAAGAAAAGCACAAACAAGACCTTCTCATGCCATAGATATTGCTAAGGACTTAGCAAACATTTAAATTAACAGAAAAGGCCAAAGGCTACTGGACCTTAGACATCAGAAACAGAAAAGAGACCGTGCAAAGCTTACAGCTTAACATTTCTATGTCTCACATATGGGGTTGCAAAAACAGCAGCCTACCTCAGTGTAGACAATGGCAGTCATCCAAAAACGTTTGCTTGGTCGAGGGACAGACAGCATGGCCCAAAGGAAGATAAGGATGGGCAGCACCAGCGTTATCATAGAGGCAGAGATCATGTGGTTAAGGATGATCACAAAATAGCAAACCATTTCTGACCGGGCCACCAGAGTATTGTACAAGGCATAAATAAGAAGCAAGACTCGAGGCTGACCAACATAGAATTTCTCTGATTCCTCTAGTTCATCATCATGAAACATCCTGTGAAGAGCAGAGAAGTGCAAACGAAATTCACAACAGCTGCTTTTAAAACTGATACTATTTTCCCTTTTGAAGTTACAACATTCTGCTGGTAATCACAACAGAGGGGAAAAAAAAAAAAAAGATGGGATTTAGTATTAGAATCAAATAGCCTGAATCTAAGCTCTCAGAACTTATACCAGAATAATTGGAAATGCTCTTCTGTTGTTTTTTAATTAATCTGCTCAAATAAACATAAAAGTCAGAAAGAAACTATTATATAAATTTCACATAATCAGTTCTCTTTGCTTTTCTTAAGGAGTGCCCTAGTCTAAGAGGAGATGTAGCTGGAAATCCAAAAGAAGCATGGACAGTCAGAATAAAGGATTCTACATCTACCAAATCAGATCTGTGCCTCTCTTTCTAGATGCTGTCAGGTTGAAAAGTGATTTAAGATTTTGTCCTTGAATTCATAGAATCATGGAATTGTTTGGGTTGGAAGGGACATGACATTACAGATTGTCTTATCTAGCTCCAACCTCATGGAAGCTGTTCCTTGGTTGAGTCAGGCCAGAAAGCAGAGGAAGAACAGTGACACCACCTGAAACCGCTAGCATTACTCACTGTGTTGCCTGAGGGGCAAAGGGGGAGCATCCTTATCCCTTAAGAAAGCACTGAGAAAAGTGGTCTCTCTACATAGCCCTCAGATCCTACTGACTTAAACATACACTCTGTCAAAAGTCAGAGTTTCCTTAATAGTAATCCAAAATAATTAAAAGAAAAACATTTTCCCAGATAGCCCTGGAAGAAGCTTATTTGAAATCACAGCTGTCTGTAGAAGAGAAGCCCTGTCCTGTTCACAAGGAATGTTTAGAAAAGCTCTTGACCCCATTACTGTTAGAGTACAGAAATCCAATGCTAATTGGAACAATTAGCTATGGTATCTAGGGAGAAAACATAGAATTTTTCCAACATGTATTTGAATCACTGTAGAAATCTGTAATTAGAACAACTACACAGGAAATGAGCTTCTTCCTTTGAATCAAACTTAGCACAAGGTCTGTATCAACAATATTGCCTTGTGTCAAGAGAAAAAAAAAGAAAAAAGTCAAAACTTCACAAACTGGGACAAAAAATTTCACCCACTCCAAGGTCCTTACTTGTTCAGAAGCAGCTCACTAGCCGTTAGCTCATGCGTCAATGGAGGGAGAATTGCATCATTAAGTCTGTCCGTCCGACTGTCATCTGGGCTCACCATCATGAGACTCTTTCCAGCTGAGTCATCTGGGGAGCCAAAAGGAAGATGTTCAAAGCTGACAGCTTTGCTATAGGAAGGTGGTGCCTCTGCATTGCTGTCAACAGTGGAGTACAATGGCACATCGGTGTCAGGAGTATACGCAGCTCCTTCTGAATCCAGGCTATAATCTTCCACCTCTTCTTCATCCTGCCTTGAAGCAGAATGAGCTCCTTCCTCTTCGTGCTCTCCTTCTACCTCCTCAATGGTTTCTGTCGTCCCCTGACGAGAATAGAGCATGGTGACCTGTGTAGGCTCGCTGTCGGGGGCAGGATGAAGAGAGAGAGTTGAGTCTTATAAGGGTCTTCACCAAACATTTGTTAATTGTACCTTTATGTAGACAGCTGAGCAACGTCACTGCACTCCCAGGCCCTCAAAGTTCACATAATTCAACAGAAAACAATATGCTCTCTTCTTACACAGATGGACCCTCTGGGTCCATCTGCCTCTGAGTGGCATGCCAATGAACCCACTGTGCTTCCCTCTCTTTCCACACCAGAAAAGGAGAAATTGTCATCATTAAGAGAAACTACACCAGCTTTCTGAAAGCAGTTCAAACACTCTGATCAGAATCAGAACTTCTATTACATTTATTTAAGCATTCTCTGTGGTGAATGATAGGCAGCTGTCGTTTTCCTTCTAAACATGGTGCTTTTAACAAGCCTATGGTCTCTGTATACACCTGGAAAACCAACTGAAAACTCACATCATGTCTGATTCTATGAACAAATAAATTGCAAATATGGAGAAATACAATCCAGAGTACAAAGCTGTTCCAGTAAAAGGGTATCTTGCTTACCTTCAGATTGCCCTATGTTCTTCATTACAGTCTTCATTTTTTACCTTACCTGCCTGCTTTTCTTCCATATGGGGCTATTTTCTTTTTCAGCTTCTCAAGTCCATAATCACTTTCTCTCCTAACGCTCTCTGCTCTGCAATGCAGCTGATGTAAATTCATGCAGCTTGATGACTCCAGATGGAAATCTGGACACCATCATTTTTTTACATATTTTTTGGCCTTGCTTTTACTCTTTTCTTTCAAGTACTTTGTCATCTCTCCACTAGAACATGACTCTTTCTCTTTTTTTTTCCGTCTCCAAAGGTTAGACAAGAGGCATCAACATAGTGTCTTTTGTTAGCTGGATGTTCTTGCATCTCAATAGAAGCAAATCCAAACTTAACATAGCTCCGAGGAAATGAACGAGGCCATGATTTCACATAAATTAACATCTTTTAAGAAAAACCTGCACTGGCTAAACCAGTTGGCACTACCATCTCCTGCCAAAATCCCAAATAAAGTTCCATCTCTTTCCTTTTACACTTCTTCCAAACTTATTGTGGACACGTGAGACAACTATTAGTAAAAATTCTTAACAGCAATATTGAGATATATGTTTTGATGTCCCTATTAGCACTCAGTCTGGTTAAAAATGCTCAAAAACATAAAAACCCATCACTTCAAAACTGATCAACACTGAAAATTTATAAACATCTGAAATTCTGAAAAAGAATGATCTAATATGCCTCAAATTTAATATTTATATTACTGGTTCAAACACTGTTTTTATTTCACAGTGTCATATAAATCCCTGAGCTTGATCTGCTAAGAAGTGAACGAGTGGCTCTGAACTGCTGAACTGCTCTCTTCCACTGGATATTAATAATATTCACTATCTTTTCATTGCAATTTTCCTTTTATTAATTCCAACACCTTACAGACTGTAAATCAATGGTAAAGAAATCAAAACATTTAAAAATATTTCCTATGTGGGAGAAAACTAGGAACTGAAAGAACAGTGCCAACACTTGCCTATCTTAGTTTCTAAAATTAGACACCCAAGCCCATGTTTAGGATAACCGATTAGCTGAGAAACTTCACTTCCAGATTCCAGTTTCAATAAGAACAGCCATCAACTCGGTACCTCTGAAAATCAGACTCTTTTTTTAATTGAATAAATACAGACTTAGGGGCCTGTTTTTGGATAGCCATCTTAATGTAATAGAATGGCTTTTAAAAGTACATGAATAAAGAATGAAAATCCAAAACACAGAATAATTGAAGTAACAAAGGAGTCCTGGATTATGACTCTGAGTTTTAACCTCAAAATCATGCTACAACACAGAAAGCAGTTAAGCTTCCATTAACCATGCAAACCACTCTGTACACCACATATCTGCAAATGCAAATTTATATACACTGCAGTAAGTATAATGGTATGGGTAAAGGAGTGAACAAAGCATGCATGAGTTAAGCACCTTGACACTATACTGCCACTGTCAGCTGATGAGGAGGACATATCCATGCTCTGCATTTTACGAAGCCTAGGTCGAGCGCGCTCACTTGTTTTAGGAACAGTGTCTGGTCCATCTAAATCATCAAGGGTTGACTGCCTTGAGAACAGCATGGTTGCTTCAGTGTAGCAGCTAGCAGCGCAAACAGTTATAAAGACAGTGTTAAATACAAATGATATTACTATACACAATTCAGTAAATGAATGTGCTCGCCATGCAGCAAAACACAGACAAAAAGTTCAGAGAGAAGATAAGGATTTGTATAATCATCATGTAAATGGTCATATTCATATAGGGGCTATAGAAGGCTAACACCCATATACTCACTGTTTGAAGAGACATGAAACCAACACGACATAATACATAGTTTCTGGGTGCACTTAATTATGTATAAACATCCTACCACAGATTTATTTTCTCCATTTCTCCCCTAGAATTTCCAAACTCCCCCCAAATGTTTTGGGAAGTGACTTCCTCTGTACAAATTCTCTTTTATTAATGATATGCTATGCTGAACCTTTTTACATAGGTACAAGCCAATTTCCTAAAAGAGCTCTTAAAATGTAATAAGCTTATATTCCACAAATAGAAAAATAGCTGTCAGATATTGGCTAATCCTCTTTCCAAACTGAAGAGCCAAACCGGATATGTTACTTAGCCAGCAGATGCATGCCAAATATAACCTGCTCTGCATGGGATGGCTTTCATTTTGATATTTAGTAGTAAGCCATGATGATTCTTTCCAGAAGATCTCATTTATTTCAAACACAGCTTAAAAACTATTTTAAAATCAGAAACATGTACATCTTGAAAGGATATGATAAACCCTTATCTCCTTTCATTTATCAAATACAATGGGACACCAGAGACACACACCATACATCGAGCGTTTATGTGTTACTAGAGGAAAGAAGAGGAGGATGAGTTATGAGGAAGAAAGTACATGTTTAAATACAAGCATATAACATAGCAGTAGGAAAGAAGCAGACACATTAATGACATATGGTAGGTAAAATAATTGTTTCTCCTGTAAAAATCCTTGAAATACACATATGTCTATGATGTAAGTTGAGGGACCTGGTGTTTTAACACATGCAGTGACCGGTGTGAATGTCGGAACTAATGAGAGAAGAATGGATCCCAAAGCGTAGTATTTACATTATACTTTTCATCTTTCTTTTGGTTTCATCTGTGCATCTGAGCAACAGCAGTTGCGGATTGGCTTCCTTGGCAAACACTGAATGTGTCCAACGCTCAAAGTATGGGGAGAAAGGTCACAAGGGAAGTACAAGGCATGTTTTGTGTAACTTCTGTCTTGCTAGCTTGAAATAAAGAGAAAATTACTGGCAAAAAGTGACTGCCACTGTTGCACTAAAGTAAAAGGAGAGGGAAAAGGCTAAGTATGTGCAGCAAAGAAGTACTTAAGCCTACATACACTAATGGTCTTGGACAGAGTGGACAGAAGTGAAAGAATACTTTGCTCCTAGACTGGACAAAAAATACCACCAGGACACCAAAAGTACTGCAAATCCTTAAATTAAAGTCAAGACTAATGGCAGAGGCATGACTGTCCTGTCATTTCATTTGGCTGAAACTGCTTACAAACCACTTTATTATGTGTTGTGCACACAAATGCATAGAAGCGTCCTCCAGACAAAACCTGCAGGGCTGTCTGCATGACACAGGGTTTTATGGGGCAGCTTATGTGGGAATGGGAAATACATACTGGAAGCCTGATTCAGAAGAATGAAAGTCACTGGGAACTTTCTATTACGTATGCACGTAAGTGTTGCCACCAGGTTGTACTATCAGTAATGTTTTGGTGCTAGAGTATAGGAAGATGGGAGAAGGTAGATAATTTACTTCTGTAGACTGCCTTTATGCCTGTGTGCTACATTATTGTCCACATGTCATTTTACATCTCAAAGGTTGAGTTTATTATTTTAAAAAGCAACACGTCTTCCTAAGTATTTTAAAAGCAAGCATAGTCCATCTGGAACTTTCCAAGCACCTGAAGCAGAGCAGCTATTGAAATCAAAGGGGCTTGTATCCAATCATATATTTTCAATGGAACACATTTCATCTGTCCTCCATAACAAGTAAGATCCGATCTGGGTCCCAGGAAAAGAAAGGTAAAAACTTTTGTTAATTGATATAAAGAAAAAAATAGCCCAGATTAAGTCCTTTCAAAAATTTGGCTCAGGTAGCTGTTTTAAATGGAGGAGAAAATAATCAGATGAAATACAGACTGAGCAGTTGCTCTAGAACTTTGACTATCTGAAGGTGTGTCTGAGATGACACCTGTAGCACAATATGTATATTCAGTATAAACATCCTCAGGAACATGCTTCCGAACATGAACGAAATGAGAACTCCAGTAAAATGAATTGATTTATATTTGGGAGAGCTGACATTGACTTAGTGATTGACAATCACTTAAATTTAATCCAAGCATATCTTAGGATCACAGAATCACCAAGGTTGAAAGAGACCTCCAAGATCATCCAGTCCACCCATCCACCTATCATCAATATTTCCCACTAAACCATGTCCCTCAGTACAACATCTGAACATTTCTTGTACACCTCCAGGGTCAGTGACTCCATCACTTCCCCGGGCAATCTGTTCCAGTGCCTGACCAATCTTTCAGAGACGTTTTTCCTAACATCCAACCTGAATTTCCCCTGATGCAACTTGAGGCCATTCCCTCCAGTCCTATCACTACTTACATTGGAGAAGAGGCCAACCCCCACCTCGCCACAACCTCCCTTCAGGTAGTTGTAGAGAGTGATCTCCCAGAGTGACTTTTCAAATTCATTAAGAAGTTAGAGACCTTGAAAATTCTTAGCTTCTTGAAATCATTTAGCAAATAAGAATTTAAAATTAAAGGTTCATTAAAAGCCCTGACTGAGTTAAGCATTTTATATAAAGTTTATCAAGTATCAATTTCAAATAGGGATATATATAGCAGAGATGTTTTTATCCTGTGTGAGTGGGAAATTTACTTTATGACTTCCCTTCTGTTAAATTTATCCTTCCCAGAGATCTTAGTAGTTAAGGGATATACCTATATATTTTTTTTCTTTCTTATTCCATGATAGTTACTGACTGGCATTACCTTTATGAGCTAATATACTTTCTACACCTGCCAGCAAAATACCCAAACATTTCTTATCACACATGCTCCTAAGTCAGGCCTCGGTCCAGACCCAAAATGAGACTCTCCTGTCATAGTTTCTCCTGCCTCCTAAGGCAAACTTCTCCAGTACTCTCTCCTGCATGCCCTTCTTTCTCACGTGGCAAGGGAAGCACAGACAAAAAATGGGGTCTGATAAGACCCCAACCACACCTGTATAAGAGGGCAGGGGGTCTCACCTTTAGCCCCTGTTAGGGCCTACACACAGCCAGAGCTGACAAATTCAGGAGTCATTTGTGAAGGAATAGAAATGAATACAAACTGAGCCAAGTATAAAGCTCTGGATGGAAATCTGACCTTGGCTCTGCCTCTGCCTTCTATTTCATAACTGCAGATCATGAAATCTACAAGCTATTTAACCTAAGAAGCAGCTCATCAGTCAAGGCTCTACCATGCTAGCTCTCAGTCTATTCTGTTGGTGCTCATCAGAGCCTTTTAAGAAATAGCATCAGTATCTTCTTCTCCTGTCCATACATTGCACTTTGCCTTTAGAACACATGAGAATATTTGTACATAAAGAGAAAGGAAGTAATCTCGTTACGAATACTTCACCAAATCTCCAGCTAGTATACAGTAAAAGCACTGTGGTAAATAAGAGCTAAGTGCCCCCTAGTTTAAGAGAAAATCCCACAAAGGACAATCTGCAAAACTCCTTTTAGAGATATATGTAGTATGAGAACAACATCCCTGAATAAGACTTAGAAGCATCAGCTTAGAACTTCACAAGAAATTTACAGCTCCTGCAACTGATCAGGTGAATTATTAGCCCTGTGAATTACCCTTTGAAATCCACTGTTCAGAGTACTGAAGGCATACCTACAGCACTTCTGGTCATAAAGAACACGTATTATTATAATAGAATAGCTTCTCTGCTTCTGAAGTCAAGTTTTATTTCCAAACTTGCCCATCTTACTCACACATCTAATATTTACAGCAGAATCTAGTGTAGGGCAACCAATGGATAATCAGAATAGTGGCTAGAAACCCTCTACCTCTTCCTAATGGTTTTTCACTGCAATCCTAGTTCAATGATCACAGGGATGCTTTAGTGAAAATTATTACTTTGAAATGCAGGATGTCCTCTTCTATTGTTTGGGCAATTTAAAAAAAATAATTCACTTGATAAACTTATATGAAGTTTAAAACACTTCACATTTCTAAACAAGCTCATAAACTCTTTTGTAATTCCAGGAAGGAACATGCAAAGGTGCCCTAACAGACATATGGCACAATCATTTAATCAACAGACCCATTTTTTGCTTCCTCTAATTACTGATCATTAATATTATAGCAGACGTGGACAATTTGCAAATACTGACAGTGCAAGAATATAACCAGAAAGAGAACTCAAGATAAGAGAAATCAGTCACAACACTGCTTTTGCTATTCCTGTGTTGATAGTTCCTGTGACATCTCCTGGGAAAACAGAAATGACAGCAACACGTTTGCAACATTTGCTATATTTGCTTTTATTTCTCCTGTTGCATAGCAGTTCCACAGAATCACTGAATTCTCCGAGTTTGAAATTTGGAAGCATGCTCAAAGCATGGTGACAAATAAGTGATCGTTCTGGAAAAAAAAAGTAACTGGATCTCAACACTGGATACCATTTCATTGAATTTACACATATAATCAAAGACAAATCTTGCTATTTCTAATTTATTGTGGAATTGGGTTCCCTTCACTTCTAGTTAAATTTCTTGCTAACAGTGTTATATGGTAATGTTAGCTTCTTCTACCTATAGAAAACAGTGTGACCAAAACCTATTTAATGAAAGCAGGACTGCTATTAGTATTCCTTACTTAATTGAGACCGAACTTTGTGGAGTTAAATTCTGCCCTCCAGATATCCAACTGACTCCAAGTGAGCTGGTAATAGAATTTGGCTTTAGATTTTTCTCATGTAATCTGACTCCAATAAAACTTTGAGACAAAATACAAAGGTGTTGCTTGGTTGGGTAGCTAGCCACCAAAAAAGATTTGCTAGGATTTGATGTTTTTACTGGAGTGAACCTCTCAAAGGCCAGTGTGTACTGTGGGGAGCAATTTGTGAATATTTTGTTGAAGCATAGTACTCACAGGCAATCTCTTACACTTACTTTTCAATAACATCAGAAGGGAACGTAAGCCCTCATTATTTTTAGTCTGCTAACATGTACCCATATGTCATTAGTGAAAGCTGAGCATACATTACTGTACACAGAAGCTAATGAATCTGTAGGGTACATCAAAGAAAATGTGACACTGCTACACTTCAAAGTACAGGACAGAGCAGAATGCAATGGGTTATGAAATGGCTTCATTTCCAAAGCCTTCCTTTCTACCCCTCAAGATGCTGTTGCACAATTTCTGTGGTCTCTTAAGAGTCAAGAACACCAGGGACACACACAGTGGGAACATGCTGCCTCTGTAAGGGAAGGAAATGAACATGTGTGCCTCTGTGTGCATGGAGCAACAGGAGCACTCAGTAGTTTTGGACAGGGACTTGACGGTATCCATCTTCAGAAAAGAATGAGGAAGGTGGCTTTCATAAACAAGTATGTTTGTTAGATGCACAAACTGTGTTGCTCTGCTGGACTGTAGTCATAGTAGTCAGGAAATGAGGCTCCCCAGATGGTCCGTGGGTGTGAGAAAATGAGTGATTTTGTTCCCTCAAATCTCAAATCTCTCTCAATTCAAAACCTTTTTTTTTTTTTTTTTTTTACCTTGTGTGTAACAGAAAATAATCTATTTTCCAAAGGCAAAATATTCATAATGAATAACGGTGCTCCAAACTCCAGGCCTGAATTCCTAACACGATATTCCATAATCATGCTCAGCAGTCTCTTATTTTCCATTACTTTTGACAAGATCAGAAGACCTGTCAACGACTCCTAATTCTATGGGAGTGGTGAGTGTAAAAACCACAGAAAGCAGTGGTGCAGTGGAAAAGGACTTAAGTCATCTGCTTACAATCGAGTGCACCCGTGTAAAGGAGCAGTAACACAGAAGAAATTTCATTATTCAAATAGCACGGATCAGTCAAAAGAAGAGTTCAACACTGATTGGAAAGTTCACGATACTAAAACGTTATCTAAAAGTACATCTATCCCCCAGTTTCTCAAAAAACAGAATTAGTTAAATACCTGGATATACTGTCTCGAGAAGCTGCTGAATCTAAACTATCCATTCTTTCAGATGTTTGCAAACCAGAAGCTTGCCCAGGATTTTTATCAATTGAGTCCAGTCCTGACTCCTTAGAAAGTTTCATCATATGGTTCTGGTAATACATATGGATGCTCTCCCGGGTAGGAACATTTCCCTGTGAAAGAGAGAAGAGGTAGAAGTATGCGGCAAGGAGAGGTATATTCATCAAAGAACATTCAAAAAGCTCAGTTAGGTGCAGTCCTGATCATTCAGTGTGAAAATGAGGTATGGGCTGAAACCTATACATAAGGTTCAGCAAATTTGAGACAGATCATTTAGACAGCTTCACTGAATTCAAGAACAATCATAGATCTTATTAGCAGCCAGTAGCAAATTTTTAAAACAGAAACAAATGAAACAGGTTCTGTGTAAATTGATCTAGACCTTCGTTTGTTTCCCAAAATAAGAATTTGCTCATGAAGTAAGGATACATTTGAAAAACTGGGAAAATCACATCGATGATGGAAGCTATTTACTCCTTTTACATGATTTCAAGATCATGAAAGGGTGGTTTTATTAACTGTCAACCCAAGGCTGGGCAAAGAATCAAGTCTTTCTGGCTATAGTACTGCCATAATGTCAGAATGCTAAGACTTGCAATAAGAATAAAACTGACAATTTTATAGCCTTTTTTTTTTTTTTTTTTCCTGACAGAAACACATCAAACTCAATCCACTAGTAATTGCATAGATTTCAGAAGGTACACTGAAAGAAAAGATTGTTACTCTCAAACAGTCATTGCCGTGACATATAATGAAGCCTTATGCATGGACTTTTTGCAATTAAAATAATAAAACTACTCTAAAATAAAGATCATATTTCCTTTAATATTAGTTATTAGTACTTCAACTCTGGACTTTGACACTGTCTCATATTGAAAATTTTCATAAACCTGAAGTTGCATCAGAGAAAAATTAAAAACAAAACCTGAACCTTAGTTTTTTTAATAAGGTTAACTTGTATACACACTTTTTTGTTTCTCCAGTAATAAATCTTTGTGTCATTATGACAACCCGCCTTTGAAGTTACAGCACCTACAAAATACTATCCTTATTGCAGGTCTGTGATAAAGGACAAGTGCAAGGACAGCAAAAGTGCCCCACAGCTGATGAAGCGAGGATTCAATTTCAACTTTGTAGAGTGAAATGTAAAACTTAAGGAAATTAGACCAAAAGAAGATGCTGAGGAATAACTTCCTACCATCAAAAATAATCTAATTAAAAATATTTCCAATAATAGCATAAGAATCATCTACTATAAAACCAGGCTATCAACAGGTGATCAAGGCATAAAGAAGTGTAACTGAACTGGCAACTGGGCAAAAAAATAACATTTTTTTGCATTTCTCTTAATTAAAAAAAAAAAAGTCATTGATATTGTCAGTAGAATAACTTGAAAATTGTGGAATGGCTGGACTGATTATTTTATAAAATATCAGATTGAGAACAAAACACTTGTCTGGACTGTGTTCACCAAAGAGCTCTGCGGGAAACAACAGCTGAAATGGTCTAAGTGACAGAGACTGACTCCTTAGAAAGTTGCCAGAGAAGTTGACACTGATCTGAAGATTGGTGGCTTCAGGAGCGATCCCAAGTGAACCTTATAATAAATTAAGCAGCCATGAAATAGAGGTGACTATATTACTCATACTTATCCTTCAGTAAAACACTAGAGAGAACAAAATATTTTTTTCTGTACAAAGGCAGGTAATCAACTGGTCCTCCAAGGAGTTTTAGTGTCTGTGTAAGGAGGAAAATAGCAAGGTGATAAAATTTGCAGATGAAGAAAAGAAAATATTTAGGATGCTCAGCTGTAAAGTTGACTGAAGCAGTATTGAAGTACTTCATAAAACTAAGTACCTTGATAAAAAACAGCAAATGAAAATTTTTTGCTAATAAAGGCAAAGAAGTGTAATGGGAAACACAGCCTATATAATGACAGGCTTTATGCCTAATTTTGTCAGTCTCAAAGGGCTTGGAATCTGAGTGTATAGTCCCCCGAAAATCTTCAGTCAATATTAACTAAACATTGAAACACAACTTTTAGATCTTACTAACAAAGGAAAATGTAATACACTTCTGTTCAAATTTGTGGCTCACCATTACCTTAAAAATGTGTATAATTCAGGTCATCCAGTCTTAATAAGGCCATATTTAAACTGAAAATAATATGAAGAAGGACAATAAAGATGATTCGTGCCATGGGATAGATTTCATGTGAAGAGATGCTAAAGAGAACAGGACTTTGTAATTTAGAAGAGAATGACAGGAGAGGATTCTATGCAGATTTAGGAAGAGTGGAGGTAAAATGAATACAACTCTGATCTACAGGAGACCCCAAAGTGATGAGGAAGTAAGTTTAAAACGAACGAGAGGAAGTCCACATAATATGGAATCACAGTACAGCTTTATCATGGGATCTTCTGGCAGCCAACAGTAAAAAGCTGATTAAAAAGCCAAACTACAAGAGTATAGATTCTTTGCTACTATTAACCATAATGGTTCAGGTATAATCTCTGGTTTGAGATTATTCATTGCTACATACTGGGACAACTGCTAGAGAAGGGTTTACTCTGAATATGCCATGTCTGTTTGTTTCTTTCTTTCTTTCTTCCTTCCTTTCTTTCTTTCTCTCCCCTTCTTTCTTTTTTTTTTTTTCCTTTCTTTCTCTCTTTCTTTTCTTTCTCTTTCCCTCTTTCTCTCTCTCTTTCTTTCTATAGTAATTATCCATCTAACAGTAGACATCTTGGAGAAAATAATCATAGCTACACATTAACACTGAAGCAGCCCTCTCTTCTTGGCTCTGTATCTTACAGCAGACAGTACAGATTTTCTCCTGACCTGGAAAGCCTGCTTCTTGAACTTCCTGGGGTCACGGACAGCCTGCTTATCACCAGCAGATATTGACTGTGGTAGGCAGCAAGGGGCTACATTACTGTCAAAGATACTAATGCGCTCATGAAGTTTTCGAACTATTCATGTCTGAGATCATCTGCAGCTTCTAAGAACTGAAAAGAACTAAAAATGAGACTTCTATGCCAAGTTTCCAGAAATAGTTGGGTAACTAGTGACATAAGTAAAAATACCTGTGCTTAAAATGAGAGCTTTGTACTACTTCAAGGTACTATCTATTTGCATTTTAAAGATCCATATACATTTCTAGCTACACTGTTAATGTTTATCTTTGATATAAGGGTTTTGCTAATATATCACTAGCCTTTGGGGCACCACATATCTTCACTGTGAATGAAGAAAATTATGCTTGCAGGTTGACAGTCATTTCCAAGGCAACACAGCCTACAAAAAGGCTGAAATATGAAGTCTGAGGTAGTTTTTGAGCTGTTTAAAATGCCATGCCTGCTCCTCTCTACTTGAATCTATCATGTCTCCTCAAAACCAGACTTTATCACAGGAGACTTTCAGCCAAATCTTATATCAACGTTTCAAATAATTATTTTTGCAGACATTTGCTTTGTATCCAGATAATAAATCAAGCAATTTATTATTTAAATATTAATAAAATAGCAAGCAGTAGAAGACTCCAGATGTATTTTTAAAATGTGCACTTAAGTGATGTTTTTACAATTATTCTCTTTAACACAGTTGACCTGAAAAGACGATCTTTAATTTTTCACTGGGCTGGAAATGGCATTAACAGAAGAAAAAGGCCAAAGGCGTTACCTTCTTAATCTCCCTGGTCAGCATACAACGTTCGATTCTCAGCACAGTAGAGATATCGATGTGTTCTCTTGAGATGGAATTAAGCCAAGCTGTAAAACTGTCTAGTGTTGCCAGGAAAAGGACCCAAGTGAACTTCAAAATATTAAATATCCTCTTGATGATGTTATCTAAGAGGGAGGGAAAGCAAAAGAAAGTTAATGAATGCAAATGTCTTTTGCTGTATTTCTGCTTGGAGTTAGTTTCAATTTTCCTTTATTGTCTAATAATAGTCCAAGCTGAGAGACCTTGTCATAGTAAGGAATCTCTGAAGATGGCTGGAGGCCTTTTGGCTGTCTGGGCCATTTTCCTGCCTGCATGTCTAAGCTTATCATCTGGAATCCCTTTCCCATCCCATAACTTCATGATCCCACAGTCTTTAATCATGTGAGTAGTCCCTGATCTTGGACACCATATGTACAGGTCTGCGAAAGTGAAACCCAAAGATTTGGGCATCTCCAGAGAGCTGTTCAACATCCCCAGTTCCAGTGATCTTAATAGCTGTTTCGCCAGCCCTTCACTATTTACTCATGTGCTTTTTCTCCATGCCTGGAACTTGACTTCTATGACTGAACCTTGCTTAGCTCAGTTTGAAAGTCCAACCTGCTTAAATAGTCTTTGAATCTCTCCCAGCTTCCAACCACCTGAACACATCTCTTCATTTTTAAAGCTTCTCTTTTTTAAAATAGATTGCATCATATCAACAGCAATCTCAGATCAATTAGTTCAACTATCAGTAATCACATAAAGCATTTACAAAACATTACTCTTGCACTATTTTGCCAAAAATGTACACTTTCCCACAAGCAATGCTTATGAGTTTATACCAGCAAGAGTAGTTTTCTTTAGCTCAAGGCAGCAAACTCAAGTTAATTTTTCATTTCAGCAATTCCTATAACATTACTGACTGGACCTAAAAAGCAGCAGTTTCAACTTATTTTTCTCTCATTCCCAAGCATACACAACTTGCTCCAGTTTTTACACAGTGTTACACAAATGCTGAAAATTTTCTTTCCAATCTACTGAATGTTCCAGAGCTATTTGCCCCTCCTAGGTTCAAAATCCCAAAGCATTAGACATATAGATTACTTTTAGAGTAAGCAGACAAAAAGATAACAGAAAACTGCAAATTATCTGCCATGTGGGAACAAAATGCTTGAAGTAGATACTAAGGAGCCAACAGAAGCACCAAAGCACGATGATTCGAACAACCTCAGTTCTTAACTGTACCACAAGATGGCAAGCAAAACACTGTAAAGAGAACATTCACTCCTTACAGAGGCTAATAACGTGTAAGATTTCATGTGAAGGAACATGCATGTATCTCTAGGTGTTCAGGCAGCGTTGTGTGAACATATGTGTTGACAATACAATAGTGGTACATTCCAGTAAAGTGGCTGCTGAAATGGCAGCATGTCCCATTTACCTGAGCAATGTCATTTAACCAGCCCAGTATCTCTGAACAGAGAAGCTTTTGTGACTATATCATTATTTCAATAACAATTGTTTTTTTTGTTTTTTTGTTTTTTTTTTTCTCCAGGCCTTTTCTGTATCATTTAGAATTAGAAAGATCTTATGATTTATCTAGTTAAATTTTCTTCACACATAGTTTAATATACATATCTTGAAGCTATGAAAATCTCATCATGAATTAAAGGTAAAGCTCTTTCTGTTTCTAGAAGCGTTCATTTTCTTTGAATTCCAGTTGTAATATTATGAATAGTTTCAAATAAAATATAGCATTCATACACAGAAACCTACAATACATCAATTGCCTTTTTAACTTACACTCTTCCTCGCCATTATATAACTTCTGCTACTGACTTCAGGAGCATTACAGCTCTCAGGTTAAAACAATTATCTTTACAGCTGACTACCACTGGTGTGCCACAGTCTCATAACAGCGCCTGGCCAAGCACTTCCAGTCTAAGCTGAAAGGTCACTTTTCTCTCTGGGATGAAGGTGATTTAATATACATTTTTAATGATGCTGTTCTGGCAGCTTCACTGTTCTCTGAAACTTTTTAAAAATAATCTTTTAGGGATCGATTGCATCTAGGCCTCTTCAAAAAGGGAAACAAATGTTTATTTTCAGCAGAGCTTGTTATTTTAACATAAAGGGTCAAATGCTGAGATGGATTCTCTCTGCCTAAGAGTATGAGGCAGGATTTGATCCAAGGTTAATAAAGACACTAATGCTTCATAACAATTACTTCCTAATTTTTTCAACTGTCTTTTTTACTACATATTACCTAGGAATGGTTAATGCATATTAAATTAACTACTTCCAAAGTAAATTAATTACCAACCTCATTTCCTTTCCCTAACTCCTTTCTAGCACCAACTGTGCTTCCTTTGGGATGCATTCAAGTGATTCACTTTCATGCTTTAACACGGGTGACCAGAAGAAAGTAACAAATAATAAAGCCCTCAAAACACCATCAGAAAACCCTGTGAGAAAGAAATGCTATTTCATTTTCATCTATCCTTACACAGTGTGGCTCACTCAGAGATACAATTCTAACTGGAACTCTGGGAAGAGATTCCAGACAGAGGAGAAAAGCAGTTTTTGAACCAAAAAGAGTGTCTTTTCTTCCTTTATGGCAATTAGAAACAAAGAGCCAAGCTTTGAGTTATGAACCGCTGCACTTCATTGTAGGAAAACTGTCAACATGGGCAAGATCCTGCAAGCTGCTGACATTTCTTCTGCTATGTGTAGCATCTTCAAATCTGAGAAGGGGTAAGACTGCAAAAATCTCATTGCTTTAGAGGAGCTATTTGCACCTTGCTAAAGCATTATCTTATTGCTAAAATACACAGAAAAATTGCAAAGTCAATGTGCCAATAATAAAACTTCAGATCCTCAAAATCAATGGAGAGGGCAACACACAACTGAATGCCCAGGGAGGTGGTGGAGTCACCATCCCTGGAGGTGTTCAAAAAATGTTCAGATGTTGTACTGAGGGACAAGGTTTAGTGGGAAATACTGGTGGTAGCTGGATAGTTGGATAGGATGATCTCAGAGGTCTTTTCCAGCCTTGATGATTCTGTGATTCTATGATTCTAATGGAATCAGGATTTGAAGCTAAGCTTTGAAATAAGATGTCTGTAATGAAAATGCATCGCAAGCGTTCAGGTTTGAACACTTTATTAAAATGTAGAATGGATAAGTGCAGTAATTTACATTCCAGGAATAATATCCTATGCTCAAGACTTGTAAATCTGGCAATAGGAAATCTGAAAACTGTTAGTTCTCCCTATACATATAAGAAGGGATTTTGCTAGCTTTCATGATAGCCTGGGATCTCTGCAATGATATCTTTGTGATATACTGTTTACCCCACCACTCACAACTGCACTGTAACAGCAGAAAAAACTTTCTTCTGACTTCATACCTGGGCCATCAGACTTCTTCTTGACAGGTTCTTCTTCGCTGTCTTCGCAATCTGCATCAGTACTTCCTGTTGAAAGCAGTGAGTGAAACAATTAAGGTCTACTGAAGTTCAGGTGTAGACTCCATGCAAGTTAGAATCTGCTCCTGTTACTAAGCAGAAGTGAACTGTACCTCACTACTGTGAGAGAAAGCAGATTTCTATTTCTTAAGGACTCATTTAAGGGACTACCCTGCCAGCGAAGGCGTTCACAGATGACCGCTCCTCTCTTGCAATTTCCAGTATCATTTTCTTACTATGCTATCTGCTGAGCAAAGATATCTGCTACACAGTAACCCAGAACTGCAGCTACAGCTTCACTGACAGCTGTCAAATTGTAAAGCTTTTTGACAGGTGAAGATGACAAATGGAGAAACAGCTCATCTGATTCAGCCTGAATGGACCCTCTTCTTCCCATCTCTAAAATTCTGATTTTTTTTCTTTTCTTGTTTAAGGAAGAGCAAATATTGAAGAGATATGAATCCCTTATCAACTGATTTTTTTTCAGAGGCACACATGATTTTAAAGTGCTGGTAACTATTAACACCTGTATGTTTTCCTTTTGACACCTGCTGAATTCATTGTGAATTTAGGGGTGCCTGAATATTTGGGCTCCTTACTGTTTCTTACATGGAAATCACACATATCTCTCTCCTGTCCTGTATCTCATCTAAAACATATTGTATAGAGGAAAAGGATGTAGCTTGACTGGCCTTGTCATGAGCTGGGGCAGGGAGAGCCAGCCAGCCAGCCTAAAGTTACCACATTTCTCCATGAAGAAATGGATACAGTAAAGGTACATTACAACAGAAGGTCCTTTTCCAATTCCTAGCTAGAATGGAGAGCATTTGTCCTCTAAAAATAAGCTGCCTTTCACTACCATGAAGAACAGGCAGTATAGCTAACATGTGGTTGTGCTTTTCAAGACACAGAAGTGTACATACCATCCCCATATACTTTACGCCTTCGCTTCTCCTCTTTTTGAAAACTTTTCTTTTCTTTGCGCCTCTGTCGCAGTGCAGTTTTAGGATCAGTAATCCAGGCCTGATAAACAAACTGGAAGGAACAAACACATTTATTTTGAAGTTCCTCATGTTGTGAGAGTAAGCCATAGAATAAGCCACAAGCAGGACTACACAGTTTGAGCAAACGCATTCAGATCTGCAGGGGTAAGCAAATATTCTGAATCCCAAACCAAACACCTCTCCTGTGGATCTGCTGAGTTTTCATGTGCTATTTTTGCTAGCATAAAACCAAATGTGAAAACACTTGTGGGTGAACCAAGTTTCATTAGAACCCACAAAAATTCATGCTCTGAACTCTGGGAATTAATACCCTGCTGTGTATATGGGCTCCTTCACCTGAGTCTTTTCATTTTATATGTCTGCTTTATCATTTTGCAGACACGATGCAGAGCAGTGCAAACGTTAAGAGATGCAACCAACTAACTGAAGCATCAAAAGATGCTGTAGCTTTTTAGTTCAGGTATTTGTGTTTGTACGTTTGTTATACTGTAGGTGATTTTTTTTTTCCTTTTCACAGTATAAAACGAGTAGATTTAGTGTCTCTGCACAGTCCCAAATCCAGCACTCGAGAATTCCTCAAATTTCCTCCTCATTTTGGCAATGGCTCCCTTTGGTGTGTCACAAAAGTCACTCACGAACTCTTCTGCTACTGTTTTTTTTTAGTTGAAAAATGGAGACAGTAATACTTACATATATCAGGGGATCTAATGGGGCTAAATCCTGCTCACAGCACTCACTCAGATCAACAGTCTGTTGACCTGTATGATTACATTAAGCATGGAATTGATCCAAAATATTTATTAATGCTCTAGCCACAAAAAAATATATATAAAAAGAAGTTACCAAGAACTAACTTCGATGTTGAACAGTTCTGTTCAAGTTGTGAGAGAAGGCTAGAGAAAAAAGCAGTAACACTTTTACATTTTTTTCCATTCAGCCTAAAATGTGAAGAACAGAAACTGAAATAACTGAACTTTCTCTTCAGACACCTAGGACAGAAATTGTTCTTTTGTTCCTGTTACGGTTTTCATTTGAAGGTGAAAAACACCTTTGATTGGCACTGCATTATTTTCTATTTCTAAACAACACAGTCTGTAACAGAGATAGGAGGCCCACAGGTACATGCACGAGGGTGAAAATAAAGCACAGCAATCAAATAGCTCTATTAATTAACAAGACAAACATGCACACAATGACAGAAACACACGTGTATCTCAGAGAAGCTGGAGCTGCCCCTTACAGGACACAAAAGTAAGTGGCTTATTTGGATTATTCATATTTTCAAAATTAGCATATACAAATTGCTTTGGAATATTAAAAGCAATTTTTTAAACTGTCAATCTGAATTTTATTGAACATAAAGGGAAAAATACTTTGTTCTTTTTTGTCCATGTGCATGATCATGGAGAGGAAATTGTTTTGTTACTGTTGATAAGAAAGTTCTCTTCCAAATCTCTCAAGATCTGTGTATTTATTTTAATATATCTGACCTATCCAAAAAAAGCACCATGTGTGCAAATGCATGGGATCAGAGGCATCAGTTCCTCTTTCCTTTGTAATAGGTGCTTGTCAATGAAGCTGATCTGAGGGAATGGTGATCCTTAAGTGAAATAGCAACACATTACTCACTGAAAATTAAACTCTCAACATCTCCGATTGAACAGCTGGCTGAGATGGTGTATGCTACCCACAGCCACAGTATGAATAAAGATATCAGAGATAAAAGGAAGATTTGGAAGAGGGTAGGAGATTAGAATGAAGAAAAGGTATTTGTTTGATAAAGGTATTATGAATACATACGTTAAACAGTGGACATTTTAAGAGCTGACTGGGTGCATACAGATATATTTACGTTTTCACTGCTGGTCAAAGGCAGGAAATCATACATGTATTCAAGGAAGATGTAAAAATGTACAAATGTACGTATCTCTTTTATGACTATGAAGCCAGAAAAGTTGTCAGACAATAACTTGGTGCAACAATATGTGTCTTTTATAAAAATTTTACCAGCTTTCTGAGATCAGTTACCAGGGTGTCCAAAAGAAGCATGCAACTGGATGTGACCATCTTATACAAGAGTATCAGAAGAAATCAAGAATTTGGGTCTGCATTTTCTCTCCAGTGCTGCACTTAAGGCAAGACAGACTGATTTTCTTGTCGCTCTATCACTCCAAAAGTAAGAAATATATTGCATTTAATAGGAATTAAGCTTTACCTTCCATTACTTTTTGTATCATTTACATTAGAGGAAAAATGCAGACAAGGACAGAGGTATATGTTACACCAGGATGGGTCACATAATGAGCACTAACAAGATGTCAAGTACCTTAGCTGCTTTGATTAAATACTGAAGAATAGTTTTTGGTAGTTTAATGACAGACTTTGGCAAGGCTAAAATGGCTGAAGCAAATTTTCCAATAGCTCTCTATAAAGAAGGACAAAGCAAGAGCAATTAGTAGAAAATGAGAAGATATTAATGGAACGTATCTATTGCATGGTCATATCTAGATTATTTAGAAAAGATTTAAATCCATTGACTCCACTATAACAAAAAAGTCATGTGTGATGTCTGTAATACCTGCACTGTCTAACAAATAAAATCTTAAAATTTTCCCTTGAGGTGACGATTGCAAACTATTTACACTAAAATAATAATAATAATAATAAAAACTAAAGTGATTCTTCAGCAGACTCTGCCACAGAATAAGTTCACTTTGCTAGTATTAAGACCACATGCATCGTGATGGAAGGCATATGAAACACAGATGATCTAATGATGAACAAATTTTCATAAACAAACACAATATGATTTTCCAGACAACTTGTCTCCTGCATGAAGCCACTCAGCATCTTCATGTTTAACATACTGCAGAACTGTTCACTGGTCATGAAGGAAGCTGCCTGCTCTTTCTTGGGCTGGGCTTTTGGTCATGCACCAGCTTCTGGAGCAAAGTAAACTTGTAAATGTGTGGAAAGGCATATACACAAGAAGTTACTTGTTTCCTTGAGATTTTAGAGTCGAAAACTAAAAACATTAGCAGTATTTCTGAAATTCTTCAACAGCTAAAATTTCAGTTTTATAAAGATTAAAGCAATCTTATGTACATGAGTGTTTCACTAACTTTTTCACCTAGGTCCTTAATTTACGCCAGTGTGTTCAATAATCGATGCTGCAAAGATCAAGCAGTCTACTAATAGGAATTCAGTTAGGAAACTTCAGCTATATTTTTATCATTATATCCCCTTACTTAACACAGTCCATCACTTAAAATGCAACATTAACTAACACTATCCTGTAAAAGAAATGAGAAAAAGTGTTGTGGTTGCTTTTTATATTATAAGGCTCTGTATAACCCAAGGACATATTTTTTCTGGTGCATTAGTGTGTCACTAGTAAAAAAACAAACAAACAAACAAACAAAACCAACTAAAATGTTTTTTAAGTATGTGCTTTTTTTTCAATGAGAAGTTCTTTATTATTGGGTCATTTCTTCATGGAATGATAGCATCTACTCAAAACCAGAAAATCACTAAAGCATTCTATGACAGGAAAGACAGCCTCCTTGCTTGTCTATACAGCAATACAGAAAAATAAAGCTCAGATTCAGAAACTTTGTTTTTGATTTTTGTTTTCCTCTGGCAGAAGTGAGTGAAGATATGATCTCATTATAGTTATTGTAGGAAATTGGCAATACTTAAAACCAGTAAAATTGCATTTTAAATTGGCAAGAAATTTCATTTCCAATACTTTTCAGATGTAATTTATATGTACTAGCTGCTAGAATATATCAGTCTGTATTAAGAGAAACCTAAATTGTATTTTCTCAACTGTCAGCTACCAAGGAAATTGCTCAACAGTACCTGAAATGCAGATTTTTTTCGAGGTTCTTCCTCTTCTTTTTTCTCTTCTTCCTCTTCCTCTTCACTGTCCGTCTCAAACAAATAATAATTTCCACTTCTGACCACTAAGTGAAACAAAATATTTTCTTATTTTTCTGAAAAGTTCTATTCTGAAGTGCCCCAAGACCTATAAGTAGTCAACTAGTCATTTACGAACTCATAATCAGGAGAGATGAAAATACAGGAGATGAATAGGTCTCAGATAAATTATCTGATGTTAGTCTGTGACACTTTTGGGCATGGATGAGAACTATACAAGAACTAAGGAAAGACTGTGAGAAGAAAACAAGGAAATGGAAATAGTTTGACGTTTATCAAGTTACAAGGTACATTTTTTAGAAACAAATGGCAGTTTAGTATGAATGAGTTGAGAAGTGAAGGTTATTTGAGGGAGAAAAAGAGCCCAGCAGATAAATGAATGAATGTACGTAAACAGTACCACTGGACAAAAAATAAAGAAAAGCTCTTTAAAATGCTCAGGCATCCTTCAAACTATGGAATGGTATAAGTTAACACTTTCTTCAGACTTTTAAGTTTTGGTGAGTTAATGGAAAACCTTGGTTTGTTTAGAACAGATCTCTTGGATTCTACGAATGCGAACACAAATGAGTTTCAATTTTTTGCCCATGGATTCAGAAAGAATCTGAAACCTTGGTACAATAAAGATGCACAGTGACTAAGCTAGGCCTTATATCCTTGAACAGAAGCAATGTTTTTATTTCTCAGATGGTAACAGGCCTATAGGAATAAACAAGGGAAACAAAAGAAACGAAAAATAAGATAATGAGCAAGAGAAAAATAAAAATCACAGCATTACATTCAGCAGTGAAGACTGGTAAATAACTTCTGCACTTAAGCTGAAATATTTAAAGAAACATTTACTCAGATGAAGAGTCACACAATTTGGGTATATGGAGCAATACATACTTATATTGAGAAGTGTATTTAACCCTCATTACAGGCCTCTGGAAAACTGACGATAGCTTTAATTCTATTCAATCATACCTTGAATTCTACAGAGATGCTCTGTACATAGGTGGTCATACAAAACAACAGGAGAAACCTCAGAGTACACACACTCTGAAATTTGCCAGATCTCCATTAGGTCATAATTTCAACATCTACAATTCCCTCACAGACAAAATCATGTGCATAATTATGGCTTTGTAACACCCCTGAAAGCCTTGCAGAGGGACAGAGACTTCAGCAGTTCTAATTGTTGAACTGAGGCTAGAAGTCTGGAAATTTCGGGTCAAACAAATTAATCATTTTGCACAGGGCCTTCTAAGAAAGCCTGCTTAAAGTGCACAGAGGATATAAATGTATTTTAAGAACCAACAGTCTGCAGTTCTCTTCCATTAAAAAGTGTCTCATAAGCAGCAACAGAAACTGTCCACACTAAAGATCAGCAGGATAAGGTCTGGCATCTAAGAGAAACCTACACCACTGTGCAGCTGTAAACAGCCTCAGAGCAGCACCTGGTCAAAACTGGAAGACCTGAGCTGGCAGAAAACAAATTAGAAAGGATCTCCCTCCAAATTTTTTCAGTTAGAGTATATCTAAGGGCACACTATAATATAGCAATTACACCCCTTTTACAACTTAAGGGGGAGGTATGATTGAATAGCAATAATGCACTCTTGCACACATCAAAGTGGAGTAAGAAGTGTGTCAGTCATCTGCAGGGATTATTACAGTGCCCAAACTGCAATAATAAAATAATTCATGGCTAGATTGGATTCAGGGCCCCTCTTCCTACTGCAGAATGAGACTCTCTCATACTGAGAAAAGGTACTTGCAGGCTTTGTGGAATGAGATGGAGGAGGCAGGAGGTGAGTCTTTCAGGAGAAGTCACATAACATTAGCATCTGTTTGTGCCCAGAGGGAAAGAACTCCCCAGGACAGCTGCAAACTCCATTTTTTTCATCTTGGTCAGACACAACTCTGAACCCCAGGAGAAGCTGAGGACCTCTAGGCATGTGGCCTGCTGATCTTTGTGGGGCTCCATATCTGACCCACAAACACTAAGAACTCAGAGAGTTTCACTGAGGAAAGCCTCATACATTTTTCTAATCTTTTTCACTCAGACTCAAATTCATGACTGCATTTTTATTCCTATGAATATCAAATGAGGCATTTTTCTGTAGAATAAACTAAAATAAGTGGTATAAGAATGAAAATAACAATCTAAATAAACATCAGAGCTGGGATAAAACTTTGAGCTTTAGCAACCTCAACAGCATATATACAGCCACAACTCCATTGTGAGAAAAACAGCCACTGGAGAACGCTGCAGGGTTACAGCACAGTGTTTCAAAAGGATAGATGGGGAACAGTAGATAAGAAATATCATTCTATTTTGTTTGTAAACTTGCAGACACCTACTGCAAGTGCCATGTTTCATTGAGTGGGGAAGCAAGGCACATGGCACGCAATCATTGTATGTAGGATCAAGGTCTATGATGTTTCCCACAAGTTTTTGCATTATTGCAGTAAATAATTTCAAGGGTGCTCACTGTTTAAATACCAAAACATAAGTTGCCACCTAAATTAAATAATGAGGGTGAAAGAAGTAAAAGCCGAAGTCAATGTCTCTCTCTGAGCAGTTCTTCTTACTACAAAACCAGTGGTGAATAAACATGAGACCATATCCCATTCCTTCAAAATCACTGTAAGTTGGAATTCTACAGCAAAAACTCACAAACTAGAGTTTTAATCTGTTTTATCGTTATTGTTCTTAGTGAAAACTACAGGAAAAGAAGTTTGTTTTCACAAGACTTTTGAAAAGGGATAGGTCTCTCTAAAGTGGCATTGTGCCCTTTAGAAAAATAAAAATAGAGACATAGTTTATTTGTGACTTGATAGAAATAAGCATCCAGTATTCTGTTAAACACTGTTGGCAAATATATATGCTGGAGATATAAACAAATACACAAACATAAATTAGGGAGTCTGTAGATGTGTAAAATTATTACGAGGAGTAACCCTCAATAAAGTAAATGACGAGGCACAATACAGACATTTGTATTTAACTCTGGTCAGTGCTATCTATCTGAATAATTTTAGAATCTTCAGAACATATTAAGTAGTTTACATTTGATTTCCTTGAACAAAGATCCAATAGGACATCAGATTTGAGACTGTAGTCTGCTCAGTTTTCTTCTGTTTCATCCATTGAATAATGTGCGGAAGAACTCTATTATCTACTTGGACTGGGATGGAAATACATTAGAATACCGCAATGGAACAATGATACGAGAATAATAATTTCTTGTGCACAAGGCTGTGCACAGTTTTGCTCTCAAATAAACACAAAAAATATGTAAATAACAATATCAGAGATTTTCAGCTGAGCTCTGTGCTTCCCGATGTGGGAGTAGTCTGGCTGCCTTACTGTGGTATTCATATTTCTACAGCCGACCACAGTATCACTGAAGGACCATAAAAAAGATCTATGATGTGTGCATGTGAAAACAAAATTATGACTTATCTTAGAATACATTAGCAAACCTTCACATTCATATGGTTAAATATATTGTACCTTGTAGCAGGGGAGAGTTAAGACTTTTGAGGCCAAAATTTTTGGCACATATTTTTTATCTGATTTGATATCTTTCTAAAAATGCCCAAAATGTCATAAGCTATGCTTCCAACATAAAAATAAATATATATATCAAAATATGGTTAACCTTCCTATTTGAATATTTGGAAGTAGAAATTATTTGCTAAAATAAACAAGACTTCTATCAAGTCACAATCATAAAATCAGGCATAAAACAAACAGGTCAGGGAATGCCTTCATTCTGGTCAAGGATATAAGGGTTATATCCACATATTTGTAAAATGATTGAGAAAACCTACTGGAAGCATGATCAACCCAAGGCCGCCACCACAGCTTTTTTTTGCCCTTGGCTTTCTCTTTGTCTGCTTCTCCTAAAATGAAATATGTCCAAACATTAATTTTACAAAATGAGAAACGTTCATTATACTGATAAATCATTTTTCATTTCTCTCAAAAGAGCAAGATTTTATGAGCATATCAGATGTCAGAGCTACTGAATGTATTCAGTATACAAGTCATTTAGAAGCATGACCACCCAGCACAAATACTCTAGGTTATGCAGCAGTTTGAACAGAAATCTATGTTAAAACAGCTTACAAGTTCAGTTTTGCGTTTTAAAACATAGAGTCACACTTCACTGTAATAACAGTGAATAATAACTTCTCTTTAATCCCTCTGAATTTCAGGCATCAAAATTTTAGATCCAGTAAATGTTGATCCTAAGTCAGTGCTGGAAATGTGGCATTAGATAGATATCATTTATCCATTCCCACATTTTAAACAACATGAAAGAAGCATACAAATATTTAAGAAACTGAAAAAAAGCCTCACGGCATCCAAAAACCTTGCTGGAAAAATGTGAATTCCACCTATTAGTAGCACTGTGGTTTATACACAATAATTTTGCTCAAAACAAACCTCTGCTGCTATTCAGCTCTTTGCCAACATCCTGAAGTTAACCAAAAGTAACTTCCAAGCAAACTGTTTTCTCTAAGTCTTCTTGCAATCTAAAATCTCAGATTTTTTTGGCTGAATTAAGCTTCAAAATGTTACTGAGCAATCAACCTCGTTCCTTGATGAACAATCTGAAGAATGATTTCTTGCTTGCCCAACATCTCTATTGTCTGGTAGGTCCTTAGCTTGCAGTTATGGTATGACAATGGCTAACGGTACCTTCATCATCTTCTTCTGAAACCTTCCGAATTTCAGGCCCCTCTGTGGAATCCTGTGTCATGCTTAGCATCCTCTCTTTACCCTTTTTATATTTTTGCTGCCTGGCTTTGATGCGATCCATTCTAGCAAAAGGAAGAACTTTATTATATTCTGGTCTTCACCCTTTTCAACACACTCTGAAAAAGAGCTGTTTAAATTCATTCATACACGCGTGAACAATTCTACTAGAAGGGTCCATTAAGACTGTCGCTAATCTTGCCTTTAAAAACAGGGACATAAATGGCTCTGAAGGGGCTGGCTGGAAGGGCCAAGCCTGGAGGTTCACCCACTGTCGGAACTTCAGTCAGAACTGAGTTGTCTGCTAATACATGATGGTTTTACCTACTCTCCTTCAACTTTCTTTCAGTTATTGGAAAATGAAAGAATTGCTGCCAGGAGCTACCATACAGCAAATAAAGTTCTGAGAGAAAAAGGACTTCTGTCTAATGCTCATTAATCTGTCTATATGTTAAGGACAAACCACTGACTGAAGAGTGGGCACTACTGAATGAATTTAAACAGGCATCTTCCATTGTTGAAGATACTGCAAATATGAACTAGTGATTTTTATAGAAACATAAATTGGCTTTGGAGATGTAAGCAGTACTATCTGCTTGATCTTAAACTGTGCAGAATTAACTGAAAAGAATGATTTCTGAGAAAGGCACATGTGTCCAACTACGAAAAGGTTGATTCAAGCACACCATAGTATCAGCAACAGCCCAGTACATCTGGTGGGAAACCCAAAGTGAACCAGCAGGCAGCATGGACCCTGCAGCCTTCTGGTGTTTCAGTTGTGAAATGGAAGGAGGTTTTGACAGTTGGTTAGGAAACAGATATGGCTTTTCATGCATGGTGATGGAGGGACTTTGAAAGCTTTTTGCAGTTACTAAAGAAGAACGTTGGCTGAATACAACAAAAAAGTAGACAGCATAAAGAGAAATAATCTCCAGGACAGTTAAACTGAAGGAAAATATTTTCTTTGAAGGTAAAATATGTATTTATGTAAATTGTAACCAAACACAAGCTAAACTGAATAAACAGGTATGCAACAACTTTTACTAGGAATTCCAATATACAGAATGAAATCCTAATAATGCTTAAGTCAATGAGAATACTGCATTCATTACCTCAGGGCCAGGATGTTGCTCATTTGGCTTTCAAATACAGGTTTCCTAATTCAGTGCTTTGCTGTTCAGATTTCTGCTTTTTTCTAATCCAGCTACTATGTTTTAGTCTCTCATGTTTTAACCATCTATACTTGCACCTTCAAGTGAGACAGGGTTAACACGGCACTTCTTATTAATAATGTGCCTACCATTATTAATAATGTGCCTTTTCATGAGTTTCACAGTGGAACTGGCATTTCACTGCCCTCTATCCTACATTTATGAGAAAGAGGGAGAGAGCAATCAACGGAACAGCAGGGTATTTAGTAGAAGGGAAGAAAGGTAGAAAGAGCAAAAAAAGAAAGATTTTTTTTCACATTTCCTCACATCACATGCTTTCATGCCACACAAAATAGGACAACCCAAAACTACAGAGTGAGCTGGACCTCTAGAAGAAAGCAAAACATAGTGTATGTAGTAACGTAAAATATCTCTTAAGTGTGATCACATTGCTATGGTACTCAACTATGGAACAGTTAGATGATAATCTTGTTAAGCTGTCATCAATAAATTTCTAGGATTTAGAAGAACCTTCAGAATGAGTAGGGATGTTTACATCTTCTCTCTTTATTTTTACAAAATAACTGTTTACATTTCAAAATTCTGTTTCCATTCCAGTAGGCATGTCAGAACATTTCATGCTAATTTTTTATGTCAACCTTGCAACCCCTTGTCCTAGAATTGTAAGTCTATTTTTAAATGAAAATTAAGCCTACTTAATATGTTGTCTTTCTAGAAAAGATGATTCTGAAACTGAGTAACACTGAAAAGCCTAATATCTCTGAACACCCAGAGCAACTGTTCTTTACTTGCAAAATCATACTTCAAAAATCTACTAATCATTTCTATAAAATAAGGTGCTAGATAAATACCAACAATCAGTGAAAAACATAAAAACACATACATGTGCATATATATACATGTGTATAATTATATATATGTAAATACATACTGTCTTTTCAGTTGATCCATTGATTTTTTTTCCTCTTCAATTCTTGCCTTTACTGCCTTAACAATTGTAGCCTGGAAAAGCTCAGCACCCCTACAGCAGAAATGGAGGCAGAAGAAAGGAAAAGAGAGGAAAGATTAAATGTTTCCAAGTTTTCTTTCTGACAGCTAGTCACTTCATTTGCTGGAAAGAGATAATCAATGAATCTAGAATATTAATTCCTTTACAGTCAATTATTTCAACAGCCAGGGTCAAACACTGTGATCCCAACTTGGCCTGAAAGTTCTAAGAACTCCTGTGGCTATTGATGGGTCATCTGAGTTTCCAGTCCCAAAGAATGCAGAACACGGACAGGTTCAAGGCTGAGTTAGGACCTCTTGCTCACTTCCAGGAGTTGGTCTTTATAGTTGTATCTTCACTGTAATCATCTTGTCCTTCTGCCTCATAGCGCCTAGAAGTTATGAGTTAAGCCCAGCTCAGGACTTCATTCAGAACCATAATGAACATAGTTTCAGCTGCACTTTAACCCTCTGAACGTTACAGAACTTTCTGTCTGATGGTACAAACCCTTGAGCAGATTTCTGGTGTGCCAAAATAATATGACTTTTAACTCCATTTCCTTAGAAATGCGACTGACTCAGTGCTTTGGATATCCAGAACATGAATCTCTACCCTTCACTCATTCTTTATTCACTCAAGAGCTCTCAAAAAGTCTTGACGAGTCTCAAAGACTTTCTCAGTGAAGTAGAATAGATTTAAAGCCTTCTCTCTCTTTTTTGTCAAGAATTCAATCAGTACATCTCTAGATTCAGAAGATTACTTCTAACTAATTTTTCAACCATCTTTTCTCAGAGATTTTTGGTTCTTCCATGTAATATGCAGGATAACTACAGTAATGTTTATTTCCAAATGAATATTTTCTTTTTATTCCCCAAGTATGGTAAAGTACAACAAAGAATGATGTGTTCTTCTTAGCAACTTGATCACTCCTGAATTCTTATAGACTGTTGAAAACTGACACTGGAGAATCATCACTGTTGTTTGAAACACAATCTTATTTGGGTAAGGAGTTTTTGTTTTACAATTAACTTTTACTAGAAGACAGGCTCAGGCTATACTGTCTGGATCCAAATATGACCTTCTTCATAGTCCAAATAAATTAAAAGCCTGGATTTTAGCAAGGCAAGCAGCCAGCTAAAAAAAGTTAATAAGATTGCTGTATTTATATGACCTTCTTCTCAGTAGTTCCTGGTCAGTAACACATTTGTCTTTACAGAGCTTCTGACATAGGCCACTGTGTCTCCCTTTTTGCTGCTGGATAGGTTCAGCATCTCACCAAGAGACACAAAGCTGGAAGTAGAAACCAAACGTGTTTTTTTTCAAACTCCTGTGCCATTTAGATTTGTCTACTCTTCCTTCTCGACACAAACTCTCCAATTTAGAAGGTATTTTGATATTCATGATATTGCTTTGTTCTATGTTCACTGTGAATACAGCATAGGGGAAAAAAAAAAGAAAAAAAACAAGAAAAAAAACAGTATCCAATACTCTTTGGCATTATCACTGAAATTCACCCCAAAGCAAAAGTCTGAGAGAGGCAGCAGGGGACCGAGGCATACATCTTTAGGTAGTCCCATTTGCAGCAGAGAATTTGGTCAGCACATGTAGCTAAAAATGTCTCCTTTTTAAAGAAACTCCAGGAGAGAAAAGGAAGATTAAAAAAATAGCTCTTTTTAGGACATGCAAGTCAAATTTGCCCTCATATGTGTATAGAAATCAATCTGGTTTTTTTTTAGGGCGGGAAGAAATGCCGTAATACACTTAATCCAAAATTAACAAAAGTAATCCTTCAGAAATCTTACTGAAACTACAAACAGTTTCATTTTGATTTGCCTTCTTACTATAAAACAAAAACAAAAAGACAAAAGAAAACAAAACAAACAAACAAACAAGAACAGGAGAATGGCTGTGGTAGTGACAGCTGTGACTGGATGACAGTGGAAAAGTATAAGTAACAGAACCAAAATGACACTTCTTAGCCACATCATAGTTGGATTTCAGTGATGCAACACTTTGTGTCTTCCTCAATCAGATATCAATACTTCTCTGCATTTTTCCCAATGGGACATTTTTTGGAGATGTGATTTCTACAGCCCATTTTCTCAGACTCTGATCTCAGAATGTTTTCTTTCCAAGACTTAGAACATTTACTGACATTTGCTCCTATACATACTGATTTGAGAGACTGCTGCAACACACACTGACTTCCACAGCTTTTAATTAAAGCTATGAAAGCATCAGATACTGCTTGGCGGGTTTAATTTCTATCAGATTCTTAATTGTTTTCTCATGCGCTGTGTCAGAGTTGGAGTTGCAATTATTAATTTAGCATGGATTGTTTAAATCAGTGTTAACTACCAGAACTCCACTGATGCTATCTATCATAAACAGTAGGGCTTTTTTGAGTAAGTCAAGCTGTTTATATATTTATTTACTTTAACTTAATGTTACCTTGATGCTAGGATCTGGGAAGCTTTTATATCTGCAACCACATGAAGGAAGTAATAACTCATGAAGACTCTTCTCTGCAGCAGCAGAAAGGCAAAACATATACTGTCCCAGATGATTCCTGCTTCTCCACTAGGTAGTTTACAGTCTGCATTGTTGGTTGCTGGAAAAAAGAAACCATCAGTGTAAGAACTGTTGTAATAAGTATTTTTTATAATGTTTAATCATTTAAATCATGCCATTAAAATGGTTTTAAATAAGCTTTTAAATTGAATTGAATTGAGGTCCTTTCATTTCATTTTTCTTCAGAAAGCTGACATGCATTTCTGTCTGATGTATGCTATAGATTCTTTTAAAGCACACTGGAAACATTCTAACAATGTGCTATGACATGAAAACTGGGAATTCACCAGAAGTGAGGAATTTTGAGCAAATTCACTCTGTCTTAGTAAGTATTCAGAAAAAAAGAAAGTTTTTTTGGTTAGACTGAAATATTTGATTTCAGCACTTTTTAGAATGGCACGTTTCAGGTTGTTTTTTTTTTTCATTTAAAAATGACTTTTTGTCTTATTTTTCTATTAAGAACAATATCAACATGAGAATGAAGTGGTTTTTTTAAGTCAGAATCATCTTTTAATTGACTTCTACCACTTAATATATTTCGTTTTCCTCTCCACAACCCAGTTCACAGCAGTCCTCGAATGTTTCTTTCCATTGCAGATGAGAAAAACCATTTGAAACCACTTGCTTCCTTTGGGATAGGAGGAGAAAGGCAGAGAGGAAATCCCATTCCTCCTGCCTCTAGATTTTGGCTTTGGATATTTCTTCCTTTCTTTCTTTATTTATTCTCTAAAGACAATTCTCTTGGGTATACTCAGAAATTAAAACGGTGTTTTTTTGTAGCTGGACTATAAACCGAGTGGCCTACCCTGCCCTACAGAAGGGAGAGAAGGACTCAAAGGACAGACTCTGGCTCAAAGCTGGCTTTACAAGCAAACCAGCCTAACGGGTCAGGAAGCTCAAGCTCCAAGAGCTTCAAAGCCTGCTGTGCTCATCCCCTGGGGAGTCAGAAAACCATGTCTAAGTTTCTGATTCTGCTCAAAAAGTTTTGGAAAATACAAACCACCAGGCACCAATTATCTTGTGAATGTACATCTTTGTTTTTCCTATCTTTATATCCTCTTATCTATTAGAATCAGACACAAGGATTTTTGAAATAGAAATTCAGAACTCTGCTGCAGACTCACTGGGTTAAAACTGATCTGTTTTAAATTCTGCTAAAAAATATTGAGAAAAAATCATATGTTTTCATGCTGTCAATGTAGGACAAAGCGTAGAGCTAAAACAATAAATCACTTTGGGGTCTGGGGTCTTGCTCCCCATTCTTCCTTCAACCCTTCCCACTTCCATCCACAGATACTAACCATTCCCCTCTGTTACCATCACAAGCTTGAGAACGATCATTAAAAAAAATTACAACTTTTATGCTGGCTTAGCCTCTTCCCATTTCAATGAGCTGAACTGGTTTACTCTTTCAGCAGCGGAACAAAGGGAAGAGTGGGAGTTTTCAGCTGAGTGGTGAACTCAATTTGGAAGGTGAAACCATACTCCCAATTATGCCATCAACTGCATATACAGGGAAATTTTGTTAAGCTCCAGCATCACCAGACTTTACTTTTAAAGCAAGGTAAATGTGTGTATGTGAGCGGCGGTCTAGATAGTTCGCTTTGTACATGTATCTCCCTTGATTCTATGAGATCACAGAATCACAGAATGATTTGGACTGGAAGGGAGCTCAGAGCCCACCTGTGCCATGGGCAGGGCTGCCCCCCAGCAGCTCAGCTGCCCAGGGCCTCATCCAACCTGGCCTTGAGCGCCTCCAGAGATGGGGCACCACAGCTTCCCTTGGCAGCTGTGCCAGCGCCTCACCACCTTCTGCCATTTCCCCTTGTCCTATCCCTATCTGCCCATGTAAAAAAGTTGCTTTCCCTCCTGTTTTTAAGCCCCCTTCAAGTATTGGAGGGCCACAGTGGGGCCCCCCTGGTATTTCCAGTTTCTTGCTACTCCATATATGATGAAACTTGTTTAGCTGCACTTACATGCAAGACATTTGCACAAGGCAATATGTCAAGAGAGGACACAGCTTAAATATGGTAGAAGATTTTGAAGGTGATCCACTGTTTATAGCAAATTACAAAGAGAAATGAGTCATACTTACGGATACGGTAGCCTTTAACTGTGCAAGCCAGACTAAATGCCTGAATCAACCAGCAACTATTCTGAATTAAAGACTCAATGTAGCCGCATGCTCCTATCTGGAAAGTAAAAGAACAGTTTCATCTAACAAGGCATAGCAGAAATAAAGATAAGAAAAGTATTGCATCTCTTTAAATTACATGCAAATATTTAGACTGCCACAGGCTGTTTTACATCTCATTAGTAAAACAGAGATTAGTCAAAGATGGTCTTTACCAGGTGAACACAATGCTTTAAATTTAAACAATTTGTTCTTCTGGTTATCCATGGGATAGCAGGTATGTGGGGTTGGTTTTGTTTTTGCAGAGAAAGTGATACGTCTGTCATGTGATGCAGTGTGACAGCTAAGCAACTTTTATAAATCACTGAGTTAAACTTGAAAACATACACAGACAAGCTGAACGTATGCATAGCCCCACTGAATTCCCAAGCATAAAATGAAGCACATATGTAAGCATTTAGAACATTTGCAAATTCAAACCACATATAAATCATTTTTATTTCAGTACAGTGACTTATATAAATGTAAAAAGAAAAATGTCTGCTCTTTTCAGTCCAGCACTACAAATGCTCAAAGCTAAAAGGCAATTGCCAGGAATAAATCTAAATTTATCTTTCATAAAGTTTTAAGCATTGCCTTGTCTCAATCACCTATTAGTGCCACTGCAAAAATCTGATCTAAAGAGTTAATGTAAGAAAACCATCAATACCTTGCAGAAGTATTTAACCTTTAATTATAGAATGTCTGTTTTCATCTGAAGCTCACACTAGTTCTAAAGGAGAACAGAATGCAGCTTGTAATGCTGTAGTCAACCTCACTAGCTACATTACATCACATAACTGTACCTACTGCTAGACTTGAAAATTCTGGTTTTAAATAAAAAGTGTAATTGAATGTGCGCTATTTATTGATGGTGTAATCTTGCACTTCTTACTCATTTCATTGAAATTTTCACAAGACTTCTAAGGAACAATTTAACTAGGCAGAGAAACCAGAATCTGATCCTTTGAAAATGGCTTTCAAGCTTTTTCAGAGCCAGACAAGGGTGGCACATTTTCCTATAACACGCATGCATTAGCATTCTCTGGATATGCACTTGCAGTTTCTGATATAAAATGGAGCCTGCTTTGCACTAGCAAAAGGCTGGGCTCCTGAAAAGGATTTTTAATGGCCATTCAGTGCACTGTGCACAGTTCCTATGAAGCCACAAAACCGCTCAGAGGAAATACAGCTGCTGCTTACCGAGAGGATGTTCTTCATGGTGATCACAAAAACATTGTATGCAATCAGCCAGTCCCAGTAGCGCAGGATGCTCCTGATGGGTTTCAGCAGCAGATCTCCACCAAAGAGAAGGAAATAAAAGCAGGCAACCAAGTAGCCCATACAGAATATGCTGATCCTCGTCGTTCCCGTTATGAAGATTATAGTAAGCACAAACCAGAAGAGGTAACTAAAGATTATCACCTTATACATATCTAAGTAGGACCTGGAAGTAAAAGAGGAAGGAAAAACATTGTCATTTTCTAAGGATAATGATAAATTTCTTCTGTGTGCACTACTGGCTGCTACTTGTGGCTACAGACTGCAGGGTTTTTGTCAGCATTTGGGCACCTGCATGGGAATAATGCCAAAATCAGTGTCCTGCTCATGTACTTGGTTCCAACTCATTCATGATGCTCTACTCAGGGCATTTTGCATTACATGAGATCAAGAGGGGAAAAATACATTTTCAGCAGATTTCATGGTGGTTTTAACTTCATGAAATGGTTTTAAACTGAGACAATGGAGATTTAGGTTAGATATTAGGAGGAAGTTTTTCACACAGAGGGTGGTGAGGCAGTGGAACAGGTTGCCCAAGGAGGTTGTGGATGCCCCATCCCTGGAGGTATTCAAGGCCACACTAGATATGGCTCTGGGCAGCCTGGTCTGGTGGTTGGTGACCCTTCACATAGCAAGGGGGTTGAAATTAGATGATCAGTCTGGTCCCTTTCAACCCAGGCCATTCTATGATTCTGTGATTCTATGATTCATGATAGAGTGATACTATCTGACAGTGCGGTGTATGCAATTTAAAAGCTACCTGAGATCATCT
>JAOWBP010002052.1:38690903-38704333 GCA_028571105.1 Tragopan temminckii | reverse complement strand
AACAAGCCCAGTTCCCTCAACCTTTCTTCATAGGAGAAGTGCTCCAGCCCTCTGATCATCTTAGGGTCAGTAGTACCAAACACAACTGCCACAGAGGCACCTTTAGCACAGACATCTGATTACATAAAACCAGGTGAGGTCAGCCTGTGTAGAGCAAGAATGTACAAAAAGGTAATGTCTATACTGCATTTTTACATAGAGTCATTTTGCCAGATTGGTTCCTGTTGGGCTCATGGCTCCAAAACCAATACACTCTCTGATATGCTGGTAAGTTCTACATTTCAAAGAATGGCTTAGAAACGTAGAATGGCTTGACTTGGGAAGGACTATAAAGATCATCTCGTTCCAACCTTCAAACCCCCACTCAGCCCAGACATGGACAGGATCAACAGATCAAGAACTCTTTCTCAATTCTATGGGTGGTAGTGCATGGCCATTCTTAGTTGGTGGAGATACTTATCTGGTTAATTCCAGTAATCCTTGAGTCTATGGTATGCTAGTTACGTGACACCTGAGCAGTTGGTGTCCACCTTCTTAGAGGGACAAGTGGCATTCAGCCATCTGAAATTAAGCACTAACAGATCTGTGATGTCCTTAGATACTGGGGCTGCATGCACGCTACACTGATTAGCTCAGCTCTGTGTCAGTTTATGCCAGCTCGCACGGCAAACCTGTTGAACTCCATTTGTGATGGGGATTGAGGACAGCAATTATTCCCTATGAATGAGGAATTCCCAGTAAGTGCAAGTCATAAGATCGTGGTGATAAAGTCCCTCCCCTTCCTAAACTTACTTGGATAACTGTCATAATTCTAGAGCTAATAAATGCCGACAAGTGTCAACCTCCAGGGAAGCATGCCCATGTGTGCATTTGAGCAGGATTACTAGAATATAAACAAAGCTAATGCTTTAGGAACAAAAGCTTAGAATGATCTATTGCATAGCTGACAATTCAACAGATTATACTTTTGAATGTACAGCAGAATACTTCCATACACACCTCAAACTGTACTAAAAATGCAAGTTCTTTTATGAATGAATACCTTATTGTATATTTGCATTGAAGGTTTGGAGGACAAAAAGTAGTGCTTTGTCTGGAACTTTGTATCATTAGCAATATTGACACATACAAAAGCAAAGGGAAGCTAAGCATCACTGTTCTGTAAGGAGTCAGGAAGACCTGAGCAAATTTGTCAACAAGAACCCCCTATCTTTAAGATTTTACAGGAACCATGGGGGAGGAACCATCACGAGAGCAGCTACCAGCTGGATTTTCAGAAGCTTGTGCTGTATCTGCACAATGCTTCCTGTCCTGCACCTATTTGGTTGTGCCAGCAGAACCGTAGCCAGCACTGGAACCTCCAGTCCCCCCCTTTAAGGATGGGCAGTTGAGAACAAGACACTGTTAAATTAAGCTGCAGGAAGTGGAGACTCAGAGTAATGGCACTGTGCAGAAGGGCTCTGTGCAGCTCTGTTTTAACAATGTTTGTGCATGTGTGTTTTTGGAAGGGTTGTGTGTGCCAAAATACCACTAGAGAACAAAGGTACAGAGTAAGAGTCGTCTAACATTCAAGGTCAAACTTTTTCAAAATCCTAAAATAAACTGCAGTCGTCCTGTATTCATGATATTATTCCATAACAAATACAGTATTTATTCAGCTCTTTCCCCTTTCCAGCCTTTATGACTCTCCTTTACAATGCTAGAGAGAACTGCAATGTATCTTGCATTTATTATGTAAAACAACACTCTGTGTGTGATATTTTAATGTCTTTCTTCTTCTGTTTTACCCGTACCTTTCAGTTCTGCATTTTGGCTCTCTACTTGCGTATTTTCAACAGCATTATCACAAAGCTGACCCTGAAAAGATGTGAGATGATTCCCCTCCATTCACTCTCAGTAAAATTTGTAAAGTCAAGGTCTATTCTGAGAAGAAATCATTGAATAACTGCTTCTAGGCATGATGGGATTGAGACTACATAAATTCACAGAGGTAAAAATCTACAGACTGGAAAAAAAAAGTGAGTAGATAGTAAGAATAGACAGTGTGCTTTACACTGTCTCACCAATCTACCTCAGTAGTGTGGACAAGGAGAGAACATTCAGAGGTGGGAGATAGTTCCTTTCTGGGTTCATTAAATTCTTGGCTGTGTTTAGTGGGAATGCCTGGGTGGTTGGGTACATTTAGTGGAAAATGTTCCTTAGGATGGTTAAACTTGAGACAAGCTCTTAACTTCACAGAATCACAGAATTGTAGGGGTTGAAATGGACCTCAAGAGATCACTGAGTCCAACCTCCCTGCTAATGCAGGTACCTCTAGGTAGGTTTTTGAAGAAGTCAAAGTCAGCTCTCCTGAAGTCCAGGGTAGCAATTCTACTTATTGCTTTGCCTCTTCCACACAAGATCTTCAACTCCATCATCTTGTGATCGCTGCATCACAAGCTTCCTCCAGTCACGACATCCCTGTCCAGCCCTTCTTTGTTATTAAAAACAATGTCAAATAGCACAACCCTTCTCATCAGCTTCTCTACCGCCTGTGTCAGGAAGTTATCATTGAGACATTGCAGAAACCTCCTGGACCTTGTGTGCCTGGCCGTGTTGTTTATGCAACAAGTATCAGAGTGGTTAAAGTCACCCAGGAGAACCATTGCCACAGATAGTTCTAAAAGCTTGATCTTTACACTTTGGTCTAAACTCATCTAGGGACCGTTGCCTTGGTTGAAGTATTGGATTAGACTTGTTTATCTGTGGTAAATTTGTGAATATACTCTATGATTAATGAAAGACAAGATGTTCCTACAAAGACCTTTGAAGGATGACCCAAGATTTATACAGAAATAAGACATTAGAAAGCTGCCCTCCTGCATACAGTCAGATGCGATGAGATGGGCTGCAACTATGGCTGGATGACTTCATTTGGCTAGATGCAAAAGTACAATCTGTTTATTGAAACTACAAAACATATACAACAAAGAAAAGGGACAGAACTCTGTTCTACATGTTCATCTAAGTCCCAAAGAACAGAGCCAGGTAAATCAAGGGGAATGTTATGGGACATGGGCTTTTTCTAGCATAATGATAACACTACTCGGCTGTAGTGTTTCTTAATAATCCGAATAAGCCTTCAAGATTTATGTATTTACATTCAAATTTAATTTTCTGTTAAGGTTACTTATAGAGAAAAAATGAAGTCTGATCTCATTTCCACCAATTCCAAGTTGTTATTTACAAAACATAATTTTGTCCTTATCCTTCCAGACGCATGTTACAGCCCAGGGAAGAATATATATGGCAGACTGTCATATTCTGATGCTATGTCTCATTTCCCTTTATGCTTACCAAGCAGACTTCCTTTTCAGTGAAGGCTGCTGAAAGCATTTTTCTTTCCCTGTGGCTTTTGTAAGAATTTAAGATCTTAGTGGCATAGCTCTGTGAAAAGTGTCCTTTTGCTTTTTATTCTTCACTAATCAGCATTTTCCTGACAAATACAGCAATGTAAGTGCAGTCAACTGGCATCAGAAGTAGTGCTGACTGAAGAGTCTGACAAAGCTGCAACAGTAAAGAGAGAGCAAGTCTGTACCCACACAGAGGTTCAGGCTTTAATGTCCTCACAAACTTAAAGCCAAATAGAATAATTCCCCAAACACGGAGGTCTTTAACATATTAGCAGTGAGCAGTCACTCATAAAGAAAATAGTTTAGTGTACAACATATGCACTTATTTCTCGTACCTCTGAGAAGTGCTGCAGACATAGATACAGTGCATATAACCAGGCTTATCCAAGAAACACAAGGGCATAGTGTCTGCTTCTGATGTGCATATGTAGGATATTTGTTGATATTTACAAGAAGCTTGAATGAGCTGCAATACCAACACCAAACTTGAATTCTACCTAGAGTGGCTGAATTGCAAAGCTGTGCAAAAGAAGAGCAAAAAGCTAGCACATGACTTAAACCTAGCTAAGCCCCTACAGTATACACGTCCTGAAGCCTTGTATAAAAAGACATGAGGAGTACATAAACCCTATTTTGGTGTAAATGCAATTTCACATCTGGAGAGGCCAGAATATGAAAAGTCCTTTGATTCAATCTGTTCACAGCTACAAGAGATAAACTGTATATGAAGGCTGCCTTTGAACACAGAAAAGCTGCTAAGCATGAGCTGTTTTCAGTATCTAAGTATCTGTATCAGTATATTTCTGAGGGACGACCCTGTTGGGTATCTTGTCTAGGATGTAGCTTTGAGCATATAAGCTGATGTCAGCAGGTAGAAGACAGTATGTTCAAATCTTGCCAATCATCTCACACCTACCCCATCATCAGAATTTTGTAAGAATAAACTAATAAGTCCTTACAAGTCCAGCTGGCCTAGACATAGAAAGAAGGGAGATGTGGTTCAACGTCTCTCCTAGGAAAAGCTTCAGGTGAATAAAATAAGGCCAATAAAAAATAGTTTTGCTAGTTGAATATCTCTTAAACAGCACCTGCTGGCCCTGAAGATCATTCTAGAATAGCCTTCATTCTATTTTTTCTCCTTAAGAATGTTTCTTCTCAAGAGTAGTAATGGCATCTCTAACTGCTTCTCTGCTGTTTGTACAGACTTTCCACTGACAAATCTGCATTACTTTTCATACCAGCTGAAATAAGTGTGCTCAGGTTGTCTTCTCCAATATCCATCTCAACAGGATAGCTGAAACAAGCACAACTCAGTAGTTCAATTCAAGATGCAGAGTGAACATCCTTTAAAAGATCGTATTAAACTTTGAGTTTAAGAGCTTTACTGTCTGTTACATCACAAATATGTTATTTCCTTTAGTTTTCCCCAGTGGAAGAACACGGCAAACACTAGATGATGGAATGGAAGAAAGCAGTTCTTACTACAGTGTTTTCACTGTTTGTCTCTTTTTTACATGCTGAGATTAATATGATGTGGAGAAATTAGAAAGCCAAGATATTTGTGGTTCGTCAAAATGGAAGCAGTGATTGGGAAATGTGCTATATAAGCATGTCTGCAGGCCAGATTTGCTTAGCATCATCACAGCAGTACTGCAGTAACACGCTTGTTTTCTTTGTATCTTCCTGAACAGTCACACAAACAAAATGTAGGATCTTTTCTAGTATGTATGTGCAATAATATAAATGATTTCGGTAGACTTTACAATAAACATCTGAAAGGGAAAATCTGGTCTTAAACCTACATTTTCATAGTAATCCTAATGAAAGACCACATGATAACCTGAATTAAGATTTAACCCAGAGCCCTGATCCAAACTTTGCTGAATTAGGAGGATATTTTCATCCAAATTTAGGTCAGAATTTGCTGATTGTGATATGATTGGTTTCTGTAATGAGATGAGTCCCCACATTCAAGGAGCAGGAGCCTTTTCTGAAATTCCACATTCAGAACGTGGGTCAGTCTCTGCCAGTTCTTGCAAGTCCATCATTCCCCAGCTGCTCTGTTTGTACATGTGCAAGTATGGCTTGAATCATTTTTATAACACTGCTTGCTGTAAAGAAATGATAACTCACTTGTCAAGAACAGTATGTCTGTAGCATAAGAAATTAATCTTTTCATGCTGATTAGCTGCTCTCTGTAGCAGTGATCCAAAGGAAAACAGCAAAATATCCCTTTAGTAATGTATTCTTTCACCATGAACTTTTGAGAGGTGAAGAAAAATTAAATATTTAAGACTACCAGTAGCAATTAAGAATGTCTACTAAATCAAAATGCATTTTTTTTTCAGAAGGAAAAATAGATTATGAAATAATTATCTGGACTAAAAACTGCATTCCAGAAATCCTTTAATATGTGCTTTACTTCCCAAAGAGTTTGTAAATGACTGCATGATTTGCTGTGTCAGTGTAGGTTTATATTTCTTGGCAAAAAAAAGTCCAGAAGAAAAAAAACAACAACCTCCACTCTAATTATAATAAAAATCTAACCACCTGCTTACTGGGGGTAATCTAAACATGAAACGTCTAAATATTGAAGTAAAATAGCATTATAATGGTGATGTGATGGCGCTGGACAGTTGCCATGGCTTACTGGAAGCTCTCATGTAACCTCAGCATACTGTTGAACTGAGATAATCAAGTCCTAAAGAATTAATACAAGACTTTTGAGATGTTGGAATAAAACTCCTTGTGTAGAGAGTAACACAGGAGAGTACTGAAAAAGCCCACAGTAGTCCAGTTGGAAGTAGATGACATCTGAGTTCCCTTCCAACCCAAGTTGTTCTATGATTCTGTTATTGATTCTATGATTCTGTGGTTCTGTAATATGTAGTATGTAAAGTACTACCCCAGCACAGGGGCATTCCATCACAGCTGGGCATCTTTAGACAAAAAAAAAAAAAAAAAAAAAAAAAAAAAAAAAAAAAACCATGGTGATTTCCTTGGTTCTGTCTCTGAGAAACTTTCAGTGGTACTTCAGTGTTGCAGCAAAGCCCGTTTGTGCAAGCCTACTTGTCACTGTGGAGAAATGACTGTACCCCATAACCCCATTACATTATGGTTCTTTTTGTTGCATTCTGCCTTTTTTTGTCTATTTGTTTCCATAGTACCAGTAATATATATATATATATATATAAAAAGAATTTATAACAGAAAATCAAGGAAAGAGACAATTTTCACTGCCAAAATCCAATTCATGATGTACTGTGATATATTTCTGACAGCTGAACCTGAACCTATTTCATAAAGGCTGGATACGTTTGATGTGAATGACAAAATTGGGAATTTTATTTTGTATCTTTCATAAGGGGACACTTGAGCAGGGTTTCATGTGCTTTATTTTGATAGCTCTCTGCTCTAGCATGAGGAAAATGTTTAGACATAAATCACTGTATATCCAAAACATGATGGTAATTGCATAGAAAACAATTAAGAATCTTCTACTTCTCTAAATTGCACTGCGATTTAGCTCAAGGTTATGTAACATGAGATGATGCCATTTCTGTTTAGCACCACCCTACATTGCTTCCTAATATACGTTCAGATGGAGCCCTCTTGTGTTTGCTAGGTTTCTTTACATCATCCATTAAACCCAAGAGCTATTTCATTGATCTGCATTCACAAGACAAAACTCCGGAAGGGACAGCCAAGCTTCTCTCCTCTGGCCTGTACAAAACATTCTGTTGGATATTGTATAGAGACATCTGGTTTTGTTTTGAAGATGACAAGTTAGAATGATTTAACCACTAGCTCTGTCGTTGTTACCTAAAATCATAGTATCATAGAACAACCGAAGTTGGAAGGGACCCATAAGGATCCTTGAATCCAACTCCTGGATGCATACACGACCACCCAAAATTCAAGCTCTCTGTCTCAGAGTGTTGTGCAAACACAACAAATTCTTGAACACCATTAAGCTCAGTGCCATGACCACTGCCCTGGGGAGACTGTTCCAGGGCTTGACCAGCCCCCAGTTAAGAAACTTTTCCTAAAATCCAACCTGACCCGCCCCTGACACAGCTCCATGCATTCCCTCAGGTCCTGTCACTGTCACCATCAACAGAGAGAGGAGAGAGCACCACTCATGCTTCTGTTTTATTTCTGCAGACTTTAAACCATCTGTAAGAATACATCTATTTGTTTTTGTGGTACTTTGATAGGACACCTTTACTCTAAGCAGCATTAAAAGAAGAGCAAAGAAAGCAGCCTCTAGGTGAAGGAACAAAATTGAAACAAGAAGAAAGATTTAACAATGGAGAAAAGAGAGAGAAGGACAATGTAGGAAAGGTAGAATGTAGAACAGAAATGCATACATGTGAGGCATGCTGCTGCTCTGAAATACCGTGGGAAGGAAAGGTATGTAAGAAGCACATCCAACACAGGGAAGATCTGGCACAAAGAACTGTAGGGAAACACCACCCTAAGTTACCTTTTCTCCCCTGTAAATGCATCTGTAGCTTTTATTAATAATGTAGGTATGCAGGGGAAGCAGATCTGTAAGACCAGTAGAGGCTGATTTAGGCAATCTCGCCACCCCCATTAAAGAAGTTCACAGCAAGGAAGACTTTGCGCCTTTGCAAGGACAACTACTAGCCTTTGTGCAATGACCACCAGATGGGGCCCAGAGACCCTCCCCACATTTTATGACGTATGCTCCGAAGAGCGGGATAATATGCAGCCAATTTGTTGGAAATGTAATTAATATGTATACGCTATGTTTACAGATATGCAGTCGCTGCTCTCCTTGGGGTGCATGTTCAGTGGAGTGATCCCCCGTGCACACAACGCTGTATTAAAGCAGTTCCTGCTTGACATAACTCACTGGTGCATCAAGTTACTCTGTTGGATTTCCCAGCTTCGCTTGTTTCCATCTCTCTCAGTTTCTGAGGTTCCCTCCTCTTGTCTGACTGCTGGCGGGTGGATGATCATGCCCTGCCGGCACCCTTGCCTGCACCCCCTGTCTGTGCTATCTGCCACACCAAGCCCTTTCAACAGACCACACTGTTTGCCCATCCCATTCACCACATTCCCTGGGGCCCCCCTTTATATGCATTGCAGGGAGATGCCAGCACTCTTCCCTCTGTCCACGCCTCTCAGAACTGCCACGCCACCAGGGGGGACAGCTGGGAAGTCTGCATCGCTCTCCCTCAGCTTCTTAGAGCTCCTTTGTGGTGGGTTTTGGCTGCGATTTGAACCCTCTAAGAATGGTCGCTCGGCGTGAGACTCCGCTGCAAAGCTGATCTGCTCGAGCTCTCTTTTATAATTTCTTCTTTCATATTCTTCCTGAACTTTCCCCCCATCTTCTTTCCAAATCTTCCCCATCTTCCATCATCTTCTTTTCAGTCTTCTTCCTCTGTCTCCTTTCTCCAGCTTCTTCCCCTCTCCTCTTCTCCAGCACAGATGCAGTTCATATCGGGCTGGAAACACCCCAGTTTCACCCTCCCCTGGAGGAGCCTCCTGGCTTATCTCGTGGCTCTCCTTCTCCTCCGTCCAGGATCAGGTAGGGGTCCTGTGGGGCTGATGTGACTGACAAAGGTGTTGCTGTGGGGCAGGGACACAGCCATGGGGCAGGGAGATCCCAAGCCCAGCACCCAGCCCCTGTAGGGTTTCATTTTCACTTTGGTTATTTCATGAAATACGTGATTTTGAGTAGAATTTCTGTCTTTTATTCACCTCCACCACTCATTGTAAGTGGACTCCCACCCCTAGAAATCCTTCTCCACTCCCTCCTGCTCCCTCTTCAGTTGTTTTCGATGGGATGGAGTGTGCATCAACTCTCCCTCTGCCCCATGCCCCCACATTAACGCAGGCACCATCTCACCTTCTCTCCGTGCCCTCCTCATTGCCCAGCCCAGCTCAGGGTGGTGGCACTGAGCTTCCCTGTCACTGCCACTGTGGGACAGGATGTCATGCTGCGCTGCCACTTGTCCCCTTGCAAGGATGCTTGGAACTTAGACATCAGATGGATCCAGCACCGGTCCTCTGGTCTTGTGCGCCACTGCCAAAATGGAGAGGACCTGGAATAGATGGAGGAATATAAAGGGAGGACAGAAATTCTCAGGGATGGTCTCTGTGATGGAAATCTGGATTTTCACATTACTGCAGTGAGCTCCTCCGATAGCGGCTCATATATCTGCACTGTGCAAAATGATGGTGGCTATGCAGAAGCTGTGGTGGACCTGGAGGTGTCAGGTCAGGCTGGGATGACACCTACATGTGTCGCTGGGTTTGCGTGTCCCACCCTGACCTCTGTCTGTCCTCATCCTCATGTCCGTCAATGGAGAACTGAAGGACAGAAGCCTCTGAAGAAGGTTGGGACTAAATTGTTCCATGTGATGCTTGAGTTTGAGTGAGTGCATTGTGTGATTTGGGGATGGATATGTATGGATGAGGTGGTTTTGTTGGGTTTCTTTGATGGGTTTCTTCATGTCTTAGTGGCAGAGGGCACAGGATGCTGAGTAGCTCCCCCACCTCTGCCAATCTGAGGATGCTGCCATTGTGTGTCAGTGCTCACTGGTTGCTGCCCCTTTGGATTCTGTGATCTTCCAAGTCAGAGTCTTGCTTTTCCACATATGGGGATGTAAAAATAACCCTTTTCCTGATGTTTTTTCCAGATCCCTTTTCCAAGATTGTCCATCCCTGGAAGGTGGCCCTGACTGTGGTCCTCACACTTTTGATTGGGTCATATGTCATCATTGCTTTTCTCCATAGAAAGCAAGGTGAGCTGAGAGTGGAGGAGATGGTGCGCAGGGAGGTATTCTGCAGTGACAAGGATGGTTGGGGTGGTGGTGAACTCTTGTCCATGGAGGTACACAAGAGGAGGAAGGGAGATTTTTTCCTCAGATTCACAGTGGTCATTAAATAACATTTGCCTTTTGGGGGGAGAATGAAGGAAGGGAAAAAAGGAGTGTGGGTGGGAAGACAGGAACATGGCTGGACCGTGGGGCATGTGGAAAGGTCCAGACCCTCTTGAGACGTCACCAGAAACAAGGTTGCCCTGCTGACCACCTCTTTTATCCACTTTGTTTTTCAGCAGCACAGACCAGAATGCTGAGTGAGTCCCTCCAGCCCCTTCCACAACAGAATTCCCATTAATGGAACTGATAGAAGATGGAGAGTGCTGGGTTTATGCAGTGTCTTGGGATCTTGGAATGTGTTGGGGCCTTGGGATATGCTGGGTACATGGAATGTACTGGGACCATGGGATGCGTCGATCCTGGCTGATCCACTTGCAAAACTCTTTGCCCGTGTTCACAGTTGCAGCACTGCATGTAAATGCAGTGCTGGCAAACAAAATTCAAGCATGATCTAAAGAATAATTAAAATAATAGAATTGAGTAAGTCACTCAAATAAACAACAGTGAATAAGCAGATAAATCCTTGGAAGTGCTTTAGGCATGATATTAGAGCCAAATTAATTTTCAAGAAGCAGCTACTGATGAAATAGCCTTTTCTGCCTGCTGTGCCCTACAGCTTTCCCTCCTGGATCTTGCAAGACAGTTTGGATGACCAGAGCTGTTCCACAGTGCAGATCTTCTCAAAAGTTGGTGCTGGGTGACTGCAAAGGCTGGAGTTGATTTTGTACTTGAAGTATGACAAGCATGTACTCTGAAAATTAGATAATTTAAAGCAGCCTTAGCTAGATGATGCAGTGGCAAAGGTAGCTGGATCCTGTAGTTAGTACAGAAGATGAAGGCAATAAATACTGCCATGGCCTGAGATGCAACATCGTGAAACAGGTAGGAATTTCTGAGTTGTAATTTTCTGCCTGCAGTTTGTTGCATGGATGTTCAGTGTGTGGTGAATCTGCCAGAGCTTTCCATTTTCCATAATTTCCAAGGAAACTACATGTGGGGGGATCTTACCAACACTTAATGGTTGAGGCTCTTTAAGGATGGGGCCAAGCTCTTTTTAGTGGTGCCCAATGACACAGGACAATTGGCACCACACAGGAAGTTCCATCTGAACTTAAGGAAAAAAATTATTTACTCTGAGGATGACAGAGTGCTGGAATAAGCTGCTCAGAGAGACTGTGAAGTCTCCTTCTCTGAAGATATTCAAAACCCATCTGGATACTTTCCTGTGTGACCTGCTGTAGGGAACCTGCTTTAGCAGGAGTTGGGCTGGGTGATCTCCAGAGGTCCCTTCCAGCCCCTATGGTTCTGTGATTCTGTGATTACCTCTTTCCTCCAGCTGGAAGATACATTTATCTCCTGTGCTCTCTGCTCTATGATAAAAGGTGGGCATACAATGTAGTCTTGTTATTTAATTAAATGCAATCAGGAGAGAGAAACAAATCTTCAGAGAATCAGTATTCAGTAATTTTGCTGCCCTCAGAGCTATTTGTTCGCTTTCCGCCTTATTCATTAAGACAAAAAGTAGTGGTCTCACAAGCAAATTAATTCTATGGAATTACTCTGAAGACAGGAAAATAAAAGGTACTGGAACAGTTTGCCCACAGATTGCTCTCTCTTCTTCACAGGCAGTTTCCTCGGCATGGTACTGTAGCTGTTGTTATTGTAGTTATGACTCCAGCTCAGACACTAATAAATCACAATGTACAACTTTCCATGTATGCTGCCAAAAGACAGTGTCAGACAGAGGTGGGAAATCCAGATCTCAGAAAACTGAAATTTGCCTTCCAGATCCAGTGGAGCAGAAGATAGGATTCAGCAGCTGATTTAAAATACAGTTCACTGCAGTCACTCCTGACTTTCTGGACAAGCATGTGACATCTTAACAGCAAAGAAAAGTAAGAATTAATCAAGAAACAAATTTAACCTGTCATCTTGACAATTTCTTATAGCTCACAAGAGCTCTCAGAAGGAATCCGTGTCTGTCCCTACACTGGGGCTGAGGATGGACTCAGCCATTTGGTGGAAGATGCTAGCCACAGCTACCTGCTTCCAGCATCTAGCCAGAGGTTACACCCCACAAACATGCAGGTATTTTCAAACCTTTTTCAAATAAAATAAGCTGTGATAGTTTATGCAGCTCTTTTTCAATTGTCTGCCTATGGTTGATGTGTGCATGAGCAGTGTTGAGATGGGAGACAGAAGCCCTCTACAAGGAGTAGTGACAAACAGCTGAGGACTGATTACTAATCAGTGGCTGCTACTGGTGCAGCTATTTGCAGAGTTCACATCCATCTAGTAAACAGAAGTTGTAAGCTTGCACTTATAAAAGCTTGTCATTCTGAATGCTATCACTGTAAAAATTTGTCACATTGTACCTGGGTACTTTTAAATACCAAATTCCAGTTCACAGGCAAGCACCAGATGCTGTGATATGATCCTTCCCAGATGTAAAATCTCTGGAGGTTCTGTGTCTACAAAATAAAAGCTACCCAGGAATATTCTATTTCATTTAATACTAGTCTTGGAAATGTGTCGTCTGGTCATTCCAATATAAAGTGCAACCAGACTGCACGTGTAGCCTCACAAAAAAAGTCAGCAGCTCTTTATATCTCAGGGAACACAGCCAGGTACTCTACCACAAACAAACAAGAAAACAGGTCACTCACTGGGTGCTTCAGAAGATTATTCTTCTCCGAGATTATTCTGCCTGTTAATGCATCAACTTTATGATTTCTTTTTTACAGCTGCCTTTCACCTGCTACAAATGCTACCTTCTTTCCTACTTTGTTACAGGATACAGAATTACAATACCTAACATAGCGGGGATTTTCCACCATCTGCTATAGATAGCATCTCCAGTGTAGTACAAGAACTAAAGTTAGAAAAATAAATGTCCATGTCCTCAGGGGAGTGTTGGAAATGGTAAAGGATGGGAAAGCAATTCAGAACAGTGTACCTGATGCCTACACAGCATTTTTTGAGTGCCCCATCCCTGGAGGGACTCAAGGCCAGGTTAGATGGAGCCCTGGGCAGCTGAGCTGCTGCGGGGCAGCCCTGCACACGATGGGGGTTGGGGCTGGGTGTGCTTTGAGGTCCCTTCCAACCCAAGCCATTCTATGATTTC
>JAOWBP010002052.1:38658774-38674636 GCA_028571105.1 Tragopan temminckii | reverse complement strand
GCCCAAGTACAAAACATTGTACTTTGCCATGTTGAACCTCACTAGGTTCACCCAGGCCCACCTTTCAGGCCTGTTGATGTCCCTCTGAATGGCATTATGTGATGAAAGCTTCATTTTGGGAACCTGCTGACTCAGTTTTGGGTATTGCCAGTCATTGCAGCTCATCCATTACGTATTTGTGTACAGTCCATTTCACTTACACTGTTCTTTGTTTTTCTAACTGACCTTTCAGTACCTTTCTGCTGGCTTTTGTTATCAAGGTAGTGACTCTTCTGCAATTCTGTCTGCTCAGAATAAAAAGGTACCTGTATGTTTTGCATCTGTAACATTTTGGTTGATTGTTGCCATTTCCCAAAGGCTCATATTCAAAAACAAATGTTTTATTGGGTGATTGTCAGATCTGAATTCATCTTAAAGAGTGAGAAATAATTGATTCTCCAAGTTCTCAATCTTAATTTGACTAGTTGATCATAAGAAAGGCAGAGCTGTGGTTTAGCAAAATGACTGTCTAATGATGAGGGAAGATCTTCAGAGTAAAGTTCTTGTTTCCATATTTGGACTGGTTAAATGTATAGCAAACTCTGGATGTCCTCTGGAAGAATACTCCCAGGTTTGCCTGAATATGCTAAAATTCAGAGATTACTGAGAATGTGGATGGAGCAGCAGGGATGTGAAGAAAGTCCCTTCACAAAACTATGCTTTGAGTTCATTGATACTGACTGTGTGCCTCCTGTGCACCTCTGGACTCTGCTAGAGGCAGAAAGAAGTGCCTAGACCAAAATAGTGGTGGGTCAATTGACTGTGGAGGGTATTCTAGCAATAAGAACAACATTAATTTCTAGCAGGGATAGCTGTTTTGAGATAGTGTGTTTGCTTTGCAGCAAGAATACATGGAGGCGAGTTAATCTCTCTAAGTCATAGATGTTTGCTGATTTAAAACGAAGACTTGGGATGTGGTCAAAGGGAGGATTAGTTTGGTTGTGGAATGATTTATTCTTAACCTATGACATTTTACTTGTACATTGGAGTGTCACTGATGTAAGTTTAAGCAGCTCTCTCTCAAAACAGAGGTTTTGTTTGTTTTCTCTCAAAGTGTAACTTGTTGTAGTAAGCTTTTTTTTGAGGGAGGTGTTGGGAGGGATCCTAACAGCACTGAATGCTACGTGTGTTTGAGTGGAAACTGATTCTGTTAGAAGTACATAAATAAGTAGATTTCTGTATGTGCTGAATTCATATGGAAATAGTGAAGAGTGGCTGCGTTTGAAGTATTATTGATGTGAATTTGAAAACTGCCCTTTTAAAACTTTGGTTACGTGACCTTTTTATAGCTTATTAAACTTTGTAATAGGTGCTTTACTTTAATTCTATGACAAATGCTGTTCTTCATCTGTATTGCTTTTTTTTTCTTTCCATTTTAAAGCAAATCTGAGAGTGCTTTTAACAAGAGAAGATACTCGAAGCTGTAAGTTAATAACAAAATGCCTTGAAGTCATTCCAATGTAGCTTAGGACAAATGTAGTTTTAGTCAGCTCCAGAAATGTGGTTCTCGCCTCTTGAAATATCACAACAGCAATTTTTTCCCTTCTTTTTTTTTTTTCTGACTGAATTATTCTTAAGGAATAACTGTATAAGTTGAAAGGGATAGTATCCAGTAGTCTCATATGCAGCTTTTCTTTATTTGTATCTTACCTGCACATCTTGTTAGACTTCATTTAAGCATCGTGCTTACTGAAAATGTTGTTTATTTTGGTCTTTATTTTGATAGCAGAAGCAAAGCTGTCTTGAGCAACTACATAGAGGTTATGGCTCTACTTCTTTTGGGATATTCATTGTTCTGTTGGGACCTTCTTAGGAAGGCTTTTTTATTCTATTTGCTGTAGTAGCAGTGTATTTAGATAAGATTAATCTCCATGCAGTCGGTGCATTTTACTGTATTAGTGCTTGAGTTAGTGTTAGTGCTATGCAGGAAATAAGAAAAAGTGGAGGGAGAATGAGGGAAAGTGGTATGTCAGTTATGTTAGCTGCATCAGAATGCTCATAAATAACCCATGTAAACAGCTGGAGAGAGCTGTTTGAGAGTCTCTGACAGATCAAGAACATTCATTGTAGGTAAACAGTTTCCATTTTTTGGAAAATGGGAATTTGTTGGCTGGATTCCTTTGCAACAGCAGTTGGTACAAAGTGGCAGAGTGAAATCTGTAAGTGAAGAGTAAGTATAGTGTTAATACTGTAGTTAGTGGGTAAGGCATAAACTTTTCCACAAATCTATTTGCTGTGGTTTGTTCTTGTGAAGGAAGGATAGTGCTGTATCTATGTAATGTGAAGATGTCTTCCCTGTACGATGAATGCAGATAACATATTGCTACCAGAACTCAAGAGGCTAACCTGAAAATGGCATGGGAGAATGTATTACTGAGTTGTTTTTAAAATGAAAAGACAACAAACACAGCAAAAGCACAGATCTCTACGGAGTTGAACAGTGTGAGCTCTGTAATTAGGAGACCATGTCACTACCGAATGATGTTCTAAAGTCAAAGCTGCTAGAGTGCTTGAAGGCTGAAGAGACTGGCACTGAAGTTTTCCAGTATGCTGCAAACTATTCCTTGGTTGTTGCGACAAAGAAACTGAGGTGAGGATGGTAAGAAATAAGATGTTCTTTCTTAAACCAACAAATAGACCACTACTTTTAGATGTCTTGTTTCTAATCATCTCATTTTATAGTGAGTAGGGAAGTTTCTGGATGTAGAAAATGGAGGGGGGGGGAAGCCCTCTCACCCACTGCTCAAAAAAAGCCAACAACTAGTAGTGATAATAAAATTGAAGCAAGTAGATATTCCTTTTCAGAGCAGAAAGGAACCACTTAAAATTTGTGAGTGGAGTTCTGTAGGACTATCTAGCTGTATGCTAATGATCTTCCATCATCATCCTCAGGAGATGGGCTTGTTTTCTCTTGTCCACGGCTCAGTACCTGTTGGCAGTGACGTGTGACCACCTTCCAAAAGGCAGACATATCTTTGTATCAGTTAGCCGTAATTTCCAGTGGTGCAGCAATATAACTGCTAGCTTGGAGCACAAGAAGCAGCTGTAAGTTTGCACGTACTTTAAAGAAATTAAGGCTGTTGGTGGCTCATCTGCTGAGAGTGAGAGTAATGATAATGACCTCAACTGGACTCTGTTGTGCCCTCAGCCGGGATGCTAACAGGTATAGTAGGGTACATCTCATTAGAGTTACTCAGCAGAGACGTTTGGATACTGGTGTGATGGAAGTAGACCCTAGCACCTGCAAAGTGAAAACAGGTTATTATTACTTCTCTTGCGTGTTTTAGATATGAATTTATGCACTCTTATTTTACATTTTTCTGAACTTAGCGTAACCTGGACTTGTTTTTCCCAGAGTGTTGTTACTTTGTAAGCACTAGATGGTGCCACAGAGCAGGCAAAGGGTTTTCCTCTGTAGCTAACAAATGCCTAGGGTGGATTTACATTTAAATATGCTCAAAGTATTGACTTTATTGGTAACCACCACTGCCACTCATCACTTGCAGTACCTGCCTAGATGTCTGAAGCTGCACAGTTGGTGCCATGCTCCTCACTCACAATGGGGGCAAATCCTTCATGATAGCATGGCTGTGTTGGGCGCTAACGCATGAGACAAACACCACATAGCCTTGCTCCTTTCTTCCCATCTTCTTAATGGGATGATATGCATCTCTCTCCTCTCTGCCAGTGACTTATCCCAGCACAAACGGGAGCCCTTCCAGAGGTTCAGATCATAGCTGTGAAGGATACAACCTTCCTTTTCTCTGAGTGTGGCCCCGGGGAATCAGGTGATGAAGAGCCAGATTAGAGAAAACAGGCGGATGAAGAGGACGTAAAGCAGTAGTCAGTGTACAGTGTAACTTCTTAATGGAGATTTTGAATCTCTGACCTGACTCTCATGCAGCTGCAACCCTCCTTGCAGCCACTAATTTAGATGAAATGCCTCATGGACAAAATACAGCACACAAGTTGCAAGGAGAAAAAGCTAACTGAGAATGGACGAAGTGAGGAAGTCAGCCATAATGCAGCAGTGCGTTGGCTGCTGGAAGAGAGGGTTTCTCCTGGAATTTGCCAAAAGGACTCAGCTTCAGACAAATGGAACTTCCATTTTCATCTACAAGGTGAGGAGAGAGGAATATGGCTGTCACGAAGGCAGGTTGTTTGCACTGTTCTTTTTAATGGTTTTTGCACCTTTGTTCTTCTTCCTTGACTGTAACATTTTGCTGACAGCTTTTTGTGTTACCTTTCTATATGGTCAGTAAAGCAGGATGTAATAGTTCCCAAACTGGTACATCATTTATAGGGAGAAAAGCCTATGTCTGTTGAGTTTTCCTTATAGCTCATTACATCATGAATAATGCTGAATACAGTATTGTTTTGCTATAACAAAAATACTGACTACTTCTACACACAGATATTGCTGTTACTACCGCTCCGATATTTATGGACCAAAAATGGGAAATGTTAGTAAATAAATTCAAGATGACCCACGCATAAAAAGAGACAAGAAGGAGGCAGTGCGAGATCTGGAAAAGAGTGGCCACTGAAAGAAGACACCATGGAGATTTCAAGCCCAGTGCTACAAGTACTTTTTTGCCCCTTTATGATGTTCTGAATTTAGGTATGAAGAAAGCTGGTAAAACAGCTGAGGAGTCAATGTGCAGTTTGACAAATAAGAGAGTTGTTAGAGAGCCATAATGCAAATCATATGCTTGATGACTTGTGTAAGTCGTGCAAGTTGTTACTTTTGTCAGAAATGTAAAGGCATTTTGAGTGTCTCTGACAATTATGCTGCAGTGCATTAGGGAAAAATATTTTCTGTGTTCTCCCTTCAGTTACTGTCAAATTTATGCTACATTGATCTAATAAGTTTCTTCAGTGAAGTATCCAGATGTACAGCAAGCAAGTAGAGAATCTAAAGAAGTGAGCTCCTGCTGTCTGCTGCATTGTTTCATTTCTCCATTCTATAAGAGGTATATGCTGCAGTAGCAGCAAGAGTATATCTTGAAGTCATTGGTATTTTCCATTTTTTCAGTTTGCCACAAGGGGAAACTAAGCCATTGCTCTTGTAGGATATTCCAGTAAATCTTCACCCTTTCAAGTATTTTTTTCTTGGGTCTCGGCATCTTATTAAAACCATTGCTTTTAATTGATGCAATGTCAAACTTAGTTTGTACTCACTGAAGAGAAACAAGTAATAAAATGAATATACTGCTACAGGGCTGAAGCTGATGAAGAGCTACTTGGTCTGTCAGCCATCCAGAGCGTGCTGTGTTCTGGTGGCAACTGAGCCAGCATTTTGGTACTGCTTTTGTTTTGTGTCCTCAACCAAATATAAATAATGAGTAAATGAGATACATAATCATTAGATTTAGGTCATGTCCACACTGAGAGTTGTGGTGAATTAAATGAAGGCTTGAACTTAAAATATACAAACTATTCGGCAGTAACTTTCCATTCTGAAGCAGACTTTTAAGTGCTGTTATATATCACTGAACTCTTTCTTTCACTGAGGAATTCACGCTCCTTTGAATTAACTGTGATGTGGTTCATGATATAGCATGTGTCATCTGATATGTAAGTACATGTTGAGATGGCTGGGTAAAATGCAAGTTAATTGCTTGAAATATGAATGTAATGTTTCTCATTAGTCATCTAACATAGATCAATGCAGTTATTAGTGTCTTTGGCTCTTTTCCCAGTTTTCCTAAACATAATCTCTAAATGGTATTTAAAGATGATGATGATCTTGACATCCAAGTAAATTGTTGAAAATCTCTGGCAGCGATTTATTCCTCAGATGGAGATCTGAGTTACTCCTAGACAGCTGCGGTGTGTTTTCTGTTCAGACCATCAATCTCTAAATTACTTTTGCCCCTATGCTTCATTTTGTTTGAGATGACACATTACATATCAACTTTTTGAGCCAGACTGTGCTATTCTGTGGCTCCCCATGCTTTCTTGGCTGAGGGACTGGCATCTCCCAGCTCTTTCACAACCTCTCACAGCCAGGCTGCCCTTAGGTTGTTCCCAGCAGAAGTCAAGGACGATGGTGGATTATAATCTCATTTCTACTGATTGAACTCTTTCATCAAAAAGTTTTGGTGGCAGGAATGAGAGGCTTGCTGCAGGATCTGGAAGGTACATCTCAGCTGTGTAAGGTTAGAAGTGTTAAGGGCTTGAATGTCTGTCACTGGCAGGAGCAGATGAGGCGCTGCAGCAGTCTGCACAGATCTGCCCACAACAGTGGCTGCACGTACTTCAAAAGATCACTTTCAAGAAAGGACAGAAAAGAGCCAAAATAAAGATAACTGTGATTTTGTATTTCATCAGTGATGCAATTTTTGTATTTTGTTGTTATGGATGTAGCTGTAGCCAAATTAATGTTGAGGTTGCAGAGCTGGGAACAAATCCTGAAGTCTGGTTCTGGGTCTGAGTCAGGAATTGAATGCTCCTGGTGTTCAGAGTGGGAGATAAGTTGGAATACAGCATTCTCCAAATGCACATCAAGTTGGAGTAGTAAACTCTGACTTCTTGCTTAGTGTACTCGCCTACACAGTGCAGCTGATCCTCAGCTGTGTGCAAGGTGCGTTGTCTCAAGGCCAAAATTCCTGCTGTGAAGGATTGCAAGCTTCTGGCTTTCTCCCCTTTTTCCCAGACAGGCCTCCATGGCAGACAGGACCTGACTGAGATTCCTCTATGTGTTTACCAGGCACAGACCCTCCCCACTCAGGGTAAAGATATCTGCTTTCTTCTGTCAGAGTATCGAAGCACTGGTTCCTGTTGCTGCATGTTACAGAAAGAGACAAGTGGACTTTGTGACTTGTGTGGCCAAGGGGAAGCTGGAGGTCAAAGCAACATCTACTGCTTGTCAAGGCCATTTCTATCTCAGGCAGATTGTCTTCAAGCTTCTGAACGCTTGGGGGTGTTCAAGCTGTTACTCAAATGAGGTTGTTTCCAGAGCTGGATGCATCAACAATGTAATAACATTCAGAAACTCCATGGTCCGTGTGTGGAAAATAGGGCTCTTAAAATGGTACTACAGGAGGGATTTAAAATAGAAATTGGATGCTACTTAGTCTAATTGCTGGGCTGATTATCCTGTATCATTGCTTCTGGTTCTGTTCTTTGCCTTCACTGGAAAGCTTTCCATCAGCTCTCCTCTTCCATCACAAGCACTTATAGTGTCTTATTGTGGTCACAGCTCTGCTACACCCAGCAACCCTACGCTGGCTTGCTGTACTTGTGTTTGTTGCACACAGTTTGCCATGTTTCACTCTACTGATTTAGCTGCCTGTTAATGAGGTTGTTTCTAAGTAGTAGTGCCAAGTAGGAATAAATCTGCTAGACAGCAACATTGCTGAAGTTCTCCAGTTAGCGGGTAAGGTCAGGTCAACAGCATTTGTCTCCTGCATTTAATGAAACTGGGGCTGAATGAAGTGTTCTGGAAAGGCATAAACGTGTCTGAAGTATTAGCGTTCAGAAAAACAGCAAAAATGACCACCAACAACAAACAATGCTCAGAACATTATGCATTGGAAGCTTTAGCACAAACTGATACACTTCTGTTACAGTCAGTCTTTAGTAATTGATGACAATATAATATTCCTGGAGTCTGATAGTTTTTGGCTTTTTCCCCATTCATCTCTTTTCCTTGCCCCACCCTCACAAAAAAAGTGTGTGTAGGGGGGAAGCTGCAGTTCTATAGTTTATGAGATGGTATAAATTACCATGGTGGAGTTTGTTGTCCAACTGCCTGTGACCTGCTGGGTATTTGTTGGAAAAAAATAAAAGAATTCTCAGTTTTGTGAGTCTTAATGTAAATGACTCTCCATCTGAAAGCCTGGACTGGATTTATTACTCCCCAGTTAAAAATATTTCCCTCTTCTATTCCAAGAGTAGTAACATTAACCTATTCTTAGGAAACCTGTCACCCAAACTGCAGATAGTGAAGAACTATCTGAGAGAAGAGCTGGCAATTCACCCATAATTTAAAAATCTTATTGGTCTCCAATTACCATGCTAGAAGGAAGCCAGAATCATTTAAAGCATGACTTACTAACCAAGAAAGGAACTAAATTTAACGGGACATTCAAAAAACTGTTCAACCAATGCTAGTGTTGATGTTTGTGTCCTGAAGGGGATGTAACTAGAGTTGTTCAGTGAACTGGGACTCTACTATCTCATTTATTTATCTTGCATGCTCTGCAAAGGTGTGCTGAGATATTTTGTCCTCTCAATATTTGTTTAGGCCTCCCATTATTAGTACTGGACTGGCAAAGTATCACTGAAAAGGGCCAATACTGTCTTGCTCCTTTGAGAGGAGCAGGTGCAGTTGAGGAGGAGGATGCGCAGGCATGGGGTATGGCAGTGTAATAACAGCTCTGCATTCTCCTAATTCTAAACTATAAGATCTCCACTCTTTTGCCACGTTCTTGATGCTGCCATCCTTAAGAGGGGGAGGGCAGGAGCCATTCAGTTGTCACCTGCACTCGTCTGCAGAAATCATGCAAGCCATCAGGTTTTCTTTAACTCACCTTGAAGGGTAGGAATGGTATCCTGTGTTCCTGAGCTTTAGAGACACCCTCAAGCTCTCTCAGGACTGTGTAGCAACTGTACAAAGGTAAGATAGCAAGCTATAAGAGGTGTGGTATTCCTGCTGCTGCTTTGAGTTTGTGGAAAGCCAAAGTATAGCTCATAACCCATGAACTTGAAAAGGTGTTTATCAGCAAAAATACTTCTTGCTTCTGTCTTTTCATCTTACATCACTTAGTTTTGAGTGCCGAGAGGCATAGGTTTATAATGCCTTAAAAGTTTTTAACTGGGACTGATGGTTGAGAAGCAATGCAACCAAATGAGGGCAGCGCAGTTAGGCACTTGCAGCATCCTTCAGACTTGTCCCCAAAGGTAAGAGAACTCCCATTAATTTTAATGCATCTGCTTCCTCAGGTAAAGTTGCTTCGTAGAAGTAGTGGCAAGCAGTCAGCATCTTTCTTTTGATCCAAGTGGCCAACAGAAAGAGGCAGATAAAGCTCTGGGGTCTTCTCTTACTTAAAAATAAATAAAATCTCTTAGAACTGAGTAGCCTCTTGATCTGAAAGACTTTTTCTTTTGCACACTCACTCTACCTTGCCTCCCTTCAGCCCCTGGAAGGAGACACAGTACTGAAATCAAGACAGGGTTCTGTGAGAAGCTATGCTCTTCATATGGGGCAGCTGAAGAAGTCTAGCATCTGATAGTAATTGATTAGTAAATTAAATTTTAACAACCTAGAGGCTGCACATGGTCCAGCCCTGCTCCTCTAATATAAATCATTCAGATTTGCAAATACGAAACACATGTTCTCTGTCTGACCTTGTCTTTTATGGAGCACTGAAGATTGCAAATGCAGATGCTCAGGTTCGTCTGCTTTCTTGGCTGCCGATGCCATCAATGGCAGCTTTGCTCTCTGAGCACACGTTATGTTGATGTTGCTTTGCAAACTGGAGAACAGATAGGGCACCAGGCACTGAAGCTGGGTTGAATCCTGCTCAAACAGTTTTGCTCCCTTTAGTCCTTGTTCACCTGGAACAGGATGGTGACCCCGGGTACTGCAGCCCAGTCTCCTCTCCCCACTGTAGGCAGGAGGAGGACACAGGCTGTCTCTGTAACACAGCCAGCAGCAGAAGGCAGTCACCTGCCATCTCTGCCTGCAGCAAAATGTGGGTTTTGCCTGTTTCCTAACTGGTCTGGCTTAAACCCAGCAGCTTTGAGGCATGCAGTCTCTGACAGCTGGGGCTGGGTAGGTCCTTTCTCCAAACTCCTTATAGCTGCAGGCTCCAACATGGACTTGGGCTCCACCGCTGCTAACACCACTCAATCTTTTCCTGCAGGTATTTAATGACCAGTTTAATGAGCGATTAAAGACAGTTTTGCCCTTGAGCCAGCCTGCTTTTACTCTTCTTCCCCGAGGAAGGTAGGGCTCCACATGTACCATTTCTTCCCTTTTTCATCGGAAGGGCATGTCCCAGTCTGACACCTAATTTTTAGCACTCTTATTCTGAAGCTGAAGTGGAGACTGCATGTTTAAAGCCTCAGATCTACTCTGACTGCAGTCAGTGGGAATTTTCCTATGTAGGTGCTAAGTATTATTCAGTGTAAGCAAAACTTGGCCTGTTACTTCTAACTTATTTTCCATTATAAATCAAATCCTCTCTAATTTTTGCCTGAAGTCTTTCCTCCTACAGAGGAATTTGCTGTAGCTATAACGTTGCCATGAAATATTTCAGCCACGAAAGCTTGAAAATAGCTTTCTTTCCTTTCAGAAGTCATGTTTCTCAGGGAAGCTAGCTTGCTCTAGGACTTCTGAATGTGGTTTGTTGTTGTATTTTGACCCAGAGAGCAGTTTGCCGGTTGTTGGTAGAGCAATTTGATTGTGTTCTGAAGTCAACAGCTTTGTAGGCTGAGTTGCTAGCAAAGCATTTAAAGATCTCTCTACATCTCTAATGAAGGTGTGTGTTTTAATGACAATGTATCTCTGCTCTCTGAAGCTTAATAAGACAACAAGAAAGATTTAGGTCCAAGCTTGAATTCACTTATACTGAAATAAAGCAAGCACAGGTGCCACTTACTGGAAGCTGGTGAGTGCCTTCCTTTAGGTGTGTACAGCACTATGAAGGGGCACCTCAAGGACAGCATGTATCACCTCCATGCCTTTCATCACACTCTCCCATCAGGGTGTTGGTAATCTGTAGCACCCTGTCCTGGAGTCCAGGAGAGAAAGTAGGGACAGTGGGGATGGAGGGAGCAAGAACCAGAAAACTGAAGATATTTGGGCATTGAAGAGTGGAGCTGGAGTATCATTTCAACCTTGTGATTTGTTTTTAAATAACCACTGAAGACTCCTGGAGCTACCTGTCCACATCTGTGAATGGGATTTGACAGGACGTGCTGGTGAAGCAAAGGAGTCAGTACTGAAGATCTAGTGCAGACAACACATGCATTTTATGGTGCCTTAGCTCTAGCCTGGTCCTGTGGCGTTTCCCTACTTCCCCATGCCAGGCAATTTCACACCTCCTCCCCAGAGGAAATAGGGCTGAACGCAAAAGAAATCTGGCTTTATGGACTGAATACGTGTAAGTGGTTACAGCGCACTGAACATGTGCCTGCAGTGTACTCTCTGCATTACCTTCCTACAACAACAATTCAGTTTATGTGCTACCACTCTGTGATGCAAATCAGTTTGATAAGTGCTTATGAAACACCCTCAGTCCTATACTGTGGATCCGGACTACAACAGTATTGCTCTGGAAGCACCAGTGACAGGAAAACTAGCTATTTAAACCCTACTGCAAAGAGGAGTCCCAGGAGATTCCTGTGGTACCTTTGCACATAGCAACAATCAGCAAGGGTTTGATCTTAAAATATTTCACAGCTATACAGTGTCTGGAGAACTGCTTTGAGGTAGAAAGGAATCCCTTCAAGCATTTTTAAGATTCAATTGCATGACAGCTTGTTCATATTGCTGGTGCTACAGTGTGCAGCTAAGCATTGCTTTGGGTGTCAGCAGATAATCTTAAATCTTAGTCACGCTAGTGATCTTTACATCTTAGTGGTTGCACGAGATATGTGAAGCTACCACTATTCATCAGCATTATGCTCTTCTGTTTGCTTCTTTTTAGTTCAGAATGTTCAGCATCTTTGCACATATCTATGGAATTATTATTGTTACTATTATTATTAACGTATTTGTTTTAAAGGATAGAGCTGTCACTCCCAAGCTAATACAAAATTAAACGAGAATTTGGAGTAGTCAAGTGTATGATGAGAGTGAAAATAAAGTTTTCACCTACTGAATGTTTTTGTTGTCAATGCCAATTTTTTAGCACGAGATCCCTCACCAGTCTTTATTAAAAGACTGGTAATATATTATAAAATTATAAAACATGCAGAATATGCTAATGCCATTAATGTATTTTGTAACAGAAGAAGCCCTTTTCACACACTGAAGGGATGCCTTCGGGAGTATGTAGTCATTTCTATTAGAGGACAACAATGCATATAGATACTAATTTTATGTAAGAAGGCAGATTGATAGACTTTTTCTCCAGAGTATCTGGGTTATGTTATTTGAGACAGTGGTTTTTATTGCTTATTTTAGGCTTTTAAACCTGATGATGTTGGTTATTAATGCCTTTTACTGTAGAGATTAAAAGCTGAAGTTCCTGTATGAATGGATCTTTGATGACAAACTCCTGCATTTCAGTATCATTTCAGTTTGCCTGTTATTGCTGTCTGGATGTGGTTTGTAGTTCTGCATTCTTTTAAAGCACTAACCCTGGTTTTAATTTTTTTGCCTCTGAGGAAAGGAGTGTTAACAGAAGTCTTGTCCACGAAGTAATACAAGAGGATGATTCTCAAGTTCCCAGCTGCAGTGATGCTTTCAAAGCAGTATTCTCTCATCCAATATTGTGCATGGCCACCAGGATCGTGAAGCAAGACTTGCAGCCCACCAGCTCTGAGTTGTTCCCCAGATTTTTTACCACTCTTTCAGAGAATAACTTTTTTCTAACATCCAACCCGAACCTTCCCTGGAGCAACGTGATGCCATTACCTCTCATCGTTCTTACCTGGGAGAAGAGGCTGAACCCCACCATGCCACAACTTCCTCTCAGGTTGAGAGAGCAATAATGTCTCCCCCGAGCCTCCTCTTTTCTAGACTGAACACTCCCAGTTCCCTCAGCTGCTCCCCATAACACTTGTGCTCCACATCCTTCAAAGCTTCATTGCCCTTCTCTGAACGCGTTCCAGGGCCTCGACATCTTTCTTGTAGTGAGGGGCCCAAAACTGAACACAGTGCTTGAGGTGTGGCCTCAGTCATCCTTCACTCCTTAAATCTTCTTCACATACCTACTTCCCGAGCTAGCTTTGCCTGTTAGGACCAGCACACTGGGTGCAGACACCTGTCTGACTTGAGCATTTAGGCCAGCAAGCAGGCAGAGCTACCACTATGTTACTGCCAATGGCTTTTGCTCAGCACATTTTCAGTCAAGAGCCTGATGTGATTTGGAGACCCCTTGTCAGGTGTGGGAAACTGGGTGAGACATCCTGAAGTCGGCAAGTTGCTTATGGGCACAGCTGAGCTGTGATCTACCATCCTGCCCTAGCAGCTGCAAGTTCCCCTAGCTCCCCACAGGTCTTCTCTATGTTGTGTGATAATTCTTATACCTAAATTATATGCATTTTTTCCCTTTTCATTCCAGCTTCTGAGGAATAGGGAAGATAAATTGTATTTCATGTCATCCCAATCGTCTGAAACTTTGAGTGTGAACTGGAGAGTCCCTGGGAGAGGCCTGGAAGTCCTCCAAACTCATAAGACCTGCAGACTTTAGGGAGCTATTGCATGCAGTTTTTCAGTGTAGATTTCTTTGCCAGATCAGCTCTGAAACAGATTAGAATTTGTCGTGGTGAAAGCTGAAGAAGGCTGAATGCTAAAGAAAATATAACAGCTGCTGGAACATGTAAACGTGAGGTCACAGCTATACAGGATTGAGGAGAGAGATCCAAAAAGTAGGAGTTCATGGTCTGATACTCATTGAAATTATATGTTACAGGACTGTATGATGTGACTTCTTCAGATAAGCTTGTATTGATGTCAACTCATTACGTCTATGCTTTTCAAGTACTGGCTTGTACCACCACTGTCTGATCCTAGCTGATGCCAGATTTCCATCCTTGATTACTTATTTGTTTATTTTTACTTTCCCTTCAATGTGTGTCTGTCTAGCACTCCCATTGCTCTGTGCATTTCAGAGGAAGGTCTGGCTAATGCTTCTATTGCTTTCCTTCTGTGCACATTAGTGCTATTTGCCTCATTTAGGCATTGGGGTAGATCTGTTCAGTTGGCTTAGCTAGGACTAGCTCTAATATTTCATGTTCACACAAGTCTTATTGATCTAGTTTATCTCAGAGCATGGCAGCAGCAAATAAGCAGTGGTGAGCACAGAGAGACTGGGCCATACAAACTTGCTGGCTCTGGAAGTAAGCCTGAAAGTTAAATGAGGCAGGAGAATGGGCAACTCCCTCTGCTAGTCCTGGAAAAATGTTGGGCTGAAAGGAGATCTGGTCTTCTGTCTCTAAATTACAGTCTTTTTTGAAGCTCCAAGAAGTCCTGGGGATTATTTCCATCTTAGCGAGATGATCTGTGTGTAATCTCTGGGATCCAGTTAAAAATAAACACATCACTCAGCGATAACTCCTTTTTTTCTGCTACTTTCTAATTCCACTTTTGGGGCATTACGTGTCTTCAGGATACTGAAGAAGTATCTACATTTTATTCCTTGCTTATTGAAATGCATCCATCAATAATACATTTCCCTCTCTAAAGTAGGCTTAATTGTTCTATGAAAATTATTTCAAAAGAGTTAACAGACATAAACACAACCCACATTCCCTCTTTTCCAGCTGTTTTCCTCTAAGGTCTCCTGCTTGTTCCATTACAAACATTGCTCCCTGGGAGCCTGGTGAGGATGTATTGGTGTTCCACCCAGAGTCAGACAGATTTGCCTAACCAGGAGTCTTTCCTTGTCATTGTACTTGTAGTTCAGCAGCTTGTAGGTCATTTCTGCCTTATGTTACTGAAGAATGAAAGGATAAAACATATGATTTGCATGACTCACATAACCTGTATTTTCTAGAAGCTAATTATTCTCCTTAGGGTATTTGCCTTATCCTACACTTGATTAGGTGCTGAATGGTGTTTGGAGAGGCTTTTGTGATGATTCAGTTAAAATGAGTATTTTGCTGTTGCTATTTATTTTATTTTATTCTGCTTTATTTTTAAGATGAAAGTGAAAAAATCTCAGACAATTATGTCATGAACCTGTTCCATAAAACGCTATTCTGCTCTGGGGCTTGTGCCTCTGTTATGTACTTTAAGTCAGCAGATATCAAGCTTTGAGACCATACATTGAACATCAGCACCATAAAAGATTCTGAAGAGTTTAAATCTTTAAATCTGATTGCTTCATGGCACCCATGGCCATGCATGGCCAATTTTTCACTGAGGAGTGACTGAAGAGCTGAGGAGCCCCCAGGAAGGAAACTGCTCTCGTCCTACTAACCTTTCTACCATGTCCCTGCTCACCCACCCATGCTATCACGTCTACATTTCTGCCCTGCACACGGTGCAGCTCCAAACTCATCCTTCCCATCACTGAGAAAGCTCCCGTGGAAGGAATCTTGCCTGAGAAACCGATTTGGATTTCAGCATCAAGCTGAAATTTCACTGCGATTTCTGAACCTATTTCATTCTGACCCAGGGTGAAGCACACAGCTCCAAAGAGTTTTATGGGATAGGAATGCCATAAAAAATGGAAAGCCAAAAATAACTTTTTTCCCTTCTTTCCTCACAGCCAGTACACACTCAGGGCACAGAGAGGAAGGGAGGGGCGTGCTATGACTGTCAAAAAGAGCAATGTTTGTAAGGCCTTGGAGGAGTGGGCTGAAGCATCTGTTTTAGTTGCCGACTTCTGAAGAATTTCATCAGTAATAAAGTTTCACCCAAATGTTGTTTCTGACAGCACTGTAAGTCCTGTTGAAAACCACTCTCGGCCATTTTATCAGCTGTAATCAGCACCTGGACAGATTTAAGAAGTAATAACTACATCCATTTAGGATGTAGAGACCAGTACTCTCTACAAGAACAGTCTGAAGAAATAACACTTCCCCAGGAGATGGGGCAAGAAGATAGTGTTACAGACGTCTTTTGGAATAGAGGCTGACACAGACAAGGAGAGAAAAATTAAATAGGGTAGCTTCATAGCAAGACGCTGGGCTTTGGGAC
>JAOWBP010002052.1:38641983-38658674 GCA_028571105.1 Tragopan temminckii | reverse complement strand
TGGAATAGAGGCTGACACAGACAAGGAGAGAAAAATTAAATAGGGTAGCTTCATAGCAAGACGCTGGGCTTTGGGACCAGTGGAGCACGAAGTGGGACCCAGAGACAAAGACTACAGGACCATTTGGGTTGGGAGCATTCTTGGACATCCCAGGGCAGCCCCTGTTTTGGGCAGGATCAGTCTTGCAGCTGCATCATGTTGCCTGGGGTCATCTGGCTGAGCCTGGCTTGCCGTAAAGGATGGAAATGCCTCATGGTAGAAAATAAAAACAAAACAAAACAAAACACAACAATCAACACCCCAACTTCTCACATTCAGTGGGAATTTCTACTGTTGTAACTTGTCTCTGCTGCCTCTCTTCTGGTCATGGTGTGACTTGCAAAGGAGTCTGGCTCCATCTTCTTTACAGTAGTTAGCTCTCCCTTTCACCACGCCAAGTCTCTCTGTCTCTTCATAATTGTTCCCAAGTTCTGCTTAATATTGCTTCCAAGGACTAGACCTGAGGTCAGGAAACACCATTAAATGTATGTTTGTCCCATGAGCTGGATCCCAGCGAGCAGTGAAGGGACTGCCAGAAGCGGAAGGGGAGTGTGCGGGTGGAGGAGTGGTGCGGGAAGAGGGGTCTCCTATTTTAGATCTTCATGTTGATCAACACTCAACCTTTCCTATGGCCTGGAACATGAATTGTATCAAGTCTTGATAGTAACCGTCTGGAAACTCATGTTAGTGATTACCGCTGGAAGGGGTCAGCTTTCATGCTTTGTAACGCAGCGCAGTCGGGTCTTGTAGGCATCTTTTCTGTAGTGGGTATTTTATTTTTCCTGCTGCTGGTGTTCTCAGGATGTGTGCATGATGCAGGACCAGGTGCAATAGTGTATCAGCAGAAACAGCCTATGGAATGACTACAGCAGTTGAGTGATCCTTTTGATCCTTTTTTTGTTTGTTTCATTCATTAATCTATGACTTGGCCATTGCAGGAGGTAGCCAAATGGAGAGTGGATGAGCTTGTGCAGCACGCATGAGGGAGTTCAGCTGTACTTGTTTACTGGTTGGTAACTGCTTGGAGAGAAGGTGAAGGTCTAGGTGTGCCTTCCAGAAACTGAAACAATCAGGTGCTTGCACTGCAGCTCAGTATTTGGTTACTATTCCACTGGCTGCAAGCATGTTCTTTCAAAAAAAATGAAATTGTGAATTGTACTGCACTTGTCATCCCAACCAGTACTCTTCTGGTTTTATATGGAAGTGGGTTATAAGTTACAGTTGCTTGGGGAATCCACACTTTAGACTTTTGACTTCTGTAAGTCTGATTTCTCAATCTGACTGTTCCATTAAACATATAAACTGAATGAGGCTATAAATACCTGTGAGTAAATGTCTTAATTGTTATGTCAACAACATAAGCATATATAGCTTTTTAAACTGCATGAAAGTTCAAATCATCCCCCAAGTGGCTTGGAAGCTAGCTACACAAATGAAAAACTTCTTGCCAAGCCTTACTTAAATGTAGCACACGTTTTTTATTATAAAAAGAGAAGTGATTTGCCAAGCTTTATTTTTCTTCCATTAGGTGACAGCATTAAAACACACCTACAGAGATGGTAGGAGAAGGGGAGCCCCTCTCCCTGTTCCACAGCCCATCTCTGGTAGCGTCTGCATGTCTGAAAGCTGAGTACACCTGGATCAGGATCTGCTCTCCATCAGTCTTGGCACTCTTGCATCAGCATTGCTGGGTACTCCAGCAAAGCTGGACTCCATGTGATCACGAATAGCATCTGCAGACTTAATGCAGAGTCCCAGTGAGCTATGTGGATGTGCAGCTGCCTTGGTCACCCTAAAGAGCCATCCCTCATCTCACCCTCCCCTGTGGTATCCCATCAATTTCTTCTTCCTTTTTTTGCGGGGCTTATACAAGGTAGGAGTTACTCACATAACAATACGGCAGTTTACATCTGTTGATGGAATTCAACTATAGCCATGGGAAATGGGCTTTTGAAAGTCATAAACTAAGAGTGCTGGCTCAGGCTGACTCTCAGAGTCTGAATCTTGGTAAAGTCCAGCCAAATTGTGCCGCTGATTAGGTTCAACAGTCCTTGATCTATTTTGATCCGTCTCGATAGCTTTCATAAGAACAGGTTGGGAAAACTGATGAAGAAAAAGTAAAAAAGCTTTAGCTCAAAGTAAGTAGCAAGATGCAGTGCACTGAGAGCTGGCAAACCTCTGTGCTTTGGGGATCTTCCAGATGAATGTATAATTGCAAAGGAAGAATGTTTTTGGAGATAGGTGTTGCCAACTGAAACAGAAAACATGTTTCTGTAAACAGCAGTTGTTATATTTGATTTTTTTCACAGAATTAAAGCTGATGTTCTTTTCTTTAACAATCCCTTATGTTTCTGCCTGGTCACCCTTGTGTCATTTTTCCATATTACCTGTTGCCATAGTATCCAAGTAATGATGCCAACACGATTTGAGATGAGTGAAACTGCATGTTACCGTGTGTTTGCCTTTAAGTTGGACAAAGAAAATATGAGAGAAAGCTGCACCAGATGTCTACAACTAGCAGGGCTGAGAACTATGCTTGGATGAGGGTATTCACGTACACAGCTTCAGGTCTGTCCCAAAGCCTCCTCCATTAGCACTTGGGCTCCATGCCTATTCACTGGAGAGAGGTGCCCAGCTCAGAGCAAACCCGAGCTGGCAGTCTGCTTTGTCCTCAGCATATATGGAGCATGAGCATAAGTGTTAATTGATCAGCCTTCTTTCCTCAGCAAGTTTGTGTATGTGTGCATGTATATTGCCTTGTTTTTATAATCTTACTAGAACTTTTTGGGCTGAAGAAGAAAAAAAAGTGTATTTTCAGAATTTCACTCTGTTTTCTGAGCACTTTATCTTGTCCATGTGGATGTTCTGCCTTGGAGATGACCCATATGCCTTAAAATACTTTCAGAGCAAGCATGCAGCCTGCAGGCAGGTAGAGGAGGGAGGGTTGTTTTTGTGGCCCCTGGGAACACCAAGAGTGGACTTTCTGAAGAACTGTTACTTGTAGTTGTGATCTGAGAAATGTCTCCCAACAAGTGAACAGCCAAATATGAGCATGTGTTTTCTACTTCTAGATACTGTGTTGAACTGCGGCCTCAGATGCCAGTTAAATAACTGTCCTTTCTTGCCCATGTTAGGAATAGTTTTGGGACTCTATTAGATGAAGTGCTATAGTATTGTGCTTACAACTGTTTGCATATTGAATAGTTCTGATGGAGAGCGATACATGGCCAAGAACAATAAATTTCAAAATGACTATGCTATCTATAAAGACCTTTAAGAGAATCTAATTTCTTGGCCTCTTTCATGGTAAATACACCTGAGCTGCAAGGCAGAAAAGCTCTTTCCTAGAATAAGCTTTACATCCTTTCATCTTGGTAGTGTTGGAGTGCTTGAGCCTGCCTGCTCCCTCCAGTCTCTTCATCCTTTTTCTAATAGCTTGTGCTTTTGCATTTGGGAATGAAGAAAGCCTCAGCATTCTGGGCTGAGCTGCAAGGAAATACTCAAACTTATTGCTCAGAGGTAGCTGGCAGGGAAGATGCTATCTCTGTTGCTTTTGTGGCTTCCTCTTCAGAAAATCACAGAATCATAGAATTGTTTGAGATGGAAGGGACCCTTAAGGGCCATCTAGTCCAACTCCTCTGCAATGAACGGGGACACCTACAGCTAGATCACATTGCTCAGAGCCCCATCCAGCCTGACCTTGAGTGTCTCCAGGGACGAGGCATCCACCACCTCTCTGGGCAACCTGTTCCAGTGTCACTTATCATAAAAAAAACTTCTTCCTTACATCCAGTCTGAATCTCCTTTGTTTTAGTTATGAAACAATTTCCCCTTATTGTATCACAGCAGACCCTGCTAAAGTGTCTGTCCCCTTCTTTCTTACACTCCCCCTTTAGATACTGAAAGGCCTCTATCAGGCCTCCTTGGAGCCTTCTCTTGTCCAGGCTGAACAGCCCCAGCTCTCTCAGCCTGTCCTTGTAGGGAGGTGTTCCATCCCTGGGATCATTTTTGTGACCCTCCTCTGGACGTGCTCCAACAGGTCCGTGTCTCTCCTGTGTTGAGGACTCCACATCTGGACGCAGTGCTCCAGGCAAAGTCTCAGCAGTGCTGAGTGGCAGGATCACCTCCCTAGACCTGCTGGCCATGCTTCTTTAGATGTAACCCAGAGACTTCCCCTGACTGCCATGACTTTTCAAATATTACTGAAAGTGGCTTGGTGACTGTGTCAGCCAGTTCCCTCAGGACTCTGGGATGCACGTCATTGAGATTTATGGGTGTTCAGGTTCCTCATTTGATTGTGAACCTGATTTTTGCTTGCTTACATTGGGAGGGCCATTGTTCCCACGGTCCCCACGCAGGAGCCTGAGATCAGTGCATCGGTGTCAGTGAGCCTGGCCATAGGAAAAAGGACAAGACGTTAGCCTGCAGATGTAGAAACGGCTTCTCCAGGCTGCTACAAGGTCAGCTGTACCAGTGTTGATCCTACAGAGCTCAGCAGAAAGCAGCACCCTCTCTTTGGACTGTCCATCTTTCTCGGTGCTTGCATCCTCTGCCCAGGACATTTTGAGTAAACATGCAGCACAGGGAACACATCCCTGCATGCCTTTGGAAGGGATCTGGGGACATCTGAACCCACACTCAGTCAGCTGAGGTCAAGCATGGGAAAGGATGAGCAGGGAAAAAGAGAATTGCTATGGCTGCATTCTGAGCATCCACCTTCCTCAGGCTGCAGCACAGAAGGCTCAGAATCTGTCAGAAACCCTGATAGAGACCCTGTCATTTGGCCCTTCCTGTCATTTGGACCCTGACCAAGACCACCAATTTATTTTTTTTTAAAGTTGAAAGTAATTGAAATAGCTACAGAAATCCCACAGCCCTGGGGGACTGGCTGTGGAGTCTGTTTAGGCAAAACAAGCAAGAGAAATATTACTTCATCATCAAAGTACTAAGTATGTGTTTTGAATCCACACATCATGAGCTAATTACCAGATGGTCTGAATAGAACAAAAGAAATAGCTCAAATGATAAACATCAAAAAACGATGATTCAAAAAGCCATCTGAAATGCATTTTGTCTCCTTGCTCACACAGATGACCTTCAGTCATTTCATTTTACATGACTGTATCTTTTGCTCTGTGAGATTTGCTCAGTGTTTCACTGGGGCCACTTCACAAAGGTGCCATTTTCAAGGACAACTCTTGCTTGGTCTCCATTGGTGCCCTGCGCTCAGTGCAGCAGCAGGACCCTGCCTGTGGGGCATGTCCCGTTGGGATGGAGAGGGCTGAAACCACCACGGAGGAAGAGCCCAGGCTCGCTGACTTTGGTTGCTCTATAGCAGGGCCCTGGTAGCTGTGAAGTCATGGAGATGTTTAGGAGGCAATGAAGGGGATCTAGGTGCTGACACACATAAGACTTGGTTGGTGACAAGGGACGGGGGCCCAGCAGTAAGTGCCATCCTGTTCTCATTAGGCAAAAGGAAGAGTGGAAGCAGAGTCAGCCATGCAAACGACAATTTTTGTCCTCTAAGTGCCCCTTTGAAGCAGATGTAAGTAATATACTTATTTGGCTTGGTTGGACTTTTTATAGCAAAGCAATTGGTAGATAGAAACATTCCTTGAGGTTTTTCACATCTATTTGTTCCTCAATCTCTTTTCTTTTTTTTTAGCTTCCCTTTGAATGAGATGACCAAAACCAATTCCATCTGTATTTCTCCTCATCTCTAAAGTCAACAGCAATGAGCACTCTGTGCTCAGCTGATGGTGTGTTATACACCCAGAATGAAAACAAGAGAAAGCATTAGTGCACAATCCCATATGCCTTTTTTTCTTTTTCAGGCCAGGTAACACGGTTCTGTGTTTGGAGCTCATTCTTATTCTGTGATATAGTACAGGAAACAGTGTGATTTTGGACTTCTAAAACTGACCCGGACTTCCATGGTGTATGGGAAATGTTGATCACGGCCTGAACCTCTGATTGACCACCTGAGGTCAATGAGTCAATGAGTCAGCTGTGGGAGCACAGGTGAAGGCAATTCCCCTGTGCTACCGGAAGGGGTGGAGCCTGGCTCCACCTCTCCTAGATCCTATTTAAGTGCTGACTGCCACTGAGGAAGGATTTCTTTCTGGAGATCACTCCTTGTGGGGTTTACTGTGAGCCTACGACATTGGTGAGCATTCCTGTTTATTTTGATTATCTTTCTATCGTGATAATCTTACTAAGCCTAACCTTTGTACAACTATTGATTGTACGCATGGCAATACAGTCATGTATCTTTCTAGGCAGTAAGGTATCATGAGATATGGCATAGAATGAGGTTGTAGGGGATTGCACAACAGTGAGGTACTATTGCTACATGATGCCATGCAGAACAGCAGTAGTGTTACAGCATTGCCCAGAAGTAAACCAGTTTAGCAAGTCAGGAATAACCCTGAATTCTACGATTAAACACTGGGAGCTGAGTGATGTGCCTCGTCACACAAACAAGTGGGATTTTTGGGATGCTCAGTGCTAACACGCTTGTTGTGCTCTTGAGGTCAACAGCCTTGCATTAACTTAAAAAATACCACTGTTACCACAAACATTTCTTCAGCAGGACTAAGGCGAATGAACTGCAGCTGAAATTTGCTTATCCTGCTGTTTTCCAAACAGTTATGTCAATGCTATGGATGGAGATAACATGAGAGTAAATGCATTTCTTGGGAAAGAAAATCTGTTGGCCTTGTTGTCCAGCTCTAGGGCCAACACAAGAAGGACATCGAACTACTGGAGCAGGTCCAGAGGAGGGCCACAAAGATGATCAGAGGGCTGGAGCACCTGCTCTATGAGGACAGGTTGAGAGAGCTGTGGCTCTTCAGCTGGGAGAAGAGAAGGGGGGACCTCATAGTGGCCTCAAGGGGGCCTACAGGAAAGCTGGGGAGGGATTTTTTATAAGGGCCTGTAGCAACAGGACAAGGGGAAATGGCTTTAAACTGGGAGAGGGTAGATTTAGACTAGATATTAGGAAGAAATTCTTTACACTGGAACGTGTTGCCCAGAGAGGTTGTGGATGCTCCCTCCCTGGAAGCATTCGAGGCCAGGCTGGATGGGTCTTTGAGCAACCTGGTCAAGAGGGAAGTGATCCTGCCTATAGCAGGGGGTTGGAAATAGATCTTAAAGGTCTGTTCCAATCCAAACCATTCTATGATTCCCTTGACCCAACAGAGGTCCAAGAAATCAAATGCTGGTGGTGATTCTACTGTCTTGGAGTAAAGAAGATAAGTAAAGAGGAGAGGGACTTTGTTTCAACTCCTGAAAGGGCTAAAGAAGTGGCTAACAGAAATGCTAAGTTTTAGGTATGTCTCATTTTCAACCATACCTTGGGAGTGCCGTCTTAGTTTTTGCTTGGAGAAAACTGATCATCATTCTCACCATGAAATTCAATTCCAAATTTTTTCTTCTTTTTTTTTTTACTTTTTTTAAAAAATATTTTATATATATATATATATTTTTTTTTTGCATGGAAATCAGGAAACAGCAAGAAAATTTAGGAATTGGGAGATATAGGTAGAATATATTTGGAACTTCAATAAATGTGATGCCACCTCTTGGCTGTGCTGTTTTCTTAGTCTTCCAAATCAGACTATTTGAAATGGCAGGAAAACTTTACCAAATTTACAGTCAGCTCCTTGTCACCTTACAGTTGGCTGCTAAAATGCTCACAGTATTCAAATGCTCTGCCTTACCTGTTAGTATAGCTTGGTTGGGTGGGAATAAGTGGCCTTGATTCCATATCCAACCACCCTTGTCACTGAGGGGTGTCCAGGGTGGTGCTTGCCACAACTGTGTGGTCATTGTATGACATGCTATAGCCAAAACAAAATGTGACTAGCTAGAAAAAAAAGTTCAGCACAGCCTGTAGTGTGTCAGGGCAGCCAAACTTGCAGCTATGGCCAACTGGATCATCTACAGCATAGTGCTTGATGCTTGCTGCAGGAGTCCCCTGGGTTTACAATGGAGAAGAGCAGTGTGAGAACATGTTTTCTGTTAAGGTTGTGATGACAGCTGGGAAGGGCTACCGGCTGTTGCTCTCACTTCTTCCAGATGAAGAAAAAATATCACTTCATCTTTCATCTCACTGGAATATTGGGTTCAAAAAAAAAAAGAGAAAAGAGCAGTTGCTATGGTTTGAAAAGTGTTTGTGGGAACATGAGACATAAGAAAGTATCTTTGGGCTTCCCTTGGACCCCTCAGCTGTGTGCTTTTTTTCCTGTGCAGGAGTGGAGCTAAAGCAGAAAGTGTCCATGCAGAGGCCCATTTTCATCTGCTTTAATTCAGTTATATTCATTTAATTGCAAAAGAGAATGGTAACTGGGGACATCTTGGTAGTGTTTCAGTAAAGTTTTCTGGAAAGCAAGCACTCAGGGAATTCTTCAAACATGCACTGGACAGAGTACTCACCACACCTGTGAAGAGCTCAGGGTAAGGATGTCAACAATTAGATCTCATCAGTCTTGGCCGCCTGCTTCTGCATCTTCAGGGTCTGGGCCTTGAAGTATACCATGCTATCATTTCCCAAAAAAACAAGGCACGCTCAGTGAGTGCTTGTGGCAGCACCCAGAAAGCAGCCTTCATGCCAGCTAAAGAGAGGCATTGTACTCTGGTAAATTTGTGCATCATGCTGGTTGTGTCAATCCCAATGCCATGAATATGTGGTAAGCATAATATGCCTTGATGGGAGCTGTAAGACAGTCACCATTTCAAGCTGTTTCTTCTCTAGATTTGTTCCTCTGAGAAGCTGCACTGAAAAAGATGGGGAGGAGTCCTAAAACCTGAGAAAATAATCACAAGGATTTGTTTCTGTCCCTTGGAGATGGTGACCTTCTGAAAGGCCATTCAATCCCATTCAGTCCATCCGCACAGATCAGGGCTTATGTTATCATTCTGAGAGACACAAGTTATTGATTATAAGGTTGAAAAAGAGAAGTCAAGACCTTTCTCTGCCTGGGCTCAGCCTTTCAAAATTGGGCACATGGGTTTACTGTCTGTCAGTACACATTTCTATACAATACTGTTATTTTGGATCTAGTGTGTTTTTATTCTACCATCTCAGAGCTTGTTCTTTCAGCAGCAAATACACTCTCTTCAGTGAGATGCAGTGTCCCTGACAGAATCCTAAAATAATGGCTTAGTTCAGATTGGAAGTTTGGAAAAGCTCTGAGGCTGAGGAACCAAAAACTCTCTGGGCTCTTGTTCCAGTGTTTGACTACCCCCACGGTAGGGAAAATAATTTCCTTTATATCTAATCAGATACTCCCATGCTGAAATTTCTCTCTTTTGCCTCTTGACGCATTTATCCTTTTGTAGTTCCATAGCCTGGCTACACCTTTTGCGTGCCTTACCATCAAGTAGTTGCAGGCTCCGGTATGTTTTTAAGGCTGAACAGGCCCAGCTCCCTCAGTTGCTCCTCACATTTTCTGTCCTCCAGCCCTCTGTGAGACTCATGCCTGTATGACAGAGTCTTTCTCTCACTGGGGACCCCCAAACCTGGATGCAGTTCTCCAGATGTGGTCTCCTAAGTGCTGATTGGAGGGGACTAATAAAACTCCCCTGACTTGCAGCTGTGCTTTTCTAAATGAGCTCACTGTGCTGCTGGCTTTCTTTGCTTCATGGATACACTGCTGCTATACATGCGATGTTCCCCTTCACCCTCCTCCTCCCTGATGGGTCTTTTTATTTCAAAGCTGTTTGAAGCTCACTAGCTGGTCTGAACTGCATGGGGTGAGTCTATCAGATGCAGAGCTTTGCTTTGTCTTATTTGAACTTCATGAAGCGCGTGGCTGCTCATGCCTCCAGCATCCTTAAGTCAAGTCCCTTTGAAAAGCAGTCATGCCTTCCATTCTATCAACTTCTCTCCTCTTTCTCTAGAAGGGCAGTTGACAAATACACATTATAATCAGTCCCAGATTTGGTGTGGTCCTCAATTTTGCTGAGTGTGTTCTGTGTTGTCCTCTAGACTGTTAATAAAGACATTAAATGGTAGTGGCCTCAGTACTGATTCCCTAAAGGATGCCTTTAGCAAGTAGCTGGCAGTTCAGCTTTAGCAGGATGGTCGGATGGAGATTAGCAGTACAATTTCTACCTGCTGCAGTCCCTTATGCAGTCTATAAATTGCCAATTTGACCGTATGTTGTTTTGAAAAAACAAAACAAAAAAAAACCTCACAACAGAAGAACACTTTTATTTTCAAAGTTTGATCAATCCATGAAAGAAGGTGCAGAGCATTTCTGCAAAGCTCAAATAACTGTACAGCTGATTCTGCAGAGTTTTCTCACCAGAAAGTAAGTGCCTGTTTGTTAAAGAGAGGGAGCCAGAAAGTCAGCCAAGTCCCACTATGGCCAGTATGGTTCTGCTGCTGGTACTGGTACTTTCAGAACTATATCACACCCTTCACATCTCTCTTTCAGTGTTGCCTCCTCAAAAATCACTGAACACACAGATAAGGATCCATCTGACCACAAAGCATCTCTGTCAGATCCTGCGTCAGGGCTGCCCTGCACGTTTTGTTTTTCATTCACAGGTTCTATGGAAGAAATGGAGCAAAACTCTCCACTAGGGAATGCTGCCAGCTTTCCATTACATTTAGAGGAAATCAGGTTGTCTTCCAGTGAGTTCCAGTCACCAAATCATTTTATTATTACAATATGATGAAGCGACTTTTATTTTGTGCACTTTGTGGTGCCCAAAATGTTAGTTTTCACAGTATAGAATGGATGTGACAGCATTTGTCATGGAAGCACTGAGCAGAGTATGTTGCAACTTCATTCAGTTTTGCTGTTTTATGAACTTCTGCAGTAAAATGTGCCAGCAAATTGTTGTATTATTTTCATTCTGGCGATTAACTAATTATTCATATAATAAATACCAGCTAACTACAAGAAAGAGATTTATTTGTCACAGAGTTAGAAGAATGTCAAACTTTTCCCATTTCATGTAAAAAGGCAGAGGAAAAAATACTTCTAAAATGACTTTGCAACATGTGCTTTATTTTAAGTCATTACTGAATCAAAACTACACAGTATACCCTTTTAATATACCTTACCCACTCAATGATTTTTTTTTCTCAATTTTTTTTTTTTAACATGGAATGAAATCTACATTGCAAATGTAAATTTTCATGCTACAATGATCCCTAATGAGCCATTTGTGTCACTAATAATAGTAATTTAAGAAAAAAAGGCCACTTTTCAAGCTCATACGCATGTCTATATTTGGGAACTTAAAAAAAAAAACCAACCCGTCTCAGATGTAAAAATGTGACTTGGAATATGTAAACATTTTTCTATACCTGAAACACTGGAAGAAGAGTATCAGCTAACAGCAAAACAATGGTTGCCTTAAGTCATCGAAATGGGGAAAAGCATGTCGTGGGGAGCAGAGAGAAGCACACACTATTCAGTTTTTAAAGGATTATAAGAAATGAAGTAGCTCCTTAGGTCATTGAATTCACTTTCTTTTCTCATCTAACGGAAAGCAGTAACTCTGAAGAAAATGGCCTAGCAGAACATCCCAATATTTCACCATAATTATTCTAGCCTTTAGTTACCCTTGACGAAATGTCAAGTTTCAGTTGCTGTTTTTTTTTTTCCTGAGTCATTGATGTTTGGTGGAAATGTTTTCTGTGACTGTACAAATAAAATAAGGCATTTAAAGAGATTGTAATTTATATCCTTTTTGCTAGCAGAGGTTTGTCCACGGTGTCCTTTGTACATGAAAATCTCTGCTTTTCTACAAATGGGTATGGCTAGAATGTCTTCAGTTCCGACTGTGGCCCTGGGTCTTGGGTGTCCTGAAGGCTAGTCACCGTCCCATAACTAGTAGCTTGAAAGTCAGTGACGTACAACAGCATATTGCACAATCCAATCTATATGACTCCAGAAAAAGTTAGGAAGGTCCTCTAGAGTCATTTGTAGGTTCACTCCTTTCCTATCTCTTTGAAGGTAATTATTGTCTGGAAAATTAAATTAGCCAGACAGAGATGCAAACTTTTTGCTGATTAAATTACAAAGCTGTCCCCAGATTGTAGAGGAGTGGCACGTTAAAAACAGCAAATCATCCAACTTTCTTCACTGTTGATCCTTAATTTGAAAGGCAGCATGGATTCCAAAGGCCGTAGCTTCCAGGACTCCTTCAGTGAAAAATGATCGCTACCTAACTATAAAAGGCTTAGCTCTTAAGAGAATATTGTGCTTTTCCTTTTCTTTAAAATTCAGATGAAATCAACTTGATTTGCAGTGTGACACCAAAGAGATCAATTAGTTTTTTCCCTAGTCCACTTGATCATAGTCTCTGGTGAGCGATACAGGAAGATTAGTTTGGCGTACAGGTCTTCTTCTAGTTCCAGTTCTCCAGTCTCTCGTACTAAGAAAATGTCAGTACACAACTTCAAGATTCGGTCTACGTTGGGTAGCTCCTCAAACATGATGGAGTGAGAGATCCCACTGAAAAACTCACGGACGAACTTCCCTATCACCAGGACGACTGATGCATATAGTCCCATGATGCTGAAAAGAAAGAATGGAAAAAGTTCAAGCTGTGACTTGAAAGATGATCATCCAAATCAGAGAGAGCTCATCTACATAGTTAAATACAGTCTGTCAGCAGAGTGAACATTGATTTCTATTTAGGATCCTGTTTCTTCTGTGCTTTAGGACAAAAGAAAATAAGATCTCTTCCAACACAACAGAAAGCTGAGAACATACACAGCTGAAACTGCTGGCTTAAATGATTTAGCCTCAGTCAATTATGACGGTAGTCTTGCATCTTGTCTGCTACAGCTTGGAAGCTGTAGGGAAATCTCACAACCTCTGGCTACTAAATGCAAGTGATCTGTCAGATCTCATGTCTAATTCTTTTTATTAAAGTGAGCATAAGTGGTGACAGACTAACAATTGCCTGAACTTGCAGGATAAAACTCTTATGAGGAGCTCTCCAAAGGATGCTGGAAGGGACTATCTCTCAGGAGGCACAGTCTCCCAACTTCCTCTGTTTATGGAGCTATATTTCATAACAGCTTCAGACAGAGTCTTGGCTGCTAGCATGAGATTGGGAATGTTGCCAAAACTGATCAGTATGGGCAGAACTTGGCTTTTAGTTAAATGAACATATTTTGAATGTTTTCTTCTAAATAGGAAATTGGTGCAAAGGGCACTTCTTTTGCCTTTTTTTTTCCCCACTGGAGTGTGGATATGAAAGGGCACATCATTCCTTAAAAATACAATGTATTCTGTAGATAACAGTAATAAATGTGAAATTACAATTCTCACAGAAGCCCTTTTCTGGAGTTCCAAACATTAGAACAACAAAAAAGAAATAACATACACCCACAAAGCAAATGAAGTCACCTCCTATCTCATCTATGGTATTTTAATTCTATGTTTAGATTCCTTCTTACCCATATCCAGCCAAAAATCCAAGGCTTGGAGGACTGACTTTATCACTGAATATGAAGAGTTCAAGGCTGTCTTCAGATGTTTTGTATCTTTTCCCAAGCTGATTCAAAACCCACCACTCACGAACTCCCTCTTCAGACACATTTTTGACCAGGGAAACTGTAATATTTTCCCATCTGCAGTCTATCGAAAAAAGGAAATGTTAATAGGTATACCAAGAATTGCAAAAGTCAAACTGATCACTATTATATGTTTTCATAACTTGCATGATAAAATAATGGAGCAATGTAGGAGTAAAGATTTGTTATAACTCTCTTACAATCTCTTTTGCAGTATTTCTGTACAAAAGTACAGTCTATCTAGACTGCTGTGGCTTTCCTTACACTGATCTTACACAAATGAGCATTAAATAAATAAAATATTTGACATCAACTACGTTTTCTTCTGTACACCTGTCAAGTCATTCAAGTATTTTCAAGCCCATCAGTCGATAACAAGAAGCATGTCTACATTTCAGACGTAAAGAAGCAAATTCAAGTATTTCAAGCCAAGGCATCAATAACAAGCAGTATGTTCACATTTCACATCTAAAGCACATTTAACTTGGAGAGATAATAGCTTCTATATGTCAAAGTGAAACTACCACTTACTTTTTGGTGTAATAGATATATCAAGAAAAGCATACTGTGCTATAATGCATAAATAATCACACAAACAGGAGTTAAACTCTGGCTCTTCTGCTTTCTGAGAACCCTACATTAGCAGTGTATGCATTAAAGTACATTATACGAATCCAAAGAAAGAGGTGTTTTTAGGACACATAGTGACTAACGACAGTGAAGCACTGGTAACTTACTGCTACAAGTAAAGCTAGATTCAGTCTCACAAATTATTTTTCAAAACATGCTCACTCAACCTTGAACAGTAACGCACTACACAATGAGCAAGAAAACGTCTACGAGTCAAATTTAACCTCTGTTGAGAAAGGCATTCCAAGTCAAAAACTTTTTCCTACTTTTCCAATCCAACTGGTTTTACGTATATATGTACGTGTCTATGAGTATCTAGACATTCTGATTGGGTACTTTGAAATTTGATTATTTATCTGAATTGTATTCTTTGGAGTCAATAAGGAGGGAAGAACTAAAATCAATCATTCAACATCATTATTCAAGCTGATTAATTTGCTGACATGCAGTGCTAGTATTTGCAGTAAAGTATTAAAGAGATGCAGAGGTGAAACTTGTCAACATTTTCTTAGAATAGAAGGGAAAGCAGTTTCTGAAAGCAGACTTGAAGGAAAAGAACTGTACTTTTAATCTGTAGACTCCTTGCTGTTAAATACAAAGCTAAGGTATATCCAAATGCATTTTCTGCCTTGTACTCTCGTCTCTCCTCAAGCCTGTAGACATCAGGTAGAAAGAACTGTAAGAGTATTTCAGTCCAAGGTGCCCCATAACAGTTAGCAGTGGTGTAACACTTTTTTCAACTGCACTCTGTTTTCCATGGCCTGGATACATACCTGTCAATAGCTGCTTTATGGGTTTTGCCAGAGAATCACTAGGAGCCTTGATGTAGTACGGATACACTGTTTCTAATGTTCTGGAAAAAAAATGAGAAAGCAAATATTTCATATTTTTATACCTCTAAAATAATTTAGAAATACCTAACAGGGCTATACACAGTTCCCAGTAATTCTTGGCTTAAGCTCTGATTTTATAGTGTTCAGATGTCACATCTGAAAGTTAGCTGGATTTATTAACCATGTTCTGTCAGTACTTCAGCAGGGAGCTCCATCCATAATGTCCCCTTTCACACACCGTGAATCCCACACACCTGGGGCATATGTGTTTGCAAGGAATGTAAAATTTATGTTTTGTTCGCCTTTATAACAAAGCTGCTTTTATAGTCAGCTGTATAAGCAGCACAAAGAAAGGCAACACATCACCAGTAATAAACAAGCTAGAAAAATATGTAGTGAAAATATTTACTACTTCAGAATTACAGAATGTTTAAATAATAGCATCCAAAGAGTAAGAATTCTTCCTAGAATATTTTATTGGGAAATATTTTCACAGTTTGTGTAATCTGGAGGACTTCAAATTAAAAGGAAAGATCTTTGTGGAAGTTCCTCATTGGACTCAAAACTGAATCACCTTAAATGGGATAAATTATCAGCATCCAGGGAGAATGAAAAATTTCATTAAATGCAGAGATGCTGCCCTAAACTTTCCCTCAAGTGAGTGAAAAAATCTAGGAAAGAGGAGCTCTCAGGGAAGTCCTCTGACACTACTTCATTGCATAGACAAAGAAATTGAACAGAGGAGGCCAATTTAAAGCCTTTGTGAGCAGGCCCAGGGGATGGGTAGGAGCAGACTCTTCAGTTTCTTTGGGTGTACAAGTGTGTGTGGGTACAGAAAAGCTTCCACCTTCTAAGACAGATGAACCAATCAGAATTTTCACTCTCCAGCTGGCCTCAGCTTTAAGTTTACAATTCCTGTGGCCACAAATCAGATCAGGTGGCCTTCAGGGATAATGCACTGGCTCAGTGATATTTAGAGATGACTGCTGCAATGTAAATCCCAGTGAGCAGACAGAAGGGAAAGAGCCAGACTCTGTTAAAACTTGAGAGGCATCACTGCTATTAATGTTATAAGGCTACATCCGTACAATAATGTTGATATTCAGATGAAGAGAATGTTCTTATGTCTTGCAAATTTCCATTACAGGAAAATATCTGATGTCAAAAGTGTCTGCAGATGTTACCCTTTGATCACAGTGACTTAACACTTCCTTTCCGATCTAGTGCCATTCAAGAATAACAATGAGGAATGCAGTTTGGATGGTTATTTAGAACAAAACATTCATCAGTATGACTTCCTCAAATCAAGTTGAACTCAAGTAACTCAGAGGAGAGTTTAACTGTGAATATATGTAATGAACTTGTGCTTATCCAATAAATCAAAGAAAAAAACCCAACTAATAGCTTCACCACGTTTGATGGTAGAGTTCCAGTATTCACAGACTTCCTGGCCTTCTTTTACTACAAATAAATAAGCTTTGACCTTTAAGGCAGTGTTATTTTTCTGTGACTTCAATGCTTTTGGCCTCTGTAAATAAGACTGTGTATGGGAACTGCTGAATCACGGCCTGAACCTCTGATTGATCACCTGGGGCAAGCAGTGAGTCAGCCATAGGAGCACAGGTGAAGGCAATTCACCTGTG